>CM075061.1:155228776-156428776 GCA_037428765.1 Rubia yunnanensis | reverse complement strand
CATCTCTCCGTTGAAGAGGCGGTATATCTTATTCTTGACAGAATCTGCCGGCTTCTTATTCTTCTCTTCGTCGGAATCCGAGGGGGAGGGTGAGGAGTGGTGGTCGTGGATTAAGATTTTCCCGGTGATCTTGTCCATCATTGATTCAACGGTGGAATCGTGCTTGTCGCTTCTGAAGTACACCTATGGAATCGAAGATTGAAGCGAATGAGGGGTGTAAAGTCAAGGAATTTCTTTTATTGGCAATTATGTGTGAATTGTTTTTGAACTGATAAACAGACCATGTTTGAACATGGTGCTGCAGCAGAATTCACGCCATGGAGTTTAATGGAATTCAAGCCGAAATATTGACGTGTTTTAGAATTTATGATATCTGTATATTTGGCTATATATTGGGCGTGAGAAGCATATCTGATTTATGGAAAAATCCCTACTTATAAGGAGAAGATTCATTCGAATATATGGGGGAGTTTGAGATAAGGTAAATCCCTTTATTTATGGGATTTGGATATGCTTCAACAATCAGATTTGGAATAGGAATATTATGGAGATAATCAAGAATATTCAGATCTGATTCGTGGATATAAGTATGGGACAAACACGGCTGCATAACTAACGATTTTATAGAGCAAAATCTGCACCCAGATTTTGAGATCTTACGAAACTTGCAAGAGCCAATATACTGTGTTCCAACACTGTCCTGCCGCACTAAGTTCAGAATCGTATACCTTAATTCCTCGGGAGGAGGAGATCTTGCGTCGACGGAGTTCGAAGTCAGAGGGAGTCTGATCAAGGCAGATCGGTAGCTAGGGGAGCTAGCAGAGTCCACACGTCATAGTTAGTAAAGATAAGTATTTTGTAAACTGTACTCTGTATTGTATCTTTCTAATTAGTGGATTCATTCTGAACTGGGCCAGGCCCTGCAGATGTAGGTGGTTTACACCGAACTGCGTAACCAAGTTGTGTGTCTTTTACGTTTTACGTTATTTTACACTTGGTTAAACTAAGCATGTTGGAACACATTAGTAAGTACTAGAAAAAGTGGTAAAACCAAATTTCAATTGGTATCAGAGCTGAGTCACTTATTGTTCCCTTGGTTGTTTCAAGGAAAGTGAGATCCGGTTTTACCATGACGACAAGAGAAGGAGCTTCAGTCTCTCGACCACCACTGTTGGAAGGAAACAACTACAACTATTGGAAGGCACGTATGAGGGTCTTTATTAATTCACTGGATGAACTGGCGTGGTTTTATGTTGAGAATGAATGGAATCATCCTACAGAAGATGCTGACACAAGTTCTAAGGCTGTGGAAGGAGAGTCGAGTCAAAAACCCAAAGACAAAGCTAAGTGGACTCCAGATGATCTTAAAGAATCACTGGCAAATTCAAAGGCCCTGAATGCAATCTTCACTGCTGTTGATGAAAATCAGTTCAAGCTTATATCTACATGTCACCAGGCAAAGAAAGCATGGGATATTTTACAAACTGTTCATGAAGGAACCAGTCGGGTGCGGGAATCTAAACTACAGATGCTGGCTACCAAGTTTGAAGAACTAAAAATGGAGGAGGATGACACCATTGCTACATTCAATGGAAAGCTCAGAGATATATCCAACATGGCTTATCAACTGGGAAAGGTTTACAAGGAAACTAAGCTAGTGAAAAAGACATTGCGATCTCTTCCCGAAAGATTTGCAATGAAAGTAGCAGCAATAGAGGAAGCAAGAGACGTAGCCACCATGAGCCTAGATGAACTGATGGGTTCGTTACAAACTTATGAGATGACATTCCAGCAATCTACGAAAAGAATCTCCAAGGATTTAGCGTTCAAAGTTTCTCCGGTCAAGGCAAGTCATGAGTCTGATAGCGATGATGAGTTTGAAAAACTGGCACTTATTACAAAGAATTTCTCAAAGATGCTGAAGAAGGTGGTTAACAAGAAATCTCAGGAGAGGTTTGGTGGAAACAGGCAAAAGCCACTAGATTCGAACAATAATCGTGGAATGAGATTTGAACAAGGAAATATGCAGTTCGGGAGGAATCAGAACAACGAACCAAAACAGGCTGGACGAATTCAATGCAGAGAATGTGAAGGATTTGGTCATATTCAGGCTGAATGTGCTAACACCCGCAAGAAACAAGGAAGATCATATGTTACCTCTTGGAGTGATGATGAAGATAATGAAAAGGATGAAGAAGAACTTACGAGTAATTATGTAGCTTTTGGAGCAAAGGTACATGATACATCAGAAGGTCAGTGTTCCAACACACTAAACAAAGGTAAGGCTGTATGTTCCAACAAGAATCTGGACGATGCTCGAAGTGATGAAGATGATCTATCTGTTAGTGATGAAGAGATCTATAGCACATACGAACAAATGTATGCTATGTGGATTCAAGTAGCTGACAAGAACAAAGAATTGAATGAAGAAAAAGGAAAGCTAATTGAAAGTGAAAAGGAACTACGATCCACGGTTACAGAACTTGAAAAGCAAAATGAAGAACTGAGTCAGAAATTGATAGTAACAGTCAAGAGAGCCGAGATGTCTGAAGCAACTATCTTTAAATTAAATTCCGGGAAAGAAAAGCTTGATGACATTCTGGATATGGGAAGAACCGTTGGTGATAGACACGGGATTGGATACAGGGAAGAAATAAAGACTGAAGTCCTCGAAAAACCAGTTACTCTTAAAGCTAGGATTCGAGAAGTAAAACGGAAGTATGGAAAGCCATATCAAAGAAAGCCTCTAATCTGCGGATACTGTACATACCAAGGTCATGCTGAACATCAGTGTAAAAAACTGATCAGAGATCAAATGGCTGGAAGACAACTGTGTTCCAACACAGTCGATACTCATACAAAAATCAGGAAGGTATGGGTTATTAAAAGGTCCAGTAAGTGTCTGGTGGCACACACTTCTTTATCAGCCTATTCCAGTGATTCTTGGTACTTTGACAGTGGTTGTTCTCGCCACATGACTGGGACTCCAAAATACCTTACAAACATTACTCTATATGATGGCGGATATGTAACTTTTGGTGATGGAAAAAGAAGCAGAGTAATTGGCAAAGGCAAATTAAAGATTGAAGGGTTTCCAGTACTCACAAGTGTACTATTTGTTGAAGATCTAAAAGAAAACTTGCTTAGTATAAGCCAGTTGTGTGACGACAACATGATAGTGGAATTTCAGAAGGACAAGTGTGTAGTGAAGCATGGTGAAAACAAGGTTCTTTCTGGAATACGATCTTCAGACAATTGTTACTTGTTGGAACAAGAAGTTCGATGCATGCTTTCAAAGAAGGATGAAGGAATTCTCTGGCACAAGAAGCTTGGACACATCAACTATAAAACACTGGTGAAAATTGCTAATATGAAAGCTGTACGAGGAATGCCAATCTTGACTAGCAAGAATGAAATTGTGTGCGGACCATGTCAGCAAGGTAAACAAACTTGTTCTCCTCATTCTTCAGTTCAGTTTATTACTACTTCTAGAAATCTGGAATTGCTACATATGGACTTAATGGGGCCAGTTAATACACCTAGCATAGGAGGAAAGAAATATATTTTTGTGTGTGTTGATGACTTCTCCAGATTTACTTGGGTAGCCTTCTTGAAAGAAAAATCTGATACGATTGAGGTATTTCGAAGCCTTGTAGTAAATTTACAAACTGAAAAGGGAAGTCCTATAGGAAAGATAATCCGAATTCGAAGTGATCATGGCAGAGAGTTTGAAAATGAACAATTCAGTTCCTTCTGCAATGAGCTAGGAATCCAACATGAGTTTTCGGCTCCTATCACTCCTCAACAGAATGGCATTGTTGAAAGAAAGAACAGAACTCTACAAGAGATGGCTCGAGTTATGTTGGCAGAAAAGGATGTTCATAAGAAATGGTGGGCAGAGGTGATCAATACCGCGTGCTATACAATCAACCGAGTGTGTCTTCGACCATTCACTGACAAGACAGCCTATGAGATCTGGAAGGGCAGGAAACCAAAAGTCTCGTATTTTCATGTGTTCGGAAGTACATGCTATATTCTCAGAGATAGAGAAGAGTTGGCAAAATTCGATAATCGAAGTGATCCAGGAATATTTCTCGGGTATTCCATCAACAGCCGTGCCTACAGAGTTTTTAATCATCGAAACCAACACTCTCATGGAATCCATAAATGTTATTGTGGATGATTCAGAAAAGGAACAACCTCCAGAAGTTGTAGAGGAAGAATCTGCCAACACTCATGTTCCAACACAGTCTCAATGTTCAGACAAAGCAAAATCTTCAGCAGATTCTACTGAATCAAATGATCACCATAACCCTAACTCTACTGAAGATGGCCATGTTCCAACACACGACCATGTTCCAACAAAGTCACCTCCTACTGACGACCATGTTCCAACACTCAATCACTCTGGCTCCACCATGAGAAGTACTCGATCAGTGCCTCGAGTTGATTATTGACGACTGGCTGGTCTACACTGTTTTGTTTCTCTGATTGAGCCCAAGAACTATAAAGAAGCCTTACTTGATGAATACTGGATTGCTGCAATGCAAGATGAACTCGGCCAGTTTACCAGGAATGATGTTTGGTATCTCACTCCCCGCCCCAAAGGCATTAATGTCATTGGTACGAAATGGATCTTCAAGAACAAGTCCGATGCAGATGGCCTAGTCACCAGAAATAAAGCCAGACTTGTTGCTCAAGGATATACTCAAGTGGAAGGTGTTGATTTTGATGAAACCTTTGCACCTGTTGCCAGGTTAGAATCTATCCGTATTCTACTAGCTATTGCCTGCTCTTTGAACTTTACTTTGTATCAAATGGATGTTAAGAGTGCATTTTTAAATGGAGTGGTGAACGAGGAAGTTTATGTTGAACAACCTAAAGGTTTTGAAGATCCCCATTATCTGCATCATGTATATCGTCTCAAGAAGGCCTTATACAGATTAAAGCAGGCACCTCGAGCATGGTATGAACGACTTACTACCTTTCTACTTCAGAAAGGTTATCGTCGAGGGGGAGTAGATCGCACTTTATTTGTGCTTGACAAGTCCTCAAAGTTTCTAATTTCTCAAATATATGTTGATGACATAGTATTTGGCTCCACTTCACCATCTATGGTACAAGAGTTTGTCATCATAATGCAATATGAATTTGAAATGATCATGGTTGGAGAATTGACCTACTTTCTGGGATTACAAGTCAAACAAGGACGGAATGGTCTATTCATCAATCAAAGTAAGTATGCCTTGAACTTGATTAAGAAATTCGGACTCAGTAGTGCTCGTGCAATTCGAACTCCTATGGGAGTTTCTGATAAACTAGTGAAAGATGAAAAAGGAGTTTCAGTCGATCAGAAGTTATATAGAGGCATGATTGGAAGCTTATTGTATTTAACCGCAAGCAGACCAGATATATGTTTCAGTGTTAGAATATGTGCGAGGTTTCAAGCTGATCCTAAGGAATCTCATCTTACTGCAGTGAAAAGGGTTATTCGATATGTAAGTGGAACTTCAGAATATGGTGTCTGGTATTCTAAGAATCAAGATTCAGAGTTGATTGGGTACAGTGATTCTGATTGGGCTGGTAATGCTGATGATCGAAAAAGTACTACAGGTGGATGTTTCTTTATTGGAACAAATTTGGTGTCTTGGTATAGCAAGAAACAGAATTCAATCTCTCTATCTACTGCGGAAGCAGAGTATCTTGCAGCAGGGAGCTGTTGTGCACAACTGCTATGGATGAAACAAATGTTGAAGGATTATGGAATTCATCAAGAACCTTTGAAGATTTTATGTGACAATACAAGTGCCATTGATATTTCAAAGAATCCAGTTCAACACTCAAGAACCAAACATATTGACATAAGGCATCATTTTATTCGAGTTTGGTGGAAAGAAAAGAAGTGGAAGTGGTCTATGTTCCAACACACGAGCTGTTTGCTGATATATTTACAAAGCCACTTGATGCTACCACTTTCGAGATCCTTCGACAACACTTAGGTGTTTGTCAAATCTGAGGTAACTTTTACCTTTGATTAGTTTTTCGTGTAAATAATTTTGTTTTCTGGTATTTACGTCAAAAATTAGAAAAGAAAAAATTATCTGAAGGAAGTAAAAGACTTACCAAAATAGGAGTAGTTAAGTAAGGAGTGTTGGAAGTTAATTAAGGAAGACAAAGTGATATGACAAGAAGAGAAAGGGATATCATTACAATTTTTGGGAAATCTAAAAAGGGGACTTCGCAGGAAAAGAGGTAAGTTCATGAAGAGTTGAAAGTTGTTTCAAACTCTAAAATCCCTTTCGCATTCTATTACCCTTGGCCCGATTTTTCCCCAAAACTCTTGCCAAAAATCTTATACTCAAAACTCTCCTCTATCTCGGCATTGTTCCAAATAATGTCAAACCCAAATTCTCCGATAAAAGAAGCTTCAGTGCCAAAAATTATGGAGGAAGACCGGAGCTCAGTGAATTCGGAATTGGTAGTGTTTGATGAGCCGAGAAGATATGTTGAATTGGGTGAGTCACAAACTCAAGATCAGGACAAAGTAAATGCTAACCATGAGGAGAATGAGGAGATAGCTGGAGCAGAGCCTGATAAAGCTGAAGAGGAAAAGGAAGTGGAAGAGGCTTCTGTCAAGAAACAGAGTGAAGATTCTGATGCTCAAGAAGAAGCGTCTGGAGGCAAGAAACAGAAAAAACCTAAGGTAACTGGTCCTGACCCTCGACCATTGAAATTCTTGGGTTTTTAAAGTAGAAGTGTGGATGATATTTTCGAGTGGTTACAAGCAAATAGATATTCCGTGGATCTAAGCAAAATCAAGAGTATAAGAAAGGATTTAGAAGTGTTGCATGTCAAAATTAAGGAAATTGTTTCTGGGCACTTTCCTGATGTGTGGGATATTGAATATAAGACTGTGAAGTATCTGAGAGGGATGTACGGTCAGCTGAATGGTAAAGGGAAAGACAAATTTCATGTTTTCTGTCGTATGACTGCTCATAGTTATGTGTGGATAAGAGAAATTAATGAGGAACAAGCTGTTGGGATGAAGACAGTAAGGTATGGAGACAAGCTACATGTTGGATTTTTTGATGTGGAGAATGCAAAGAGGATGGAGAAATTGAGAGAACCTGTGATTATTGAACTGTCTGATGATGATGACAGTGTTCCAACACAGGAGGAAGAATCTGTGTATATGGAGGAAGAATTTGATGCTGATCTGGGGGGTACACAGGGTGATGTAGTTCAAGAAGATCTGGATGATGACGCCCCCGATCAGTCTGCTGATGAAGGGAATCAGAAGATGGAAGTAGCTAATGAAGATCTGCCATGTCAGGGTGTTGATTCAGAAGAAGAAAGAGCTGACAGTGTTCCAACACAGGATGCCCCAGACCTGACATACTCCAGTGACGAGGTCCTGGATGAATTTTTCAAGAAGGCAAAAGGAAAAAGGAAGGCTAGCTCTGCCATGAATACTGAGGCAGCAAAAAGAAGTAAGAAGAGACAGGATAGCAAGCCAAGGAAGGCTCTGCCACCCCCATCTGTCACTCAGGCTTTTTCTGCAGTTTATTTTGACAAGAAGGGAGCTGAGATGGAAGAATTCTTCTCTGAGAAGAAGTTTATTGCTGAGAGACCCTTGGACTTGAAGGCTTATCAGGAGAGTGGGTTCACAACTTTCCTAAAGGCAATGGGGATGATGAAGGCGGCCACAATTCAAAGGCAATTCAATCGACAGGTGGTTCTCGAGGTATATGCTAATCTCATGCCTGAGAATCTAGATATTACTTCTCCGTGGTTCGGTAGAGTATATGTTCGTGGAAAGATTGTAGAACTATCTGCTACTAGAATCAATATGTTATTTGGGCTGAAAACTCCAGAGATAGGGGGAGTGTTTCCGGACGATTTGGAGATGACTGATGATGAAATTTTGGCTGTGATTTCTGGAGGATATAAGAAGAAGTGGCCGGCAGTAGGATATTCGCAAGCATCATGCTTGACCTCCAGATTCTTCGGGCTGTATCAGATAGCGGTTCACTGCTGGTTACCATCTAGCAATACTACTGCATTGACCAGGGAAATGGCCAAACTGCTCTACTGTGTTGGAACACAGCAGGAAATAAATCTAGGGTTATTAATTTAGCAACATCTGGTTCGACAAGCCACAGCTCCTAAGGTGAATGATGTTGTAATATACCCATGTCTGATCTCAGCGTTAGCCAAAAGTGCAAAGGTGAAGGGGAAGGCCTCTGACATGATCATTGATACGGAGTTCTTGCGGCCTAACAAGAAGACCTTCGGACTCCATCATGTGCATGATCTTCCTTGGACAGCTTCGGGGTCAACCTCCTCATCAGCAACAGCAGACAAGAAGACTCGATTGATGGCTATTAATGCTAGACTTGGAGCTGTAGGGATTCAGATTGCTTCGTTACAAGCAGAGCAAGCACTGTTGGAGGAAGAGAAGTCAAATCTGGAAGGTTGATTCATTACGGGGGAGTTTTAAAGACTGAATTTCATTTGTCATCATTTTGTGTTGAAGTCCCTTTGGCCTATGTGTGGTCCCAGGGGGAGTAATTTCGGATATTTGGTTTCAATTTGGTTGTAATTTCTGGAATTCTGGATTTTGGTTTTCGGCTTTCATTATGTGAATTCTGGTATTCTGTGCTCAGTGTATGACTTTGATTCTGTGCTGCAAGTCCAAAATATTATGGGTCCACAAAAATGCCAAAGGGGGGGATTGTAAAGTCAAGGAATTTATTTTATTGGCAATTATGTGTGAATTGTTTTTGAACTGATAAACAGACCATGTTGGAACATGGTGCTGCAGCAGAATTCACGCCATGGAGTTTAATGGAATTCAAGCCGAAATATTGACGTGTTTTAGAATTTATGGTATCTGTATATTTGGCTATATATTGGGCGTGAGAAGCATATCTGATTTATGGAAAAATCCCTACTTATAAGGAGAAGATTCATTCTAATATATGAGGGAGTTTGAGATAAGGTAAATCCCTTTATTTATGGGATTTGGATATGCTTCAACAATCAGATGTGGAATAGGAATATTATGGAGATAATCAAGAATATTCAGATCTGATTCGTGGATATAAATATGGGACAAACACGGCTACATAACTAAAGATTTTATAGAGCAAAATCTGCACCCAGATTTTGAGATCTTACGAAACTTGAAAGAGCCAATATACTGTGTTCCAACACTGTCCTGCCGCACTAAGTTCAGAATCGTATACCTTAATTCCTCGGGAGGAGGAGATCTTGTGTCGATGGAGTTCGAGGTCAGAGGGAGTCTGATCAAGGCAGATCGGTAGCTAGGGGAGCTAGCAGAGTCCACACGTCATAGTTAGTAAAGATAAGTATTTTGTAAACTGTACTCTGTACTGTATCTTTCTAATTAGTGGATTCATTCTGAACTGGGCCAGGCCCCGCAGATGTAGGTGGTTTACACCGAACTGCGTAACCAAGTTGTGTGTCTTTTACGTTTTACGTTATTTTACACTTGGTTAAACTAAGCATGTTGGAACACATTAGTAAGTACTAGAAAAAGTGGTAAAACCAAATTTCAAGGGGGAAAATTAGGAAGCAGACGACGAGCATGATGATGACAGTGGCGGAGGCGCGACAACACTGTGGAGGCGGAGCTGCGGCAGAGACGGGTCTAAAATGCAAAAGAAAGGCAGTTTCCAGCAGTTGTGAGAGTGATCGGTCGAAAAGGAGAAGATGAAGAGACAAAAAATGAAATTAATTTATGAAATTATGTTACACATGGACCATAGTTATTACTCCCTCTGTCCCAACTCTATTTGCACTATTTTCTTTGATGGACGTCCCAGCTGAATTTGCACGTACACTTGCTACTCTAGGAAAATTCATCAATGCAAAAGACATCATTACCCCTAGAGTTCTTAACATTTACCATAAAACCCATGAAAATAAGACCCTTTCTTCCTTCAATCCATCTTCTCCCATCGCTTCTTCTCCAAACTCTACTGTTGCACCATGGTTGCATATCCTTCGTTCATTTCTTCCCCGTTTGTAGCATCTTCGACAGACCAACCACCATTTTCCTCCATGGTCGCATCTTCACTGCATTTCCTTCTCCGTTGATTTTGATTTTTCTATCACTATGCTCCCCCTTCTCGTTGTATCATCTTCATCCACCCCATCTTTGTTGCTTCTTCTCCATTACCATCTCACTTCTCCTCTCTACCGATCCCAAATTCTATTGATTTCTCCCATTTTCGCGGCATCTCCTCCATCACCATATCTTCTCCGTCGCATCTTATCCATCACCATTTCATCTCCTCCATCATAATATTACCTCTCTGTTTATTTTGGTTCGACTTTGATTGTTGATCTTCAATTTCGATTGTTTAATTGATTTGGGTAAAAGTTTAGAATTTAAAATGGGATTTTAGATTTGGAATTGAGGATTTTGATTTATGAATCTGATTTGGGTGGAAGTGGTGGGGTGGTGGTTGTGGTTGTGGAGTTGGTGTCGGCTGATGCAATGGTGGTGGGGGCGGATGCGATGCTGGTACGGATAGGGAGATGGGGGGTAGATGAAGGGTACGTGGCTAAATTTTTTACGTCCTCTTCATTCCTCTGAAAATAGAGTTAGGACAGAGGTACTATAATTATACAGGTAGCAAACCCTACCGTCGCACCTCTTTCTCTCCACTTTGGCGCAACTTTTCTTCATCTTCAATCTTTTCCCCACATTCCCATCAGGGGAGATGGAGAACAATAGTTTATTTTAATTAATGTTCTTGTTATTGAATAAGTGTGGGATTTATCTCCACATATTAGTTTTGTTCTTCGACCTGATCGACTAGATCGTTGTGTTCACGATAATAACTCATTTTAGTTGTTCACGTTGATGTTTTGTTCTCGATCTGCTTGTACAGATAGTGTGTTCGCAATTTTGTTTGTGATTTTATTTTGGGTTTCCGTTAATTTGGGTTCGCAAAAGCTGTGTTTTTAAGGTGTTTACAGTTTAGACAACATAAATTGTGGCTGGATCAAGTGGTGTTACAGTTGTAGAAGATTTTTGTTTGGTGCAGTGACATTGATGCGTGATACACTCCTTTCTGCTAAGTGGTCACGATTTTTGCGGGAAGCAAGTTAATATCCCCGAATGTGATATTACAGTTTTATTGGATCTTTGATATGTAATAGTATAGACGATTAGTTTGGTTGACATATAATTTAGATATCCTTGCAATATATTAGTTATTGGTAGAGGCAAGTTAGGTTGGATGCCAATTTCACTCATTGTAATCGACGCTGGACGTTTTTCCCCGCATCTTAGAATGATTGATTTTTCAAAAAATTATAATATTTATACAGGAAGCCCCCCACTTTTTTAGCAGTTTTTTAATTAAAAAAATAGCCTCATCCCAATTAGGATATACTCCCTCCATCCTAAGATTATTGGTATATTTATTTTTTCAAAGTCAAACTTGGTAAACTCTAGCCTTAAATATAAATTTATATAGGGCGAACGACTTCATGGGCCCATGAACTTCCTCCATCTAACCCTTTTAGCCCCTTATATTTTTTTGAATACTTTTGGCCCCTCAACTAACAAAAGTGCTAAATTGTAGCACTTCCATCCCAAAGCGTCAAGTTCATTCAAAATTGTTATATTTAAGGGCAAAATTGTCATTTCACAATTTTCCTTTTTCCTTTTCTCATTTCTCATTTTTCAATTTCCTTTTTCCTTTTTTATTTTTTCTTTCTATATTTCCTTTTTCTTTCCTTTTTTTTCCTCCATTTCTCCTATGCTTCTCTTCCATCGTCTCCATCTTCTCCATAGCGCCGCCACCATACTGCGCCCTAGTGCCACCGCCGCCACCATCGAGGTCCTCAAGCCCTAGAGCCACCGCCTTCAAATCCCCTATCTGGCGAGAGGAGCATCTGTCCCGCTGCCCACCATTTGACAGATTTGGTTCCAATGCTTCTCGCCATTGTGTTGCTGCCCTTAGACCCATCACCCCCTTGCTGACAAGAGCAGCTCTTAAAATTTCCCATCTTCTCCGCCGGGTGCTCCCATACGCCGACGAGCTGCACAACTTCAGTTAGCCTATGCCGAGCTGCCTCGGTTTCCCCCGACCAGCGGCGTCCCAGGTTAAAGTAAGGTGGGCGACAACTTGCAGGTGGACTCACACCAATTTTAGGGCTTAGCCTTCTCAGCAGTGCGTGCAGACCACACGCTGCTTCCTTGTTATTCGTGGTGTCGCGTGTTAGGTAAGTATCGAGGGCCTTCTCCCTAGCCTGGGTCACTATTTTTTTTGTCAGCATCAAAGGTGAGTACAGTGTATGCAAAATAGGATTTTGGGGCTGAAATTCAGGGTTGATTAAGCGTTTAATTAACTGACCAGTTTATCATTAACTCTCGCCGTTTGCACTAATCCCAACAGGAATTACGCAAATATTAAGGCTTGAACGACACGACTGGTTTGCCGTTGGCTCCGGTGATGGATTGACGCATTCCAGTGTTGTGCCTCCGCCATATTGGGGATTTTAGGGTGGCGGCGCTAGGGCTTGAGGACCTCAGTGGTGGCAGCGCTATGGCTTGAGAGCCTCAGTGGTGGCGGCAATGCTAGGGTGCAGTATGGTGGCAGCGCTATGGAGAAGATGGAGATGATGGAAGAGAAGCTGAGGAGAAAGGGAGAAAAGGAAAGGAAAGAAAAAGGAGAAAAGGAAAGAAAAGGAGAAAAGGAAAAGGGAAATATAGAAAGAAAAAGGGAAAATTAGAAAAGAAAATTGAGAAAAGGAAAAGAAAAATTGTGAAAAAACCATTTTGCCCTTAAATTTAACAGTTTTGATTGAACTTGACGTTTTAACCGGACAAAATGTGTACGATTCAGCACTTTTGTTAGTTAATGGGCCAAAAGTATTCAAAAAACAAAGAAAAAAAAATAAGGGGCTAATAGGGCGAGTTGAAGGAATTTCAGGGTCCTCTGAAGTCGTTCGCCCATTAATACACGTACAACAAAAATATCATGTGAAATATTGTTAAATTCATCTTAACATTTTAAAAAATATATCAATCTTATATGTGAAAAAAAATATACGTAACTAGAAATATTAACGGTCAACCGTGATCATTGAAAACCGTGAAAACATAAATACTCCCTCTGTCCCAACTCAATTTGCAGAGAGAGAAGGAGGGGTGTTATTTTTGTACATTAGAATAAGTCAGAAAAGCTGACGGAAAGCAGTGTTGAAGTGACAAAAAGCTGACTAATGTCAGCTGAATAAATAAAATACTTAATGCTAATTACTGAAAATTACAGCCTCAATTTTTACAAATATTACCCTACAAATTTACAAAATTATCACTAAATGTTAAAACAAGGCACTAATTACAAATCCGTGCACACAACCTCATATTCCTTAGCAATAATCAACCATCTTCTTACTCTGTGCCTAAACTTCATCAGTCCTTAGCAACATCATAAAATCTGGATTCAAATCATGATGTGAAGATTAATGCAAAAAAATTAAACATCTAAAAATACACCAATACAGATTGAACACAAAAAACTTAAACACACAACCAAGGATACCAAGAACATAGCAATACAAAGTTAATGTCCATAAACTCATATCTGACCCTCAAATCAACCATGCATGATTAAAAATTGACAATAGAGATGAACATCAAGCTAAAACCCCCAAATCCATAAACAAATAACCCTAAAAAACCAAGAAATCCAACGAAATACATAGCAAACCATTTAAAAACCACCAGCGACTCAAAATGAAATAAAAACCAATCTTTCGACCATAATTTATAGTTTAAAACCACTATTCAACCAGATATAAAAACACGAACAAACACATGGTTTAAACCCAAACCAACAAAAAAAAAGATGAAATTGAGATGGAGTTGTAAAATGAAACAAGCTTTCATGTTCTCGTTTACAAAAACAACAAACTTACTGATTCAAGCAAAAAAATTGTTTAATACTCTTAAGTGACGCAAGAACAACATAACATCAGGGTGACTTGGCCTTATTACTTTGTGATTTCAAACATATGAGAGAAAGTGAGACTTTGATAATCAAAATAAAAGAGAGGAAATGAGAGATTGAGAAGAGAGAGAAGAGAGGGAGAGAAGAAATGAGAGAGATCCGGAAGAAAAGAGAAAAAGTTGGGAGGAAATGTTGGAGTAGTTGGGAATAGAAAATGTTAATCGAGTGATAGCTTTGGAAAGAGAGAGAAAAACCATAATCTACTCTTAATAAGCCCAAGCCCAGTCATAATTTTAGCCAAATTAAAGGGCATTTCAGGAACTTAGACCAAGTCAATTGAAATTTCTTTTAACAAATTCAGACTTTGCAATTTAAGTTGAGACACCCTTAAATGAAAATTGTGCTGTTTGAGTTGGGACAAATGGAGTATAACAGTAGCATACTGATCTCCGCCAAAGGTTTATAGTGCTTAAATAAGATTATGTGTTCCAATAATGTTGAGCTGAAAATGTATAAAATCCAATTTCTAATCCGCATCGTATTTCTTAAATGAAGCAAATCTCAGCCGTCCCTTACCTCCTCATCCATAAATTAATCGTACGTCTCATATTCTGACAACTCAACGATCCTGAAACCTCTACAATTTTCTACGCTCCATTACTTTGCCAGCTTACCAATCCGCACACCCCCCAATCAACCAATCACAAACTACCAACATTTCCCTATATAAACATCTTCAACGATCAGTAAATCACTACCCCAACATTTTCGCTCCAAGTCGAAATCAAATTCTCAAATTTCCCCAATTCAAAACCCTTCGAATTCCCAGATGGCGCCCAAGGCAGAGAAGAAGCCCGCTGAGAAGAAACCGGCCGCCGAGAAAGCCCCCGCGGCGGAGAAGAAGCCTAAGGCCGGGAAGAAGCTCCCAAAAGACGCCGGCGCCAGCGACAAGAAGAAGAAGAGAATCAAGAAGAGCGTCGAGACCTACAAGATCTACATCTTCAAGGTTCTGAAGCAGGTCCACCCCGACATCGGAGTTTCCAGCAAGGCGATGGGGATCATGAACAGCTTCATCAACGACATCTTCGAGAAGCTCGCTCAGGAGAGCTCGCGTCTCGCGAGGATCAACAAGAAGCCGACGATCACTTCCAGGGAGATCCAGACCGCCGTCAGACTCGTCCTCCCCGGTGAATTGGCCAAGCACGCCGTCTCCGAGGGCACCAAGGCGGTTACCAAGTTTACTAGCTCCTAGATCTGGAAATGGCGGTGAATATTCATCTTTTGTGATGTAGGGTTTTGAACTTTAGTAGTTTAGTCTTTTATCTTCTGGCTGAGTTGGGATGTAGTTTGATTGGCTTGCTTCTTTTCATTCCCTAATGGATAACAAGCATTCTTTTGTGTCGAAATGTCTCTCTGCTTGTTTCTTCCTATTTTCAATTAGATACTTTTTAATCCTTATTGTGGTGTGATTTTCTTCTGAAACTAATTTGGTTGTTAAATTAGATCAATCATTCATGTATTCTTGAAGAAATAAGGTAATCCGAGGCAATGCCAAGCCCATGGGTCTTGGTATGCGTTATTGTGATTTACCTCTCATATGATGGCTTGGGTGTGGGCTGGTATGGGCCGACGAGGGCAAGCGGATGATCGCCTTTTGAAGAAATAAGGTAATGATCTATCCTTAAAACTTCATAATTCAATTTTAGCATGATTAATGGTTTATATTAGGTAAGCAAATATTAATGAAATAAAATGCATAAACGTGAGGTTAATTATAACCTTAAACGCGGCCTTTTCCAACGTATGAGAGGTAAATCACGATAATCCAGCAACCAATGGGCTTGGTGCGGCCTTTTTCTGCGGCCCCCTACTGTCGCCGGCAGCTTCCTCATTAGAGGAACTTAAGACGAAGCACATTAATTTGTGCTTTCCGGCCAACACCAGTAGGTTAGATTCATTATCATCCTATTTACTTCCGTATCTTAACCAGCATGCAAGTGTTTTTTTCCCTCGTTCATATATTTATGTTATTTTTTGTATGATTAAACACAGTACAGAATTTGATGTTATAGAATCATACTAAGATCCAACAGATAATTAGTATCCGTGCATTAAGGTTTGCAAAATTTGCACAGACAAAGCTAAGTGTTCAGTTGGACGGCTGCATGGTTCTGCTCCCGCTCTTCTGACTAAACTGAAGTGTAGATAAGTTGGAGATGCTTTAACGACGCGTAGAATTGATTATTCAGTGCTTTAGTTAGGACTTCACATGTGGAGAATTGCGACTGATTAGCAGTTGCAGAACCTTAACAGTTATTTTTGAGAGAATCGTGATCGAAGATGAGATTAGTTTCTTGCATGAATGTGTTACTTCAGCGCCATAGCTGAGCTATATACTGAGCTCATTTGAGGTTGTTGAATTCTGAATCTATGACATCTCTAGTTCTGCAGTATAATCTGACGTTTATGCTTTGACAAGGATCCAGCAGTTATTCAAGAATGGGGAGATTAAGGCCACAGCCTAGTATCAATTCAATCGTAGAAGAGCCAGAAAAATACGAGAATACAAGCAAAGCTGCATTAATAGTAAGCCTGCTGAACAAAGAAGTAGGCGCTGTACTTTCCGCTATGAATGCGAGATGGGGAGGTGATCGCATCGATCATTCCCTCATCCAATCTATCAAGACATTGAGAAAACAGATTTTCAGTGGCCACACGATAGATCCTGTATCGTATCTTCAGCCCTTTCTAGACGTGATTCAATCTGATGAAACCGATGCACCCATCACTAATGCAGCATTATCATCTGTTTACAAGATTCTGACATCAGATGTTCTTTACCTGAGCACTGTCAGAATTGAGGAGGCAATGCATCTGGTAGTTGATTCAGTGACTAGCTATAGTTTTGAAATAACTGATCCGACATCAGAAGAGGCTGTGCTGATGAAAGTTCTTCAGGTTCTTCTCACTTGCGTGAAAGGAAACACATCCATGGTTTTAAGCAATCAGGATGTCTTAACTGTTGTAAAAACATGCTTTCATCTTGTTCATCAAGCATCAACGAAAGGTGAGCTTTTGCAGCGAGTAGCACGAGACACGATGCATGAGCTTGTGAGATGTATCTTTTCACACCTTCAAGATGTTGGCGATTCGATAATAATTGAGGTGATCTATGATGTAATTTATTATATTGAGGTATAATTTAGTCCACGTAGCAATGCGAGACTCTTAACAGTCGTCTGTTGTTTGCTTTGATTTTGTACCAGGTTGGTGGTTTGGACACAGACTACAGTTTCAGTAGGAAACCGAATGATAGCGATTTACATCTGATGACTGAACCATATGGATTGTCATGCGTGATTGATATATTCCACTTCCTTTGTTCATTGCTGAATGATGTTGAAGATGTGAATATGAGTCCAAGAGCAAATTCTACAGCATTCAATGAAGATTTGACCCTTTTCACGTTAGATTTGATCGATTCAGCGATTCAACTGGGTGGATCTGCCTTTCAGCACCACCATCGCCTGTTGAATCTGGTGCAAGATGAACTGTTTTGTAATCTAATGCGATTCGGGTTCTCAGCAAAGCCTCAAATCATTTCATCAGTCTGTGGTATTGTTCTCAATCTTTACCTGCACTTGCGCGAGGAACTCAAGTTACAGATTGAGGCTTTCTTTTCGTGCGTGATCTTAAGGCTCTTGCAGAGCTGTTATGGGGCTTCATATCAGCAACAGGAGGCCGCGATGCAGGCTCTCGTCGATTTTTGCAGACAAAGAACTTTCATGTCGGAGATGTATGCAAATTTGGATTGCGATATAACTTGCACTAATGTATTCGAAGAAGTTGTCAATGTTCTGTCGAAGAGTGCATTTCCAGTGAATGGCACTTTATCTGCAATGCATGTTCTTGCATTGGATGGCCTCATTGCAGTAATTCAGAATATGGCTGAGAGAGGAGAGATTGGATCATTTAGTTCAGAATCTTCTTCTTCGGTTGCTCTTGAGGAGTATACTCCATTTTGGATGTTGAATCGCGACAGCTTCAGTGATCCTGATCAATGGCTTCCCTTTGTTCACACGCGAAAATACGCGAAGAAACGCTTGAGGATTGCAGCTGATCATTGGAACTGGGATCCAAAGAAAGGGTTAGAATTTCTCCAGGGAGCAAATCTTCTGCCAAAGAACCTTGATCCAGAAAGTGTGGCCTATTTCTTCAGGTATGCTGCAGGATTGGATAAGAATCTCGTGGGGGATTTTCTTGGAAATCATAATGATTTCTGCGTTGAAGTTCTCCATGAGTTTGCTCAAACATTTGATTTCCAAGATATGAGTTTGGACACAGCACTGCGGCTGTTTTTGGAGACTTTCAGGTTGCCTGGAGAATCTCAGAAGATCGAAAGAGTTCTTGAGGCATTTTCTGACAGATACTACGAGCAATCGCCGCAGATTCTAGCTAGCAAAGATGCATCTCTCATGCTATCCTACTCGATCATAATGCTAAACACAGACCATCACAATGTTCAGGTGAAGAACAAGATGAGTGAAGATGATTTCGTGCGAAATAACCGCAACATAAATGATGGCAGTGATTTTCCGCGTGAGTTTCTGTCGGAGCTTTACTTTTCTATATGCAAGAATGAAATCCAAACTACACCGGAAGAAGGATCTGGATTTATGGAGATGACACCATACAGATGGATTGATCTGATGAACAAGTCCAAGAAAACTGCTCAGTACATTGTACCTGATTCGAGATCATGCCTTGACCGCGACATGTTTGCCATGATGTCTGGTCCAGCAGTAGCTGCCATTTCCGCTATCTATAACCGCGCAGAGCATGAAGAGGTTTGCCAGACATGCATCGACGGGTTCTTAGCTGTGGCAAAGGTTTCAGCATGTCATAATCTCGAAAATGTCTTGGATGATCTTGTCGTGTCCTTATGTAACTTTACAACGTTGTTAAACCCCTCCTCTGTTGAAGAGCCTGTCCTGGCATTTGGCGATGATGCAAAGGCCCAAACGGCCACTCTCACGCTTTTCGCGATAGCTAACAGCTATGGCGATTTCATCCGCGCCGGATGGAGGAATATCATGCAATGCATCTTGAGGCTGCATAAGCTCGGCCTTCTTTCTGCTCAAGACGAGGAAACGAGGCCTCAACCATCTGCATTGGAGGCAGTTCAAGAATGCCCAATTGATAGCATTTTCACTGAAAGTAAGTTTCTTGTGGCGGAGTCTTTGTTGCAGCTTTCGGGCGCGATTATATGGGAAGCTAGGAGGCCTCAGAAGCACGGTGGGTCTCCCGAGGATGAGGATGCTGCTGTTTTTTGCTTGGAGCTGCTTATTGCAGTTACACTGAATAACCTACATAGGATTGGACTTCTATGGCAAGGAGTGTTCGAACACATAGCTAACGTAATTGAATCAACTGTAACGCAGTGCAGCCTGGTTGAGAAGGCGGTTTTTGGACTTCTTCGTGTTTGTCAAAGGATCCTTCCGTATGAAGATAGCATGGCTGATGAAATGTTGAGATCACTACAACAACTGGTCCAAAAACTCGATTCCCGGGTTGCTGAAGCTTACTCTGAGCTTATAGTTCAAGAAGTGAATTGTCTCGTTGAAGACTTGAAGCGAACGCGCTTCTAGGGGCATCTTTTACTGTGTACTCCATGCGGGAGGCTTCTAGGCCCAGTAGTATACTACGACTACTTTTATTACCATTCTAAAACTTATCGATAATCATCGCGTTCCGTTCACAATCTTCTTATTAGCTAAACCATACTAAGGGTAATGGTCTCGGGCGTCCTTCACACTTTATTTGTCACGGCCACAACATACCTAGCGTTTAACATAAAAGATTTTAGAAATGAAGGGTGAGCTTGCATGCACCCGTGAGGTTCCAAGATTGTTAAACATTTCATGTCATATAAATAACAATATGCAATGAACGAAATTTCTATAAAACATTATGCAATCAATTTCAACATTCAATAAACATTTCAAGTAAAATTTATTTATTTATCAAATCGATGCATAAAAATATAAATCAGAAAACAGTAGATAGAAACAGTCCCATGGGTCATGGAGGGAACCCGTAGTATCAGTAAATAGTAACAACCTATGGTCACACATTGAACCATAGTCAGTAGCAGTAACAACCTATGGTCACACAGTGAACCATGGCCAGTAATCAGTAACAATAACAACCTATGGTCACTCACATGGTGAACCATAGTCAATAAAGGTAACAACCTATGGCCACATGGTGAACCATAGTCAGTATTCAGTAACAACCTATGGTCACATTTAGAGGTGTCAATTCAGGTTATCGTGTCAGGTTCGTATCGGGTTGGAAACGTGTCGTGTTGAAACAGGTCTGGTTGAAACGTGTTGATTTCATTTGTCGTGTCAGGTCGGGTTGGGTTTACGTTACTGTCGTGTCGGGTTGAAAATATGTCAGATTTTTCCTCGGGTAGGATCGTGTCAGGTCAAGTTAATATCGGGTCAGGTTACTGTCGTGTAATTGTTATACTCGGGTTAGGTCGAGTCGGGTCAGAATATTGTCGGGTTGGATTGGATTGGGTTATTGCCATGTCATTTTTTTGTACTGAAGTTTTATTTGAGTCTGATCATGTTAGTTTTTTTATAATGTTTTATGTTGATTTCAGATATATTTTGGGTTGGTTCATTTTAGATCGAGTTATTATGCTACTCGATTAAATTTTGGTTGGTTTAGGTTATATTTCAATAATATTATTGTTACAACTGCCCTATTATTTAGGTTTTATTTCGCTTTAACTTGAACTTGCAAAATGTAAAAACATGACTCGTAACTCTAAATTAAAATCCGCTCGAAAGTTATGATACCATGTACACCCCATTGTATTTTCCAAGTACGTAAAAAAATATTTATCAACAATCGAGCATAAAAATATATTCTTAATCATTTTTCATTTCCTTTTATTACTTCTAAGTAATCAACTTTAAATTACTCTAGAACATGTATTAGCAATTTTCAACATTTCACCCAAAAAAATAATTAATTTAATATTTCTATATTTAGGCAAGAATAATAAAAATATTGTCTTTTAGAGCAACAGATAATGGGGTAACACAATTTTGGGCCACAGTGTAATTTTTCAAGACTGTGTAGAAGTATTCAATGTTGACTTTCAAGGCCCTTATGTTCACCCATACATGCCCAAATCACAAAGTTGCAATAATACATTGTTGAATTGCATTTTGGTATCGTCAATTTTGTGATTCGACAATTCCAACTTTCTTGGAAGAACCAAAGTGCAAAAAGTAAAAAATTTACTCGTAACTCCAAATTGAAATCCTCTCAAACATAATGATACCCTATACATCCTCATTGCATTTTTCAAGTCCGTACACAGAATATTTATCAATAATTGGGTACAAGAACATATCTGTAATTCTTTTCGATTTATGTTTCTTACTTTTAAGTAATCAACTTTAAATTACTCTAGAACATGTACTAGCACTTTCAAAATTTTACCAAAAACACATTTCTTTTCTATTTCTATATTTATGCAAGAGTAACAAAAATTGGGTAATTTGGAGAGAAGAATAATGTCGTAACATTTTATTGGGCCATATAGTAATTTTCCATAAATATGTTAGAGCCACTTTTGTGCCTACTATCTTAGTTGAATAGCAACGTTGGGTATTCATTGAATTCAATTCACTTTTTAAAATACTTTTAGTGCAATTTTGTATTGTAACAAATATTTTGATTCTAATTTTTTAATAAAAAATTAGTTAAGTTCCACCGCGTATTGCACAGTATTATTAATTACTGCCTAGTCAATATCTAGTCACCTTTTATTATCATAATTTTTTAGGGATGACATGTGACGTTTATCTCCATTTATTTTTTAAGATTGTTCAGGTTTCGAGGACGAAACTTTTTTACATTTGAGGGAATGATACGAATCAGGATTTCTAAATCCATTTATTAAATTAGAGTTTTTAAGATGATAACACTATACTCTTTATCTCACTGAATTTTTTAATGAGGTAGTGTGATCATTTGTAATTTATTTTATTTTAGAATAATGCCTATTAATTCTGCCATGATGGCGTTAGAAGATTTTAATTTCGATTATGCTTTATTTTAAGGTTTAGAATATTTAGTTCTAATTTGATTAGAATTGGATTTGTTAAGATTATATAAGGCAATATTCATTCAAGATTTATTTTGAAGAATATAGTCATTTATTTTAGGTAGTCTAATTAAATATGATTTTAGCTTATTAAAGCGGTCATAATCCTTTTCAGTTTCTTCTTTGTATTCTTGAAGGTCATACACATGTTACATGTACAATAAATAGGGGTAGGTTTCAACATTGTTTTTTACCAAAATCAATTTTATCAATTTAATATACAACGTTTTGACTTCATACTCTTTGCTTGCGAGCTATTCCATTGTTGCTTACCCCCGAGGGCTAGTTAAGTATCAATAAACCTTGTAATCTAATCTCGAGGGCTAGTTAGAGAACAAGTTGAGATTAGGCGTACCCCGAGGGCTAGACACCTGAATTTCGTGCGAGATAGTGAGGGTTTGCAGATCTCTTCACTAGATCAAATATATTAATTCCGCAATTGTGTGTCTTTGCAAGGAGATTCATATCCTGGTCTTTACATAAGTCATTGAAAGACCAAGGTTTAAAATGCAAATTAGAAGAAATGAAAATAAAATTTTTGGATTGCATTAAACGGCTCATAACTTTATAACTACTACACGTTGCATAATAAAATTTTAATATTGCAACTAAAATATTTTACCTTATTATTTTTTTAATTAAACCTCGTCTTTCCATAAGCCTATAAAAAATTGTCTTTCCCTAGACTTTGCCTACATTTAAATTGAAAATAAAGAATTTTATTTACAATTTTGAATTTTAGTTATCTAAGGGAAACTATATGAGTAATGAAGTGAAATAATTAGTTTATTTAGAAATTGTTACATATTAAATACAATAAAATGATTATTTTATATTATTTCATTCAAATTATTTTAAAAATAATTATTTATACGTTGAGCTCATTTTAAAGGTATCATAATTATATATCTCACTGAAAAAAATTAAATATAAAATATTCTTATTAGTCCCATTGATTATAAAATACCCTCATCGAACAGTTACTCGGTCTATAACAAGAATTTTTTATAATTTATCAAATATTATTTTCACAATACTTTTCAAACATGTTTTTGAAATTAATATTTAGTCGACTCTATATAGTTACTAATTCAAAATCATAATTTTAATGAGACATCTCTCTTTATTTGACTATTATTCATTAGATTTATAAATTTAGTCGTGTGCATTTTTAACTTAACCTTGTGTATTCACATTTGTTATGAGTTGACTTTACGTACTAGTAATCATATATGTAAACTCGTAATATATAAAAACCCCACTTTATTCTAATAAGTATGTCTAAATAATGACAAAGTCTTGTGCGAAACGGTCTCGCAGCGAGACCAGGGATTCAATTGTTGAGAATGTAGCATGGGGTTTCTAATTAAAGTTTTTAAAAGTCTAGGGGTTGGATGTGAAATTTTACAATTTTACATTAAAGTCCAGGTATAAGTAACAATATTTCCCCTTCTTCACTCTTTTTTTTCACACATTCTCTCTCCTCTCCTGTGCAACTGCTCATTCTACTCTTCCTCTTCATTTCTCTTCCATTTTCCTTCAATTCAACTGCTCTTTTTCTCCATTTTCTTCCATGTTTCTTGCGCAGGGGAAGAACGCATTGACTCAAGGAAGATTCGCTTCATTCTCTGGTGAATTTTCTGCGAATTTTCTGGTTTAAGCTTCTATTTCCGGCGGCCGAACACAATACAACCTTCCTTTCGTGTTTATCTTCAAAGGTAATGTCTTTGCTCAGATTTATTATGCATATTTTGTTGGTTTTTTCCATTTTTTGTTTGTTTTTTTGGTTCACGTAATTTTTTAGGGTTTCTATTGTTCAATGTGTTAATATTTGAGGATTTCTCTATTTTTTGTGTTTTGTGAGTTGCTTTAACGAATTTTTGCTAATATCTGTGTTTCCGCTGTTGTTTTTTGTTAGATTTCTAAGAAAATTTGCATCATTGTTGCTGCAATCGAGGGTGAAGAATCATTCGCAAGTTTCCGAGTTTTCGGTCGTGATGTTTTAGCTACATGTATTGATCTTTCAGGTTTTCAGTTTGATGTTTCAGGTTTCAGACTTTAAGTACTGTTATCAGTGTTGTTGTGATGTTTTAATTTCAACGCTTGATACTTGTGGTGTTTTCATGCTTAAGTGTACAATTGATGTTCATTTTTTATTGTGTGTGATATGTTAGGGTTTTGTTACGATTTGTGCTTATTTTTTTCTTGTTGTTGGTCTTCCTTAGGTGTCGAAGAATTCTTTTGTCAATGTTGCTGCAATCGAGAAGGAAAGAGGGTCTGTAAATTTTGTTATTTTGCATATGTGACCTTTTAAATACTATTGTTGACCTTTCAGATTTTTTGTTTTATCTTTCATGTTTAGGTTTAAAATATTGTTTATATGTGTTGGTGTGATGATTTAATTTCAGTATTTGATGCTTGTAGTGTTTTAAGTGTGCAATTGAAGTTGAGTTTTGTTTTTTTCTTGTGTGTGTGATATCTTTGGGTTTTGTTACGATTTGTGCTAATTTTTGTGTTGTTGCTGCTGTTTTTTAGATGTGTAATCGAGAAGGAAAGAAGATATGTAAATTTTGTTATTTTGCAGATTTAACCTTTTAAATGCAGTTGTTGACCTTTCAGGTTTTATGTTTCATCTTTCATGTTTGGGTTTAAAGTACTGTTTATCTGTGTTGGTGTGATGATTTAATTTTAGTATCTGATGCTTGTAGTGTTTTAAGTGTGCAATTGATGTTCAGTTTTGTTGTTTTAATTGTGTGTGTGATACCTTAGGGTTTTGTTACTATTTTTGCTAATTTTTGTGTTGTTGTCGCTGTTTCTTAGATGTCTAACAGCACTTGGCCACTGTTGCTGCATTCGAGAATGAAGTAGGGGCTGTAATTTTTCTTTTCTTAGTTGTGATATTTTAGATACTGTTGTTGATATTTCATGTCCTATCTTTGAGCTTTCATATTTAAGCTCTAAGTATTGTTATGTGTGTTGGTGTAATGTTTTTAATTTCAGTGTTTGATGTTTGTGGTGTTTTCATATTTAAGTATGCAACTGATGTTCAGTTTTGTTCTTTTGATATTTTGTGTATATTGCTTGATATTTTTAGATTTTGAAATTGATGTTTTAAACACCGTATTTGATACTTCTCAATGTAGCTATCAGTGATTTTATGTGTGCTATTGTGATGTTTTGATTTTAGATATCGATGTTTTTATTACTGTATGTGATGTTTTATATTATTTCACAGGAATACTTTTCATGTTAGAGAGCTCTACGATGCCATTGATGAGTTAGTAAAAAATGGTATGAGGAACCATGCTCTAAAGGCGTTTCCTTGAACAGAGAACCGTATTCGACCTTTGATATGTGTGTTGATGCAGTAGGGGAGTCATCCACTTCAAAACCAGCAGGAGAAGACAAGTCTATGAAAAAGCCAATGACAAAGGGAAACAAGTCGAGAAAAAATAGAATTTGATTGTTTAGGATATATTGTTTGACATTGATTTTTCAGTTTCGATGGTTGATTGTTAATGTTAGTGTTGAAGTGCTTGATTGTAATTGATGTTTTACCTTACTTTGAAATTTTCCAGTTTTTATGTTAGCAGATTTTAGGGCATTTGAACCCCTTTGTAATGAATGATGTTTGATGGTTTGATAGTTATGACGATTGACATTTTTACGTGTTAACGTAAAACGTCAAATTAAAGTTTGCAACTTTTATATGCTAATTTTATACGTATTTGTAGTGCCAGTGATGATTCAATAAATTCCTTCGATTTTGAGTTGTCAATGTATGATTTTTATGTCTTGTTCATCTGTAATATGCGTAAAGTGGTACGTATCATTTTACATTTGTAAATTATCATGTAAAAAAATAATAAGATCAGCAGATATAAGTAATACGTCAAAATAGTTTTTTTCAAATCCACAACAATAGTGGAATGTATATTTTCAACTTATTTTAATAAGAGCCTCCTTCTTGCTTGCTCATCAAACCTTGTTTTACAATGTTAGTTTAATATTTTAACATTTTAATTTGATGTTTAGTAATTTTTATATATTGTTTAACTATTTTAGTTTGATGTCTATTTTAGTACAATTATTTAATTTGATGGTTTTGAGTTTTTAGTTGATGGTTTTGAGTTTTAAACTAATTTTTGATGTTTTATCATTTTAGTAATGATGAATTAATATTAAGACATGACTTTAATAATAAGGTCTCACACATAACAAGACCAGGCCCAAAACCATTAAACCCATATTTTAACCCAAAATAAATTGACCGGAAATAAACTCGAAACTACCGGAATCATCCTATTGGCTCGACGCCGGGAAAACATCACCTACGCCGGCGGCTTTTCGCAAATCTGGAGCATAGCACCGCCAGAATCATCAGAATCTTCAGAACGACGCGAATCAGACGACCTCATACCGGAATCAGTCTTTGGCAGCTCTAGGAAGGTTGTATTAGTTCATGCCGTTGAGTCGTAGACGACTTCTTGTCTAGATCTACGACGCTGATTTGGAGGTTGTATCTGTGAACCGATTGCACCAAAGCACACCTGTTATACGCCATTGTCGTCGCAGATTCTACTCCGTCATTGCCGTCGCAGATTCGTCTTCTTTGAACCGTCACCGAATCCATTCATCTTTGTCGTACCTAAAACCCTTCGTCTTTGCCGAGACTGAGACCCTTCACCTTCGGCGGACTCAAAGAATTTCTGCGAATCGGAGTCGGAGCCGGTAAACCAGCGGCGAATCAGGTCCGGAAACCTAGCAGAGATGGCGAGGCTCGAAAGGGGCCGAGGGTTTTCATTTTTTATTATTTGTAAAAAGGTCCCTGGACTTCTGTGCGTTATTCATTAAAAACCTGAATAATAAATATTGTATTATTGACCCCAATATTTTAGTTGCTGTTGTTCTACGTTTATTTTATTTGTAATTTAACCTCTGGTCTTACCATGAAACGGTCTCGCAAGAGACGAACTCCTAAATAATTTATTAGTTTGATTCATAACCAAGTTGACTTGGTTCCATATCAAATGTTAATTTACTTTTCATAACTACATCTATTTTGGGATGATTACATGTAGGGTTATATAGTTGATTTATCGGGTTGAATTATGTTCGGGTTACATCGGGGTTTGGGTTGGATCGGGCTCATGTTCAGGTCGGGTTTGGGTCCAGATTATCGGGTCATATTCATGTATTAGATTGAATTTGGTCGTGTTGAGTTTGGGTACAAGTCAGTATTTCTTGGGTCAAAATCAGGTTTTGGGTTGAGTGCGGTCGTGTCAGGTCGGGTTCGAGTCATTATTTCTTGGATCAGATTAAATTTCGGGTTGATTCGATCGTGTCGGTCCAGGTCAGGTTCTTGATCCGGGTCAGAGATTGACAACTCTACATGGTGAACCATAGTCAGTATTCAGTAACAACCTATGGTCACATGGTGAGCCATAGTCAGTAATCATTTAACAAGCTCTGGTCACATGGTGAGCCATAGTCAGTAATTAGTAACAACCTATGGTCACATGGTGAACCATAGCCAGTAATCAGTATCAGTAACAACCTATGAGTCATTGAATGCCCCATAGTCAGTATTAGTTTAGTCGCATGAAATCAGTTGCAAAATTTAAATGTCAACGGAATTTAAATATGTGCCTCTTTGCTTTATTTATTGGTTTATATTGATGACATTATTCTTACTGGGAATGATGATTGTCTTATTCGAAAGTTTATTGATCGGGTTAATAAGGAATTTAATATTACCGATCTTGGCACTCTACAGTATTCTTTGGGATTGGAGGTTGTTCGTACTTTCGACGGCTTATTCCTTGGCTAGACCAGATATGCCAAGGACATTTTACTACGAGCTGGCATGCAAGATTCTGTGCTAGTTGTCATCCCATTTGTGGCTTTTTTGCAACTGTCAAGCTCTTCCGGTAAGCCATTCGGAAACCCCACACTTTATCGTTCTTTGGTTGGCGCACTACAGTATTTGTCGATCACAGGTCCCGACTTGTCCTATGTTATGAATACAGTCAGTCAGTATATGTAGGCTCCTACTGATGACCATTACTAAGCTGTCACTCAGATTTTGCGCTATGTTCGTGGTACACTCCACTATGGTCTTCAGTTTTGCGCAAACTTCTTTGCTTTACTAGTTTTGGGTTACTCTGATGCTGATTGATCCCATTGTATAGAGACTCGTAGGTCTACATATGCTTATGTCATTTTCCTTGGAGGCAACATGGTTTCCTGGAGTGCTAAGAATCAACCTACAGTTTCTCGTTCTAGTTCAGAATTGGAGTACCATGCTATGGCAAATACTGCTGCGGAGTTAGCTTGGTTGATGATCTTCTTCAGGACTTACGTGTGACGACGGGCGCACCACCCCTTTTGATGTGTGATATTAATAGGCTCTCTTCCTGGCTCAGAATCCAGTTTCTCATAAGAGAGCTAAGCACATTGATATTGACTATCATTTCGTGCGTGTGATGGTGTCTTCTGGCAAGCTCAAGGTTGCTCATGTCTCTACGGACGTGCAGCTTGTTGACATCTTTACGAAGAGTCTACCCCATCCTCAGTTTGAGTTTCTACGTTCCAAGCTTTGCGTTGAAACCAGTCCTAAATGAATCACTTCAACAAATTAAACTACAATCATGTTTTTTGTTATCTATTCTAAAAAAAGTCACATTCAGGAATCCTCTGTGCTACTAATCTTATCAAATTTAAATCTCTGCATAAAAAAAATAGTTTTGTTAATTTATAGAATTCTAGTTGTTTTTCCTCTTTTTTAATGAAAAAGTGTTAGAATAAAGCAAGTAGATGATTGAATAATATTCTATTCCATGTTAATGACTACTACTAAAGTTATATTTAGACTAGTATTCTTTGTACTCTTTATATATTCCTGATCATTAATCAGAATCATTATAGGAAATTACTTTATCGGTTATTAAGTAACTTGTTTCTTTTATTGAGTTTGATTTGTATGTATAGAAGAAAAATGACTAGTTTATTATTAGTGTATACATATACAATATTGGAATTTTATTTAATATTATATTTGATCTCAACATATATTATATTCATACAATTAATTATATTTTAAATGCATCTAATTATTTGACAAAAGTAATGATGGTGGATAAAAAATTAAATTGGTTCAATAAAATAGTTTTCATGAACTCGAGTATAACACTAATCGACATTAACTTATTTTGAATTCATGTTTAAAATAAATTTGACTCTATTTTATAAATTAATTTTTAAATTTTAATTATTAACTAGTGAGTCTGTCTCTTGAAAGACGAACTTTTTATAAGTCATGGAAAGACCAAGGTTTAAAATGCAAATTAGAAAAAATGAAGATAAAATTTTTGGATTACATAATCGGGTTATAAAATTTATAACTATTACACGTTGTATAATAAAATTTTAATATTACAACTAAGACTATTTACCTTTTATTATTTTAATTAAACCCCTTCTTTCCATAAGCCAATGGAAAGACGACATTTCCCAAGATTTTTCCTAATTATTAAATAGATAATGAGTTAAGAAACTTTCTAATTTATGTCTCAATTTTACTTTTTTTAAGATGAGTTCATTTAAATTGATATTAATTTTTATTTTTGCCAGTTATAATAGAAAACTACAAATCGGGAATTGAATGTTAGCCTAGCGGTTGGAGTCTAGTGCTACTACCATGAGGTCATGGGTTCAATTCCCACCAGGGCAAGGGGAGGGGAGGGATTTTATTGGAGGCTCATTTGAGTTATTGCCCAAATTTTTTTAAAAATAAAAAATAAAAAAAATAGAAAACTACAAATCATTTTAGAATGTTATATTTATAATCTATAATATATGCAATATTATTATTTGTGAGTCATTCTCTTGAAAGACGGTCTTTCCATAAGTCATTGAAAGACCAAGGTTTAAAGTGTAAATTATAATAAATGAAGATAAAAATTTTGGGTTGCATGAACCGGGTTATAAATTTTATAACTACTACATGTTGTATACTAAATTTTAATATTGCAACTAAAAATTTTTACCTTTTATTATTCTAATTAAACCACATCTTTTCATAAACTCACGGAAAGACCGTCTTTCCATAAACCCACGGAAAGACCGTCTTTCCCAAGATTTTATCATTATTTATATATTATTAAATATAAACGAGTATATTTAGTACTTAACATATTATTTTGCCATTATTATTAATTTTATTATTAAACGAGTACATGACACCATTCATTTTAAATTTTATTTAATTCATTTATTACTGAGAACGCATTCAGAGAAGAGTTTGTCCATTGAAAGATGGTCTTTCCATAAGCTATGGAAAGACCAAGGTTTAAAGTGCAAATTAGAAGAAATGAAGTTAAAATTTTTGGGTTGCATGAATTGGGTTATAAATTGGGTTGCATGAATTGGGTTGCAACTAAGACTTTTTACATTTTATTATTCTAATTAAACCTCATCTTTCCACATGCATATGTCTTTCCCAAGACTTTTTCTTCAGATAATGCGTCATCTACTTTTAATTTTATTTTTTTGCCCAATCACAATAAAAAGCAACTGCGTAAACTGGAATAGAAAACAAAAATAATGAGGACGCATTTGCTTATGCGTCCCCTATTTTTCAGGGGAAAAAATGGAAAGTGAAGAGGGCGTATTCACTGAATGACACAGATTACTGTAGCCCCACGTACATAAATTTCTCCAGGCACAAAACTAATGCTCATTGACATGCTTGCATATGCTTAAAACCAATAGCACACATCATTTTCTTCTCCCCTTTTTTCCTTCCTTCTTTTACTGGTTTTCCTGAGCTTATTCCCTTCACAGCATGCATAGTTAACTCACTACAGTAATCTTATACGGACAACCTACTCGAGCTCACCATGAACTCTTTCTCAACACCATAACAAATGGTTGTACTACATACCGAATCCTCACTCACCGTGCACCCGCAGCAACACCGTATAGCACAACCGCTCAGTCCATTACTCTACACATTTAAAACACCGTTGACACATACCAGATCGTGCATAACTCTCACTCGTATAAGCCAAACAACATGCTTTCTAATGCACTGTACAATTGGTTTGCACTTGTCTGCATGTACATACTCACACTCATCCTCACTTCCAAGTTATCAGTTAGCCGTACCATCATTTATGTTAGGATAAATTAGATTACTGATTAGATTATGATTCACGATCAGAACTTGCTCTGATGTCATGATAGAATAATTTGCCATAAGGAATTGTATTATTGATAATTGAATACATAGAAATTGTATTATTTCTATACTCGGTTCGAGGTTGCATAATTTTAGGCTATATCATACAAGGATTACGGTTGTAGCGTTGAACCTATAGTCACCGGTTATAGGCTAGGAAACGTTCTCTGTCTCTGCATGACTAAATGTTCTCCATCTAAATGTTCTCCATGATTCAATATAGAATTTGTTTACACCTTGCAACATAATTGTCTCGAATATTTTATTTTATATTTCACAATTTAGTCCTTTGTTTTTCTTAATTTACCCTGAGTAAAATCTTTAGTTTATAAACTGATCCCGAATTTCAATTAATTTTCGGGTATATATCTGTGGGAAGCTTTGAGATGAAGGCCGCCATCGATGTGGAGAGTGAGCATGGTTTTGTAGTTGACTTCTTTCTGTTCATCACTCAACTTGAATATGAAACTTGCCAATAACACAGCTGAGAAAACTTTCATCTGTCTGTAAGCGAACTCTTTTCCAAGGCAAATCCTCGGTCCTGCCTGCACTAACCAGCTCACATGTTTTAGGATGTAATGATGCGAATGGTTGCTTCCATTTGTGAGTCGTTGAGCAAATGCAAATACGTACCTGAAAAGCAGAGAACTTGAAAGGACTCTCTTGCTGAAAAACGCCATTTTCATCGAGCCATCTCTCTGGCTTGAACTCCTCCGCATCATCACCCCATACATACTTCATCCTCCCCATCGCCCAAGGTACGTACGCCATAGTGTCCCCCTTTCTGATGCTGAATCCATCAGGAAGTGTGTCGTCCGAGAAACAAACCTTCCCATCCTGAAACAAACAAAAGTTAATCGAGTTGTAATAAAAACATTCACAAAAGCGATAGCTATAAGTGGATCACCAGAGGAATTGCAGGATAGAGTCTAAGTGTCTCAGTTAGAGCAGCATGAAGATACTGCATTTTCTCGAGTGCTTCTTCGGTTATGCTGTAAGCTATATCACTGAAGCATGAACTTGCATTGATGTTAGCCGCTTTCGCGACTTCTTCAGCTATTCGGGATTGTACTTTGGGGTGCTTGCACATCATGTAGAAGAACCAGGAGAGAGTGCTGGCGGTTGTGTCCTTGCCAGCAATGATGAAGCTGAGGATGATGTTTTTAAGGTACTCGGGATCGGTGTCATTGCTTGCCAGAAACCTCGACAAAACGTCCTCTTTCTCGCGGTACTTGTGTAGCTGTTCAGTTTTGGTTCTGATGATCTCGTAAACGAACTCATCAATGACTTTGATGTTCTTCTTCAATCTCGCCTCTGATCCAATGTTCAGGCGCCTTTTCAGAGTCCAGAATGCATCCACATAGCGGTAGAGAGTTATTGCACTTGCTTCATCAAAACATCGCGAAAACCGCAACCCGTCTTCATTTGTTCCAAGCAAGCTGTCGAGATTCACTCCAAGAACAACCCTAAAAACAGAATCCAGGGATGACTTCATGAACAAATCCTGCAAGTTTCAAGAGAACTCGATATTCATCAATGAAGAGACACAAAGTATTAATTTCGCGAGAAGAAGACCCATACTTGGATTTCTATTGTCTGTTTCGAGGATACTGATTCAGAAACTACGGAGGCAATTTTTGATGCATTGTTTTTGAAGACTACGCTGCTGAAGTCCCTCAAGACTTTGGTGGAGAACTCATAGCTCGATATCTTTCTCTGACGCCGCCATTTTTCTCCATCCACTGTGAATATCCCATCTCCAAGAAGGTCCTCCATAATGTTATGGTGGTATGATCCCTGCAAAACATCAATCTTTATTGATATACTATTTTCGATCTAATGATATTGATCTTGTATTTTTGATTTCGTCTGTGTGTGTATTTTGGTGGTTCTAGCTACTAGATGCAATGATTCGTACTTTTCAAAACATTTACAAATTCATAATTAACGGGATGGACTGATGCACTGGTAGTTAACATGACTTCCCTGGGAGCTAAGCTATTTAATGTTCCGGGATGGTATCAGAGTTTTACATCATTTCAAATTCGCAATGAGAAGATAGTCGGACTGTTTTGCATATAGTTTAACTCTGTTTTGATAGAATGCTTAAATTGTATGTTTACCACGTTCGAAATTTTGTCACGTGCACATTTTTTATTCTTTCCCACTTTCCAATTCATACCCATGGGCTACGATTTTATAAGTAAATTTGTACAATAACTAACAAATTGTTTTTTATAAAAAGAAAATTGAATTTCAAATAACACTGATAAGATGTATTTCCCGTAAGGAAATGATCTATAGCTTACATGATTAAATAGAATACAAAAGGAAATAGAGTTCTACTAAGATTCTGGCTTAGTCAACAAGACTTATCCATAACCAATCAAATAAAATCAATCCTGATTTACTCTAACACCCCCCCAAGCGAAGCGTCGAATGCTCAGCGACGCAAAGCTTGGACCTGAAGAATTCGAACAGAAGACGAGAAAGTCCCTTGGTGAAGATGTCAGCAATCTGAAGACAAGTGGAAATATGGGCAACTCGAAACTTGCCAAAGGAGACCAACTCACGAACGAAATGATAATCAATGTCGATGGGCTTCAACCTTTTGTGTGCAACCAAATTCTGAGCCAGAAAGATGGCAATGTTCACATAACAACAGTGGAGAACTGGAAAGCGGAACACGAAGATCGCGAAGCAAATGAGACAGCCAAACTACCTCTGAAGCAGTATTAGCAAGGGCCCGATACTCTGATTCAGTACTAGAGCGAGAGACAGTGGACTGCTTCTTTGCACTCCAGGAGACCAAATTTCCGCCGAGGAAGACTGCATAACCATAGGTGGAACGTCGGGTTTCCAGACAGCAAAGCCAATCAGCATCAGAATAACCCAAGACCTCCGGAGAGCTGGCAGAGAAAAAGTAAACCCAAAATGAAGCGTGCCGCGAACATATCGAAGAATCCGAGTGACCGCAGCAAAGTGATCATCACGAGGGTCCTGAAGAAACTGACTAACGGTGTTAACCGAAAAAGCCAAGTCTGGTCGAATGATCGTCAAGTACTGGAGAGCACCAACCAGGGATCTGTAAAGAGTCGGATTCTGAAAAGGAGGACTGGTGGAGCTGTGTAACTGCGAACCAGGATCAAAAGAAGTAGTGACCGGAACAATATTAGACATGCCGACATGAATTAGAATATCCCGAGCATACTTAGCTTGTCTAAGAAGTAAGCCCGACGAAGTGGGTGAAACCTCTAGGCCAAGAAAGTAATGCAGAGCGCCAAGATCCTTAATAGCGAACTCCCGATGTGTCCTATCAATGAATTGGCAGGGGAGCAGAGAATCGTTGCCAGTGAGGATGATGTCATCAACATAGACTAGGAGATAAAGCAAAGACGTCCCTCTAGATTAAACATATAAGGAATGTCAGCCGAACTGCACTGAAAACGTAGTTGCAATAGATAAGTACTGAACCTCTGAAACCAAGCCCGATGAGCCTGCTTAAGACCGTAAATGGCCTTTTTCAGACGACAGACGTAATTCGGATGAAGTGGGTCCTTTAGCCAACAAGTTGCGCCATGTAGACTGGAGTATCAAGAACACCGTTCAGAAATGCATTCTTTACGCCCAGATGATAAAGGAGCCAGGAGCGCATCGTAGCAATGGCAAGGACAGTGCGTACAGTGGAAGCTTTGACCACAGGACTGAAAGTGTGATTGAAATTAAAACCCAGAATCTGCGAAAACCCCTGAGCAACAAGTCGGGCCTTATGACGATCAACTGTGCCATCAGGGCAATACTTCAGCCGATAGACCCATTTGGAGCCAACAATGTTCACATCCGATGGGCGAGGAACCAAATCCCAGGGCAACAATCTCGTCATCCATAGCAGCTATCAAAGAAGGATCCTTAAGAGCCGAGCGGTAATCGGAAGGCTCGGATTGAGTAAGAAGTGCAGCAAGAAGACCATGGGCAATGATATCCAAGTAATCCCGTTGCTGAATAGCACCAGTGGTTGTCCGAGTAACCATCCGATGGGGATTCGACCGAGACTGAGAAGGTGAAGGCATCGAACCAACATAAGAGACCGGGGATGGAGTGGCGGCGATGGCAGGAGAAGGCACAGCCTGGAAGGGTGGACTGGCCGGTGGTGACCGAGAGAGGAGGCATCGTGCAGGTGTAGGCTAATCGGAATCGGATGGGAAAATAGGATTGTGCGCAGAGACCGATTCATCAAATGGAGACAATAAGGGACTTGAACCATCGTCATCATCCAAAAATGTAGAGACATACAAAGTCGAGAGAGAAGATGCCGAAACGGAAAAGGCAAGAGGGAAATAACTCTCGTCAAACCACGCATGACGGGTAACATAAATTTTTCCAGTCAATGTGTCAAGACAACGAAAACCCTTATAATGGCAGTTGTATCCATTGAAAACACAAGGAATGCTCTGTGGAGATAACTTGTGATCGGCCATAGGACGAACAAAAGGGAACACTCAACAACCAAAAGGATGGAAGTTTGAGTAAATAGGGTCCCGCTGATAGAGAAGACCATAGGGAGAGGCACCCTGTAAAACTGGAGTAGATAACCGATTAATGGTGTAAACTGCAGTGGCAAAAGCGTCAACCCATCTTGAAAGCGGAAGATGCGAATGGAATAGCATTGTAAAGCCTATTTCCGCAACATGCCGATGTTTTCTCTCTGCTCGTCCACTTTGCTCCGAAATATATGGGCATGAAACTTAATGATGAATGCCTTTTGAGGCAAAATGAGACCGCATGCACGTGTTTAAAAACTCAGTGCCTCTATCACTCTGAAAAACCTTAATAGTATATGAAAATTGATTTTTCACTAAAGCCTCAAACTATAAGTACATTTCAAAAAACTCAGATTTTCGATGAAGCAGAAAAAACCAAGTAAAACGAGAATGATCATCCCCAAATTACACATAGTAAGTAAAACCATTCTCAGATAAAACTGGGGAGAGACCCCACAAATCACAGTGTACCAAATCCAGGACACGCGCAGCACGTTTAGTGTTTTCAACAAAGGATAATCGTTGCCCCTTTGCTATAACACAAGGAGTATAAGTATGCGGTTTAGGTAATAACGAGGAAACGGAAAGTAAACCGAACTTCTGCAAACCGAAAATGACTGCAGTGGGCACATGTCCTAGGCGAGCATGCCAGAGCTCAAAGGATGCTCGTTCTTTATTCTGCTGCAAAAACGAAACCAGTGCTGCATCACCTTTGTCCAACACGTACAAGCCCCCATCACTGTGGCCCCTGCCCACGACCGCCCTGGATAATTTGTTCTGAATAACAAAGTTCTGATCATCAAAAGTAACAGATACATTCAAATCTTTGATTACTAATATACAGTAAGTTCTTAGTGATCTCAGGAACAACCAGAACATCATATAGTTTCAAATGATCAGAAATATGAGAAGCACCAATATGCGAAATCTGAATAGAGGCACCATTACCAACAGAAACCTGAGAATTACCAGAATAGGGAGAAACAATGTCCAGTCCAGAGGCTGAAGACGCCATGTGACTGGTTGCGCCAGAATCAAGATACCAGTATGATGTGCTCGGAGATGGGTTCAGCTGCATAAATGCCTGGAAGTTTTCAGCCAGATGAGTTGAGTCTGTACGACAAGTTTGAGCCAACATTTTATAACAAGTGACAGCAAAATGACCGGGCCGACTACACCAGGTGCAGTGCAACCGACCACGACCATAACCCGAGCCCGAGGCAGCCAGCTGGGCGTAACCAGAGGACCGGCCACCACAGCGTCCACCGCAACGACCACCTCTAGCGGCGCGTGGTCCAAACGCACTGCCGCCACTCACCGGCCCCTCACGAATGCAGCTGGCCCGGACGCCGGTGCTGAATTTCCCTGTAATTTTTTTAAGAACGCCTCGTGGTTCTTGGCACGAGGTAGTACATCGGCATATAAGGGTGTATGGGAAGAATTAATCATAGGGGCAGAAAAATCTTTGAACTCAGACCCGAGAGCAGTTAAAAACCAAATTATCTGATCATCATTAGAAACTGGAGAACCCATAAGGGATAATTGCTCAAAAATATCTTTAAATTGTAAATGGAGTTCATGAACGGTACCGCTCTTACGTATACCGTGGGCACCTGCACGAAGGCGGAGAATGGTGGATGTGCTACTGTTAGTAAAAGTGGCACAAAAGTTGTCCTATGTGTCCTTGGCAGTCACACACGAGGCGGGAGTTCGGAATGGGCCTCCGGAGAGAGAGAGAGAGAAGTACAATAGACTGCAAATCCTCTGGTCTTCATCAATCCAGAGGCCGTAGACTTCCTTAGCCAATTTATAAGTCGCCTGAGCCGCAGCACAGTTAGTCTTGGAGCCGGCGGGAGGAGAGCTGAGGGCGGCGGCGAAAGATGGAGATGCGGAGCCGACCGGCGGCGGAGTAGGGAGAGGTGCCCATCAAGATAACCAAAAATCTTTTGAGGTCTGAGGACATATTCAATCTGACGTTTTCAGAGAAGAAAGTTGAATTTATGAGCTTGATTTGCATCATTTGAAGAAGGGTATTGAATGATAATTTTTCACTAACCATGATGAGAGTGGCGTCGGAAAAAAATTTGTCGGAAAGGAGAGGGGGAAGGAGAAGTTCAGCCGCTGGAGGGAGAAGGAGAAGGGCGGCCAAAAATTTTAGATTTTGGAAAGTGAATCAGAACATTGATCTGATACCATGAAACGACGTATTTGTCGTAAGGAAATGATCTATTGGTGAATGATTAAATAGAATACTCCCTCTGGTTCTTTTATTATGTCCCCAACTTTTGGGCACACACTTTTTCAAAAAAACAAATGAATGGTAGAGATTGTATTGAAAGTATAAAAAGTAAAATGTGCGGATAAAAACAATCTAGGATTTACTAAAATGGGAAGGAGCCAATATAAAAAAAAATCATCCAAAAAAGGAAAGTGAGACATTATTAGTGGACGGGGGGTGTACAAAAGGAAATAGAGTACTACTAAGACTCAGGCTTAATCAACACCACCTATCTAGAATCAATCAAATAAAATTAATCATGATTTACTCTAGCTTGCCTTGGAACTCTTAACACAAAGCATTCTGGTATCCAAGTATACTGAAATTAACATAGACTCAGAGAGAAGAGGATGTTTTCATCTGAATATATACAAAAGTTGAAGCAAAATATACCATTTTTTATGAAAAAATCCAAACAGCAAAGAGTGAAAACGTTTACTCACCCTGCCATAGTTCGGGAAGTTGGTCTTGAGTATATATTCGACATTTGCAGGGTCGGCGGTGAAAACCTCGGTCCGGGTGAGACTGAAGATTCTGAAAGTCCTGTGTTTGCTGGATTTGTCGGATAGATAGTGATACAGCCTATCAAAATTGAGCAGCAACTGGACGATGGTGCCAACAACAGGGTGGTATCTCTTCTTCTTGCTCTTGGTGAGCTTGCATATGCATACTGTCAGAATTGCACCAAAAGCTGCAGAAACTATCAAAGCTCTCAACATCTTCTTGCACAAACGTTTGAGGCCAATGTTCGGTGACCAAATAAGAGCGATGAAGAGATAAGTTCAAACACAGAGTTTGGCACCAACATTTATTGATCACACATTATTATTACATAATAACAATGACATCTTTTGTCCTCATTATTTAATCATCACGTGCCATATCTTTGGATTACACATAACGTGTAGTTTCTAAAGAGTAAAAGTTTATGGTATGTTATTGTATGCAATTAAAGTGTAGTGAAACACGTCTTGAAAAAATTTACTATGCCATTGTAAGTGGACTATGGGTAGTAGCTGATTTTACTTCTATCCTCAAAAATAAGTCCAGTCATGATATGAGCACACCCTCACAAGTTTGTGCAAGAGGATGTTGGGAGTTTTGATTGTAATTTTTGGTGCAATTGTCGGTATGCATATCCAAGCTCACCAAGAGCGAGAAGAAGAGATACCACCCTGTCGTTGGCACCATCTTCCAAATGCTGCTCAATTTTGATACAGTCTAGCTCAGTTTTGTTCAATCCTGTCCAATACAGTTTAGCTAATTTCATCTTGGTTCAGTTCATCCTAGTTCAATCCTATCCAGCTCAATTCAACTTTGTCTGGCTCAGTTCGATCCTATGCAATTCAGCAGTTTAATGGTCCAGTTTGGTGATTACGCCTGGTCCCCAACTGAACAGGGCATCATGCTTCTATCTCTATCATATTATATTAATGTTCTTGAGACAGGTATCTGTCCAGCTTACTCACCCGGCCCCGACAGCACGTGATAGATCGAGTCATCAATGAAACGATGACAGTTCCAAGAAGTACTGAAAACACCACATGTATCAACACCAAATCACTAGCATTGGCAAGTAAATGCAGAGTAAGAAACCTTTTAACATTCTTTCCAAAAAGAGGATGCCTTAACATTATAATAACAAGAGCATCAACCAGCATAAAGAGCATTACAATCAGGCTTTATAGAAAAGACTACTCTTCAGCAGCAATAATTCCAGTTTTTCTCAAAATAAATCCTCTCACTTACAGCTGACAGGCCTAAAGAAAGCCCTCGGTCCCTCGTCCTGCTTGCGTTTCCCTATAGATAAGAAGCGCTTCTTGCATAACTTTAGCCTCGGCCAACAACTTAGCTCTCTTTTGGCCTGAAGGGTGAGTTGATAGATAATCTCTTAGTGACGATTCCCCCGTTATTTGACCCAGCTTCTGATAGACCTTGGGAGCCACCCGAGGGTCATATCCCGATGAAGCCATTAAAAGCAGCCCTATGTAATCTGCCTCCATCTCCATCCTAGGAGTAAATAAGAAACAATATTCATAAGGATATATCGTTGTTAAGAAAACTATGACGAGGAGAATTTGAAACGATCCCTAGGCAAAATGTAAGTACCGTGTATAAACAAGAAATCATCACCCATAAACTGAAATTTTCAAAACCATGTGTGATATTTTCTTTTGGCAAAACCACTACATTCGCAAATCCTCATAACCAGAATAACTACTAACAACTACACATTCATACTTAAACAGCTCCGAGGACTGTCTAACTCTACATCCGGTTACCGTTTTGTGATATATTGAATATAAGCGTTTGCTTCCCAGTTGTTGGGCCTTATATTACATCGTTGGCTTGTGCGTGTGAGCCATGCTCTCTCGGGTGTGTATATTCCGCTGCATACCCGACCACGTCCCAAAAGGGCCCGGTCTGCTGCGAGCAACCGGGTGGTGCGTCGATGCACGTGGGATCAAGGCGGTAGTCGTGGCACGGTTGGCCACGGCTAGGCCGCACGGCTCGCACCCTCAGGGGGCGACCCGTGACAGTTGCTAATAGTTAATAAACCTCAAACCTTACAGGATCCCAACTAATTCTCAAAGCTAGTACTCTCTTTCTAGTTTCTACAAGTTAATGAGGTAGATGTACTGACAACAAATTGTTCAAGTGACAAAATTGTTCAAAGTGACTCTGCATTTTGATAGACTAATACAAACCAAACAGCATATAAAGTGTGAGGAAATGGAAACAGTCACCCAACAATCAACAATAAAGCCTATAGGAGACCTCTTGCAATAATAAATATGTAGCTATATAAGATTTAAGCCAATATGATCAAACAAGAAAACCAATACAGTCAAAAATCAGGACATTCTCTCTACACACACTTTTTTTTCACACTCGGAACACACGGATACTTAGCAGTTACTATGAGAACACAAAAGGCGTATACTACGGTCAGAACCTCCAGACAAAAATAAAATCTCACTATAGCACTACACAGTGCACTGTGCACTACAGGAAATCAATCAAGAAAAAGCTTGAGGACAATTACACTAAATAGTGGATTTGGACAAGTATGACCTAATAAGTCTTACCAAAGGGGCATGACAGGTGGCATTAAAAACTCTTCAAGATAATAACAGTCTAGCATAGTAGTAGAACTAGATGAATAACAACCAGCTGCAACTATATTCCTATGTCCAAAAACTTGGTCTACTATACTTCAGTGTCCACTAAGTTAAGGTCGAAATTTTCCTGCAGATCCATCCCACTCAATTACATTGATAGCAGATTCTATCAGTCTTAAACCATCAGTGCTAATATATTCTGTCGTAAAATCAGCAACTTTAGGCGAGTGCCATGTTCATATCCTATATAAGCGCCAAGCAACACGATACACAGCTCTAAAATAATGGACAAAGCCGCATACCATGTATGAGTAGAACAAATGACTTTCTAGCTGGTACAACACAAAGTGCGAGCTTTGAATACAAAAAATGACACTGCATACCTTCTTGAGAAGGGAAGCTTCAAGAAAAGAGTGGACATTGTGTTGACAAGATCGGGCATCACAAACTGATACAAAATGAGCTGCACAATTGCAAACCACAGGTTCTTTGTAATCCCTTCAGCTGAATGCCGTGCCACAGCATGAGCCACCTATCAAATACATAAACACATTTCCCATAAATCAAACAACATCTAAGTAATACTAAGAAAACCAAAAACATTCCAAAGAAAACAGACTACCTCGTGCCCCAATATGGTGGCAATCTCAGAATCAGTCCTGAAATGCTCAAGCAATCCAGTGAACACCACAATCTTTCCACCAGGCAAGCAGAACGCGTTCACCACAGGCTCATTAACCACAAGCACCTCCCAGTTTAGCCCCTCCAAATGCTGTGTCGCGGGCTCCTTCCCTTTCTCCTTACCCTTCTTCCTGCTCTGCTGGACCCACCGATCATCAAGAACCTCATCTTCCTTGCTCCAATTCCCCTCCATAGTCGGGGAACTCTCACTCAACGCGATCAGAGTCTCGCGGCCATCTGTACCGCGGCCATCATTGTGCTCATCAGTTCCATACCCGGCATCCTTCCAAATGTGCTCCTTCTTCAAGCCCCTCTGCAAGGCCTCAATGAGATCCTTCGCAATCAGCCTGACCCTTACGCTTTCCGGGTGAATTGGGGGCAGAATTTTCCCTCTGAAACCCTCCTTCATTTCACGAAACTGACTCTCTCCCATCTTCTTCTCGAGGGTTCTGGACAAAAGCACAAAATGGGTTCTGTTGGTGTAGGGAATAGATTCCAGGTGCCCGAAGTATACAGTGATTACCACCCCGGAAGAAACCAATGCCACGACGAACACATTTCTTGGATTCTGAAACCATCTTCTGTACCCTCGAGGCTTAAAGTGACGAACTTGGTTGCGGTCCACGTAGTAATACCTCCTCGCGCCGCATAAAAACGGGTCACCGTGATCTCGCCGGAGCCCTGAGTTTCTTGCTATTGGGGCAAATGGGCCAAACTGGGAAGCCCTAAATTGTTTTGCTGTGAGATTACGGACTGGGTTTTCTTTGGGCGCGATTTTGGAGGTGAAAGAACGGAAAGCATCGAAGGTGAATTTTGTTCGTCTGTACCAACTCATGATTCGGCCTCAACCTGAGATTCTGTTCGGCTATCATGAAAGTCGGAGCTGAGAGATCATGAACGGATGCTAGTGCTATCTCGGGAAAAATATTACCCAGAAAAGAATGGTGGGAAAGGGATTTACGTGGCCGTGGAATTCAAAAGTAGCGGGAGAGGGTGAAGATCGGGAAGACATGGGTTGAAAAGAAGAGAGTGGAGGCGTCTGGAAATTACGCCCAATCCGCATCTACGTTTGCCGTTAGGTTATCGTTTTCCTCAATTTCACAGAGAGGGATGATTTTGATTAGAATTATAGAAGGGTAAAAAAAAATTGTTGTAATATTAAAATTTTATTATATAAAATGCAGTATTTATAAGTTTATAACCTCATTAATACAATTCAAAAAATTTTTTTTTTTTAATTTACAGTTTAAACCTTGAATTTTTTATAAGTTTTGGAAAGATCGTCTTTCAAGAGATTGACTCAACTATATGTATTAATAACGACAAATAGAAAATTAATATTTATAAATTATATATTACGATGAACCGAATAGTATCTTGTTCAGTAATATTATTATTTATATATCTATTCAAATATGTAATTAAAATTTTGTAAGTTTAGTTGAATATATGATTTTGTGCAATTTAATTTTGAAATCAAGACCGAGTTATTTGCAAGTGCTCTCGGTTTGCTAAACAAATTTGTCTTCTTTTTTTCCTCTTCATCGTCACTTCCACTATTAGTAGGGCGGTGTACATTGCAGAATGCATAAGAAGTCTTTTTTTTGTTCAAAGCAAATGGTAGAAGTTTCAGAAAAGGAAAGTTAAAAGAAAGTGGACTGTTCGTTTTAGTGTTTGATAAATGCTTTGTTTGGTAAAGTTGTACTCACTTCCCCTGTCCCATATTAAATTGTACATAATCTTTTTTACAATCTTCAACACACATATTTGACCATTAATATATTTAATTACATATAATATCGATAAATAAAAAGTTACTTTCTAAAAACTACTTATTATGACGAATTCAATGAGATCACGTACAACAATATTATTATTTATATACCTATTCAAATATATAGTCAAAATTTTTTTAATTTGTAGGACGGAGGGAGTATAAGTAAAGATGGCCTATTTTGAAATTATGGAGAAACCAGTTTTTACTCCAGCTCTACCAAATAGAGCCAAGGTGTTAAAAGACAGCTCGCTTTGAAAGCATAAATTATTTTTGGAGAAAAATGAAAGTTAGTCTGCCCCGACCAACTTTGCTTGCAAGCACAGTTCTGCCAATCAGGGCCAAAATCATTATAGTAGAGCACAAATCTAACATCTTTCGGCAGTGAAAATAGATTATAATATTGGAGTTCCAAATGTCTGAAATCAACTAATAAAAGAAAATACGCTCAAGGCAGCAATGGAAATAGATAATAATATTGGAGTTCAAAATGTCTGAAATCAACTAATAATAGAAAATACACTGATATAGTCCGGTACAATTAGCTAGCAGTTCCTGCAGAGTTTATCCTAGCATGGGGAACCCAGCAAAACCCCCATGAGATCTAACAAAATAAAACACACTTTATGTACTGGGAATAAATAGCATAGAATGAAGCTCTCAGCGCAAGGAAAAATCACCAATCATCACCACCACCAAATGAACCAATCTCCGTTCACCATTTATTTTTCGAGAACCTGCCACCGCCTCCTCCTCTACCACCTCTTCCTCCTGAAAAGCCACCACGACCACCACCTCCAAATCTTCTATCACCCCCAAAGCCACCACCTCTGCCGCCACCACTTCCAAATCTGAAGCCTCCTCTTTGCTCTCTCTCTTGCAGTTGTGGTAATGTCTTAACAACTTCAAGAGTCACATCACTTGCACTCTCCTGCCCTGTAACCACAACGAAACAGACTAAATATAGAACTAAAACAAGAACACTCTAAGAATTCACCATCCATTGGTGACGCGAAATAGGGAATTACATTACTGAGCTAAAATGGTCAACTTTAGGCAAAAACTAAAGAAAAGAGGTATTAAAGTGTACCCTTAAGAAACAAGTCCAGATCTTCAGTAGCTACATCAAACACTGCCCCTTTTCCATCAGCTGTCAAAGCAAGACCCTTGATTGATTCCACTTTATCTTCAGGTAAGAACCTCCGAAGACAGCTAAACGCAAAGGATGGCGTATAGATAGGCCTTCCACTCTGAAGGAGCACTGTGACATGGTTTTCCATGGAAGAGAGAATTGAACGGCTCTTGATCTCTGAATAACCCTGCACAAATAGCAGAGTGCTCAGAGAAGTTGGATGTATTCAGAAAGCAGTTATGTATCTATATCACGATATCATGATCTTAGAATACAAGAAAAACATGGAGGAACACTTACAGCAGCCTTTGCTAGTGCCTTTGCTAGGAGTTCCACAGGAGATAGTTCAGAGTTGTTAATCAAAGCCTCTGCAGCAGACTTGAATGCCGGAATCACACTGCAAAACTTATTGTTAATATTTGGATAAACAAACAAATACAATTAACCCAGAGTGTTGTATGCAAGTAAACCTGTCAGAAATTTTGGAAACTATTTCAGCAGCTTCTGTGCCTGCTGATTCAGCAATATCAGCTTGCTGCGGAGCAGAGATGTGTTCAAACTTAACTCCACACTCTCTTTCTATCTTAGAGACGTTGGCCCTCCTAGGGTCATAAAGCATCACAGCAATGCCAGTGTTACCTGATCAAAGATCAAAAACACGTCAGTGGTTTTCCAAACTTTCACCCAATATTGCCAGAGACCAACCAAGAATCCACAGCAAACCTGCTCTGCCAGTTCTTCCAGATCGATGGATATATGCTTCCACGTCCTTTGGGGGCTCACACTGCATAGACAAAGCTTCAGCACATAAGAAAAAACAAGCTACTAAATCAAACAGAATAACTATACTGATTTGGTAGGGACAAACCTGAATGATCAACTGGACATTGTCAATGTCCAGCCCTCTTGCTGCCACATTTGTTGCTACTAATGTCTTGAACTTCCCAGATCTAAATCCTTTAAGGGTAACCTAAAGACAAGTAAGGTGTGACAATGACCTTTCATCAGTAAAAAATAAACAGCAGGTTCAGCCTTGCAATAAAAACCAATAGACCTTGAAAACAAAACTGAGCCAGCCCAATAACAAGGCTTCTTTAGTTGCAGCAGTATAGTGCACAAAAAGAAAACCAGCTAAATAAATACATTACCTCACGCTGGGCTTGTTGTATGTCACCGTGCAGAGGGCGTGATCCAGGCAATATACCAGTAAGCTCAGAAGCTGCATCCTTGGTCTCGGTGAATACGATAGTTTGTCCTCCACTGAATAATAATCATATCATTATAAACATTATACCAAGTCAATGGAAAAATTATTTAAACATGTTCAGAATTTGAGCAAAAATAACCAACCTGCTATAGCAGCGAATAACATCAGGAATGACCTGGGCTCTGGCTGAAGCAGAGCATGGAAGAACAATATGTCTCACACTTGCACTTGCCTTCATTTTCTCATTGCCAATAAGATCGGCAGTTTTCTTATCTGGTTTCAGAAATCTGGATGCAATCTGAATTTTACACAAATACAGGTCTCAGCTACAGGGAAAGAGAGTCTTGGAAGGAAAACAAAACCTTTACAGGTCAAGGAACTGAAACTAGTTAACAAAAAAAAACTATAACCATGATAAAGGGCATACCTTCTTCACCCACTCGGGCAATGTAGCACTAAAAAGCAGGGTTTGAACTTTACTGGCGTTGTCAACCTTCCCTGCAAAATGCAAATAACATTCAGAAACAAAATACCAGAAAACAGTGGCATGCCCATGGTCTAGCAGCTCATACAAATAATTAATGACATGACTTCTCACATACCAAGAATAAATTCAACATCATCAACAAAGCCCATCTTCAACATTTCATCAGCTTCATCAAGAACACGGAACTTCAATGAGCTCAAGTCAATGTTCCCCCTCTCAATATGATCCTATAGCATAGTCAAACCAAAGAAGTTAGCACTCACTCTTTTACCAAAAGAATTACTCCAATAACACTCTAATAAGAATAATAATAAGCAAGAATCTAGTACCTTAACCCGACCAGTAGTACCTACTACTATGTCAACCCCCTTCTTCAGGGCATACTCCTGCTGTCTATAGGGAGATTGCCCATATATACAACATGAAGTTAGACCCACTGCAGCACCATACACTTCAAAATCAGCAAACACCTACATAATAATTGCCAATACACCATGAGAACACAGTTTGGAGGGAAGAATAACAAAACAAACCTGCAAGAGGGATGCTTCTTAATTATTACCTGAGAGGCCAATTCCCTTGTGGGTAGGAGTACAAGAACAGTAGGCGCACGCCCATACCCAGTCTTCCTAAACTCTTTTGCAGGGCCACTAGTCAGAGATTCCAATATAGGCAACACAAATGCCAACGTTTTACCCTGCATTTGCAGTAAAAACATGAGTAAAAACATAAGTATATATACGTGCATACTTTTTCACCGGTAAGCAGTATTAGCAAGCAAATATGTCCTGTGTCTCAGAGTTTACTTCCCAGTTTCTTATTTAATTGAGACATCCTTTAGTCCACACTAAGCAGTATCAGTTCACATTTTATTTCTTTTCCTGCAAATCTCAATCCATACACGTTCATCTTTCATTTATGTATTTATATTACTTTCTTTTCTAAACTTAGCTGTCCCTGAGGGATATACAGAAATGATAAGATTGCATATTATGTTTAGCATACAGGTATATCCAGACGAAATCAAAACTAAAAATGCAAAATCACGAAGATATACCTGACCAGTCCGGGCGCGACCGACTAAATCAGACCCGTCATAAACGGTATTGAAAGTCATAGCCTGAATAGGGAACAGATAATTAATCCCACGCGATTTCAACGTCGCTTTGAGCTTGTCAGATAACCTGAACTTCGACAACGCGTTAACATGTTCTTCCTCCACGCTCTCCGCCGCTTTATCGTCATCATCAGCCAGCTTAGCCTTCTTCTTCGCCGATTTCGTCGAATTCACAGGCTCTCCCGTCTCAGAGCTCGTCTCGCTCTTCCCTTCACCCTCCTCCTCGACCTCCGCCGCCGCCGCCGCCTTCCGCTTCTTCTCCTTTTTCTCCTTCTTCTCCTTCTTAGCCTTCTTCTCCGCCGAATGATCCAGCTCCATGGCGTCCCCCGTGTCTACGGCGTCGGCGCTCTTCTTCTTCTTGTCCTTGGACATCTCCGATGAGGCCCTTTCCGCGATGACAATGGAAGGCATTAGGGTTTTAGGTGAAACTGTTGTGGTGTGGTGTGTGAGTGTGCGAAATTTCTGTTACGTGTTCTCCTGCTTGAAGGTTGTGGCAACAAACTTCAGAAGCAAGGAGAGCACAAAGAGGAGGAATGAGTATTAGGGTTTCTGTCTTTATACGGTTTGGGTTGGCGGTTGAGTGATCTATAACCGTTGGATCTCTGCCTGGTTCTTGGGTTTGACTGATTATTAACCGTTAGATTTAACGGGGAGATACTTTTTTGCAGGTCAGAACGGAGTATACACTGTTTTTTATTCGTTTTTAAAAATTATTTCTATATATATTCAACTTTTACAAAAATTCTCTCAGTTTTAAAAAATTCTCTCAATTCCCAGCGGAGCATCATTTTTAGGCAACGTTTTTGGGAAATATCGTACGAAAATACGTGATTTACTTAGAATAAAAAAAATTTAGTTGCACTATTAAAAATTTATTGTGCAAGCTATGGTAGTTATAAAGTTTATGATCCAGTTAATGCAACCTGAAAATTTTATTTTTATTTTTTCTAATTTATAGTTTAAACCTTGATTTTTTCATAACTTACGAAAAAATCATCTTTTCAAAGACGAACTCTTATTTATTAATTAACTTAATTTCATCCTCTCATCTAATTCACCATGAGTCCGTCTCTTGAAATACGGTCTTTCCATAAGTTATGGAGAGATCAAGGTTTAAAGTGCAAATTAGAAGAAATGAAAATAAAATTTTCCGATTGAATGAATCGGGTTATAAATTTTATAACTCTTACATGTTGCATAATAAATTTTTAATATTTCAATTAAGAATTTTTACTTTTATTATTCAAATTAAAGCTCATATTTTCATAAACTTACGTTACTTTGTCTTTGTAAAAAGTGAATGTAATAAATAATTTATTCTTAATAATGCTTCCTCTTTTTTAGGGCTGCTTGGGTAGTGATGCAGGCTGAACTATGTGGCCAGTAATATGGGCTGAACTTTCAGTTTCGAGAAGCCCAGTTATCTTGCACTTCTGAATTGGAGCAAATTGAAATGAGGTCTTTGGGATTTTAAAGGGCGGAATTTGGTACCCCATTTGTCTCAACTCGATTGAAAGTATATTTGAATAGATATTCAAACAATAAGGATAAGTCTGCAGTCTTTTCATAAATTTATGGACATTTCAGAGGACTTTTACCTGAAATATTTTTTTTATAAAATTTAAATATTAAAACAAGTAATAATATTTATTTAAATGTGAAAATAAAAAATGTATGATATAAACAAATATTTTCAAAAATTCTAAATTTTGTATATAATTTTTACAAATGCAGTATATAAGGTAAGAAATAAGTGGCATGTTCATAAGTTTATGGACAGGCCGCCTATCAAGAGACCCACTCGAACAATAATATTATTGTAAAGGATATTGTTGAATTCGTCATGACATGTAATTTTTAATATTAACATTTTATTTGTCATTCGTTGGCGTAGGTAAGCATACTAATGGTCAAACATGTTTCTTGAACAGAATGATAGTAGTGGTTGTTGTGCAAGTAGAGTTTGGACAGAGGGAGTAGTATATGTTTATCCTATATTCATTTTAATTAGATTATTGTACTATAAATAGTTTTGACGGGGATAAGACGGGTGTGGGATGAAAATGATCCATTGGATCATTATAGGTAGTTGGTTGGACGTGTATGTTAGTTCACATCCGTCATGTTTTCGTCACACCTTACTAAATCTGCTATGTACTTACTAATTTAATATATAATAAAGAAAGTTTGTTTACAACCCTATATTTATTTTGAAAGTGCCATGTAACCCTCAATTTTTTAAAAGTGTCAAAATAAGCTTAAGTTTCCATCGAAAGTGCTAAAATAACTTTGTCGGTGTTAACTGTGAAAAATCTGGCATTAACCATTACTGAAAGAACCAAAATGCCCCTACTTAGTTTTATTTTTAAAATGAACGGTTTTATCCTATAAAATATAAGGCTTTATGGGTGATTTGGGACTTTATGGGTTTTCACTGATTTAGGACTTTCTGAGTCTTCGTCAATTTGGGGTTTGCTAGTGGAGGTCTCATAGGGGCTTGGTGAGGTGCAGGTGATATTTTACAGGTTGAGGTAAGGTGAGGTGCAGTTGAGATTCGCAAGATAGTGGTGGGTGCGGTTTGCAAGTTTTAGGCAAGGGATCGAGATCCGAGAAACCTCCAATAAATTCAAACCGCTCGATTTAACCGCTATGTCAAGAAGATGAAGATTCGCGGGGTTAGAACTGTTCGTCGCTTTTGTTTCCTTCCAAATCGGGGAAGGGGGGCTTAGGGGGTAGAGCGAGTTTTGGACGATAAATTCTGACGAATTTTCCATTAATTTTGTGGGGTTGGGCGGGTGTTGGTGGTGTTAGGTTGTGGTAAAGGAGGCAGAGGCGGTGAAGGCTGATGGTTGCAAGAGTGATAGGGTTTGGTGGTACAGGAGGCGGTTCTCATAAGACATAGGTGAGGGGTATAATAGACCTTTTTCTTTAAAATAAACACAACCTTTTCTCACCCTCCCAAAAGGGTTGGTATTGAGGGAGTATGTGTTGGATATTTTCACTGATTAAAAAGATGTGACTATGAATAATGAAGCGGTGTGAACATGTTCATCACCAATAGATATGCTTCAAGTCGCCAAAGGGTATATGTCATGAAGAAATGTGTTATCTCAAGCCACTAGTCTATAAATAGATGAGTTGTCTTCACTTTGAAGGAGACAACTAGAATACAATTAGAATACAAGAAAATATGAGACATGGGAGAAGTACTGAACATGAGAGAAAAACCTCACGGGGAGAAAAAGAATGATAATGCATTATTTTTAGAGAATTCTTGCTCTTCGATCCTTTGTTCCTTCAGGGTTAGAGAAGTGAGTGCATACTTCTATCAACGAGGCTTCATTGTATCCTAGAGGATATTTGTACTAAATCATATGCACAGAAAAAGGAACAAATAAAACCTCAAAGAAAGTGTCTCGTACACGACTTGAACGATGTCTTGTATTATATTCTTTTGTGGAGTTATATGTTTTGCAGGTTTATAGAAGAATTCATCAACATCGATTCCTCTCAAGTTTGACGCAGTGGAATAAAACCAACAATCTTAAAGCTTTATATGTTTCGTGTAAAATTCAAATATGCTTCTTGAATCAAATTGAGAAGGAAAGAAGTTTGAAAGGTTGCCAAGTCCCATGAGATTCAGTGGAGACCAACGAGGGGAAAGACAAATTGTTGGAGAAGAGAAAATTCATTCTCAGTGATATGGAATCAAATTTTACATTGTTAATCAATGCACGAGGCATGCAGAAGCAACACGTGGCTGCCTAACTTCTGGCATTGGTTTTGTGAAAAACAATCACGAAAAACATGGCCTATTCTAGCCAAGAAAAGTTTCATGCTAGAGAGATTTTTCAAAGGTAACTTCAATTATTTTGCAAGTTTTCTTTCTGATTATTGGTGATTGTTAGCCAGTTAGTTTATAACAGGTGCATGAATTAACTGTGCATGAATCATTAGTTGATGGAGAAGAAATTTGGACGTGCAAAATAAATTAATTATATTGCTTAACCAGTTAATTGTTGACGCATGCAATACTTTATGTTGCTCTATGTGCCATGACATAGCGAATGTAATATATCACTAAGACAAGTATGTGAGTATAAGTGGAATATGTTTATGGACATAAAAGTGATCATTTAATCATTATGTTATTCAAAACCATGCATGAGTCTGGGTCTTTATTGATTTGATAAAGTTGGCTTGACTAGAACACGAATATAAATGTGGTCTTTGCATACGTTAATGTACAGAATTATTTAGAAATATAACTTGTCAAATGGTTGTGTTTATTTAGTGAAATTTAGAGATATATATATTTCCAGTTATTGTCCAATAACTTGGAGAAATTTGGGTTTGTTAGTCCCAAAAAACAATTAACGAATTAAAAATTGTTTGGAAATGAATTTTCGATGTTCATGGTTATTTGGAAAATTATTCTGATCTTGCTAGCTATTTCTGTGTAATAGTTGGGCATTATCAAATGTGAAAACTGAGGGTATGCATGTTCAGTGTGAAACATATTTTGATTATTGTCAATGTAAGCTTAAGCAATATGGATGGATTTTTTTGATTCTATGAATCATGACGATTGATAAAAATCCCATAGCACGAGTTGGTGTAATGCAAGAAGGAACTGCTAGTTCTTCTAAACAAAAATATGATTATGAGAGAATCCGATTCTTCTGATTTCGTCGAGACATAAATGTTTCATGTAACCTATGATCCTAGGAAATCCTAGAAGAGTTTGGTTTTGGATCTAAAAATCTCGGTTTATAAACCATTCTCGTAGAACCCAATTTGGGGGAGGAGGTAAGACCTGTAAATTGAACAATTATGAATTTGAATAGGTATAGTTAAAATGGAAACATTTATGGAGAAGATGTTTCAATAGACATGAGAGAGATAAGTACTTTTTTATAAGTTTTAATTTCAATGTTGAAAGATATGGTGCAATGATGATATGTTTTATAATATCTACGAAAGAGAAATACTGTTCATGCATGGTGTATTTGAATGTTAAAGGAAATGTATGGAACAAGAAATTTATAATTTGCATCATGAGTTATGTTATGACGAGTTGAACATTATATGGTTATATTTGGCATGTATTTGTATATTGACGAAAGTGATAGTCAGTTAAAGAGATGATATCATCGAATAACTTGATGAGTGAAACATTATAAGTGGGATGGAAAGTCCATTTAAATCACTAAATGGTTTAACCTCATTCCACACTTGGTTAGATACCAAGTCTTGGATTCGTGGTTTGAGCACTCAATCAAAACATCCCAAAAGAGGGAGTGTTGGTTTAACTCGCTTGATTAATATTAAGGGTGAACTTTAAAGTTCTTAACAAGTACATAATAGAGCCATAAATGGCGGGGGCAGTTTGATTGGCCTTGGTATTGCTCGTACTGTGAAAAAGGCACATGGAATTGTCTATATTAGAGTAACACTTAAATGTCAATTGCAAGATTTTTGGACTTTACTTCTTGGACACATTCATGAAAGGATAGACACATATGAATCTTGAACTGTGTGGTTTATAACAATGGGAAAGAAGTGAATCTGTGTGTGTTGGTCAATGTGGCTTGTTGCATAAACCATTGGTTCAAAGCATAACCAACCAAGTGGTTCGACAAGTTATAGCGACCTTCACCAAGGCTTTGGTTCAATTGAAAGACACCACTTGCCGATGCATGAGTTATCAAGAGTTTTCTGTGATTTAAAGAGTACGTTTACAATAATCGGAAATGGTGGGGGATTGTTGGATATTTCCAGTGATTGAAAAGATGTGACTATGAATAAATAAGCGATGTGAACATGTTCATCACCAATAGATATGACTTCAAGTTCCAAAGGGTAAATGTCATGAAGAGATGTCTTATTTAATCTCAAGTCATCAGTCTATAAATATATGAGGTGTCTTCACTTTGAAGGAGGCAACTAGAATACAATTAGAATACTCCCTCTGTCTTTTTTAAAAATATTTGCATTCTTTCCCTTTTGAGATGGTATTTTTATATTGACACTTTCCTCTTTTGACAAATACTAGATTATATTTCATCCACTAACTTTACCTTTTGTTTTCTCAATTCAACCTACACCATTACTTTTTAATAAAATTTGTATCATTTATTCGAGAGCCAATATTTAGGGACCAAAGAGAGTACAAGAAAACATGAGAAATGAGAGAAGTACTCAACATGAAAGAAAAACCTCACAAAGAGGAAACAAATGATAATGCATTATTTTTAGAGAATTATTGTTGTTTGATCCTTTTTTCCTTCGGGGTTGGAGAAGTGAGTGCACACTTCTGTCAACTATGTTTCATTTTATCCTTGAGGATATTTGTTATGAATCATATGCACACAAAATGGAACAAATAAAGTTTTTATGAAAGTGTCTCTTACACGACTTGAAGGTTGTCCTTTATTATATTCTTTTGTGGAGTTATATGTTTTGCAGATTTATAGAAGAAGAGAAAGTCTCGGGAAAGACTATCTTTCCATAAGCTTATGGACAGTCTACGGGGAGTTTTACCTTAAATGTTGTAATTTTTTATAAAATTTAAATATTGTATTTTATAAGTTAAAACAAGTAATAATATGTACTTTCACCGTCACATGTAAAGTTCCACATGTTAACTTTTGCAAGTTGAACAAAATTATTTATGGCCATTAATATCTTTACTTGTGAATATTTAAAAATAATAAAAATTGATGTTACGATGATTCTAACAAGATCACACATAATAGTATATTACTTTATATATTACTCGATTTTTACTTTTAAAATTATCCAATTTTGGCTGAATGGATAGTGTTGGTGCAACTTCAGCTGGGACAGAGGGAGTATTTAAAAGTGAAAATATAAAAATATATTTTCAAAATTTTGAAATTTTACTCCCTTTTAAAATTATCCAATTTTGGCTGAATGGATAGTGTTGGTGCAACTTCAGCTGGGACAGAGGGAGTATTTAAAAGTGAAAATATAAAAATATATTTTCAAAATTTTGAAATTTTACTCCCTCCATCCCAGCTATTTATGCAAATTTTAACCTTTTCAGATTTACCAGAACTAATTTTGACCATTTATATCTTTAATTGTGCATATTTAAAAATGATGAAAAAATAATCTTATAAAAATAAATGTTAACACAATTATAATGATAATATATTATTTTATGCATTACTTGAAATTTACTTTTCTAAATAATAAAATTTGACTAAATGAATAATAACAAGTGCAAAAATAGCAAAAAGATAGTGAGCATATAATTTAACAAATACAACATATAACGTAAGAAATAATTGACCGTTTGTTAAGATACAAGAATTTCTCAAACATCGGTTCCTCTCACATTTAAACTCGAGTTTGATGCAGCGGAAAAAACCAACAGCACGTAATTATAAGCTTAACATAAGCATCAATAACTAACAAAACAGCTTGGGAAGCAGTGGACATTGATTAGGAATGATTAGTCCACAGCAGCTTGCATCAATCTTTATTTTTCAATCAAACTTTGAGTAACCAAAACTCCATGACCTAATTTGACTAATCTCAGACTCACCGACAATCCAGTGCCTAGTGAATCTCGTGTAGTATACTACTGCTACAGTCTCCATAATACAAGTAATTTTGTAACCTTAATCTCCAACAATGTACAGTGTAAAACAGCCTGAACCGTAATTACCAGTATGATTTATTGTCGAAACTACCTGCAGATGCCGTTACCCTCTTCAAAACTCCTTCAACCGCGAGATCAAACGCGTCCTTAACGCCGCTCAACCCGCCGTTAGTCTTCGAGTAAACCAACCGCGGTATATACTCAACCACCTTTTTCCTCATCGCATTAATTTTCTCTTTACTGACACTCTCAAGAACCGCCCTGATCGAAACGGTGTCGTTCTGCACGGCTTTCCGGTGAATAAAAACCGAGTAGCTCTCCGGCTCCTCCGGCAAGAACCACGCGTACTGCAAGTACGCCGTCCGCCACCAGAAGAACACCGGGATTGCTCCGGCCACCATACAGTCGAACGTCGACCGGCGCGTGAAGCTGTCCCCCCTCGGCTGTAGGCAAAAATCCGAGTCCAGGAAAGTTTCCAGAATCGTCGTGGTCCCGCCGGCGCATTTCTCCCCGGAGCAGTCCACGACGCGGCAAGCATCCGAATTGTTGTAGCACTGCCGGAGTAGAAGCCCCCGGAAGTCATTCTTGAAACGGCCGCGCGTGCCGCCGGCGAAGCTGTACAGAACGCGCCTCCGGCGCGTGCGAACGAAGTCCTGCCACGCGCTGACGTCAGCGACGGAGCTGGGGTGGAATCCGGTGGGGTAGGGCACACCGACATCGAGTGAGTCCCACGGGTGGCGCTCGATCAGTAACCGCGTCACGTTTTTCATACCGGGCATCTTAATACAGAAGGATCCCCACGGGTACCCTTCCTTCCGGCGGAAATCCCATGTGATGCGGCCCATGGAGAGGAAGTGATCCCAGCCGTTGGATCTGCTCCAGGAGCTCTGATTGGTGACCCAATTCAGCATCATCTCACAGTGACGGTCGCGATCCTGCGCAGTGTAGTTGTACCACAAGTACTTCCCCACCGCGAGTCCAGCGTAGAACGGGATGTAGAACGCCGTAGCAGATTCCGGCTCTGAGCTCCGGCATCTGTAATTCATCATGCGGTTGTGGTGGATGAGCTCCAGAGCAAACTGGTCCGTCGCGTGCCACGCGTGGCGGAGATTCTCTGGCACCGGATTAGAATCCCCGCCGTCGATTAACTTCCCGAAACCGCCGTTGGAGAGGGCATCGCAGGTGGAGTGCCACGGGTTCAATTCGTCACACTTCTTCACCAAATCGGAATTGAAAAACGGCGGCAGATCGTACACATATACTCTACCATAAGGGCATTGAGCATCCTGCTTGCTCAAGGTGGCGTTAGTATGAACAGGAGAATCAATCCCACCCACTGCAACCCAGTTGAAAGTAGGGCTCGGAGAAGGTGAGATGGCAGACTCTTCCTTCTCTGTCGGCGGCGGCGGCGGCGGAGGTAAGGAGACTGTTTCCGATCTCGTTTCTTCTTCTGTCGACAAGAATAAAGAAGTTGGTTCTGCGATGGCGGTGGCGTGAAGAGGGGAAGCGAGATTGAAGTGGAGGAGATGAGGCGGCCGGAAGAAGAGGAGGAGCAAGAGCTGGAAGAAGAGGATGGAGAGGATGAGCCATGGAATGGAGGGATGGATTTGAATCTTGAGGCCTAAAAACTGCTCTGTGATTGTTCTTGGTTTGCTGCCATGTTCGGGAGAGTTCTTTGGACTGAAAAGCATGGTGCGCTCTGGGGAAGAAAGGGGCCTCAAACCGTATTATAGTTTGGGGTTATATAAACAACAAATGGGTGCGTCTTTTGCCCTCGAGATTCCAGCTAATTGCCAAACTATAATTTGATTTTAGTAAGTAATAATTTTCACATGATGTGGTATTTAAAATCAATTAATTTATATAATAAGTACAAATATGAAATATATAATTTATAATTGACTAATAACTGTATAATAAATTTTAGTGAATTTTTTTTTAAACACCCATATAATGTAGGGGCACGGTTTTAATTATAAATAATATATTGATGAATATATATTTGGTAAAGTTTTTTTTCCGAAGCAAATAGTAAAAGTTTTTTTAGTTAGGTGTATATTGAAAATAATTGTATTTTTTTACTAATCAATTTTTTTTGTATATATTTTTAAAATAAATTTTAAACTGAAAGCAAATAAATTGTATATTTACTATTTTATTTAAATAGTTGAACATAATATATTCTATGATTAATAATAATGATAATAGTTTTAGGTTGGTTTTTTTTATTAAAAAATCACAAATAACTCTACTCAAAGGTCAATAACATATCAGAATAACAAGTGTCTTATTATTGGCATTGCACTCTATTTGTCTAAAAGTGAAACAATCGATACACTAATAAGTTACAGTAAGCATATGAGTTTGCATTAGATAAAGATGAAATTACATATATGCAAAGTATTGAAAAATACCGTCTTTCCATAGGCTTATGAAAAAATAAGGTTTAATTATAATAATAAAATGTAAAAAGTGTTAGTTGCACTATTAAAAATTCATTATGTAAGGTGTAATAGTTATAAAGTTTATAACTCGATTCATGCAACCCGAAAATTTTATCTTCGCTTTTTCTAATTTGCACTTTAAACCTTAGTATTTTCATGATTTATGAAAATGCCGTCTTTCAAGATACGAACTCTTAAATATATGAGATTTTACCTTTTTATCTCAAAGTCCGTCTCTTGAAAGACGGTCTTTCCATAAGTTATGGAAAGACCAAGGTTTAACTTGTAAATTAGAAAAGCTCAAGATAAAATTTTCGAGTTACATTTTTTAACTTATAACTACTACATGTTGCATGATAAATTTTTAATAGTGCAACCAAAACCTTTTATCTTTATAAATTTTAACTTAATCTCTTCTTTCCATGTGCCTATGGAAAGACGATATTTCCCAATACGTTGCCTTTATATCTCATAGTACCTATTAAACTCAATGGATTTATCAAAAACTTGATTCTTCCAAAGTCAAATTACCATCTTGAATTTTCTATGTTTTCTTCGTTGCTCTTACATGTAATTATTCTTATAACTATTACCTTTAAGAAATATTTTAAAACAAAACTTGAACAGATAAATAAGAAATGGTTGTGGTTGTTATGCAAATGTTTTTCCTATATTATTCGCCATAATATTCCATGTTCTAAACTTAATTACGTTCCATTTTGACAAATCACCACAACATGTTGCAAATGAAAAGCTACCACTACATTCTTCGTGCAATGTATGTTTATTCATTGAAACACTTAAGCTGGAAATTGTAAAGCATTTACGGTTTACATAAAACTTCCAACACTTCCCAATTTTCTTACAAATGTTTAAGGATGATAGGCTAAAGTGCTTTAGGATTTGGTATTTATTATTGTTTGTGAAATGATTTTAGTCCTTTTTTTTCTTGATTTGCCATTGACTATCAGATAAACTTTTAATTTCAATTTTCATACAAATTTGGAAGGAAGGTGCATTCATTATGAAAACTTTTCAACTATGTTTTGAAAAACATGAGATTTCAATTAATTTATATTGTAAAATTTTAATAATTAAAAATTCATTAAATTAATATTTTAAAAGGATGGTTGATAATATCTGGCAAAGTTGTAAGTTCTATTCATCCTTACATATTACTATATTTAATGATCGTTCATTCAATTATTAGAAGCGAGATTAGAAACAACATTAGTTTTTTGTATTATGCATGATAACAAATCAAAAACTAAAAACTAAAACAAATACACATAATGCTCTAATTGATGCACAATCAAGATTGAAGCGAGATGGAGAAGATGAGTCATGGAATGGAGGGGCGGATTTGAATCTTGAGGCCTAATAACTGTAAAGTGATTGTTCTTGGTTTGTTGCCATTTTTGGGAGAGTTCTTTGGACTGAAAAAGCATGGTGCGTTATGGGGAAGAAAAGGGCTTCACGATATACTCTCTGTTTCATTAATATTTTCACCATAGATCTTGATGCTTAGAAAGTAAAAAATAAAATACGTAGATCCAATTAAAATAATTTTATAAAAAATTAAAAAATTGTGTCATTTTAAAAGAAAACATCTGATTAAAGTAAGTGTCACTGATTGAGGAACAAATGGAATACTATAGTTTGAAATTAGGTAGCAATGGGTGCGTCCTTTGGCCTTGAGATTCCAGTTAATTGCCAAAATGTTGTGCTTTTAATATTAAACCGGACACGTCACGCGTTTGTTGCTGTTCAATGTTTGTGTACCACAATCTAGTGAGCGAAAAGGAAAAATAAAACATCCTCTGATTGAGAAGGGAAAGTGACGTTAAATTGAGTTGATTAAGCCACCGACAAAGACCATACTGTCACTTTCACACCATGACCAGCAGCATCTTACCGCTGCCCCGCCACCACCATAGAACCACCCACACAACCTCTCCTACCACTGATTGATCCCTTTCTTCAACCCCAAAACCCTTAAACTGCAAGCCTAAACCCAATGATTGATTACGCATCAGAATCGTCTTTTGGATCCCCACAATCATCGTCCTCCTCAACCTGGGACGATTTCCTCATCACCTTCGATTTCACTCTCCCAGACAACACCCAAGAAGAAATGGCGGCGGTAAACGACGCCACTGCCGCCACGGTGGGCGGCGACGCGGTGAAGGGGGAGGAGGTGACTTCCACTTCCGAGGTGAAGAAGGAGCTAATGAAGCAGATGAGTTACAGAGGAGTGCAGCGGCGGCCGTCGGGAAATACGCCCCCGAGATTTGCGTTTCGACCCGGAACGGCATCTGGGTCTGGCTGGGGACGATCAATACTGCCGAGGAGGCGGCGATGGCTCACGACCAGGCAGCATTCTTGATGGGGGGAGCCATGGCGGTGATGAACTATCTGGTGGATGTCGTCTGGGAGTCGCTCCGAACGATGAAATACTGGTCGGGTGAAGAGAAGACGGGTTCTCACCGCGCAACCGCGTTTAAAATGTCTCGGAGGCGCTGGTGAAGCGCGCCGCCAACGTCCGTCGTGACAACCTGGTGGCGCTCCAAGACCCAGGTCGGGAAGTTCACGAAAGCAGGCAAATTTTTTGTACGGGAATGGTGTGTTGAAGGCGGAATAGGAGGGTGGGCGAGGCATTGGGCTAAATGAGAAAGGGAGAGAAGAGGGTGGGAATAATTTTATTTAGGGTCAGGGGTATAATGGTTATTTTTATTTTTATAAATTTTTTATTTTTTGAAGGGGTAGAATTATCTTTTCAATCAAATTCGGCCTTAAACTGCTGAATGGGTAAAAATGCACTTATCTCAACTATCTAGAATTATATTGCAAAAGTTATATTAGCACTTATGTCAATTATGAAGGGTTTTAAAAGAATTTTTTTCAAATAATAATCATAGTAAATTAATTCATTTAAAGGACAACAAAATAAAATACTAAAAAAAATAGTGTTAAAAATATACAAAATTGATACTCGATAAATGAACGACCTTCTTTTTTTTATTTAAATAATACTCTCCTCTCTTTCATCATACTGTAAAAAGTATCGATGTTTTTGCCTTTCTTTTTTGCTTCTTATTTGAAGATTTATGCTTTTTTAAATCACGTTTTTTATTCTTGAAAGATGTCACATATACTTACTACTAACATAGCAACTACTTGATTAAGTGGCGCCCCCACACTTAACCATATCACACAAAATTTGACACTTGACAATACCAAACATTGCCACACCACTTGCATTAAAAAAAACTTTAACTCACATTAAATTTGATCGAATTCAAATGTTGGAATCAAAGGAATACTTTAACTCACATTAATTTTTGCCAATTTCAAAATATGGAATCAAAGGAAATTATATGAATCGTATCAATTATATATAGTAAAGAATAAAATCTGTACAATATTATAATACTAGATAATACTCGTGTCAATGCACGAATTCATGAAAGAAAAATATAAATATAATATAATATGTATGAATAAGTAATAAAGAGTTTCATACCTATATAAAATAACATGCAATGCATTCAAAATAAATTAATATATTTATTGATATGATATTTTTTTACATAAAAATATTAACTATTGTATAGAAATCCTTTAACTTATTAAAGATATAGTATTAAGAATATGGAGTATATGTTGATAATAAATTAATAATTATTTAATTGAAGCTATAAATTTATGTGTCTTTTATAGAAAAATAGCAAAACTATTATTAGATATAAATATAGATATAAAATAACATACTCCTTCGTTCAAGCCGAATCCAGAAAAATTGAATATAATAAAATATGTTAATTAACTATAGGAAAAATGACCTTGAAGTCAATGTAAGATTTTAACACGCGTGCACAATATAATATAAATTTATCATAAGTATTAATAATTTAATTTATTTAGTAAACATTAGAATATATTATTTTTTATTAATAAATAATATAATATAATATATTTATAGCTCGTCTCTTGAAAGATTTTCTTTCTATATTATTATTTATTAATATTATTATATATTTAGAGTGATGTAACATTAAAAATGATGTTGGAAATAGTCTAACTGAAAATGATGCGGAGATTGGCCAAGGTGATGATGGAATTATGGAACGCAACCAAGCAAGAATCACTACTAAAAGAGCAACCACTTGCTTAAGTGGCACCCCACATTTAGCTACATCACTCTTCATAAAATTTTGACACCTGATATTACCAAACATTGCGACATCAACTGGTTTAAAAAAATACTTTAACTATTATTTATTCTGACCTTTATACTGTATTCTACTTAAATAATGAAATCTATTTATTTATTAAAATTAAACCTACATCAATTAAACAGTAAACAAAGGAATTCCACTTAATAACTAGTATTTATTGACTTTGATATGCTTCCGTAATGAATTTTTATTTATCTATTACAATTAAATCTGTATTAATTAAACCGTAATCAAAGGAAATTGACTTTAAAAAAGGAAATTTAAACAAAGTTAAAAGATTATAACTAAATGAATAAATAAACTATAGTTTGAAATGAAACAGATGAAGTATTATTTTTAATAAGTTTTGATTCATATTACAATGAGCGCTATAGTTGGTAAATATTTTTAAAAAATTCCAATTACAATTGTTTTATTTTTGTGTCTAGATCAGTTAAAAAGATATTCATTTTATTTTTAATAAGATTAAAATATATAGAATAATTCCCATTAGATTTAGTGTTTACCATGAAATAATTTAATTTATAAATTTCAATTATTGTGATTTTTGAATGATTATTTCAGCATTATAATTGTTTAATTCTTAGCTTCCAAACATTATTTTTATTTAAAAATAGATAAAATTTATAACCAATTTTCATTAATATTATTTAATTTGAGAGTTTATTTATTTATAATAAAAAATTGAATAATTATTATTGCCGTAGATGCATTTTAACACTGAATGCTAACACATTTTTATCCTTTTTTTCAATGGATCGTTTGAAAACAATTTTTAAAATTTAAAGTTACAATCCATTTCATTATGATGATTTTATATGAGATAATATTATAAATAAACAATTACATATTTATAAAACTGGCAATTCTTCTTTTTATACATTCCATTTTAACTTACAATTCTTATTTTTGCCACTTTTAAAAAAAATTCAAAGTAATTTTATACAATAATTAATAATTTTATACTAAAAAAGTATGTGTCGACAAGGATCGAGTCAATTTACTTTCATTCAATGCATTATAATATTAATATAATATTAGTTTATTATTATGAGTCCATCTTTTGAAAGACGGTCTTTCCATAAGTTATGGAAAACCCAGAGTTTAAACTGCAAATTAGAAGAAATAAAGATAAAATTTTTGGGTTGCATTAATCGGGTCATAAACTTTATAACTACTATACGCTGCATAATAAAATTTTAATATTGCAACTAAAATATTTTTCTTTTTATTATTTTAATTAAAACTCTGTCTTTCCATAAACCTACGGAAAGACGATCTTTCCCAAGATATTGCCTGTTATAAATTCTCTCTGTGTAATTCTCATATACATATGATAACAATTCATTACTTAACTTTTAAATTATAATGTATCCTAAATTTTTGTTCATAAGTTGTGCATCAGCACGAGAGTTATCTAGTTATTTCTAATAAACAAACTTTCGTACGTACAAAGGCAACTCCAGTTTTACATTCTTCATCCGATTCAGAATTTAAGATGATGTTATTTCCAATCAATACTTATAGTTGGAATCAAATTTAAAATGATGTCATTTCCGATTAATAATTATAATTGGAATCAAAGTTTTTTTTAATCTTTTGTTGTAATATTATACGTACAACTTGGATAGATAGGATAAAAACTTGCATACAATTAGATAAAAACCAAATATAACTTGGATAAATATTAAAGGTAAAATTGGATAAAAAGAAATTCTATTTTTTTGTCATACTCTAATTTTGTTTTTTTAAAAGTGTAGATTTTCTAGCAAGGTATAATTTTAGGGAGGACCACATCATTTTTTTTACCATATAAAAACAAAGTCAACACAAGAAAAACACAAAATACAAATGGTAAAAAAAAAGTCGATTGGGACCAGGTACCCCTTTATTTTTTGCTAATGTTCCAGATTCCAACCCAAGTGGAACTGCTTCCACGTTCCATATTTTGTGATTTGGTTGTTGTGTTATGTACTTACAAAAGGCCAGTCGTCCAGAAGCTATCCCAACCTTCTAGATTTTGTGGCCTGGTTGTTGCGTTGAGTACCTATGAAAGACTTAGTCGGGAAGTAGTTCCAGACACAACTTCGAGTTTCTCCTTTCATCTCTTCTATACTTCCATTTTCTGAGCATAAATTGAGTTCCTCATTTGTTGCTTAATTACACGAGTTAACGAGGTCCCAAGGTACCTTTGGGAATGAACATCTGTGTTGAATTTTGCACTATTGATTGGAGAATTTTGTTTTAAAGACAATCATTTATCACATCACAGTCCCAAATTCCAAAAACACAAATGTCCTTCTAAATTATGGTTTTCAAACTAAAATCATTGCCGTGTTCTTTTTTCCAAAAGAGATTTAAAATGCCGCTGAGCATTGTCCATACATTATTTTTGTACATTACTATCGATTTAACCAACAATTGTACCATACTGTTAATATTCGTATGTACTCCCTCTGTCCCACCTCGATTTACACAGAGAGAAATTGGGATGGTGTTTTTGTACAGTGATAAAGTCAGAAAAAACTGACTTTGAAATGATAAAAGGTTGATGGGTAATAGTGACTGCTCAATGTTAATTACAAAACACACTAAAATTACTATTCAAATTTACAAAACTTTCCACTAATTCATTACAAATCAATAAATTAAAAAGTTGCATTAGCTAATGGCTTCTAAACCTCCACTTCATCTTCCAGTTCATCTTCTTCAGCCGAACAGATCTGAGGAAAAAAAGAGAGCAAATTCTCAAATCGAAAAAATGGAGTAAATCCTCCAACTTAAAAGCAAACAGAGCAAAAACCCCGATTCATAAGCTCAAAAAATATCAAAAAAATTCTTAAGCATTCAAACCCTAATAATATTACCGAACATGCAAACAGAGCAAACGAGCAAACAGAGCAAAATTGGAGCAAAAACCCCAATAATATTACTCAATCTATCCCAACCAAATCTGCACATTTTTTGTCAACTTTCTCAAGACACATTTGACCATAAATTTCCACTAGTATATAGACACCGATATCATCAATTAAGATATTGTTGTATTTCTTTCATGATGTATTTTTATAAATATCAAATTTCAACACATCATTAATACACGTAAATCAAGTTATTGATTGTCAAACATCACCTGAGAAAGTTGATAAAAAAGTTTGCATATTTAGGTGGGACGGAGGGAGTACCAAATAACACAAATCTTCAACATTCATCGTTTTAAACATAAAAACAGCCTTCAAGCAACCAGATATGAGAAACCATAACTAATTTCCCCATATTAACAAAATTCAACCAAAAAACAAGCAAAAATTGTTACGAACGCGAGAGGGATGACCATTTAACCATAGATTTTCAAAAAACAAACTTAAAACTTACGAATTTGAAGGCAAAAACATGAAGCCACTGCCGTTCATTCGAGCAGGGCGACGCCATCAACCCACCCATACCTAGGGATGGCAGTGGGCCGGGTTTTGGTGGAGATCCGCTCTGCATCCGCTCCAATGGGGCGAGTATGAATGTAGTTTTCGTGGGGGTGAGCGGGCATGGGTATGAAAATTGATACCCGCCATGGGTAGTGGGTCGGACATGGATATTAGTTCATACCCGCCCCACTCTCGCCCCGCCCCACTATACCTGCTATGTACACTAATTTATTATATAATAAAGTATTATTTATCCATAATGAACATGTTTTACTGATAATATTTTCATATAAATATTATTAAAATTATTAATTTTAAAGTAAAATTTAGGTATTTTTTGGAGATATAATTGGGATGAGTAACATAGATTTGAAGTGGGTGATAGGGTGATGGTGGATTTTAGATAATACCTGATGGGATAGGGTGCATTTTAATGTTGTACCCGCCATGGGGGATGGGGCGGGTATGTGTTTAAAAATTTCAGGCGGACATAGGCATGAAGGTACCACAATCCGTACCTGCCCCGCCCCATTGTCATCCCTACCCATACCCCTGTGCTTCCGCTCCAGAGATTCTCACGAGCACCTCCACATGCAAACAAAGAAACTAGCCAGCAAACCAGAAGATCTGACCGGCGTGTCGGCAATGGATCTGGTCGATCCCGGCCTTCGCACAGCAGAGAGAAGAAATCGACCAATAAAAAAAAGGATTCGTAGACAACAAAAAGAAATATAAAAAAAGATGAAAAGATTGAGCGGTGAGGAAGATAGGAAGATTCGAGAGAGGGTGAGAGAGAGGATGATGGAGAGGAAGAGAGAGCCGAAAGATTCGAGAGAAGAGAGAAGTGAAGAGAGAGGGGGAGGGGCTGCTTGGATTTTGAAGGGAAAAAAAGAGAGGAAACGAGTCTAATCTTATCCCTTAAATTCTAATTACCAGTCAAAACCCAATGCAATTTCAGCCAATATAAGAGATAAAAATGAAATTTTAGGGCAAATCGTATTGATATTTTTTTATAAAAGTTAGAAATTACAAATTAAAATGGAACACCTTTAAATAAAAAGTGTGTAATTTAAAATGGAACGGATATAAAAAAGTATTGGAAAGAAAATGTTTCGCCCAGCTGTACGAGAAGAAAGCTACCGATGAATGCGCACATCTGTGGGCACAAACAGAAGCATGTGGAGTGCTGTCTTCTAGTGTTGTGAAAGTCGGGCTTTCGCATTTTGTAAAGTTCACTTGGAACGTAGGAAAAGTCCAAATATTTGTCTAATGTGAGGAGTAGCTGCTATCCAGCTTATCAATGACTAGCATATGAGTAGCGTTGTACTAGTCTTGCACGAAGAAAGAGTCCAAATATTTGTCCAATGTGAGGAGCAGCAGCTATCCAGCTTATGATCTAGTATTACCCGTGTTTCTCTAACAGGGGTACATTATTTTTTATGTTAGAATTTAAGAAATGCTAAATACGTGGGTAAAATTGAATTGAAAGAAGAAAAAGAAAAATGAGTAGATGTAATAACCTTAAACTTGCCATAAATAGAAACTGTCAATATAAAATAAACATATCAAATTTGAAAGTGTGTCATAATTAAAAAAACAAAGGGAGTATATGAGTAGCGTTGTATTAGTTTTGCACGGATGCTATTCATTTAGTCAAAATTAGTTATTTAAAAGGTAAAAATTGAGTAATGTATAAGATAATATACCATCATATATAATTTTGTTAAATTCGTTGTAACATCTATTTTTATGAGAGTTCGTCTCATGGTGAGACCAAGGACTAGAGGCAAAATAGGAAAATAGCAAACTAAATTCGGGGGCAAAAAACTAATAGAAATTGGACTAAATTGTAAATTATCACAATTACACATTAATCTCTGAACTTTTAAAACATCAATATGAAACCCCATATTGAAATATTTGTAATTTAATCTCTGGTCTCACCATGAGACGACCTTATACGAGACTTTGTCAAATACGTAGGGGAAAACTACATTTTTCCAGATATCTTTTATGCTATCGTTTAATTCTACTAGTTAAAAAAATGTACCCATGCTTCATCATCCGAACTCTGCTACAATATTTATTAAAATTACACAGGAAGAGAGAGTCTTCCAAACCAGTAATACTAAGAACAATGGGGCAAAAGACACACTTATACTATGGAAATCCACATTATTTATGAGCTCAGTCTATGAAAAATTTGTGTTCATAACAATGATTTTATAAATGCAAACAAGACTTCGAGTTACAGCCTCTCTCTCATCATATAGAGGCATGAAAGAAGCCAATAACAGCATAAAATACTGATTAACACATAAAATGAAGATTAAATTATTTTTTAATCCCCTACAAAGTATCTTATACCATATTTTGGTCTCCTTTTGCAAATCAGTCCTTAGACGATATCCAACAAATTCAAAACAATTTGTTTGGTCCCCAAAGGTGATTTTCCGGCAAGATTAAATGGTTTTCCGGTATGGTCAGGGGTATAATGGTAACTTTAATAATTAAAAAAATATTTTCAATTAAAAATTCCTAATTTTAATATTTTATTTTTCTTTATTTTTTCACCTCCACCGCCGCCTTCCACTGCCGCCTCACCTCTGAGACACGAAGCTCAGCTCAGCTCAGCCACCGCCGCTGCTCACTGGTTCACCGCCGACCACCGCCGCTGCTCACTGCTCACTGGTTCACCGAGTGCGGAACTCTCAAATTGTTGCACCTCGCACTGTCCTCTTCTCTGTCGCACCTCGCAATGTTTTTTTGAATGACAAACATTGCGAACTATAAACAGCCATGAACATGCGTTCTTCTTATCCAAGAGCTAGAAATGGAGGGATTGCACTTTCTTCAAGAATTTCCCATCATTTAGATGCAGAAGTATCACTTCCCCTGCATCTGAACCCAAATTGAATGATGTGATCTTACATAACAAGAAAATTACAAGTTTGATTCGATCTGGGAACCTGGATTCAGCCCTCGAAGTGTTCCAAAGAATGAGTTTCATGACAACGATTACATGGAATATAATTTTAGCCGGAGTGTCGAAGAAGCCCGGAAGGGTTAAAGATGCACGCGAACTGTTCACTTAAATGTCTGAACCGGACACAATTTCGCGTAACATAATGATGGCGTGTTTTTTAATCAATGGAGAGTTAAAGGAAGCTAAGGATCTCTTCGATACAATGCCGATTAGGGATGTTGCTTCCTGGGACACGATGATCACGGGGCTGTCATGAAATGGGATGATGAGGGAAACCAGAGACCTGTTCTTGGCTATGTCAAGGAAGAACAATGTGAGTTGGAATGCTATGATTTCGGGCTATGAGTGTGCATCTTGGTGTCGTCAATCACCTGAACATACAGATGCTTGTTCGATCGGAACACACACAGCCACGGCCTCTCAAGCGTGCCTTCCACCTGCGCACACAAACCTTCTCAATCTAAATCCAAACTTTCTCAATTAAATTTAAGTTGAATTCCAAATGCACCTTCTTCCGAATGCGAGTATGGCACGCAATGCGGTCATCCCCTCGGGTTCTGGACTTGGCTAGGACGAGGGCAGGAGGCGGCGGGAGGGAGCTTGGAGGCCATTGGGAATGGCGGCGGAGATGAAGCAGCGGCGGCGACGGTGATGAAGACGAATCGCAGCGAAGAAGACGGAGGTTTTCTTTTCATTTTTTTTTAAATTCAGGGGTATAATGATCATTTTACATATTTTGACCAAGTTTACTGTTGACTTCCCCCGTAAACCACCTCTGGGGACCTAAACATATTTTGAATTTGTGGGATACTGTCTAAGTGTTGATTTGCAAACGAGAACCAAAACATGGTATAGGATACTTTGTAGGGGACTTAAAAAACAATTTAGTCTAACATGAATGATACTTAAACTCTTACTTTTGCCAGACATATGGAATCTTCAGTAATCAGTATTGAATCCAATAGAAAACTACTCATGGGTGGGCGGCAAAGCTGTTTAACTCGGCACTACAAACCATATCTATATGTCATTAAGCACGGGAATCTAGTACATCTCTAATATTCTATTTATTTCAGAGAATATTGTTCTATATGCAGATGATTAAGGCATATGCAATAAACTACTTTAGCATGGAAGATGAGTCATAGTTCACCACACACACAGCAGTCAAACCAGCTTAAAAAGAGCCATATTCAAATCCAACATCAAGCAGCTATAAACCCCAAGAAAGTCATTCTTAAATTGGCAAAGCACATTCATCAGTGACCTCCTAGCACGAGATTTTCATTCCCGAGCTGTGTCTGGCTGATGAATGTGCTTTGCCTAAAAGCTCTAAAGAATTAGGCAAAAAGCACATTCATCGATCAGCCACGACTCGAGATTCTCATGCCTGAATGTAGGTAACACTCCAGTTTAATACTCTGTCACAAGGCATATACATGGAAATAGGTCGGATGACCCACTCAAACACCGGACTAGTTTTATTAATCATAATATCACCAAGAACATACAGATACATGCGAAAGTGAATCCAACACTCCCCTTAATCATAATCATAACCTTAAGATAGTATCAAGAATCTGTAAAATTGGCAACAGAAACAATTACTGCTTCTTCAACAACAGAGGTCCAACATTATCCCCAGTAGCCTTATTGTGCTTGACATGGGTCCCATCGCATAATGGGAATGTCTTCGACCGCCAACACCTGCTCCAACAGATCATCCAACGCAATACTTTATTCAACGACATGCCACGAGCTATAAAACCAAGAAACGAATCGACCATACCAGATTGAGGCATTAAAAACCCCAAAACATAATCTACTCCTTCCGTTTTACTATTTATGACGATATAGATTTACTCGGGCGGATTAAATTGAACTTAGAAAGTAAAAAGTATAACGAAAATGATTCCAAGTCAAAGAAAATACGTGTACCATAAATAACAAATTCAGGGAGTATGGCACTTTCTTCTAATCAATTCCTGTAAAAACTCAATCCTGGTAAATGATCGAGTAAGAGCAACTCCAATGGTTTTCTCAAAAAGAATAGAACCTGCAGTATGCAGTGAGAGGCTTGGCGAGTTCCGTGACGACGACGGCGTCGACCACTTTATCCTCGGTCTTCCTGATGTCGGGGTTGATGGATTCGGCCCTCACCGCCACCATCCGCCTCGGTTTCATCGAAACGCATGGAGACGGCCGGCCGAAGGAGAGTCCAGCTTGTGCCATCGCCATGGAAGCCATTGGATTGGATGGAATTTCGTTATTTTGCGGGAATTTGAAATCTGGAACTTGACTACTGTGATTGTTGGGTGGAATTTCAAAGGTGTAGGAAATGGACTTTTGAGTTTTATCTGGGTGATGAACTTGTGGCAACCACGCTCCCTTCCAGATTTCTCGGAGCGTTTTTGTCCCCACACATCTCACGCCGTTCGATCTGTTTTCATATTGCATCCACGGCTTTCTGACTGTATCGTAAATTAAAATTCTTTAACTCTTTACCCAAAAACATTTACACCATGTCGTATGTTGAACATTTTTCATTCATATGATTAAGAAATTCTAGGAATTTTAAAGGAAATTTTAGGAATTTTAAAGGAAATTTTAATTTTAATCGAACGTTGTTTTATTCATATGACTATGACATGGTATGTTGTTGAATGCATTAAAAAATGTATTTTTTAAATGTATATAAATTTAAGAATAAATTGTTTTTTTGTCCCGATCATTTGATCTTTTATCATTTTTTGTCCATGAAACTAATATCGCTTCCTTTCAATATCCAAATAAATTCAAAATGATTTGTTTGGTCCCCAATGTGGGTTTCAGCAGACTAAATTATTTTATGGTCCCTAACATATGATATTATACCATCTTTTGGTCCCTAAAATCACCTGAAAACCATCTTGAAAACCACCTTGGGACCAAACAAATCATTTTGTATTTGTTAGTTGCTGAACAAACGCGGTATTAACCTTGGGAACTAAAATATGGTATTGCATCATATGCTGGGGACACGAAAAATAATTTACCCTAAATTTAAAACATTGACAATTATGTGTTGTATTGTAAGAAGAAAAAGTGTTGGGAAAGACCGACTTTCCATATGCTTATGGAAAGACGAGATTTAATTAGAATTATTGAAACGTAAAAGGCAAAGTCTTGGGAAAGGCGGTCTTTCCATAGGCTTATGGAAAGACGGGGTTTAATTAGAATAATAAAAGGTAAAATGTCTTAATTGTAATATTAAACTTTTAGTATGCAACATGTAGTAGTTATAAAATTTATAACCCGGTTCATGCAACCCAAAAATTTTATCTTCATTTCTTCTAATTTACACTTTAAACCTTGGTTTTTCCATAACTTATGGAAAGACCGTCTTTCAAGAGACAGACTCAAGGTAAAATTTTTTATTTGCAATATTAAGAATTTATTATGCAACGTGTAGTAGTTATACATTTTATGACCAAATTAATGTAACCCAAAAATTTTATCTTTATTTCTTCTATTTTACAATTTAAAGTTTAATCTTTCCATGACTTATGAAAATATCATTTTTAAGAGACGAACTCGCGTAAGAATATGTTTTTCTTACAAGGACTGAGCATATAAACAAACATTTATCTGGATATTATGATGGCGGTAAACATTTTATTTTTCTCTGTGAATGCTTTATCTTTATTTTTTTTGTAATTTTAAAAATATTAATTATTAATAATTTATTTATGTATTAATTTAAAAATATTTTTAAAATTTTGTGGCATAAGCAATGTAAATGATATAAATATTCTTGATAGTTTGGTTGCTTTTTTCCGGATGAAACATATGACATCTAACTTTTAGAAAAGTGTTTATATAGCGTTTGACCAACATATAATTTTTTTGAGAGTGCTAGTATAATTTTGACCGCTGCAAAAGTTCATAACTTAACTCTCATTATTTTTCGACCAAAAAAAGATTAAATGACAATAATAGTATTTTTTGTTTGGCAGTCCTACCCCTATTAATTTCATCCACCACCAATGTTGTCATAACACCACACCGCCCACCAACGCCACCCAATTCAGTAGCCCCCATGGAACACCTCATCACACCACCATTATCACTAATTTAAAATCGGCACACCTCTATTCTCTTCCTCGTCCATCACCCTAACTATTTCCCCTGGTCCCCTTCATCTCTTTTTGTCTTCGTCAATCCCCTTTACCTTCATGTCCCCCGTTAACCCCCCCCCCCCCCCCCCCCCCCCCCTCCCTTTATGTCTCCATTGAATATTTTAGATCTCCTTCAACAAACACAACACAGTTAGAGTCTTCATTTTCTTTGCATTCCCTCACTAATACCACCCAAATCATCATTATGTTAGGATTAGTACCTATGGATAAGAGAATAACAATCATTCATTCTTTCCCAAATTTCTCAATAGGTTGAATTTGGAGTTTTAGATCATTTTAATATTGAGTGACCTTAATTATATGTTGGATGTATGTATGCCAACTTGGGGGTATTTCAACACTTTCGAGAAACCAGGGATCATAATGTCACATGTGAAAATACTGAGAGTTACATGATCACTTCCCCCCTATGCCAACTTGGGGGTATTGTACACTTTCGAGAAACCTAAGACCATAATGTCACAATGTGAAAGAACTAAGTTTGAGGGCTTTTGAAATGTCACAATTAGTTGGCATTGATTGAAACGTTCAATGGATGCAAGTTCTGCCCCAATTTAAGGTTATTCAGGCAATTTAAATATTTCGGGACCATATTGTTATATATTGTGAATTTCGGGAGTATTATAAAAAAATTGAAAGTAAAAGAAGCAAAAGAGTTTTTGTTTTTAATAAAAAAGGAGAGAGTCTCAGGAAAAGTGGCATGTTTATGAGTTTATGAATAAGCGATTCTATTCTTTAAATTAAAAATATATTTTTAAAATGTATATATTGTATTTTAGAAATTAAAACATGTAATAAGATGGCAAAGTCTTGGAAAAAGACCATCTTTCCATAGGCATATAGAAATGTAGGGTTGAATTATAGAAAGGTAGAAGGTTTTAGTTGCGATTTTAAAATTTTATTGTGCAACGTGTAGTAGTTATAAGTTTATGACCCGATTAATGTAACCCAAAATTTTATCTTGATTTATTCTAATTTGCAGTTAAAACCTTGATCCTTCCATAATTTATGGAAATGTCATCTTTCAAGAGATGGACTCTAATAAGACATGTCTGAATGTGAAAATATAAGTAATGGTATCATATAATGAGAAAGTCTCAGTAAATGCGGCATGTCCATAAGCTTATGGATATGACAGTGATCATTTTGTAAAATGGGGTTCATTTTGTAATTAATGAAAACTAGAGGTTTTATAGAAGAAAAATGCTACAGAAATTATGTTGTCAGCAATAGCTGCTGACGAACGCGCTATGGATGAACCCTCACCTTCCCTTCCAGCTTCTTCCCGAGTTCCAATTCTTCTCAAATCAGATTGCTTCATAGCTCTTAAGGTCATGCTCTCACTTCTTGATGAAGCCCATCATTTATAGTGCTTAAAATATGTTCCTTGGGTATCTTAACAATCATCATTACCAAATCATCTTACGGAAAAACTCTCTTACATCTGCTACATGATTGGGAATCTCTCTCGCCAATGCGAGGAGGTGAGGCTACCAGAAGATCTGGTTCTTCCTTTCATAGGACTCGTGTTCCCACGCTTCATAGTAGAGCTTGTGAAGTCTGAACAACATATTATGGCAGGGTTTCTTGTTAGAGTAAGTTGATGCACACTAATATTGCTTCTCTCAGTTTGGTTAGTGACTTAGTCTTGCAGAATTTAGTGTTAGGCTCATCTCCATAATCAGCTTCAATTATCGAACAAAATCAATGATCAATCATCTTTGAAAAAGATTCTAAATGGCCGAGAAGTTTTAGTGAGAGACAAGCTTGGAATCCTAATTCAGTCGGCTTTATCGTCACTTCTTTCACATAATAGGTAGTTTGTTTTGTCAAACAAATAAGACTTTTCTTTTACCAAGTGCTAGAATAATGCAATAATATACTGATGACCAAAGTGAATGTAGTGTATATTCATGATAATTGATGATAGAGCTTTGATACGAAAAAATTACTACTACTTCAAGAAGGCTCCCTTTTGAATGTCAACCTATTTTTAAGAATAAAATGAAATGAAAGGACAATGCCACAAAACTACCATAGAACATGCCAACATAATCTCTACATATTAATTTTGTCCACACACTTTCCTACTCAAAACAAGCTATTGAACGCGCAGTATCACAAAAACATTATGAAATACATTTGTTTATTTATGTGGTGTATTTTTTAGTATTCAGTATGTACTAATTAGTTGTGATGTGTATGAGTCTTTATTTTCATTTTTTGTTGATTGTTAATTTTGAATTAGGAAATGTATATGTTTAGTTATATGGTGTATTTGTTAGTATTCATTGTGCATTAGTTAGTTGTACCGTGTATGATTTTTTATTTTCATTTGTTGTTGAATGTTCATTTTGAATTAGGAACCGTATTTGTTTAGTTATACGTTGCATTTGTCAGTATTCAGTGTGTACTAGTTAGTTGTATTGTGTATGAGTTTTTATTTCCATTTGTTGTTGATTGTTAATTTTGATTTAGGAACCCGTATTTGTATAGTTATATGTTGCATTTGCCAATATTCAGTGTGCACTAGTTAGTTGTAATGTGTAGTATGAGTTTTTATTTTTATTTTCATTTGTTGTTGATTGTTAATTTTGAATTAGGAAATGTATATGTTTAGTTATATGTTGCATTTGTTAGTATTCACTGTGCATTATTAGTTGTACTGTGTATGATTTTTTGTTTTAATTTGTTGTTGAATGTTCATTTTGCATTATGAACAATATTTGTTTAGTTATATATTGTATTTGTCAGTATTCAGTGTAAACTAATAAGTTGCATTTTCCATGACCTTTCGTTTTTATTTATTGTTGAATGTTCATTTTGAATTAAGAACTATATTTAGTTATATGTTGTATTTATAAGTATTTAGTGTGTACTTATTAGTTGTACTTTGTATAACTTTTTTATTGTTCATTTTGAATAAAGAACTGTATTTGTTTAGTTATATATTGCATTTTTAAGTTTTTAGTGTATACTAATCAGTTGTATTGTATATGACCTTTTATTTCACTTACTGTTGATTGTCCAGTTTGAATTAGAAGCTGCATTTGTTTACTTATAGATTACATTTCTTATTATTTAGTGTGTAGATGTATGTTTATTCGTTGTTGAGACAACTTTTTCTTTTATTGTTAACAAAGTTCACCGCGTTATAGGCTTATGGGATAGGCTTATGGGATGATAGCCTATATGTACTTGGTGAAACATAAAAAAATGCAAGTTCTTTGATAAAATGAGAATTTTCTCTCAAGCACAGTTTCACCATTGCTTCCTGCAAACTAGTAGAAAACAATTAACACAAAAACCTTTTGGAAACATTACATCAACATGTCACAAGTACATCTCGAAATCAAACAATCAAATTAACTTTATACGCAACAGTCTCCGAGTCAAACTTGTTATTCTTTAACTTTTTTATCAACAAAAGTAGTACCTGGAGAATTTAAAACATATGTACCGCAGAAGTCACCTAATATGACCATTAGCTTAGTCCGCGTTATCTTTTTTTTAAAAAAAAACTTCTACAATGTCCCTGTTGTTGCCTTGAATCTATTATAGCTCTACCTTGTGCCCCATTTTTCTAGCAGCATTAGAAGCTCAATGCTCGACTTCTTCTTAGCTGACGTGATAAAGAATACCCTAACTCAGTAGCAAAACACACACAATTTTCTTCTTGTCAACAAATACACGCAGAATCAAAAGTACCTAAATTCAAATTCATACTAAGAAAACTGATTAAATTCATTGAATCTATTTTAAGAGGAGAAAATTATTGAAGAAAGTGTTGAAAGTTGAGACATTGGGTGTGACCCCATCTTCAGCCCTCGAAGGGGCGAGTCTCCAACCCTCGAAGGGGTGGATCTCCAGCCCTCGGAGGGGTGAGTATTCAACCCTCGAAGGGGCAAGTCTTCAGCCCTCGAAGGGGTGGATTCTTCAGCCCTCGAAGGGGTGGATCTTCTGCCCTCGAAGGGGTGGAGTCTTCAGTCCTCGAAGGAGTCCAGCTCTCAGCCCTCGAAGGGATGGAGTCTTCATTCCTCGGAGGAATGGAGATACTCATTCGAGATGTGAACTTCCACCTGGAGAACCTTCACATCTCGAATCAGTACCTCTCGAACCCCTCCTCTTTAACCTTCTCCACTTGAACATTCACCTCTCACCATCTCCACGCTTCAATTACATGTATAATTGGTAAATTTATAGCTTCAATTACAAATTTAACATTCCTATACAATTTTTATAATTTGTTATCAAGCTCACCGCGCAACGTGCGGTGCAGCCACACTAGTGTTAGTAAATATGATTGAAACAAATTTATCTAGCCAATATTGTATTTATGATGTAAAGATACTTTTCGAACTTATCCTATGTACAAAACATCTATTAATAGAGAATTAATAGAGAGAGCTACTCAAAGAGTCATTTACCCATCTTCTTACCGGAATTTGGTGGTGAAGCTGTCGACCACAAGTATGGCTCATAGGGGAACACGGGTTAGCTCCTCTCTATGTTGCACCGAGATGGGGACGGATTCTTAAATGGGTACAGAAATAGAGAAAAAATAGGAAAATTAAAAACTTATGGATACGAGCAAGGCAAGAGATCCCAAACTACAGGATGTTAATTGCCAAACAAGTACTCCCTCCATTTTTTTAACATTGGCACATCACTTTTGAGCTTAGAATTTAGGAGATTCTAAATGAGTGGATGAAATTGAATTGAAAGAAGAGAAAATAAAATGAGTGGATGTAATAACTTTAAACTTGTCATAAATATAATGTGTCAATTAAAACAAATACTCATTTTTAATAAGTGTGTCAATGTTAAAAAAACGGAGGGAGTATGGACAAATAATAAGTGGAAAAGGTAAAAAATTGAACACAAATTTTGGGTTAATGGCCCCATGGGACCGGACCACTATCTGCCAAAATAATATGCCAAATGAATGAATGATGCACATAATGTCTCCTTGCTGGTGAAACAAAGCTTCACAAGAAATAACAGAGCATCCATCTCTGGGCTTTGAGAGAATAACAGAGCATCCATCTCTGGGCCTTGAGAGAATAACAGAGCATCCATCTCTGGGCCTTGAGAGAATAACAGAGCATCCATCTCTGGGCTTTGAGAGAATAACAGAGCATCCATCTCTGGGTTTTGAGAGAATAACAGAGCATCCATCTCTGGGTTTTGAGAGAATAACAGAGCATCCATCTCTGGGTTTTGAGAGAATAACAGAGCATCCATCTCTGGGTTTTGAGAGAATTACAGAGCATCCATCTCTGGGTTTTGAGAGAATAACAGAGCATCCATCTCTGGGTTTTGAGAGAATTACAGAGCATCCATCTCTGGGTTTTGAGAGAATAACAGAGCATCCATCTCTGGGTTTTGAGAGAATAACAGAGCATCTTTGCCAAAGTGAGAACACGGACATTATCAAACAAAATTGGTGCTGAATTCGTGTTCAGAATTAGGTAAAAAACTTAGGAAACGGCTTACCATTTTCGACTTTCCGGGGACGTCCCCAAACCGAATCCGTCCCGGTTCCATCCCCAACAGTAAACTTCATTCACCTTGCTGTCCCCGTGCATCAGAGTCTCCTCTACGGAATCTTCCATCGTCGTTATTCATGATATCAGGTTATATTATACAGTACAAAAATATTGCAGAAAATAGAAAAAAGAAATATAATCTAATTATATTTACAAGTAAAATCTATATTATTTCTTAATACTCCTCAAATTAGAGTGGTTCCGTCCGAGAGTTTTGGTAAATAAGTTCGTAGGTTGATCCGAACTGCGGATATGATGAGTAACAATCGTACCAGATTGAACAAGATTCCAGACAAAATTGACAATCAACTTCAATATGATTTGTACATTCATGGAACACTGGATATGCCGTAATATGAAGAGCATATTGATCTTCACAAAACACAAAACAGGCGCATAGAAGCAAAATGCGCTACACCTAAGTCTTTAAGCAAAAATTTAAGGCACAACCAATCACAACAGGTAATACTAGGGGTGGGCGTCGGTTCGGTTTATTCGGTTCGGGTTATTCGATTTTGCCCTTAAAAAATCAAAAACCGAATCCAACCCGAATAACCCGAATTATCCGAACCGAATTCAAAATTTAGTTTTGGTTTGAAACCGAATTCAACCCGAATAGACCCGAATAAACCATACTGATTTTAATTTTTTTAAAAATAAATACTAAAATCATATAAATTAAATTTAAATTAAATTTGAATTAAATAAAAATATGTAATCTAATTTCTACATTATCAAAATAAGGTTTTCAAAATAAAAATCCAACAAATATAATACAAATTCAACCATAACAATTTTAGCATTACATTTGAGATTAAAGAAAAATAGTTCATTTTAATATTCATCTTCAAACCTTCACATTCTTCAAACCTTCAATCAATCCACATTCATATTCACCTTCAAGCACTCTACAAAGTTACTTAGGGTTATAGTTTGGGGATAATTTTTTATTTTAAGATTGACCCTCCAAATTAATTTATTTATAAATTTAAGTTTTTGTTTTAAAATTTAATTATTATTATATATATTTAATTTATTAATTATAATTCATATTCGGTTCGGGTTTCGATTTGGGTTTTAACATCCAAAACCGAACCAAAAACCATATTCAAAATTCGGTTTATTCAATTCGGATACCCAAAAATCACATATTAAATTCGGTTCGGGTTATTCAAATTTGGATAATTCGATTTTCGATTTGGTTTTCGATTTTTTTGCTCACCCCTAGTAACAGTCATAGCACGATACCCCGCTTCAGCAGAAGACTGAGAAATCGTAGGTTGCTTCTCAGTCTTCCCAAAAATTGGAGAATCGCCGATCATCACAAAATATCCGGAAAGAGAGCACCGGGTAATAGGGCATGCGGCTCAATCAGAATCACAATAAGTAGTCAACTGTAATGCAGTACGGGAAGAAAGAAATAAACCTTGACCAAAATGACTCTTCAGGTACTGCAAAACTCGAATGGCAGCATGCCAATGCGGAACACATGTAGGCTTCATAAATTGTGCGAGTGTATGAACCGAATAGCTAAGCTCAAGACGTGTGATGGTGTGGTATATCAGGCGTCCAACCAAGCGCTGGTATTGCTCAAGATCATGGTAAAGTGGACCTTCAACACTTACCAAATCATGTTGTTGCTCTATAGGAAAATCAGTCGGTTTAGAAGCTGATAAACTCGTGTTAGATAAAATGTCCAGTGCATATTTCCGTTCTGAAAGAAACATCACATTCGGTCTTCTAGCAATCTCTATACCCAAGGAATGCTTAAGCATACCAAGATATTTCATATGAAAATAAGAGCTCAAGTATTTCTTGAATTCAGAGATAAGCGACGAAGAACTACCAACAATAACCAAATCATCCACATAAACAAGCACATGCAAAGAGACCGAACCACGGGAGAACACAAAGAGAGAGTAATCTGCTCTACTCTGAACAAATCCAAATACACGCAAAGGCTGAGCCAATTTGGCAAACCAATCACGAGGGGCTTGCCAAAGACCATAAAGAGATTTTTAAAGGCGATATACTTGTCTAAGGGGCGCAGGATAGCCAGGGGGAGTCCGCATAAATACCTCTTCATGCATATCACCATGTAGAAAATCATTATGCACATCCATTTGATGAAGTTCCCAGCCACAGATGACTGCAATGGATAAGGACAAGTGAACCGAACTCATCTTTGCAACAGGAGCAAATGTCTCAATATAGTCAATCCCTTTAATCTGACGATTCCCAAGAACCACCAGGCGAGCTTTGTGACGTTCAATGGTACCATCATACTTGAACTTGGTACAGTAAACCCATTTGCAATCGATTACAGTCTTATATAGAGGTAGAGAAGCCATAGTCCCTGTCTTATTGCTCTCAAGTGCATTAATCTCGCCAGCCATAGAATCACGCCAATAAGCATGCTTTGACGCCTAAGAGTAAGTGGTGGGATCTGCACTAGAAGCTATTGTACCCAAAAATCTAGAATGCGTACTAGAAAAATTATCACAATTTACATAATCAGTAAGAGGATAGAGAACAATTGAGGATAATGATGGCGCATGAGTGATCATAGCAATTGGGGGCGGGGGGTTTCCAGTATCAGTAACAACACAAACAAATTCTTCCAAGTATGGAGGAGGTCGTAGATCACGAGCACTCTGTTGAAGAGGGACAAAAAAATAAAGAAAATATGAGACTTAAATTTAATAGAAAAAATGAATATAATGTTAAAATTTGATGCGTTCAATTGGAATTACATTAAATTTCCATTCCTTGTAGTATTTCTCTCTTTCTATAAATATAGGGAAACGAATTTTCTCTCTCATCAAAATCTCAATTTTAGGGAATGAGATAGAAAAACAATGGTAAATTGAAAAATCATGTAGAATCTCTATAATCAATGAAAATCCCTATTATATGGAAGTTGTTGGACTTGTTCTAACAAGAAATTTTGAATTAATATTTCGAAGTGATCAAAGATATACTGCTGATGTATGTCGCATCCAAAACTATTTAATTAAATTTGAGAGTAATTTTAAAACCAATAAAATAATGTTAATGGAGTTGAAAAGATAAGAAGATAGTAAAGTATAAACAAATAGTAAAAAAATAATGAAAGTGGGTGAGTAATAAGTACAAAATAGATTTAAAAGTGAACAATATAAAAGTAAATACAAAGTGAATGAATTGTTATTTTCCCCCACATAAGATACAATACCATCTTTTTGTCCTCAATGTCAATACCGTGTTTGTTCAGCAACCAACAAATACAACATGATTTGTTTGGTCCCCAAGGGTGGTTTTCAAGTAAATCGGAATTGTTTTCCGATATAGTCAGGGGTATTTTTGTAATTTTACAATATAAAAAACATTTTCAATTAAAAATTCTCAATCTTGAAATCTTCTTTTTCCTTTCTTTTTCTTTAATTTTCCTTTCCCTTCCTTTTAATTTTCTTTTAGTTTCCTTTTTAAAAAAAATATAATTTGAACCACCCGTTGGGTGAGGGATATTATTAGGCCCCCAACCTTAATAAAAGAAATAGATACAATTAGTTTGAGGCCAAATGGCTGAGGCAACATAGTTGACCTCCAAAATGAGAGAAAGATAGAACTAGGGTTTGAATTTATACATATATGATACAAAAGGATTAGGATATGCATTTCCAAAGATAGTAATCTTCACCCCACGTGTTAATTCCTAACTTTGGCCAGACATCTCCTAATTTCAAGAAAGCAGGATCCGAGATTTCATGCGAGGTTGATCATTTGGAGTTCTTGAAAAGAAGAAACATCAGAGTTGCTTTGTTCTTCATAGGAGGCCTTGATCTTCATGAGTATGACTTTACATCTGCTGACCGGAGTTCTGTTGAATGTTGATAGAGATCATGTACTATCAATACGTCTTCACAACCTCCTTGCTTGTCTTTATGCTCCTTTGTTCCTGAAATAGAGAAATAAAAGGCCGTAGCTTCCATAGACACATCATTGGGAAATTTTAACCATAGGTAGTGCTACTTTATCTAGTATGAGTAAGCCTTTAGTATTATCAGTTAGTGCATAATAGGAGAAGGACTGGTTAGTAATTTGTGTTTGGAAACTTAATTTAGCCAGGCTATCTGCAGGTAGATTTGCTTCTCTGAATTTGTGTACAATGGTGATGCCTTGTAGATAGTTCTTTATATTCCATGCTAGGTCAAACAATTTCCATGGTGCTTGATCCGTATCCAAAATACATAATTCAGCATTAATGCAATATGTTTCCACCTGCAAAACATACAATTCTAAAGCCCTACCAAGTTGTATCCCATACTTGATGGAAAATCATCTCTACTTGGAGAGTTGAATCTGCTATAGAACAGTTAGCTTTAGCAGCAACAAAATCTCTTAAGTTATCTCTAAAAATTAAGCCTATACCAGAATAAGCCGTACCTTGACTCCAAGACGCGTCAACGTTAATTTTTAATCCCTTGTCCTGTTTATTCCAGGATATAACTTTAATTTCAGGTATAGGCTTGTTTTTTAAGCTGGGAAGTAAACCAAATTCTTGCCAGGCCTTATCATGTTAGTAGAATAAGCTGTTTTAACTAAGAAAGAACAGAAAACCTCATTTTTTATGTCTCTGAAAATAAGTTCTATAGATGGTTTCCTGTTATCAAAGATCAATATATTCTTTGATTTTCATAATTCCCAGCACAACATTGAAGGTATCAAAATTAACAACTGAGTGTGTATTGTTGAAAAACCGTTTAAAGACCGATAATACGTTAATCTATCCCACAGGGTGTTGAAGTTTATATCCGGGATATACAGCCATATATGAATGACTTTCCATAACGAGATAGCAAACTCACAGGAGTTAAAAAATGATTTAAAGAGTCAGAAGTCTGATTATCATCTAGATACAATGTTAAACTTCATGAATACTAGAATATCACCAAAAGGTAATATTGCGTTTGTTAGTTTACACATGGTCTGCTGGTAATTTTATTCCGCCATCACCGCCGACCACCGCCGCCTTCGCTTTTACTTTCCAACATTTGCTAACCATTTTATTCTTCGAACTCGAACAAAACATGTCGAGATTTAGCGAAAAGGGGGGCTTCGTCTTCGACAGACCACCTTAGCAAATCAAACAGATAATTCACTAGATAATCAAATAGATAATCCTCTATCTCCTCGTTTCGACAGCGACGCTAGGGATGACAACCACCTTCTAGTCCGCTACTCGGAGAAGGTCACGAGCCCCGGCGCCAGTGGGCTGAGCTTGAAGTTCTTGAGGCTGTTCCGCCGCTCGTACAATTTCTTGGTGGCCACGCTCTTGATCAGCGGAATATAGTGGGAGTAAGGCTTCAATGTCGTGGGTTTGTGTCGGTCAGATCCGGATCCGGACCCGAACACGGAGGATCCGTTCAACATTCAGACGACCTGCTTAAAGGAGGAATGGTGGAAGTCGGCGGGGAAGATGGTTCTTGCCTTTGGGGCTGACTTTTCCATTTCATCGGCGGGGAAGAGGTTTCAGCGGCGAAAAACGATGGTCTTCATAGGAAAGACAATACAAGAAGATGAGTTTCACCGTAAATTTATTTAGTAACTTTTTTCCCCGAAAGAAAGGGTTTCATAGGGGAAGAAGATGGTTTTCCGCCGGAGATAAGTGGATGTCGACGGGGAAGAGATTCAGCGGGGAAGAAGATGTTTTTTAAAACTCAAGGGTATAATGGTCATTTTATAAAATTTAACCAATCTTATCGTTGACTTTACTTGAAAACCACATTTGGGGGCCAAACAAATAATTTTGTATTTGTTGGTTGTTGAACAAACGCGGTATTAGTCTTGAAAAATATGGTATTACATCATATGTTGGAGACTAAATAAATAATTTAGTCATACAGAGTCTTATTTCATAACGTCTAATTGTTGAATAGGATTATTTTATAATTAATATAAATAATGAAATGATTCAATATTTATTTACATTTATTGCAATGAAATTTCTATTTTTTAAAAACCTTTTAAAATATATTTTAAAATATAAATAAGTAAAATTTGATCTTTATAATTATATGAACGATATTTGTAATGATTGGTTTTATTGTTGAGTCAATCCCTTGAAAGACAGTATTTCCATAACCCACGGAAAGACCAAGGTTTAAATTGCAAACTAAAATAAATGAAGATAAAATTTTCAGATTGCACTACTCGGGTCATAAACTTTACAACCCACTACACACAGTGCATAATAAATTTTTAATATTGCAACTAAAATATTTTCCTCTTTTATTATTCTATTGAAATTATGTTTTTCCATAAACATATGGAAAAACGAATTTACCCAACACTTTGCTTTTATTGTTAGGCAGTCTAAAGTGAGATGCTGTTAAAAGTAAAATTTTATCATTTTAAAGTTTTGCATAAATAAGTAATTTTGATTGGGGTAAACTAAAAAAACTAGGGATAAGTGACAATACAACCCTATCTGCTTGAGTAAGTGCAAATATAACCCTATGATAATTTTTAGTGCAAATATAACCCTAACTAGTTAATGAAAGTGCCAATATAACCCTCAGAACCTATTTCCGGCATTGACCTCAATTTTCCGGCATTGACTCTAAGTAAATTGACCAAAATACCCTTTGGGCTAACTCTGAAATTATGTGGACAATTTTACCCTCATAGTTTGCCGGACCACCGCCGGAACATGTAGGGTTATATCAGCACATTATGCAATCTTATTGGGTTATATCAGTACATTTCTAATGTTTGTAGGGTTATATCAGCACATTTATAATGTTTGTAGGGTTATATCAGCACATCCTTAAAACTTATAGGGTTATAATGGCACTTTCACTAACTAGATAGGGTTATATTGGCACTTTCGAATATTGAAAGGTTATATTGACACTTATGTCAACTGGATAGGGTTATAAAAGCATTTTTTTCAAAAAACTAAGTACTGCCTCTGTGTAACTTTATTAGAAAGAAAAATTTTGATTGGAGTACGAATATATTAGCACTAATGAACCTAATCTCATCAAAATTTTGAAATTAAGCGTGATTAGACGAGAGTAGCACTATGATAGGTGACCCTTTCCATGGGAAGTCCTCGTACTCCTTAAAAAAAAAGGTCTTTATTAGTAAATGAAATTATATGACAATGAACTTTATCCTATTTTACACTTGTGTTTGTTCTACTAGCACGATAACTTGTATAAAAATAGAGCATGCCTATTGAAAGATGGTCTTTGCATTAAGTCATGGAAAGATGAAGATTTAAAGTGCAAATTAGAAGAGATGAATATAAAATTTTTGGGTTGAATGAATCAGGTTATAAACAATATAACTACTACATGTTGCATAATAATTTTTTAATATTATAATTAAGATTTTTTATTATTTTAATTAAAGCTCATTTTTGGCTAAGGAAAGATGGTATTTCTCAAGACTTTAGCATAAAAATATAATAAAAATATTGTTAATTATTAGGCAAAGTCTTGGAAAAGACTGTCTTTCCACATGCTTACGAAAAAATGGAGTTTTATTGCAATAATAGAAAGGTAAAAGGTTTTAGTTGCAATATTAAAATTGTATTATACAGTATAGTAGTTATAAAGTTTATAACCCAACTCGTACAATACAACCCGAAATTTTTATCATCATTTATTTTAATTTACATTTTAAATCTTGATCTTCACTCGAGCTATTGAAAGATGGTTTTCAAGGACTCTTGTTATTATTGTGGAAAAGAAACTTTGCTTCTTAAAATTTGGTAAAAATCGATCAGATTTACACCCAAAAGTGGAGTTGAAAATGGAAGAGGAGACTTATAAACAAGGATATGTATTCTCTTACGTATTGATGGAAGAACTCGTTCATAAATTCCCAGGTTTTAGTCAACAGTTTGCTTCTAAATGAAGCACGGCGTTCAACAATCCAACACCCCGCCGCGAAATATCTAACAACTTTAACTGAATCCGAGCCCCAAATTTTCCCTGCTACAATTAGTATAATCTTATTTTGTTTTCCACTTGGTCACGATGGGGAGGGTTTTTGCAAATGTTCGTATGACGGCATTGTTCTGGATTTTGCTCCTTCCGTTGATTTGCTACAGTAGCATGGGAATCTCAGTCATGGCGACGTCGGAGCAAGAAATTAGGAACAGATTTTACGGAAATTTAGTCAATTCGTCGTCTCCGGACACCGGCGACGGCAGCATTGCAACAATGTTTGATCGCGTTCTCCAAAAGGAGTTTTCCGAGAACGATCAGCCTGAAGGTCAGGGCTTCTTTTGCCGTTCCGGCTTAATTTAATTTTTTGATAGCTGTAGTGTATTGTATGATCTTATACTATGGTATTTATCTGATTTTCTTGCACAATAGTGGAGCCAATGCTGCATGTTGCAACACATGGTTAATTCTATTATAAAAATACATACGGCATAACACATGGGTAATTTTACTATAAATACCTGCTTGAACAAGTATTTATTTTTGATAATCAAGTATAAGATGGCAGGATCAACCTACGCAGAACCATGTTGCTTCAAGCAAGTTTTTTCATTGTTGATGAATTTGTTGAACTCATTTTCTATGCTTTAGGAGTGTATTTTGATGAAGGTGCCATGGAATTTTATGTTGCGAAATGCCATCTGCTGTTGCTCCCAAATTCGAGATCTGATACTATTGTATTTTTTCACTAGGTTCTGATGGAAGCAGCTTTAATAGCAGTGTAGCTGAAGACAAAGTATGTTTGCCTTCATTCACCAATGTTTTGTGGAGCTTTCGTGAATTTAGTGCTTGTGATTGTTTCTATGGTTTTAAGTGCCTGCTGTTTCGTCTCTTGGAGCTTTGTGCTGGGGAATTCAATATTGGAAGTTCTATGGCTTTTATGAACTGACCCGTTCCCAGTAAATCACCTTTGCAAAGAATTTTAAGCTATTCAGTTTTACTTTATAGCTTTTGCCATATGGATGCAAATGCAAGTTTCATTTTCTACTAGATAGTTGGGCTCGCCTACTGTCTCACGCTGAACACGTTTCTTGCTTTGCAGGCTATTGTGGAGGAAGTGGTTAAAATAACTCATGATAAAAATAAAACTCAGGAGGCAAAGTAAGATTATGGTGATACTTTCTTTCTGCGATTTTGATACAATAGAGTTTCCTTCTTAACACTCTAAACCTTCCAGATTCCCTTCTGACATTTTCATTTCCCCCCTGCTCCTCTTCTGAAACTTCCTTTGTCAGTGCCACTAAATCTTTCCAAATTCAAGATGTATTCAATATCGATAATGACGGTTCGGAGGATACAACGACCTTGATAGACAAAAAGGTGATTTCAAGGCCTACTAAAAAGGAGCAGCTACTTTTATAATGCAAAATCATTAATATTATATGGTTCAATTTTCAGGATAATGTTTTTGTCATGTCAAATAAGAAGTCCAAGTATCCAGTACTTCAAGTAGATCTAAGGTTAGCTCCTCTCTCATTCACACGAATGTCCTGATTAGTAACAGCTGTACATGATTGAGGGCATGGGGACTTAGTTTAGTGACAGAACTGTTTGTGCAATTTCAGGCTGATTTCTGATTTGGTGGTTGTTATAGTCTCTGCTGCCATTGGAGGCATCATCTTTTCATGTTTGGGACAGCCGGTATGTATATGTAGTAAGCAATACTCGTATTCATATCGTAGATTTTTTTCCCCTTACTGACTCGGTCTTTTGGTTTGGTAATGTTTTTACAAAGCTGAAATTATAATCCTCTTCTTGTTTATTGCTGTAGGTTATTGTTGGTTATCTTCTTGCTGGTTCAGTTATTGGGCCAGGGGGTCTGAAATTTATCAGTGAAATGGTCCAGGTAAATGGTGCATTCTTAAACCAGGTCTAGATTAAGATGATGCTTTGCTATTCTCTACTAGTATTAATCATTGATAGGTACTGTTGGGTTTAAAATATGTTTTAGTGTCTTCCCAGAGGCGGGGATTTGTATTTCAGTGTGGCTAATATGTTATGAGGCTGTAATTGTTGGTGAATGTTATGGCATTTAGATATCCCTGACATGTGTGCAATCTTAACAGTACTGTTAAACAATCCATATACTCTGAACGGAGAAAAAAACTTTTAGTTCTTCACTGATGGCTGGTTTGTACTCATATTAGTGTTTCTACTCATATTAAATTGTAATATGGGTTTATAACTTTTTACAACTTCTTGGTACACTGAAATTACCTCTTACCATTCCTTCCCTGTTACAGGTTGAGACTGTTGCTCAGTTTGGCGTTGTCTTTCTTCTGTTTGCTTTAGGTCTTGAATTTTCTTTGGCAAAGGTGCATCTCTCTTAGATCTTTTGCTCCCTTATTATTAATTTTTTTCAAGTTTCCAAGAATTGCCTTTTAAATCAATCTGAACTCCATTCATCTTTATTATTTTCTGTCTAAATTTGTTTCCTAACTTTTATATGCAGCTGAAGGCTGTTGGTCCTGTTGCTGTTGCTGGAGGGCTGCTTCAAATTGTTGTACTTATGTTTTTGTGTGGAGTCACTGCAGTGGTATTTACTTGCATTATTTTGAAAAGTTACCTGATACTGACAGTTCATGTAGTTTTGGTTTTATATAATGCATTAATTCAGATGAATTTATTTTAAAATTGTTATCTGCAGTTTTGTGGAGCTAAGGTGTCAGAAGGCATATTTGTGGGCTTTTTCCTTTCAATGTCATCTACTGCACTGGTAGATCTCTTAATGTGACTCTATGAACTATTTCTTCTTTTTAATATGTCACACTTGTTGCATCTGTACCTTTATGGTCCCTATTTTTTTCTGTCAATTGACAGGTAGTGAAATTTTTGGCTGAGCGAAATATTAATAATGTCCTTCATGGTCAAGTGACAATTGGTACACTTATTTTCCAGGTAATTTGTTAAACTGGAGTGCCTTTGATTTTAGACAATTAGCAATTGAATGATAAGCTACAGCTGTGGGGTGCTGCTTAGCAGATGTAGGTACTCAATGAGCTCTTCTTATTTCCCCCCTTTTATCTCTTTCATCAGGATTGCGCTGTTGGCTTGTTATTTGCATTGCTCCCAGTTCTAGGAGGTAACAGCGGTATTTTCCAAGGAATGATGTCTATGGGAAAATTGTAAGTGTGTGCAAGGCCTGTGTTCTACATCTGCCATGTGGAAGCATACGTCAGATGACATTTGTTAGACTTACCAGAGTTTCTTTTAATCTCAGGCTGCTGACGTTGTCTTTGTATCTTGCTTCTGCATCTTTACTTACCTGGACATTTATTCCGCGCTTTCTAAAGCTTATGGTTCATATATCATCTCAAGTAAGAGAATTATTTGTTTGTGAGTTAAGTGTTTTTTCCTCTGTTTTTCAGCACAAAGTGTGGTCTTGAAATGAGAAAATGAATGAATATGTAGAGAAGTAGGACAGAAGGAAAAGAAATGAAATAAGAGAAAGTAATTTAAATGAATGGAGAAGACGTAAGAGAGAGAGAATGAAAAGTGGGGTTTTTTAATAGATAAATTTTACCCCAAAAAATGGGGAAAAAGTGCAGGTAATATAGGCACGGATCAACTAGGTAAGTGTGAAGGTTATAGAGCGACTAGGTTCTTACTATAAAATGGCACAATAAAATAAGAGAAAGTAGGTGGAAATCTGATAGGAGCAAGAGTGAAGTATTATTTTATCAGAATATTATATTGAAAAGAAAAGGGGTCTTTTGAATAGTAAATGTATTGCAAAAAAAAAAAACAGTCTAAGAACCGTAAATTGGCGCTGAGGCAGTCACTTATAGTGCGTGACTTTACTAGTTTATTAAAATTGTCATTTCCAGTGGTCAGTTACCTGCATCTGGTCTGATGAATTTGTCCTTGCCAATGTTGAATTTCTCATGATTTATGAAGTTTCTAATGATGATGGTAATGCACCAGTTTTCGCCTTGTCTAATGCTTTATCTGTCTTTTGATTCTTTAGACGAATGAATTATACCAGCTTGCTGCAGTGGCTTTCTGCCTATTGTCTGCCTGGGTAAGTGTTTTTTCTATGGTGAAAAGAAAACCCAAAATAACTTACTCAGTAAGAATTCTTGATTTATACAAGTAAATTGAAAATCAAAATATGCTTTTCAGCTGTCTTTGGATATCAAACTATTTGCTCTGTATGTGAATGCCCTGTTAAACATCACACGGTAAATGTTTAATTGTAATGCTTTCAATTGTTTAATTGATAGTACTGTTCCAAATGTTACGTTACAAAGCCAGGCAATAGTACTTTACCTAAATTTGTCAACCTAAGGGCAAACAAAGTCTTATTGAAGTAGTAGTTATTTATTTTTATTGACTAAGACAGACAACATTCCCTAATCTATTGACAATTTTTTAAAAATAATTTTCTCTTTGAAAGAATTATTTTTGCTGAGTTTTTTTGTTATTGAGTCCTTTGTCATTATCCATTTGAAGAATTATTTTGGGCATTGTTTTCTATTGTAGTTTATCAAAATATAAATCATGCATACGCACGAAATAATCTAACATACAAGAATGCCAAGCATTAAGCATAATCCAGACTTGCTACTATTCATTTTTACTTCTATTTGCAAACAAATAAAAAAAAAAGAGAGTTGTGGATGTGTATCATAGACTCTTGCATTTAGTTTGCTTTCTATTTTATTAATCTTGATATTTTATTTTCAGTGCAGTGATAAACTGGGGCTCAGTCTTGAGTTGGGTTCCTTTGTAGCTGGCGTGATGATATCCACCACTGATTTCGCACAGCACACCTTGGATCAGGTTAATACAAAAACATTTTGATATATTCCACGTAATCCATTCATCTTCTCTTTTTTTACTTAAGCCTTTTCTGTCTTTTTGCTCATCATTTACGTTTACATGCTCTTCTTTGGTGCTATCTTGAAATATGGATCCTTGGGTCATATACACAGCTCTAGTGCAATGTTGGTGGAATATTTTTTGATGTTCGTAGCTCTTAATTTGCAGGTTGAACCGATTCGGAATCTCTTTGCTGCTTTATTTCTTTCAAGCATTGGAATGCTCATTCATGTGCAATTCCTTTGGACTCACGTGGACATACTATTTGCCTCTGTTATACTAGTCATCGTTGTTAAAACTACAGTTGCAGCCACAGTGACAAGGATCTTTGGTTATAATTCCCGGATATCATTTATTGTACGTCGACTTCTCAACCTGTTTTTTTGTTGGAAGACTGAGATTTTCTAATCTTATGATTTGCGTTTTATGTATACTCTTTGTAGGTTGGTTTGTTGTTGGCACAAATTGGAGAGTTTGCTTTCGTATTATTAAGTCGTGCCTCGAATCTAGATCTTATTGGGGTAATGTCTTTTTCTTTCTTCTTCCGTTACCAGTCTCAATGTTGCTTTATTGATGAAAATGTTGGGTGATGTTTGCATAAATAAATCAAAAAGTGGACTTTCTGTTTTCTTTCAAAAGTATTAGAGCACTGCAAGAGTATTATCTATCACACTTGTTGAGGTAGGGGGAGGGCTTCCCTTTATAGTTCTGGGCTGTCAGTAAGGATTTCTGTAAAACGAACATCTTGTGAATTCTCCTTCTGGTTGTACTTTCTTCTAGTGCACCTGATCGAGAATGTGCATATTACATTTCCCCCCATGAGCTTGTAATATGGATACCTTAGAATATTATTTCAAATAAAGTGCCAAAGAATTCCACAACTAACCTTAAAAGTTCATAAATTTCTATTATTTCCTTTTGGATAAATTGCAATAGATTCACACTTAAAGTTTATGTAAAGTTTCTTATAATCAGAGCGTTGTCAGTCTTGATCTTACTATTAGCTCATGTTAGATGGATTTTTATTAACATTTCGATGGGTTTATTCGAGTATGGATGTATTATAAGGTACTGTATCCTTTGATGAATCCTTTGGATTTTATAGTATCTAAATATGTTACCTGTAGAACTTTAAATAACTTCACTTGTTCTCTTTTAATCTAAGATTATTTTTTCACACAGGGCAAGATGTATCTCCTTCTCATTGGAACAACTGCTTTCAGTCTAGTGAGTTTATCTTTTATACTTGCACACCTCACCATCTTATTTATTACACTCTATTACTCTCTGCATCACTTATTTTCTGTGATAAATGTTCTGCAGGTCACAACTCCTGTCCTATTTAAACTAATACCTGCTGTGATGCATATGGGAGTTCTTATGCACTGGTTTCCACCAGAAAGCAGTGGCCAAATAGCCCAAAATGAGGTTATTATGTTTGCAATCGTTCTGTTATTAATTTTACCAGTATAAGACGTGCACAGCTAATGCTAAATTATAAAACTTAAAATGGGGCTGGGAACAGAAAATATTTGATGTATTTATACATGGATGCAAATGCTGTTTGTTTTGGTTGAATAAAGGGTTATTAGTTTTTGTGTGTTAGTGGGTGGTGGAAATTGATAGTATCATTTGTTTTCTTAAAAATGAAACCAGCAGAATTCTATGACGAGTTGTGTGTATGTAATGCTTGCTTGCCCAAGATTTAATTCCCTTGCTGTCAGTATGAATTCTGTTTCAGGAGTAGCAAAGTTCTGGCATAGCGCTGTATCATAGATCATATATGTAGTGGTATATTCTGCAGAAAAAGAATCTGGAACGGCAAAGAGCTACATGATATAATCATTAATTTGAAACAGATTCTTGTGTACCGTATATCATTAAGCTATTACGTATATCTCTTTTGCTACATATAGTTTTCCTTTTTGGGGTGAAATCTTTGTGTTTCTTCACTTTGGTACAGACTGTTGTTTCTGCACTTTCTCAATTTTTATTGTCTTCTACTCGCAGGAGAAAGTTTCCGTAGTCGAAGGAAAGTTTCCATAATGGAAGCTCATAACAGATTACTGTAACAAGCTGTTGAGTCATGATGCAGGCGAATCAGAAGTACCAGAGTAGTTTGAGAATGATATGGTAGAGAGTTTAGAGCCCTGAAATACATGTGTAGTTTCATGTTACACCTCTGATTCCTAAGTAAACAATATCTAGTTAGAAAAGGAAGAAGAAGAAACTAAAGCTATAGATTTTCATGTACATATACTCCCCGCAAAAACGACTTTGGAGTCAATTGCATGAAATTTTAAATATTATTATCTTTATTTATATGTACTCCTCTATCCTAGCCAAATTTGCACAGAATTTTTTTCACGGTCTCCAATAAACATGTTTGATTGTAAATATGTGTATTTACGAATAATAACAACATATAAAAAATAAATATTTAGAAGCTACATGTTACGATGAATCTAATCATATCTCACACGAACAAATTATTTTCCATATATGTATACAAATACGTGGTCAAAGTTTGACATCTTTGACTGAAAAAAAATATTCTGTGCAGATTTGGATGGGACAAAGAAAGCATATAAAATTATGAGAAATAATAATTTAAATATATATTATCTTCCTCCCAACTAAAGTTATTATTTTCTTTTTAGGGCACAGACTATTTTCTCCAATTTCTTTTCTAATTGGGGTTCGATTTTAATAATAAAAATGTAAGTTTAGGCTACATGTCTCACTAAATAATTAACAAATCTCCACATGTCACGTGACCCACTAAGTAATAAATAATTCTCATCATAAAAATAATGCATGTTACAACTTCAAATGGAAACTTCAAATGGAATGGAGGGAGTACATTGTAAGGAATCTAACAAAATTTCAAGTGATAATATTTTGCATACTTCGTCCGATTCATTGGATGTGACACTTTCCTTTTTTTGGTTGTTTTTGTGAATTTGACACACTTTCCTTTTATGGTAAGATTCCTTCATTTTCATCAACTCATTCTAATTTTCCCTTTCTAAATTCAATTTCATAAACTCATTTCATCCAGCTAAATCCAAACAAATAAGTCTAGGGTGCTACATCCAATGAAACGAAGGTAGCATGTCAATAGAAATTAGCTCCATTTAACTCAAAAGGTTAACTTAATAGTTTTTGCTGAGATGGAGCCAATTTCATATGTGAAGTATGCAATATCTACAATTTAATAATTCATTTTTTATACTAATTTTTATGAAATCACTTCAAATACGAATCAAATTGTCTATGTAATTTGGCAAAATTTTAGAAAAAATCATCTTTCCATAGGTTTATGGAAAGATAGAGTTTAATTACAATAATAAAAAGGTAAACTGTTTTAGTTGCAATATAAAAATTTTATTATGCAATGTGTAGTAGTTATAAAGTTTATGACCCAATTAATGCAACCTGAAATTTTATTTTCATTTCTTATAAGTTGCAGTTTAAAGCTTAATCTTTCTATGACTTGTGGAAAGACCGTTTTTAAAAAGACGGACTCGTGTAATTTTATTAAATAAAAAATTATTAAGTTTAACTTATCAACTATGAGTCAACTACATGAGACAATTATATGATTGTAGTTCTTTAATAGTTAGGGGTAGTTAAGTATATATACATATTTTTTGAAGATGTTAAGTGTTCCTTCTGTTTGGCACACTTTTTCTTTTTAGTCGTTTTTGTGAATTTAACGCACTTTTCTTTTATGACAAAATTTCTTCAATTTAATATGCTCTTTCTACTTTATTTTGTTTTCTAAATTTAACTTTATCCATCCATTTCATTACATAAATTCAAACAGCTAAACCACTTTCAACAAAACGGAGGTAGTACTTAATTGTACATAGGAATAGTAGTAAATCCGGACTAAACTCGACTCCGGCTTTCACTTTCTTTTGGAAACTTTAAAAAAATAGAAAAAAGTTCTTTTATATCCCTACCTATTTGACATAAGTGTCATTATTACATTTTGATAATTGAAAGTGCAGATATAATCCTACATAGTTGATGTAAGTACAATTTTACCCATTCCGGCAGTTAATGGCCGAATTTGATGTAAAAACCTATTTTACCCCTCTGGAAAAAAATAAAATAAAAATGAATCTACTATTATACCCCACATTCTCCTTCTTCTAAATCCTAACCCTAATTTCTTCTTCTTGATCGTCGCTCAGTCCTTATTTCTCTGATTTCTTCTTACACTCACAGCCTTTCCAATTCACCTTCCAAGATTTTTCATGCCACCAGTCCGGCTTCATGAACCTACCTAGCATTGTGGTGATGGGGTGGTTGGGGGTGGCAGGTGCAGGAGTGGCGAGGGTTGGGCTGGGGGTGGTGGCAATTGTGGCGATGTGAGTGGTGGGTGACGGGGGGGGGCGTTGCGAGGGCTGGCGTGTCTTCACAGATTGGGAGGGAGTGGTTACAAGGGCTGGTGTTGGGATGAATGAAGTTGCGGGGGTGGGCTGGGCTGTGATCGTCGGGGCTTGGTAGGGTGCGGCCGGGGCTAGGCGGGACGGTGGCGCCGTGGCGGGATTAGGTGTGGGCTGGTGGCCGGAGGCCACGTGGAAGGGGGTGGGGTGGTAGGGCTCATCAGTTCCTGCGTAATATTGCTCTGAAAATTCTTAAATCGACGATGGACTGGAAGCATTGCCAGAGCCCTAAATCGTTGTCCCTTCCTCCGAGCAAGCTCAACGGCGTTGCTCATGAGTTTGACGAGGGCGACGGAGGATTCGAGTCAATGATGCATCGTTCTCCAATGTCGTTTTCAATCTGCAACGAAGCGGCGTCAGAGGTGGTGGTTGTGGAACGGGGCAAAATGATCTTTTAAAATTTTGTATTTGGCCCAAAGAACATTTTGGTCATTTTCGTTTGGTCAAAATGTCATTTTGGCCAAATACAAAGTTTTAAAAGATCATTTTGGCCCCGTTCCACCACCACCACCTCTGACGCCGCTCTGTAATGAAGCGGCGTCAGAGATGGTGGTTGTGGAACGGGGCAAAATGATCTTTTAAAATTTTGTATTTGGCCCAAAGAACATTTTGGTCATTTCCGTTTGGTCAAAATGTCATTTTGGCCAAATACAAAGTTTTAAAAGATCATTTTGGCCCCGTTCCACCACCACCACCTCTGACGCCGCTCTGTTGCAGATTATTTCGAAGGATTATATTAGCGCTTTCATTAAGTAGTTAGGATTGTTTTTGCAGTAAAAATTGCCCAAAGGTTATATTGGCACTTAGGTAGAGGTATATTGGTATATATCCCAAAAAATTAGGGTGTTGCTATATCCCGCCCTGTATTTTACTATCCTCGCCCTAATACGTATAAATACATGTATTTTGAATTAAAATAAAATAATTTTGAATTTTAAAAAAACAGAAAAAAGAAAAAAGAAAATATAAAAAATACTATAAAAAACACTATAAATACCCCTCCCCTCTCTCCATTTCCCTCTCTCCTTCCCTCTCCCCCTTGCCTCTCCCCCTGCCCTCTCCCCCTTCCCTCTCCCCCTTGCCTCTCCCCCTTGCCTCTCCATTTCCGACCGCCGCCCGGCGCCGCCGCCCGCCGCCCGTCCACCGCCGCCGGAATCCCGCCGGAAAATGTAAGTTTTTGAGAAATTTTTTTTTCTTTTCGTGGGAATCGTTGCCCGATCTATTCGAATTTTGTTGAACTTGTCGGAATTGTTAGAATTTTGTTGAGCTTGTCGGAATTGTTAGGATTTTAGTTATGTGACATAATAGAAGTTATTGAGAAACGATTTTTTAGAAATTGTGCTTCTTTGGAAATTGTTTAGCTATGTGACATATGTGGAATTGATGACATAATGACATAATTGGACGTGATGACATAATTGGAAGCTTATTGTGTTTCTTAGTAATTATTTAGTTTAAATTTGGCCATAATATTTTAGAAATTGTATTTTTTAGAAGTTGGGTTTTTTAGAAATTATGTAGTTATGAATAGAAATTACTTAGGAATTATTTGTTTAGAATTTGTGTTGTTCTGGAAATTATTTAGGTATGTGACATAGTTGGAATTAAAACGAGGAAATTGTGTTCTGTGTAAATTACTTAGTTTGAATTTGGACATAATATTTTAGGAATTGTTTTTTTTAGAAATTGGGTTATTTAGAAATTATTTAGTTATGTGACATAATAGAATTTATTTAGAAATTGTATTTTTTAGATATTGGTTATTTAGAAATTATTTAGTTATGTGACATAATTGGAATTAAAACGAAGAAATTGTGTTTTGTAGAAATTACTTAGTTTAAATTCGGACATAATATTTTAGAAATTGTATTTTTTAGATATTGGGTTATTTAGAAATTATTTAGTTATGTGACATAATTGGAATTGAAACGAAGAAATTGTGTTTTGTAGAAATTACTTAGTTTAAATGTGGACATAATGGTTTAGAAATTGTATTTTGTAGAAATTGGGCAATTTAGAAATTATTTAGGTATGTGACGTAATTGAAATTAAAACGAAGAAATTGTGTTTTGTAGAAATTACTTAGTTTAAATGTGGACATAATGGTTTAGAAATTGTATTTTGTAGAAATTGGGCAATTTAGAAATTATTTAGGTATGTGACGTAATTGGAATTAAAACGAAGAAATTGTGTTTTGTAGAAATTACTTAGTTTAAATTTGGACATATTGTTTTAGAAATTGTATTTTTTTGAAATTGGGTAATTTAGTAATTATTTAGTTATGTGACGTAATAGAAATTATTCAGAAATTATTGATTAGGAATTGTGTTTTTTGGAAATTATTTAGTTATGTGACATAATAGAATATAGTTCTATGTAAATAAACTTTAGTAATCCGATGTAAACAATTGTGTAGTAACTGTTACGATATGTTTTAACTATTGTTTCCTTGAATGTTAATAATAGTGCGATGTGGTAAGAAAATAAGATTATTTAGTTATGTAATCTCCAATTTGTAACTAGAAAAAATGTTCCAGTTCGTTGATGCACTGTTCGAAAATATTAGTTCACACGTTGTTGAAATGTATGTTAATTTATCTTATCATATCAGTTTGATTCACTTGTTGTTATACTAATTACATATCTTGTGTCGTAGATGAGCACTGGTGGTCAACCTGACCGTCAATTTATCCAGACAGTATTTGGACACATTGTTGATCAAGTTGCTAAAAAGGGCCCTACGGTGCAATCTTCCAACGACAGTTCTTGATTTCTCCAGGCCGGTCTTGATCATAGTAATCTGTTGGGCTATCTGCAGGTCGACACGCCTCCATACCGTGTCCAGCGAACCAGTCGACGTATGTAACCACCCTTTCAATGACGAGTGTGCACTTTCGACCCTGCATGTAGTTGTGTTCCCGAAATGCAGAAATCTGTTCGTCCATGCCCTCACAAATTTCTCCTTATGGGGGGTGAGCCACGTCGTCTCAGCGTAACTAACAACAGCCTCGCTCCAAGACCATCCAGTCCTCATATCCACCAAGGCGGTTTCGTACTCTGGAACGGTGGACGCATTGCAAACTCGGAACCATGCACTACTCTTGAACGCTGCCCCGTTCCTCTTATTCCCTGTCAGCACAGTAACACGTGCCTCCACATCCTTGTTAATATGCCAGGTGCAGAGCAAATGGTTCGATTCCGGAAACACAGTCCGAAGTGGCCTAATCAGTCCCATCTCCCGATCGGTGACCACAACCTCAGGGAACGGTCCATCCACAAGCAAGTTCTTCAGCGCGTTCAGCACCCACTCATAGGTATCTGCCGTTTCGTCAACGACAATTGCGTAGGCAATCAGGAAGTTTGTGTTGCAAGGGGACATCCCAACCATCTCAATGAATGGCATGCCGTAGCGATTGGTCTTGTACGTTGAGTCGATGGCCACCACCCACGGAAACGTGCGAAATGCCACAACAGCATCGGGATTGGCCATGAATAAATGAGTCAAAGTACCATCACCTGCTGAGCGGTGACTAGTGACATACCCTTTCGCGGTGGCCAGATGCAAACAATTCTCCGCTGTGTTGCGCCCGCCTCGCCTTTCTGTTGCATATGCCGACCTCTCATTGTACACCTGCCTAATGTTCTGATGCAGGTCCGGAAACGAATTACTGAGGCTGGCATTGATATGCCTTGGGGCAGTTTCTGAATCTGTCAAGTCTCTGATCATTTGCTTCGCGTCCGCATGGAGCTTGCTGCTCTGTCTATGACCCTCGGGGTACACTGAGAAAGGGTGGTTGTGCATCCCTCGTCTAGGATCCTTGCACGGCACTACATTCCAACCATTCCCCGTGATGCTCTGTTTCAAGACAATCGCGAACGGGCAGCCACAACTGCTGGTCGAGCTGCTACTCCGTCGGACTACATCAGATTCGCTCGTATCTACATCCTTATCCTTTCGGCCCCGATTGCAAATGCAATATAACCTCAGGGGACCATTCCTATTCTGTTTGTAGGACCCCGTCACAAGTTCAAATCCCACCTGCAGAGCAATCCGTTGCAGGTAGGAGTAAGCCTCGGCAACGTCTGGGAACACAGCTGAGGTGGCAAATGGAGAGTATCCGTTCCGCCCTGCAGCAGCTTCACATGACTGATTGTCATCCTTAAACAGCAATAAACATCAAGTAATTAGTTACACTCAACTGCTATACCAATTACAATATCAAAATTAACGTAAAAAAATGTAAATTAACGTTACAATAATTAACAAAATAACAAAATTAACAAAACAACAACATTAACGTCACAATAATTAACAAAATAACAAAATTAACAAAACAACAACATTAACGTTACAATAATTACAATTAACGTTACAATAAATAAAATTAACGTTACAATAATTTTTACGTTACGATTAATAAATTAAAATACTAAGATGAGCATAAATTAAAAAACAAAGATGAGCATAAATTTCTTTCCCATTAACAGCTAAAACATACATGTAGTGGGAAAAAAATGCAATAACATCGTGGCTAGAATTAATATAACATTCTTACGGTTCAACAAATTAAAATATCAAAATAACGTAAAAATACGTAACTTAACGGTACAATAATTAACAAAATCACAAAATTAACAAAACAACAAAAATAACTGCTTCAATAATTAATAGGACATACATTAACGTTACTGCTATTAACAGGAGATAAATTCATAGGAGATAAATGTGCAATAATTTCATCGTAACAGTTAATAAATTAAAACACAAAGACGAGCATAAATTTGTACGGCAAAAATTATTAAATTTAACAACTACTTACGGACATAAAGCTAATTAGTAAAATTACCTCCGAAGACATGGAATTTCTAACACCCTTTTCGGGGTAATTTTTGCTCGTCTTGGATAGCAATATTTTTCGAGTGCCCTTTGAATGAGTGAGGATTCGAGTGCCCTTTGAATGAGTAAGAATTCGAGCTCATTTATAGCAGTTCGTTTTTTGAAAGCAGGCTGGCACGGCTCGCGCCCAGCCCACGGCGAGCCGAGGCGCGTCCGGCTCGCGCCCCAGCCCTGGCGAACGGACCGCGCGCGGCTCGCGCCCACCGCACGGCGAGCCACGGCTCGCGCCCCAGCCTTGGCGAGCGGCCCGGCGATGGCTCGCGCCCGGTCGGTGGCGACCGGCCCGCCGGCGGCTCGCGGTCCACCGGTGGCGAGCGGACCGGCGGCGGCGCGCGGCCTGTCGGTGGCGACCGGCCCGGCGGCGGCTCGCGGCCAGCCCGCGGCGACCGGACCGGCGCCGGCTCGCGCCCAGGCCATGGCGAGCCGACCGGCGGCGCCTCGCGCCCAGGCCGTGGCGAGCCGGGCCCGGCGGTCCGGCGGCGGCGCGCTAACCTATTGACAAAAAAAAAAATACTGTATATTAGGTAATTTACCTATTGAAAATGAAAAAATAAAAAATACTGTATACGTATTAGGGCGAGGATAGTAAAATACAGGGCGAGATATAGCGATCCACAAAAATTATAAAGGAAATCTGTATTTGGAACACCGCCAAAAGATAGGGCTCCGCCATTCACCGGCCGCGGGGAATTCAAATACCACACACAGTCACACAGTTCAGGGATTGACCCAAGCCAGCCGCGCCGCCGTCGTCATTTTCCCGATGGACGTCGATGTTGACATGGATCACTATTCGGTATTAGGTTTACCGTCGGGAGAAAATGGGGCAAAACTCACCGACAAAGAAATATCAAAAGCCTACCGGTCCAAGGCCCTGGAATTGCATCCGGATAAACGACCCAACGACCCGAATGCCCATCGCGATTTCCAAAACCTAAGAACATCTTACGAGATCCTCAAAGATGGAAAAGCACGGAAGGTGTTCGACGATTTGCTCCGCGTCAGAAACGAAAAGATTCAGCGTGAATTACTGGAAGCTGAAAAGGCACGGAAGGTGTTCAACGATTTGCTCGTGAGAAACGAAAAGAATCAACGCGGACTATTCAGGGACTCGAAGAGGCGAAAAACGAGGTCGTTTGTGTACGATCCTGAAGAGGAGGAGAGGATCGCTAGGCAGATGAAGGAGGAGATTGCGAGAATTTACGCGATGCTTGATCGCAAGGCTAAGGCATCATCGGAGGAGAAGACGCTTAAAGTTGCGTGGGAAAAGGAAGGAGAGGATTATAATGCGGGTAAGCTGAGGGAGATATTTGGTGCGTTTGGGGCGGTTGAAGATGTTGTGATGAGGAAGAGTTCTGAGTTTAAGCGCAAGGCGTTTGTTGTAATGGCCTCTGAAGATGCTGCCATTGCTGCAACGAGGAGCGGGAAGGTGTTGGGTGATTTATCAAATCCGTTGTTGGTTTTGCCGCTCTTGTTTTCTAGGAAGTATTTGGTTGTGCCTCAAAGAAAGGAGGCTGGATCATCCACACAAATATGACCGTGTCTCCAATGTTTGAAGGATCGAGATCCTCGTTTTTACAGCAGGACTGTAGACAGGATTGGATTGTAAAGATCACATTATGAATGGCAAATTTATATGCTCTAAATTATACTCCCATTTTTTCATAATTATTGGTCTATTTGCTTTTTCACTGTCTTCAATGATCATATTTGACCATCAATGTTTCTAGCTACATTCAAACATTGGGGCACGACAAGGGAGGTGGCAGTGGGGCACGACGAGGGAGGGAGGAGGGGTGACGATGGGGCAAAAACGAAGAGAGGGGACATGTGGGCTGAATGAGTAGGGTTTATGAGAGTAGTGGTGTATTGGGTAAAATTTTATGATTTAAAGGGTAATTCTGTCTTCTAGAAAGTAAAATATTTCCTCAAGAGGAAAATGTGCAGATTTGCTTGGGTTGGTCAAAAAATGATAGTGTGCAGATTTTCATGGGACAGAGGGAGTGGAGTACCTCTGCTCAATTATTTTTAGTACTACAATAGATGACACAATATTTTTGAAGATGCTATATATGTGGTGCAAATTAGATTGAAAGAACAAAAGGTACTCTTGGCACACTTAACTATTTATAGATGGTCGTTTTTAATTGGCACTTTCCCTTTATGTTAAATCATAGATTAATTTCATCAATTCAACTTACTTTTTCTTTGCCCAAAGCAATCTTCACATTTAATTAAAAATTTTGAGCCATCTTACTCGAGAAAAATATAAAATGACCAGAGGGAGTAAAATGAATTGTTGAATGTATCTTAAACTATATCATAAATAAAAAGTGTCAAAATAAAATGAATATCTCAAACAGAAAAGTGTGGCACAATTAAGTAGATGGGGGAATAGTAAAGTTCAACAGTTATATCAATTGGAGGTTCAATAATCTATCATGGTATATTTGGTAGGATTTAGAATTTGATTTAACTGTTTGATAAAGTGGTAGAACATATTTTATTTTAAAAGCATCTTTAAACGCCAACTATCAAGTGCACTCGAGAGACAACAACAGAGCGCTCACGTTGGCATTGGGTTCTCTCAAGTGGTCACGCTTAATTATTCACATAGGCAAATCGTCCACCACTACCAGCAAACAACCACCATCACCATCACCACCACCACCACTGTGGCTAGTCACCTCCATCACTATCATTGTTGTCGTTACCATGCCCTAATCGCTACACCAACACCACCAATAGAATACCTCTAACCTTTTTATTTATCAACATGTAAAAAGTACAAATACAAAGCATATATTAGTAAAATACTGGTGTGATTTGGCATTTAAAAAAAAAATCAATCATTCATTCCAAGATTCTAAAAAAACCCCCAGCGGCGATTACAATAAGTGGAATTAACATCAAACCTAGCTAGCCTCTAGCAATAACCAACATATTGTAAGGATATATCTAAATTACATGTCAACTAGATTGATCGCCTGTACTATTACAGATCAGAGATCCTATAAAAAAACTGTAACATCGCCCTCGGGGATATTAACTTGCTTCCCACGAAAATCATGACCACTTAGCAGAGAGGAGAGTATCATGCATCAATATCACTGTGCCAAACATGGATTTTCTATAACTGTAACACCACTTAATTAAACCACGATCTATGTTGTTCAAACTGTAAACACCTTGAAAAACACATATATGATGAATTCAAATAAATGGAAACCCAAAAATAAAATCACAAACAAAATTACGAATACACGATCTGAACAAGCAGATCGAGAACAATACATCAATATGAACAACTAAATCGAGTTATCACCATGAACACAACGATCTAAGCGATCATGTCGAAGAACAAAACTAATATGTGGAGATAAATCTCACACTTATTTAATAACAAAAATATAAATTAAAATAAATGGTTGTTCCCCATCTTCCATAATGAGAAAAAAATTGAAGAAGAAGGGTTGTGGCAAGGAAGATGGGGTTTTGTGATTTGGCAATTTTTAGAGGAACAAAAGAAGCAAGAATTGGGTTTGTTTTTTGAATGGTTCAGTTTTACCCAATTAAATCCGGCCCGATCCTTTTTCTTCTTTTTTTTCAATTTCCCTTTTGAAATAGAAAATCGAAATTTAGGAAGTGTAGAAATTCGAAAATAAATCCTCCAAGAGGGCACAATAAGAGAAAGATCCAGCCGAAGCTTCTCGCATTCCTCATTTCATTGCCGCCACCAACGGCAACTATCACCACCGTGCACCGCCGTCTGTACGGGTTTACGGAGTATTTTGGAGTTCAACCTTCCGATAACCCCGCGGAGGTATGGAAAAGCTTCGATGTCAGAGGATTGGTTGCAACGCGTTTTTCACTGAGGACGATAACCCCGTTGATTCCTGCACATACCACGATTCTGTTAGTCTCACTGATTTTACTTGCAGATTTATGTTAGCTTTTCGCTTTGTTGTTTGAGTCAAGCTCCAGTCGCCGGCAATTCGTATTCATTAGATATATTATGCTCTAAACTGCGTCGGAGGTGAAATTATACCCTTGATTTTAGGTTTGATGCTGCTTTAGCCAATTTTTCTATGTTAGCTCCCTCTCTAGTGTGGTGAAATGTGTATGTTGTTCTCTGATCTTTAACTTAATTTTTTGTGTATGTAAACCTGAACTCCACTTGTGTTTATATCGCTTTCCTGTGGTTTTCGATCATTATTTTTTTAATATGTTAACTTCGTTCTGAATGCCTCCTGCTTTTGTTTCCTGCTATTTACATTGGAGAAGTAGTAAATTAGAATCATAGGGAGTAAGATCTTACGTGATTCGTTGGCTGCTATGTGATCACTACATTAGTCCTTCCGATGGATTTATATGGTGAATACGTGTTGAATACTGCTGCCTTAGGTCTATATACTATTCGACATTGGCTACTGAAGTTAGAAAGTTACCTATATAGTCTTGATAATTGAGTTTGGATTAATGCATGGAGGATGTTTAGTTTAATCTGCAAAACGTAAATTTATCAAAAAAAATCCTGAGTAGTTAGTGATAGCAAGAATCTTATCATTACTTTGGTCGAAAATTTCCCCTGTACAACGTGAACTTAATCTCATCAAGAGCCTCACCTGAATATAAGCCGCTGTTGTAAATAATAGATTGCTGTCTTTATTTACTTTTGTGCGAATGTGTACTTGTCTTATTGCCCCATTTCCTGGTCTGCCTAATTTTAACGTTACGTCTTATGAGCTTGTACAAGGAGTAACGAGCATCAACCAGGCTCAACAGATTCTCAGCTTCCATAAATTGAGCATGGTTTTGCATTTTTCCATCCTTCATTAAAGCTGAATCATATGAAGCGTTTACTTATAAAGTTTCTCTTCTTTTGCATGGTGTGGTGTGGTGGTTTCTGATTGGACTTGCTGATGGTCTTATCAGGGCGTAAGTAACATATTTGATTTGATTATCTTGTTTATTTTTACATACTATATTCTAAATTGTTTGTTTGGACATTCTGAAACTATGAATTTCCCAGCCTCTGTTCCATGACGGGATGAAAGAGTGGAGCTGTTGCAAAAGGAGAAGTCACGACTTTAGTTTATTTTTAGAAATTCCTGGGTAAGTTCCGGTCTCTGTTGAAGTTAATTTCTCTCTTTGATTTCTTCCTCCAATTTGAAGCTAAAGCTCAACCTCTAGTTAAACAGCGTGCTGTGCATGTAAACATTGTTTTCTGGATGAAATAAACTTCTGCATCGTTAGCATGATAAATGAAGACCGATTATAGTCGTGTGTTACATATAGATTCTGTTAGTTGATGTATCTAAAGGCTTAATGTTGTTAGCTGAGTATCTTTACAGCCAAATTTACTCAATTCATTGTCTGATATTATTGCCTTTATCAAGTTGTAAGACAGGGAAACATACGAAAGAAAAACCGGTTCTATCAAAGCCAGCTCCTCCAAAGAATCTGATTTCTGCTCATGTTCCTCAGAATGGGGCATCAGGCAAGGATTCTTGTCCAAGGTGTCGACAGGGGTTCTTTTGCTCAGATCATGGTATGCACCTTTACTCGAACTACAAGGTTTTCTGATTTATCCCTCTCATTCATTGTAATGTGGTCATAGAGGTTAAGTGAGAATCAGTGCTTCAAGTTTTTTAAAATGTTGTGAGACTTTTGCAGTTGATATGGTAGAGAGAAATCTGAACTATGATTTCTTTCCCCAATTTAGGCTCTCAAATTGGTAATACGAATCCAAAACTATCTGATTCCGCGGTTATCAGCTCTTCTGTAAGTGATCCGAATCCTGAGAAAGGTAATCGACCCCCTCCTGTAAAGAAGATAGTCGGCATCAATGAACCTCAGATTTGTAAAAACAAGGGATGTGGCAAAACCTTCAAGGAAAAGGACAATCACGACGCTGCCTGTTCCTACCATCCTGGCCCTGCCGTCTTTCATGACCGGATGAGAGGGGTGAGACACGCTTCCACTCTTATGTTTTTCCTATACTCGAGATCAATTGACCCTCTAAATGATCAATTGATCATCTTCCTTTCTCAATTTTTTTTGCAGTGGAAGTGCTGCGACGTACATGTAAAGGAGTTCGACGAGTTCATGGAAATACCACCTTGCTCAAAGGGATGGCATAATGCCGACCCTGCATCATGACAGGCCCAAATCAGAAAGGGTGGTTTTATGTTAACTTTGAATGGTTTATCCCATTGTTGTGTTTGTGATTTTGTTCTGAACCCTTTTTTTTTCCGTTCCTACGAACACAGGAGTTTTTTATCTTTACCATTGAAACTGTACTTGTAGGTTTTTTTAAAAAAAACTGTACTTTAATATAAAAAAAATCAAAACCCTGTTTTAGAGAATCACATTAAAAAGGGGAGGAGACTAGGGGTCGGGTGTGGGACAACGTAGTCAGGTTTGTAATCGAGTGTAGTTTGGCGTATGTGATAGTGGTAGGAAATCCAAGTTAATGTTGAGTGCAAAGCTTCGGAGCTAGTCAAGTCAAGGGGGCAGATTTCTCATATTTTCCCACTCTTTGGCTCTCACTGCTTCATTGGTGTAAGCTATCTGCATCCCCTTCATTGGGCTGCGCAAAGATCTCTGCGGGATGGATTTTCTGCAAGGTTTTCCTGTATGTTTCACTAACATTGCAACCTTACAACCAGCACCTCCGAAAGTGCTTGTCCCTTTCCTTCCCTTCCTATCTCATTAACCAAAGACCAGTCTCATTCATGCAATGTTGTTGAGTTTCATTTTCAACTTTTTGCTAGAGCGGTACTAGGTTGAAATTATTTTTGCGAAGCTACTTGCTCGGTGCATGGAAAACTGTCTTTGATCTTTCAAACCGATTCACTCGTGGCAACCTTCCGGTTGCCCAACAACTATAACGCTAGTCACTACTCCCACTAGGGCTAGAAATGTAAGCCTTACACATTTGATTGTAAATATATCTAGTTTGCATAATAACGGTATGCAAAAAGGGATGTTTTAAAACTTCATGTTACGGTGAATCTAACGGTATCACATACGATAATATTATTAATCGTTTACCTATCCAAATATATGGTCAAACTTCGACAAGTTTGATTGAGAAAAAAAATCTGTGCAATTTGGGATGGGACAAAGAGAGTAAGTAAAATTTGCTACGATTGCTGGCTAACGGGGGTATTCCTGCATATCATGAGAACATAGTAATGGAAAAGGTAATAGCCAAAATAGGATTTGTGATTTATAATTAGATAAAAGTGTGTATATATATAACTCTATGAATAGGTTTCCTCACAGGCGTCATGCCCATAAACTTATATAACAGATCACTGATTTTTTATCTTATACATATCAATTTTTTTACCTATGCATTTGTTAAATTACATACTCCCTCCGTCACAAATTAAACTGCACGCTTCATAAAATATTACTATTCACTGTCCAACTTTGACCACACATTTGAATTGATATATAAACAATAATATTATAATATGTTATATGGTTTGATTCGTCGTAACACGTAGTTTTTGAAAAGTAACTTTTTGTATGCCATAATTATACGCAATTAAACATATTAACGATTAGACAAGTTTCTTGATGAGCGTGAAATTCTCTCTCATACCATTTAATTTGGGACGGAGGGTGTATCAAATTTAGAAATTTAAAAAATATTTTTTATATTATATATTTTTATAGTTTCACGTTTAAATACATATTATTACTTGTTTTAACTTAAAAATATAATATTTAAATTTTACAAAAATTATAACACTTAAGGTAAAATCCACTGTGAATTGTCCATAAGATTAAGGAAATACCGCATTTGCTAAAATTTTCTCTAACTCTATATGATTGATAAAAGTGCCAATATAACCAATCAATAGTTCGAAAGTTCCAATATGACTCTAGATAATCTATGAAAGTGCAAACTAACCATTCCAACTGAAATATATGAAATGATTTTTTCACCTCTTTCAAAAAAAGAAAGGCAAAGTCTTAGGAAAAATCGCATTTTCATAACCTTATGGAAAGACGGAGTTTAATTAAAATAATAAAATATAAAAGGTCTTAGTTGCAATATTAAAATTTTACTATGCAACATGTAGTATTAATAAAACTTATAACCCGATTCATGCAGCCCAAAATTTTTATCTCATTTCTTCCAATTTGCACTTTAAACCTTGGTCTTTCCATAACTTATGGAAAGATCGTCTTTCAAGAAACGGGCTCAAGAAAGAAAATTGAAAAATGTGAAATGAGTAGGGCAAAATACTGATATGACATATGTTTTGGAGGTTTGTGCTAATATGACCCTGTGAAGTTGAAAAGTGCTATTGTAGCCCTATGTTTTGCATCAGAAGTGCTGATATAACCCTGTGGCACTATTCTGGCATTGACTTAGTAATTTCTGGCATTGACCAAACCTAAAATTAATAAAATATCCCTAGTCTTAAGCCTAATAATATAATGACTAAAATACCCCTAGATTCTTCTTCATCATCTCCATGATCACAACCATCGTTGTTCCGCCACCACCTCCGCCACACCACCACCTCCGCCACACCACCACCTCCACCGCCGCTTCACCACCTCCGTCGCCCACCACCGCCAGAATCTGGATTTCCGCCTGTCGGGAGTTTCACGATGGACACACAGGCAGCACTCAGCACATCAACCTCTGCATTTCCCACAAATGACAAAAATTATGCACAAAAATTCTTAACCCAGTAGAAATTCTTAATTTTCCCCTCTGCATTTCAAAAATCAGTATTGAAATTCTCAACCTCTGCATTTCCCACTGCAAAATGATTCTTAACCCGGTTTCACCACAAATTCATCGTAGCATATTGGGAATTCCTCCAAAAACTAACAAAGTTTTCTGATTTTAACACTGATTCGGAATATGTGAAAAGTTTCCTTTTATTAAATTCTGAAACAAAGTAGAAGTAGAATCGGAAAATGGAAAAAGTTTTCCGATTGAATGACTGATTCGGGAAAGTTACCTCTGCCACCACCGGCCGCTGCTCCTCCACCTCAACTCCACTGCCGCTGCTGCTCCTTTACCTCACAGACCGATTTTAGAAAGTTCCTCGCTTGGTCCACCTGCCGGACCACCATCTGTTTGGTCCCTCGTCCACTCCCACCACCACCATCGATTTCCACACCACCGTAGCTCCGCCTGCCACCGCCCACTGCGCCCCAAACCCTAGTATCACTGGTGGCGCCACCCACCCACAGTCACCCATCCAAGCTCGTACCGTCACCACGGCCCAGAGCCAGATCTGATCATAGGTCGCAGAAGAGATACTATCCGCTCCGCCTCACCTCGCTGCCTCTTCGCCACCATAGACCACCCCATCATGGAAAAACCCTAGACCATCCCACTCGGCTGAAGATTGACTCCACCCCAATAGAACCACGTTGAAGCTTTACTCCGCCCGACACCACCCCACTGAAGCTCGACGCCGCCCGATGCCTCTTCGGAGAAGCTCGAGAAGAAGATGATCTGAGATTGGGTTAGCAACAAAAAATTGGGCCAGCAAAAAAGTTGGGTCAGCAAAATAATCGTGAAATTGGGTTAGCTAATATAAAGGGTGAAGAAAAAAAGAGGAGAAGAAAAGAGGAAGAAGAAAGAGGAGAAGAAAAGAAAAGAGGAACAGAGAAGAAAATAGCAGAAGAAAGAGAAGAAAAAAAGAGGAACATAGAAGAAAAGAGAAGAAAATTTCTGTGGTTAATAAACAATGAGGGCATAACTGTCTTTTAACATTTTTATCTTTATTTTTAAAATAGGGGAATAATAGTCATTTCATGTATTTCTGGCCAAATTCAGGCCTCCAGAGTTATATTAGCACATTTTAGCAAAACACAGCCTTACAATAGCACTTTCAAAATTCACAGGGTCATATTAGCACAAACCCTCAAAACATAGGGTCATATGAGCACTTTACTCAAATGAGTAATATGCCCCGTAATTTCTAATTTTCCCTTCTTGTCTTCTTTTCCGCCGCACCCTCTTCTTCATCTCTTTTCTCCTCCGCTCTTCCTCGGCCCATATCACCTCTTCCATTTTCATCACCTCTCACGTCTGCTCTCGATCCAGGCTAAGGAGGAGGAACGTTCACGACCATCGATTCATGGCAGAATCCCTCGATTAGCGGTGATCTTCAACTCATCGGAACAACGTTCCGACAATGTGGTGATGGTGATAGGGTTTGGGTGGATGACATTTCAGGTGGTAATGGGGAGACTCGAAATGGGTGAGTTGTACTGGTGATGGGCTATGAGAATGATGGGCTGTGGTGTCGGGGGCAAAGGTGGGGGTGGAAGGGTAGTGGTTGAGTTTGGTGGTTGGGGTGGTGATGGGTTTGGGTTTTGGTGACCCAACAGGTTTAGGGTGGTGGTGGGTTTGGGATGAATTATGTGGCGGTGGCAACCCGATGGTAGCCTGGCGGTGGTCACGATGATTGGCGGCTTGGAGGTGGGTGGGGTTGAGTTTGGGATCAGGTGGTGGTGGTTTTGGTGGTCCAACGGTGGTTAAAGGTGGTGCGACGACGGTGGTCCGGCAGTGCGACAATAATGCTCACAGTACTAAGGGTGAAATTGTCCTAAAATTTTTAGGTTGTGATCTGAGTGCATTTTCATCTTTTTAAGTCCTGGTCAACATCGACTTGTAAAGGTCAACACTGGAAATGATTCTGAATTTCTGTTTCACCTAAATTCCAAAACTCTATACCAAGTTGTTTAACCGTTTGGTGTTGAAACACCAAGTTCAGTTTAATGTTTAAAACACAAAACGAAATAACGCAGTGCACACACAACTTGGTTACGCAGTTCGGTGCGAATACACCTACGTCTGCGGGGCCTTGCCCAGATCAGAAACCATTCACTAGAAAGCAGTCTTTAGTACAAGAAGCTTAACTTAAATACTAATCCATTGCTAACCTATAGAGTGAATGTTGTGAGATCCCCTCACTGCCGATCCTACGCCGTTGAACCCCCACGATCAACACGTCTCTCTGGATCTCCTCCTCCCGAGGAATTAAGGCTTCCTTGTTTCTGATCTTTAAGAACTTGGTCGGTTGTTTTGACGAACCTCCAAAAACCACGACGAAGAGCTTCAATAACGTATCTCACGTAGAGATAAAAACTTGATTGCTTCGCTCAACTTTTTACGAATTTGGTCAGATTAAACAATCCTCCAAAACCTGAGACGAACTTCTCCACCAACGTATCTCACGTAGAGATAAAACTTGGTCGCTTCGTCTCCAGACACCACAGGCAGATCGCTCAAAACTTCTCACGTAGAGAATAATCCTTGGTCGCTTAATCGATTGCGTTGTATCTTCTTGTATTTATATCCATCGCAATCCTGCCTTCAATCAAACTCTTTCCTTGTCTAACTCTACCATGAATAGACTTCTAAACTAAGGAAAGATCTAATCCTAATCTGGTTTGTAAATGGACAATCCTTTATTAATAGGACTTGTACCATAAATAAACTATTTAATCAATTCCTAACTATTACAGGAATATTCGTTTACCAGAATTAGATAGCCACGAAATCACATACTTATCTTCACAATATTCTGATCTGATCGCATAATTATCCTCCATAATTAGCTCCATAATTCGCGGCTAAAACCTGCTGTCCAGAAACCTGCTGTCGCAGTGGTGTTTAAACACCAGCTCTCCAGAAACCTGCTGTCGCAGTGGTGTTAAAACACCAGATCCCAGTATTCACAATATGCCATAAAGAAGTCCAACTCCCAAGGACTCTACAATCTCCCCCTTGGCATATTTGTGAATTCATCAACACTGGATTTTGACCTACCAACTCCCCCTGAATTCAACTCCACTAAAACAACCAAGAATTCAGCAATAACACAGGTCATGCAGGTTTACTAATAAAATTCAGCAAGTAAAACAATAAATTCATCCAGTTTTCTCCCCCTGGATTCATGAATGTGCCACCGAAAATAAATGCTGTCTGCTCCTCAGCAGTTGCATCACCATCACCATTATGTGCATCATCGTTATTAGCATCATCATCACCATCATGTGCCTCTGAACCATCCTAAGTAGCTTCAGCCAACAAGACTCCATGCTCAGAATCCAAAGCAGTCAACTCCCCCTGAAGCTTTGCCAAAATAGTCTGATGTCGTTCAATCAGTTCCTGGCATACTCCAACTCGAGCCTCAATAACTTTCAACCTCGCCATACCAGCATCCGAGCAAACCTCTTCCGGATGAATCCAAGGTAAGTCCTTGATAATTAGACCACTCTACCATCGGTTTTAAGACTTGGACAGTAATCCACTCAACAGAGTCCCTTATAGCTGCGCCCCCTTTTTGCAGCACCGTAGTGATCACACACAGATGTAACAGAGCTTCCTTCCTGGTCTTGCGATCACAATCAATGATATCATTAAAAATCAATCTGCCCATAGTCACCTTACAACGCGCTCCCAAACTGGACTTGAGGTTAGACGCAGTTATCTGTTGTCGACCAGTCACAAGCCATGTTCTATCCACTTCACCAGTAAGCTCTACATCTGGCATCTGGTATCATAATTTTCTGGCATCTGGTGTTGGAACACCGGTTTGTCATCCCTTGACGAGCTATGCTTCAGACACTTGTTCAACACCTCTGGTGAAAACTCAACAATCTCTCCACGCACATAAACCCTATGAAACCAGGGTGATTCTACATCTTCACATTCAGCTTTCAGATCCGAATAGAACTCCAGCACAAGTTTCTTGTTATCGTCACAGAAACAGGTAGCCACCTTAAACACCTCGAGATGGTGCAAATAATCCGTGAATCCACATTCCTTGTATTTTACAGCACCAGCTGGCCTTTCCGCCAATATCTTCCTGCCACAGACAAACTTCCACTTTTCTTGACTTGCATCATCAAAGAATTCAGGGCTAATGGCTTCACTCGCTTCAGGTACAGGTTGCGCACTAGACTCAATTGTCTCAGCTTGTCTTTGCTGTCTGGCAGCACGGAGCCTCTTCATCTTCTTCCCAATCAGTTCATCGCTGTGTTCACCTGCTTTCATATTCTTATCCCTGCATCGCTTCGAGTTTCGCACACCCTTGGAAGATGAGACCACACTGTCCCTGGCCTTCTTTGAATTTTGAGTAACATGGGTTCCCACATACTCTGGTGGTGTTTCAACACCCACTTCCAGCACTTTCTCTTTGATCCACGTGTCTTTCTGGTCTTGAGTGGTATTTCAACACCAACACCAGTACCCACTAAGTTGCCTTCACCACTGGCTATCTCAGTCAACTCTGCCAAGTTTTCAAGGTCATACCCCTCAGAATTTGATTCCATATCAGCAAAATCCACATCCTGTGCTTAATTCACAGGTACCTGGTCATCAACATTTGATATCACATCTGGTGTTTGAATACCAGAAACACTCACACCATCACACTCTGGATTTTCCACTTTCATCAACATTGGAGATCACATCTGGTGTTTGAATACCAGAAAGCTCTATCCTCATCTTCTCCATTTTCAGAGGCTGGTTCCATCAATACTGACACGGTCTCACCCATAACAGTTCCTGGTGTAGCAATACCAGTATTATCCACTTCATAGTTTTCATTGTCAGCACCTGCTTGCTGATCCATAACATCATCCTTGATTTCTCCTGTCTCAGACACATTCTCGACTATCACAGATGCACTCTCAGATTCCTTCAACATAGACACTGTTTCAATTTCAACAGCTCCCCCTGCATACACTATCTCCTCATCACTGTCACTGATTTCCACGACCGGAATAGGCAATTGTCGTAGATATTCTTGAAGCACGAACAATGGACCAAAGCTCTCCAACTCCATGCCTTTTGCTTTGGTAAAAACAGTGGACTTCACCACTTTGACCCAGGGATGCAACACAGCATCATCATGTGGTGTTTAAATACCACCTCACCAAATTTTTTGGTATTTTCTGTTTTTCTATTTTTTCAACTGTATTTAAAGGAAAATAGTAAATAATACAACAGAATAGATAGATCTGGGTACCTCACAATCGACACACTCCCAAGTGCTGTCTGAGTCCTTCAAAAGTCTCGCCATCCAGAGGCTTTGTAAAAATATCAGCAAGTTGTTCTGCAGTTGGGACATAATGGACTATAACTTCTCCTTTTTCGACCAAATCCCTGATAAGCTGATGTTGGATATTGATGTGTTTTGTCCTCGAATGTTGCACAGGATTCTTGGAGATATCAATGGCGCATTTATTATCACATAAGACTGTCAAACTCACATCATTGAATCCATAGTCTCGCATCATCTGCTTCATCCATAATAGCAGATTTGATCCAGCAAAGAAGCATCCACCAGTGGTACTCTTACAATCATCATCATTCCCGGTCCAGTCAGAGTCATTGAAACCTACCAACTGCGAATCCTTATTCCTAGAAAACCATACTCCATACTCCACTGTTCCACTTATATATCGAATAATTCTCTTCACAGCTGGCATATATGATTCCTTTGGATTAGCCTGGTAGTGAGCACAAATACCAACACTCAACCAGATGTCTGGTCTACTTGGAGTTAAATATAACAGGCTGCCAATCATTAAGTCAACAAACTCCTTCACCAATGCTGAAGAGGTGGATCCAAAGACAATATCATCAACGTAAATCTGTGCGATTAGAATATTTGTTCCCTTATGCAGCACAAACAGTGTACGGTCCACTCCCCCTCGACGATATCCCTTCTGACTCAGAAAGGTTGTCAGTCGCTCATACCATGCACGGGGTGCCTGCTTAAGGCCATACAAAGCTTTATTCAACCGATATACATGGTCAGGAAAATGTGGGTCTTCAAATCCCTTGGGCTGCTTCACATAAACTTCCTCCTTTACTAGACCATTCAGAAATGCACTATTGACATCCATCTGATGAAGAGTAAAGTCCAGAATGCATGATACTTCCAACATTAGCCTCATCGACTCCAACCTGGCCACGATTCCTCCTTTATCCCTTAACTGCATGTATTTGATTAGACTTTGTTCAGATTCATATGCTACTGTTTCCGGAGTTTCAACACCGGTTGACTGTGCTGGTGTTTCAACACCAGTAGGATTCACTGTGTCGAGGATATCACTTTCACCCATAGTATATTCCTCTGAATCATCAACAATCACATTAATAGACTCCATGACTTCTTTTTTTCGAGCTAAAGCAGGTGACATCTTGATCGAGCAAATAACAATTATCCATTGATCTAGATCCAGTGAATACTCCAGTTCCATGGTTTACTACGCATTTCTCCTTGTCGAAAAACACTGTCATTTCATTGTCACATATATGGCTAATGCTCAACAAGTTTGCTTTCAGACCTTCCACCAACAACACATCTTGGAACACCGGAAGCCCTTTGATGGCTAACTCACCTTTGCCGATTATTCTACTGCGTTTCCCATCACCAAATCTAACATATCCGCCAAATCCAGGTTTGAATTTTCGTAGAAATTCAGGGACTCCAGTCATATGCCTTGAACAGGCACTATCGAAATACCAGGAATTTCCTGTATTTGCCCCAAAACATACGAAACTTGAAAAACAAACATCTTGAGATTTTCGAACCCATACCTGGCTTACTGATCGATGGATGTGATTAGGATTTTGATTGACACGTGTGTTCAGAAATCCGGTTCTGTATCCTCCAGTATTAAACTGATGCCTTGCATTATAGCCTGGCATGGTGTTGAAACACCGATCTGTGGTGTTGAAACCTCGATCTGCTGTGTTGACAGACATTGTCCTAAGCCGCTTAAAGCACCTATTTCTCACATGGCCTTGAACTCCACAGTATCCACATCGTCTGATCCTTTTGGTGGGATAATTCTTCTCGATTGTTCTTGGAGCTGGTACACCTTGATCTGCCTTGTTTTTCAACACATTCACTGTCCTTTCATAACCAATTCCGTGTTTGGTCGTCTGTCCCATTCGTAGACAATCTTCGAGCTTAGCTTTCCCTGTATTGAGACGTCTAATGGCTTGTTCTGCTGTCTCTGCTCTTTTCACCGCTTCATTGAATCCCTTCTTAATCTTTTCAAGTTCTCCAATTGCCTCTTCCTTTTCAAGTTCATTCACTTTAACCTTCTCACATAGTCTATTATTCTCAAGCTTGAGCTCTTTGTTTTCATCTGCCACTTTTAACCACATCTTGTACATCTCCATGCTTTCCTTGCGAATATCATCATCACTAATGCTTCTAGTCTCTTCATCTGAGCTACTACTGTCTACTTCATTCAGCACACCAAGACATTCCGTACTAGAGTCTTCTAACTCCATCATCGACACACCGAATGCGACATGATTTGTATACTCCTCTCCATCCTTAAAATCATCTCCTCCGTCATCATCACTCCAGGTTGTAGCATACGATTTTCCTTGCCTTTTAAGCGTATTGGCACACTCAGCTTGTATGTGTCCAAAACCTTCACATTCTCTGCACTGGATTTTCCTGTTCAGGTTTGGATTCGTTGATTTGAACTTTGGTGTTTCAACACCAATTTCTTGGCCAAATTTTGGAGTGAAGTTTGCGTTTGGATTTTTGCTTCCACTTGGCTTCTCTTGTGGCTTCCTGCCCACCTTCTTCATAAATCTGGAGAAGTTCCTGGTTATGTTTGCAATTTCATCGGATTCTTCATTATCTGAATGATCTTCCAACTTTTCAGAAGTTCTGCTCGAGAAAGCCAACTCTTTCTTTCCTGTTTTTGTTTGCAGCATCTCCATCTCATAAGATTCCAGTGAACCCATAAGTTCATCAAGCGTCATTGTTCCTATCCTTCCGTTTTCATTAATCGCTGTGACCTTCATGTTGAAACGTGGTGGCAGTGCTCTCAAAACCTTTCTTACAAGCTTGTGATCTTTGTACTTTTTGCCAAACTGAAGGGTTGTTGGCAATATCTCGAACTCGTCCATTGAACTCAGAAATTGTCTCATCTTTGCGCATCTTTAGATCTTCGAATTGTGCCGTGTAATACTGCAACTTTGATTCTCTGACAGAGCTTGTCCCCTCATGATAAGTTTGTAACACATCCCACGCCTCTTTAGCAGTCTCACAATTTAAAATCATCTTAAACTGATCTTCATCCACTGCCGTAAAAATGGCATTTAACGCCTTTGAGTTGGACACGTGTGCTTTGTGCTCCTCGGTAGAATATTCAGAGAATGGTTTAGCCGTCAATGAGCTTGATCCCGCAGATTCGGCTACTGTAGGTGGAGTGTACTGATTTATGACATAGTTCCAAGCTTGATCATCTAGAGCTCCAATGAACACTTTCATACGTGCCTTCCAGTAAGCATAATTTCCTTGTTCCAGCAATGGTGGTCGCGTGACTGATGCCCCCTCCTTTGGTGCCATGGTGAAACCTGATCTCACTCTCCCTGTATAGGGGTCAGCAAGTGCCTTGCTCTGATACCAATTGAATTTCTGTTTCACCTAAATTCCAAAACTCTATACCAAGTTGTTTAACCGTTTGGTGTTGAAACACCAAGTTCAGTTTAATGTTTAAAACACAAAACGAAATAACGCAGTGCACACACAACTTGGTTACGCAGTTCGGTGCGAATACACCTACGTCTGCGGGGCCTTGCCCAGATCAGAAACCATTCACTAGAAAGCAGTCTTTAGTACAAGAAGCTTAACTTAAATACTAATCCATTGCTAACCTATAGAGTGAATGTTGTGAGATCCCCTCACTGCCGATCCTACGCCGTTGAACCCCCACGATCAACACGTCTCTCTGGATCTCCTCCTCCCGAGGAATTAAGGCTTCCTTGTTTCTGATCTTTAAGAACTTGGTCGGTTGTTTTGACGAACCTCCAAAAACCACGACGAAGAGCTTCAATAACGTATCTCACGTAGAGATAAAAACTTGATTGCTTCGCTCAACTTTTTACGAACTTGGTCAGATTAAACAATCCTCCAAAACCTGAGACGAACTTCTCCACCAACGTATCTCACGTAGAGATAAAACTTGGTCGCTTCGTCTCCAGACACCACAGGCAGATCGCTCAAAACTTCTCACGTAGAGAATAATCCTTGGTCGCTTAATCGATTGCGTTGTATCTTCTTGTATTTATATCCATCGCAATCCTGCCTTCAATCAAACTCTTTCCTTGTCTAACTCTACCATGAATAGACTTCTAAACTAAGGAAAGATCTAATCCTAATCTGGTTTGTAAATGGACAATCCTTTATTAATAGGACTTGTACCATAAATAAACTATTTAATCAATTCCTAACTATTACAGGAATATTCGTTTACCAGAATTAGATAGCCACGAAATCACATACTTATCTTCACAATATTCTGATCTGATCGCATAATTATCCTCCATAATTAGCTCCATAATTCGCGGCTAAAACCTGCTGTCCAGAAACCTGCTGTCGCAGTGGTGTTTAAACACCAGCTCTCCAGAAACCTGCTGTCGCAGTGGTGTTAAAACATCAGATCCCCGTATTCACAATATGCCATAAAGAAGTCCAACTCCCAAGAACTCTACAGATTCCAAGGATTATATTAGCATTTCATTATAGGTATTTCATTGCAATAAATAAAAATAAATATTAAATCATCATTTCAGCTATACTAATTATAAAATAATTTATGGTTAGATTAAAACAAGCCTTGCCTTTCGCTAATGTAAATAGTACTCCATCACTTAAGATTTATTATATTGAAGAGATTATAGACGGTGTGTTTAGTAGATTGTGCTTATAGGCAAAACTTTTTTATTTTAAAAGCAATGGGAGATCAATTTCTACTTTTTAAAATAAGTTGTTTTTAGCACTCTACAAAACTGAATTATTTTGACTTATTTTTTGAAAGCATGAAGATACCAGATTCTGCATTTCCCCGAAAAATAACTTAACCTCCTTATATAAACATTTCTTAGCAGTTGACTAAATATTAAAAATGTGCATAGCTTATAGACAAAAAACTTATAAAACCCAACAAACACACCATAAATTATATTTAGATTATAACCAAAACAAATTATAAGTTCTACCAAACACAGCTAGTAATGAGTATTTGAGTATATATTCCTCGGTGGAACACTCTACAGCGGAATTGATAGGAAAGAAAGGAAGAAACATTCACCACCAAAATAAGTTTCTCTCTGTCACGGTTTGAATTACCCAGTTACTTTATAACACTATTTTTATTAAAATCTGACCGTATATTTGAATAATAATATATGAGACATATGTGATATTGTTGAATTTATCGTAACAAGTAGTTTCTAGAAAACAACTTTTTGTTTGTCGTTATTACACGTAACTAAATATATCGACGGTTAAACATATTTCTCGAACATTGTGTAATAATTAGGCTGTAATTTAAGGTAAGACGGAGTGAGTACCAAACCTGCATCGAATCACTACAGGACACTACGTACGTGGTACCACGCATGCGTTGAAAAATTTCAAAAATAGGCAAGCCATACTGATAATTTGAATGAATTATTTACCCTACATTGAAGTTGAAAACAGCGTGGTTGACAATGTGACGATAAATGCAATTCCATCAAAGCCTCCCTCATTTATGCACATTCAGACCAAATACATACCGTCAAAATAATGGCAAGAGACCAAAAGTGGTTTCAAAAGTGGAACTTAAAGTTTGGTTTCAGTTGATTCAGTAATAAGGCAAAACCCAAAGGAAAAAAGCAGCACTGCTGATGCATGGCGCGTTACTTTCTTCGTGTAAGTAAACTGAGCCTGTTGTGATTCGTAATTGAATTGGGCTATTGAGTTCCAAGAAAAGTAAAAGACGTCTTTTTCGCTTCCACACAAGGTTAAATGCCTTTCGATGCTGTGAGAGAGAGAGTTCAGCTTTCTATTTCACCACCACGGTAAAAAAGCAAATTGCTTTCAATCCCTATGTTTGTGATAAGTGCTGAATGCATTTAAAACAAATTAACCCTTCATTTTTTTGTAAAATTTACGATTATAATTAGATTTATTATCATATTAAAATATTTTAAAACTAACATTCTGGTTCATATATTTGTAGCATTTACAAGTTCATACTGATATGATTTTGGATAAATGACTCAGGCAATGTAGGAAAAACATGTATAGATCTGGCTAAATACTGCAACCAGAAAAGAGAAAATTCGATTACTCTCACCGTCCCAGGTTAAACTGCACACTTTCTATTTTGGGCTATCTCTATATAAATTGCACAAGATCAGCTTTTATCATTTTTGGCTAAGTTGACTTGTAGTGAAGAGACGAAATTGCCCCCAAGTCAATACATATTTACACCCTTAATGACTGATTAATTATGGATGGAGGCGTGTTTTTGATCTCCATTTAATGGCATAGGTTTTTGGGCTGGAGGCGTGCGAATTCGTTTTGAAAAAATGAACCCACGCCTGACAGCATCACATGCGCTTGCTCCATTACTGCTCTTTGACTCTTCCCGTTGCTCCATTATTGCTCTCAACCATCAAGAACTCTCCATCATCGTTCTCAGCCATCTAAGACCTCTCATTTATTCCATAGCGCTCCTCTCCTTTCTCTTCCAATCCCCCAAACCCTAGCCGGTCCTCTCCCATTTCCTTTCCTTTTTGACCCAATTTTGCCTCCGTTTCTATTCATCTTGTTGTAATTCTACTTGTTCTTCACTATTGGTGTTGATCGATTAGGTTTTAATCATTTTTTTTATGTTGGGCTTCGTAAACGAGAGGAAATTTTTATGATTTGTTGTTTTTCATTATGTGAAGTGGGTTTTGTCTTTTATTTTTGTGTTGTTCTTCATAATATTATGTTCGTTCTTCATATGTTTGTGTTCGTGGATTAGGTTTTCAGTGATTTTTGCTCTTGATTTTGCTTACTAATTCAAAAGGCATCTCAAATCCGTGGTTTCTATTTCCAAAAATCAGGTTTAAGAAGATTTTTCTAATTAGGGGTTTTTCAAATTTTACCTAAATTGAACTTCGCTACTGTTGTTCACAAAGCATGAGTAGAGGTCGATTGTGTCATGCATGATTTTGTCCGGTGTTGATGTTTTAAAGTTAGATTTAAGGGTACACTGTCCATTTCCTAGCTGTAATCTTTGGGATTTGTTAGGGTTTCTGTATGGTCACTTTATTTTTCTAGTCAAATATGTTTTAATCCCCGTATTTGTCGTTCTACAGTTGTGCATGTTCACGTTTGTTCTGGGATCTGCTATTTTCCCCATACATTTCATGGTATACGTGTGCTCCGATGTAGATCTATGAAACTTGGCTACATTTCAGTACACCTCTGTTTCAGATCTGTGTTTTTGCTGCATAATTGCTATGAAATTGTTATTAGCTTGTTCGCTCATTGTAGTTTCCGAGTCTCTGTAGTTGTCATCAGTCTGTGTTCTTCTATATTCAGCAATTTCTGTCAATAGCCCCTGAGTTTGTAGCTTATATTCTCCTCTGTTGATCAGTCGTTGTTCAACAGTGGTCATTAGTTTCTCTTTAGTTGTCAATATCCTCTGCCCACTGTTTGTGTGTTTGGAAATGGCACATATGGATAGAGATTTGGAGGGCCTGGAACCTTTAGCCTCCGCCAACCCTTGAATGATGTTGACTCTAACGCACAAATAGTTTCCAGTCCTACTCTCAGCCCCAGTTTTATTAAATCACAACCCTCACTGGAACATGTTCAGGAAAAAGCTCCATTATCTTGGGCCGATTCTGAAACATGTTCGGAGGACTGGTCCATAGCTACGCATTTCAGTCCAGTTAATTTATCACACATGTACTGGACTAAGTCACAACCCATATCTGATGAAGAATTAGATTCCGTACACTCCATTTTGGAGTCACAGTCCCAGCCAGACCCAGAATCTAATTCTGAGTTACTTTATGCTGAGTCACAGCCCCATTTGGATCCCAGTCCTGCATTTGGGAATCCCAAACCTGAGTTACATTTCCTCTCAGGCAGTGACTCAGAATCTGATTCAGAGTTTGACCCACACCCCTCTGTTTACTTCAAAGGAAATGAGTTTCCCAAGTATGGGGAACCAGGATTCTTTGAAACGGGTGCAGCCTTATACCCCGGTAATTGGCCTAAGCATGAACCACCTAAAACACCATGTATTAGGCAAGACATTGCAACGTCATCCGTGCGACGTGAAATGTATGCCATGATGGAGAAGGCCAAAAAGTATTTGGCAGAAGCTGGGCTTGATTTAGCAGAGAATAGGAAAAAATGATCGTGGAATCAGGTTGTCTTACTAGTTCCATCACTGCAATCAGGTTGTGTCTGTTGTTTCCTTATTTTGTTTTCTGTTTCATGAATCATTATGCTTACTCCGTTTGTTTTGGTGTGCAGGATGTTGATGTTTGTTGCTGAGGCAACAATCATGTTTTATACTGAATAACTAAATATGCAGTCTTGGTTATGTGTGTTTATTTTGCACTTAACCTGGCTTGGCATGTTCCTCATTCAACTATGCAGCCTTGCTTATGTGTGTTTATTTTTCACTTAACCTGGCTTGCCATTTTATGATTTAGCTATGCAGCCTTTGCTTATGTGTGTTTAATTTGCACTGAACCTGGCTTGGCATGTTTCTGGTTTGGAGCTGTGAATGGAGCAATAACATGTGATTCTTTATGATAAGTCATAGTTTGCATCTGAAATTGAGTCTCGTATGTGATGTTTGTCCCTTATTGATGATGAAGCTGTGATGAATGAATATTACATGCAGCCATGCTTATTAGTCTATGAACTGATCTGAAACTTGGCTGGGCATGATAATGAATATAAACAGCGCTGAAATTGTTTGAGTTTGTGATCCTACCTAGTTGTTAGCCACCTATGATGTCATTAATTATAATTCAACTCTTACGGTGCAATTATGTTTTGTTAAAAACATTAGGATGACAGCCTATGATGTTTGTCCCGCATTTGTGCCTTACCTGCCATTGTATGTTACTTCTGAACATGCTCCATTTTTTGCCTCACATCATTATTAGTCTTTTAAATAAAGCTTGCATTCAAAAGGGATTTCAGCCATCTAAGCCTTTACAAGGTTGCCCTCTAAACATACATTCACAAAATACATTGTATGTTTACTCTAGAACTAAATATAGAAGTACAACCCTACAAAAATAAGATGAACCTACCTTCATTCAGCTAGTTCCATACTTAGAATCAGATCCCTAACATTACCAGCCTTTCCAATCCCAATGAGATGTTGTAAACAGCTCCTTACCAGCTCTAAATCCACAATTAGGTTTTTTTTGAAGTAATCCCAACCTTCTTAGACAATCTTTTCCCACACGTGGCAGTTTGAATTCATTCCCACCCCTGCACTTCATGATTTCTACCATGACACATTGTAAACTCGAGAAAATCTTGTCAATAACTTTAGGGTCCTCTATTTCGAAAGCATTATTCACCGCATTTAATAAACCCTCTAGCGTTGTACTAGGGTTCTGGTATTGGAGGCTTTGTATTGAGGCAAAAAATCCTAAGTCCTGAATGTTTAGGTCAGGTGACTTGGTAGGTTGGCACACTAATTGGATACAAAACCCGTCTGAGTGGCTGCAACTAAAAATTCAAGGTTATTAGCATAAATATAGGATGGGGCATTGTCTTGTTGTATGAATATCTGTTTACTTGCCCAAGGTAGCCATTTTACTTTTATGGCTGATATGAGTTCATAAATCAGTTTCTGCCTAATGGTGTCTCTATTAATTGACTAAATGGGTGTTAGAACCAGTGTACCCTTTGGCCTATTCATTGTTGTGTACTTCGCTGCTATGTACTCCATATATGGAAAGATCCCTATTTTACCATCGAAAAGGACATTACCATCGAAAAGGACATTACCATGCATATCTATTACTAGTTTACACACAACACACATAAACATTAGCTTCGAAATGTAATGCTTACTTTGAATAACTCTGTATGGTTCAAGTTCATTAGGGGCTAGAATAAACCTGATTGTTGCCTCTGTGATATAAAACCACTTTTCGTCAATGTGGACGACATTGTGCATGTCCTTGAACATCATGTTGCATTCCAGCTTGGTTAGGCATCATTCCAACCTTGTTTCCTTGCATGCTTGTGTCAAGCACGGATGAACAGCGTTGGTGTGGCTCCGTATTTCTTTGTTTGCTATTGCTCTTTGGATTGTGTTCTTACCCACGTGTAAACCTATTGCTATGCTCCTGCAAGTTTGCCTATCCCTCAATGGAAATGCCATTAAGGCTTCGAGATCGATCAACTTCTTGTTTGGGCCACAACGCCCGTGTCTTCTTGAGCGGGCGTTCACTGGTACACCATTAACCAATTGTTGCTTCACTCGTGACCAAATGGTGCTGATGGTTCTAATTGACACAGCCCACCTTTCTGCTACTTCAACTCGTAAAGTGTGTTTTATTTGCCCATTTTTTATGTTTTGGAGAAGAAAATGGGCAACATGTTGCCTCTGCTCATCCGTCAAATTTTTGCCCACCGTCACAGCCTCAAGCTCAAGGATGAAAAAATAGAAGAAGGGGGTTAGGATCCTGGCCAGTTCTTCAAGAACTGTCCAAAGGTTTTTATGAGAGCTATATTTTGAGTTTATTTGGGTTTCAAATGTATGGTGCATTAAATGATGTATATATAGGACTTAGTCTCTCTTTTGGAGCAGTTGTGTGCAGTAGAAAAAAAATTGCATTTTGGCTCCAAAATTTAAAAATTTTGGAGCCAAAGATTAGTTTTGGTGGAAATTTTTAGTCCTCAATTTTTTTTGTTTAAGCATGTTTTAAGGCTTTCAAGCAGTACTGTTCATACAGTACTTTCACCAATTTCGAGCCTGCCAAATGCAACTTCTGTCAATCAAATCAGTACCATTTCTACTGTTCCTTTTTTCCCCCAAAATTTCTCTCTCTGTAAATTAACTAGGGACAGAGGGAGCATTATGGCTACAGTAACCGGTGGTGGACGCGAAGGTGGAGAACACATTCAGCGAATGCATTCTCATGTTTTTGGAATTTTGTTTGCATTAAAATAAGAGGACGCATTTACAAAATGCGTCCTCTTGGTTTAATAAATTTGTTTGTAACAGAAAATGGAGGACGCATCCTCAGGGTGTCGGAAATATTTTTTAATTTCGTTGGTTTTATCGCCCATCTTCCTCACTTCTTCCGCCATTTTCCTTCCTTTGCCCACCATCCTCCTCATTTCCTCGAGCCCTTGAGCCCTCCTGCCTCGAGCCCTCGAATGCATCCTCTGAAATTTTTGCATTTTTTTTAATCATGATGAGGATGCATTCCACGAATGCGTCCTCTATAGGTTCTGAAAAAAAAACAAACACCGTGAGGACACATCCGGAGAATGTATCCTCTATAAATTTTGGAGAAAAAAATCACCCTGATGATGCATTCAGATTGCGTCCTCCACCATGGCATCCAAATTTCAGAAGATGCATAATTTCATCCAAATTTCTGTCAACATTCACCAAAAAATAAAGAACTCCAACCAGCAAGAGCCGAGAGGAGGTACTCATTGGGTTGGAGAGATGTACTAGTGGTGGAACTTATCAAACCACATCTAAAATGAATGATTGTATCAGGAATTGACGTTAATATTCAAGCCAACTGGATCCCTAATCTCATAATTCAGTACAGTTTAAAACAGATACGCTACCAAGTCACATATTCAAGGTTTTCTATCTGCGATGAAAATAAAACATGGAGGAATATGGAAAATTCACAATAAAACAAGGTTACTATGTGGCATGGGATAACAAGCTGGAGAAACTACCATTATCGTCTACCAATAACGATGGTTGGAAGAGAGATATGAAAATGTGGAAACAGTTGTGGCTCCACTATACTCAAGAGAATGTTAACACTAATGCAGAACATGGTTATTTTAGACGATGAAAAAGGGTTTTGATGGCGGTTTTGAACCGCCGTCCCTAACATCACCATGCAATGTGTGTGGTCATTTGCAGTGGTTCCACAATTATCGTTGAATGTTCTGGCATCAAAAAAATACTTTCGTAATTGAAAATATTTTGGAATATTTTTTTAAATCTAGGTTTTATGGCTATTTTAAACTAGAAAAGTCAGATCTACCATATCGTCTCATTCTTCACATGAACACATATCGACATTCCTCTTTAACACAACACAACCACGGTCATCCTGATCTCTTACACTCATATCAAACCCACTTACAATCAAACTTATAATGATAAACTTTTAAACAATTATCAATCCGCATTGGACAAAATCATGCACCAAAATTGATAGGTGGGTTTATCATTATAAACTCAAAACAAAAAAGAAACCATGCATGACGATATGAAGTTTATCACCACACTCTCTTTATATTTGAAGTTTTCATCGCGTATTCACATATAAAATGAAGAAGAAAAAGTGTTAGATTTGGGGAAGAGGGCAAGAAGGAAGGGATAGAGGATGGAAAAATGAAAGCAGAGATCGAAAAGTCCCCCCTCATAAAATAACAAAAAAATGCAAAAAGTTGTTCTTTAAACTACTCTTGACTTGAATTTCTCCTAACCAAACTCTTTGGAGAGTAGATTGGAAGCCAACATGAAGTTTTCGTTTAAAAGATCGTTGGAAATTATAGTTAGCAGAAACTTCTTAATCTAATAATCTAGACAAAAGACTCATTTTGAGCTCACCTTCCTTATTGAATTGAACTAAACTAGAGTTAGACAAGTAAGCAAGAGGACTAAAGCACCCAAATCCATAAGGGAAAATCCTACTGGTATGTCCAACCTACGTCGATGACCCGGTTCGGTCAGACCGAACCTGCTTCAGCCTTCTTTTGGATGGATATGACTCACGATTAATTACTGTTGTTTGCCACGTTTCCACCGATCACTAACAAGGAAAATACATTAGAAATTTTACCTTACTATTTCCGAAGCCAGAGAAAACTCCCCGACCTCATCGACATAAATCCATAACTATACGCCGACTTCGTATCATTGATCGTCGTTAAAGTCCTTCTTTGCTCGTGAAACTGTACCTTTTTTGGGCCTTGTTAGGGTCCATCCCCACGGGAGAACGAGCAATTGTGCTTTTTTAGCACTCCAATGTCCCGTCAACCCCACTCTACCAAAGGTTTGTTCTTTCTTCGAACAAGGACAATCAATGCTAGTGTGGACCTTATTTCACAGCTCGGATTCTTAATTGGAGCTCCGGTAAGTTAGCCCCTCATCGGCCAACTTCATATCTACAACAACTACAACTAAGAAAACAAAACTAAAAATCAAGAGGGTTGGTTACTGCATGACGTTGTTGACCTCATCGGACCATGGTGGCCTCGTTGGAAACACCATGTCACCGATGAAGTTTGGCATTGACTGGCTGAAATTGACGTTGACCAGCCTCTTGAGACGCCATTGACCGACATGTTTTGCTCGCCGAGAGTTCACCTCGTATGGTGTCGCCGGAGATGACCCCCTTGTTCCGCCATCTTGGCCCTTCACCTGTCGTTCACCTTTAGACGATGTTGAGCACACCATCAAAGTTGCTAGGAACGACGTTGAGCTTGCCTTGGATTCATTGTTCGTTTGACCTCCTGGAACCTGTTAGGCCACAGATTTGTTTCCGGCTGGAGGTCGGAGACTGCCAGTTGCTGTCTCCATCGCCAAATCTGGGCTTGAAGTTTCATCTTTGCCGATTGGCTCATCGTCGGGTGGCTTCTGCCTCTTGGACCAGGTGCTCCTTGGTTTCCATTGCTTATGCTCATGGAGGATCTCGCCAGAAAGCTTTTGGAAGTCAGTGACAGCAAATTCGTAACCTTCCTCCTCGATCTACTACTACTACAATGACGAAGAAAGAAGAAAAAATGATACTGAAAAATAATGGGGCGTAACCTTCGCCCCTCCCAGCTAGGTCAAATTGAAGGATTATCAATGAAGGCGACCCTGAACGAAGATCTTTCCCCCACCGATTCTCTCTTTGCTGAGAATACCCGACTTACAAGGGAAATCAAAGCTTGGAAGGTACAAGCCAAGGAGTTTGAGGACAAGATAAAAGCTCACGAGGTGAGTCTTTGAGCTCACATGCTCTCTCATGGCATTCCCACCCCATATCTAAAAAAAGCTGAGGATTTACCAGGATTTCTCCTTAGAGCTTCTAACTTTTGGATTAAGGAGTACAGTGTGTACGAGAAAGTAACCAGCCAACAGAATGCTGCTTCTGACCTTATCCTCGAATGGTTAAGGAAACTTCAGTCAAATGCATAACCCCATTTGAGGGGTCTGTCACATACCCGATGATCCTCACTCAAAAAAATCAGCTTCGAGAATAGTTGGTAAGAATCTCATTTCCTCAAATAAATCTATCATGAAATCTTCCAAAAGACATCACGTGGGTGAAGGATCTACCTCGAGAGATTTGAACAGCCATCCTCAACTAGGAAATGAAAAATAGCAGTCCCATTAGATCCTTCCGAGTACCCCGAGGAGAAGCAAATGAAGAATTTTCAATAGGCGAGCGGCATCAAGATGGGAGAACTTGAACAATTAGAAGCACAGTTGAAAGAGTTAGCCCCCTCTCAAGGGGTGTTTTGCCTACCTAAGTAGACAGTTTTTTGGTGGCCATCCTTGATCGATGTTGATTATCGAATGTTATCACAATTTGTATATTAACGTGTTTATATTCTTTTCATCATGATTGGGACCCATTATGTTCCTATCTTTTTTGTCAATTTGTAAATCTCAAAGGTTGTCGTTCATTTGCGAATCATAACAAATGGTTGATGCATAATATAATGGACCACTTATGGCCTTGAAAGGGTGATGGAGAACTTAACAACCCTGGATGAGGATTGAGTCTTTAGCAGCGTAATCCTTGCATCAAATGTTCAAGTATGTGATATTAAGGTTCCCTCATGGGTACCATTTTACCACCCAGATTTACAAAAGTTTGATAACTGAATATAAGGGATAGAATTGAAAATTTGAAAGACACAAGTAATTTTACCTAGGTTTAGTGTTACCACTTACATCCTGCAAATGTTGCTTCACTAGATAACCATTTCAAGATTACAGAGGTATTTTAAGAGTGCCGCTTATCAGCAAACCACTCGATCATCATTAGTCTTGGCTGGAAACAACATCTAGAGTGCCGCTTAAGAGTAATCCACTCGATCATCAGTCGTAGCTGGAAATATCATCTAGAGTGCCGCTTAAGAGTAATCGACTCATATTTTTAGAGCTGATAGTACCTCCTTAAATTGGAAATGTTCCACCTTCTTGGTTCTTGAACCCCATTCATATCTTCGAGGACATAGCTACCTTCTGAATGCGATTTGATCACCCTATAAGGCCCTTCCCAATTCGCAGCAAATTTACCTTCAGGCTCCTGCTGATTTTTTTTTCATTTTTCCTCATCACTAACTCCCCCGGGTTGAATGACACATTCTTCACCCTTCGATCATGGTATCTTTTCACCTGTTCTTTTACCTTGGCTTCGTGTAGAGAAGCCAGTTTTTGGCTTTCTTCCACCATATCGAGATCGAGGTATCGATTCTCTTGATTGCTTGTCTCATTTCCGGCCGCCATCATCCTTGGGCTAGGCAAACTTATTTCCGTTGGATTTACTGCTTTCGAGCCATATACAAGATTGTATGGCATTTCTCCCGTAGCAGAAGATTTAGCTGTTCGATATGCCCACAAAACATTTGGTCATATCCAAGTACTGCATGCCTCTTCGAGCCTGACATTGATACCATTCACTATCATTCTGTTGGTCACTTCTACCTGTCTGTTAGCTTGTGGGTGATAAACTGCCATTACTTTCTGTTTAATTTTATATTCCTATCACCATCTCTTGAATGGGTCTTGAGTGAACTGTCGTTATCCGTAATAACTGTTCTTGGAATTTCGATACGACATATAATGTTCTTCCAGCAGAAATTAATGACTGTCCTCCCCTTTATGTTCGTTAAGGGTTCAACTTTCACCCATTTTGTGAAGTAATCAACAGCTACTATGAGGTATTTAAACTTTCCCGGAGCTTCTGGAAAAAACCCCACTAGGTCAATCCCCCACTAATCGAAAGGCCACGAACTGTAGATTCTCGTCAACTCCTCTTGGGGAATGTGGGTTATGGGAACATGCTTCTGACACTGATGACATGCCCGTATGAATCTGTTTGCATCATCAAACATGGTCGGCCAATAATACTCCGCTCGAATGGGCCTCCTTGCCGCTGATCGAGCCCCTTGGTGACTACCGCATACTCCTTCGTGAACTTCCCTTACTAGATAGTCGGCTTCACAGGGAGTAACACACTAAAGTAATGGTTGTAAATGGCCCATTTTCAATAATATTCCCTGTTGTAGCACATATCTTGGAGCCTTTAGCCATATCTTCCTAGCTTCCACTTGGTTTCCCGGCATAACTCTCTCTCGAAGGTATTTAGTAATAGATGTTATCCAGGTATCTTCCTCCTCAATAACCATAACCAGAGATTCCTCAAAACTTCATTTCTCCTTAGTCTCCATGAGCAACTGCCTCTGAGATTGGGATCTTAGGTCTAAAAATGCGAGCTTGCTGAGGGCATCTGCTTTGTGATTGTTCTCCCTTGTGATCTGCGTTAGAGTATATGATTTGAAATACTTCAAAAGATTTTTCACCACCTCTAAGTACCTCTGCGGGTTACGTTCCCTAACTTCAAATTCTCCATTCACCTTTTGAACTACTCCCCCTGTCCCAGCTCAAATTACGAAGAATTTTTTTTCTGTCAAAATTTAACCATATATTTGGACAAGTAAATGGCCAATAATATTATCGTATAAGATACCATTAGATTCACCGTAATATGAAATTTTAAAATATCAAATTTTTGTATGATGTTATTATACGTATTTACATATATTTACATTCAAAGGTGTTTATTGGAGACCGTGAAAAATATTATGTGCAATTTGAGCTGGGACGGAGGGAGTACTATTTTATAGTCACTGTAGATTTCCAAGTCTTCCACTTCCAGTTCTCTGTCGAGCTGCAGCCAAGCTGTCAGGGCTTCTTACTTAATGAGTATGGTGACCTTTGTTCACAACCCAACCCGAGCCTGATCCAACGCTACCTGTGATCTACAAGAAAAAAACTGACCCTGGGAAATCTGGGGGGATATTTTCTGACAGTCTAGTCAGCAATCTTATAGAGAGTGAAAGTAGGCAAAGAACATGTTATAAAAAATAGAAGACATGTCTCTCTATTTATACTGTTCCTAAACCCTAATCTCATTGGTCTATGACCTAGTTCTCTTTATATTTTAGTGATTGACCCAATACCAAACCCACGTGTGTGTGACTTGTGTTATGGGTTTTGTGCGTGAGTATTTGGGCCACCAGCCCTAATAGATTTTAGTGTTACCCTGCTATCAATACTCGACTTCGTTGTTTGTAGCTTTAAATGCAAAGTTCAATGCGTAAGGGTAGTCTTGGCCATCATGATTGGTTAGTAATACCCCCGCTCCGCTTCCACCTGAATGTGACGAACCATCTATATATAGTTTCCACATTTTCTTTTCTTACATATCTACCCCTTGAGATGAGTCTTGGTACACAATTGGCTCTGATGTTTCCACTATGAAATCCGCAAGTGCTTGACCTTTGATTGCAACTCTGGGCTGGTATCATAAATCGTATTCTCCCAACTCCACTGCCCATTTCATCATTCTCCCTGAAGCCTCTGGTCTTAACATGATCTGCCAGATTGGATAGTTCGTGAGCACTGCTATCGTATGCCCCTGAAAATAAAGACGTAGCCTCCTAGCTGCATGCACTAGAGCTAAGATCAACCTCTCGAGAGCAGTGTATCTCGTTTCTGGTCCCTGTAAGGCATGACTAACAAAATAAACTGAGTGCTGCATTCTCTCTCTTTCTTTTACCAAGACCGCGCTAATTGCTAAGGATGAGGCCGAGATGTACAAATACAACGTCTCCCCTCTTTCAGGCTTCATAAAAGTAGGTAACCCCTTCAAATGCTCTTTTAGTTGCTTGAATGCCACATCACATTTTTCTGTCCACTCGAACTTCTTTGCTCTTCGAAGGACATCAAAGAAGAGGAGATTCTTCTCAGCCTCTTTCGAGAGGAATCTGCTCAACGCTGCCAAAGACCATGTAAGTTTACGTACCTCTTTTAACGATTGTGGGGTTCTTATTCTCATTAGAGCTTCTACTTTTTTGAGGTTCACATTGATACCCTTCTCGGACACCATGAATCTAAGAAATTTTCCTGCTCCTACCCAAATAACACACTTGGATGGGTTTAACTTTAAGTTTTCCCCTCGAAGCCTGTTAAAAGCGTCCTCTAAATCCATTAATAATTCCTCATGGCTTCTGCTCTTTACTACCATATCATCCACATGGATCTCCATATTCTTTTCAATTTCCGTTTTGAAAAATTTATCCACCAATCTTTGGTAAGTTTCCCTAGTGTTCATTAGCCCAAATGGTTTTTTTTGGTAACAATAAGTACCCAAGTCTTTAATGAACGATGTGTTATCCTTATTCTCCCCCGCCATAAGTATTTGATGATACCCTTTATGTGCATTAAAAAAGGCCAAAACTTGATATCCAGTAATGGCTTCCACTAACTTGTTAATTGGAAGCAGTGGGTAGCTGTCTTTGGGGCAACATCTATTAAAGTCAGTGAAATCTATGCACATTCGCCAAGCCCCGTCACCAAGACCATAACTGGGTTGGCTATCCGCTTGGGGTAAAGAACCTCTTCGATGACGTCCGCTTTCAATAACTTTTCAACTTCTTCTTTAATTTCCCCAACTCTCTCGGGGGCGAATACTCTTTTTTTTACTTTACCGGCTTTATCGATGGGTTTACATTCAAATTGTGTAGTGCCAGGTCTGGGGGTACTCCCATAAAGTTAGAAGTATCTCAACTTCGTTTTAATGCCAACAACTACAGTTCCAGTATCTCAATTTCCCAACAACTACAGTTCCAGTATCTCGAATGGGCATTTGTGTCATTTCTATGGGTTCCACTTCTCCATGTACTGATGCCACATTTCTCCATCTCCTTGCCTCTCTCACCGCGGTAAGATTACAATTTCGAGCCATAGTTTGATCCTCGAATAGATGCTATCTTGCTTCTAGTAAGGAACTTCATCTTAAGATGGTAAGGCGACCATACCGCTAGAGCCTGACACATCCACGGTCTCCCGAGGATCACGTTATAGGGGGTTGGGGTGTCAATAACAGCAAAATTACAACTTATAGTTACCCTTTATATCCATATGATACTCAAACCATCAGGGGTATCTCCCCTAGGGGAAATATTGGGTTCCCTGTGAAACCAGATAGAGGTGATGTTGACTTTTTCAACTTACTGCGCCCTATATCCAGTTGTTCAAAGCAGTCAACAAACATTACCTTTAATCCACTTTCATCATCAATGAACACCTTTTTCCCAGAGACGTTCCTATTATTGCTGAGACCACCATGGGGTCAGCATGAGGTGTTTGGTCTAGAACTACATCAGCTTCCGAGAACGTTACCATCTCATCCGGACAAAATCTTTCATGGCGGGGTTCTTCTGAAGGGGATTTTTGTGCATTTGCTCTCATCACAACATTCAAGGACTTTTATCCTATAATACAATTAAGAACATTAATTACTCTTCGAACTGGTGGATTCTCTCCATTCATGTTATCCTGATTGCCCCTTGTTGCTCTCGCGGTCTCTCTTGCCTTCCATCATGCCCTCTGTCTTGAATAATCTATTCTCGCGGCCTCTTGTCTCCTTTTCTCCCTTTATTCTGATTATTCCTTCTGTAGGGTTACCATTGATTTCCTTGAGGCCTTGGAGGGCCAGCTTGATTTTGGGGCCCTGCTCCTCGAAGGTGTCCTTCCCCTCGCATCTCTCAATTTCCATTCTTAACTGCATGCAATCATTTGTGTCATGGTCATAATCTATGTGGTGATCACAAGGTCGGTTTGTTGCCCTCCTGGAAATCACCGTGTTGTGCGAGCTCTGTAAAGGTGGGGCGGTCGAAACAGTTCTTTATTTATACTCAGAATCTGTGCAGGAGTTCTTCCTCCAAGTGTTGGCCACATGGAACCAAACCTAGCTATTACAAGGTGGGATGAAGTCCCACATGTCTGGCTCACTGAGAGTGAGTGGGGTGAGCCTCCCACTTGAGCTCCACACCAACCTGGCATATGGAGACTTAAAGACCATAATTTATTAGGGGGGTGGGGACCCGAGTTGCGCCTGGTCAGTCAAACACAACACCTTGGTTGCCTTGGTAGGTGAATGAAAGGTGTTACGTAAAATGAAGTGGTCTACCTGTATTGTGATTACTTCTGATAGTCTCGACCACGACCCACCAGACAGTTGTCTCAGTTTTTTCCAGCGTCCCGACTTAAACTGTTACAATAGCAGACATTAGATTTGGCATGTCTATCTTAAAAGCATGAAGATCTCTAACCCACAAAAATGTGAATCCTCAAGATAAATTGGTATACCCCAAGGTGCCCTAACTAACCCGTAGTCTACTAATCTACTTTTTTAACCATAGTTGTGCAATCTGGTCTACTTGAGCCCTAAATTTAGATGACTCGCCCATACAAGCGATCAACTGCCCTTCAAGAACGGGCATCATATTTGCATCTGCGAAGCATCTCTTCAAAGATCCGAATTGTTTAATTATTTGCCATACCAATTCTTCATAACTTTGGTCTGCATGATCACAATCTCCTACCACCTCCAAAAGAAAGACTCCATTAAATTCCTTGGTTAAGATTTTTTTTATTAATTCTTGGTAAGCTGGATAATCTTTAGATTACCATAGTTTCAGCTGTCCCCCGAGCTCATTATTCTTGCTCTGTAAAGATTTCTTAACTTCGGTACTGGTGGAAAGATCCCGCATTGCCTTCATCAGTTGCTTAGATGTTTTGCTTAGCTCTAATCGAGTACTCGAAAACTCATAATATGCGCATTCTAGTTGTCTTTTTAATGAATTACACTACGAGGGAATGAGAAGATAATACGAACATAGCTATGAAGCAAAGTGCATCTTTGTCATTAAAGTAAAACTGGGTTACATGAGATGGCCATATGTGGAAAGCGTTACAATTAAGGACAAAACCTAGAGTTATCTTGCTTCAAGAAGGACAGATCCTGCTCCCCCACGACCTACTCGATTGAAGTTTTTTTCTCGGGAGCCCCGTCAGCGGCATTCAGAAGGGGAATTGCTCGAATGCCATCAGCATTTAGAAATTTTCCACTGGACTTAAGATGGTCCACCAAGGAAAAACGCAGACCACCAAGCTTAATTGCCTCATCCCACTTTGCGTCCAAAAGAGGTACGAGCTCAGGCTTGATAAGGTCGTCCATCATCTTAGAATCATCCTCGGACAAGCAAGAAGATATTTGATGCTTCTGGATCTCCTCAACTAAACTGTTGCACCCAAGTTCTTTGGCCACCTTGAGGAGATCCACAAAATTTGAACAGCTCGGGACTGTTCAACAATTTCTCTCTAAACGCTTCGAGCAAACAAACTTGGCCAATAGGGTCCTCTGCTGCTGTAACCCTCTTCTCAAGCAATTATTTCTCGAGGATGAATTTCCACTTCTCGTCCTCAAATGATGTAGTCTCTTCTTTTCGACCTTGAGATACTTTTTAAGCTCGAGGATCTCGATATCTTTTTGACTCAGCTGCTCTTGCAGCTTACCGTGACCTGAGGTCATTGCATGTACAAAATCAGCAAAGCTTTGGGTCATTTGACCGAGGTGTTGGGGAGCCTGGAAAATAATTTTAAAAAATAACAATTAAGCAAGTTAGATACATAAACCATAAAGTGTATACAAGTTATGCATGAACTAACCTGGGATTCATGGTCATTGTCGCCAAAACCTGCTCATTTATAGTTACAGGGCTTGGCGTGCCCACCACATTGTTCGAGGAAGAGAGATGGGGGTTAAGATGTTGGGAAACGTGGGAAGTTCCCCCACCTTCAACTCATATCTTTTGGCGTAGGTTCTGAGAGGTTGAATCGGGACCATCCCTTTTGTGTAGAACATTCCTTCCACCACCTACTATAGGGGTGGAAGTCTGATTCGAGGGGGCAGGGGTCCCCTTAGGGTCATTCTTCTTGGAGTCATTATTGGCTTTGCTTAAATCTGCACCGAGACCCACTGAGAAAAAACACAAGAGAAAGATCAATAAAGGAAGATGAAAGGTTAAAATAAAAACAAAAATAGTAGAGTTCTATTAAAAATACCTTTAGAGACTTTTGAGGGCCTAAAACCACTATCGGGGGTCTTGAGAGGGTCCTCATATCCTCTTTTCCGCTTCTTGCCACCCTTCAAAAGTTGTTATACACATACGTCTCGTAAATCACCGGCAACCAAACAAAACCACCAATACTTTGGTTGGGGTTGGTGTAAACACTATATTCAAGAGAGCTGGACAGAAGGAGTTGTCTATCCCTCTCGAGGGTCTTAAGACAGGTATATTCCCCTGGCTTGGGGGACTTGATCTGCACATCTGAGTTCCATTGGGGAACCTGATACATTCTGCTGTCAAAGGAGATTCCTTTTTTTCCAGTTCCTCTAGTCACCCGAGTGGGAAGGAATAGTGAAGACTTTATGGTGCGCCTCTCGATTAGTAAAAGTAATAATCCTCTCTGAGGACTTTCCACTATAAGACTCGTAATACAGCGAATGAAGCAACTTATATCTTGGAGTGATACAAAACTCGTGATATCTCGATAAAAATATCATAATAATTACCAAGACGTTAGGATGGAATTGCGTGGGACTCGCTTGGAACTCTCTGAGAAGTTTAGAGAATAGAGGTGGAACAAGGAAGCAAAGTCCCCAGCGTAAGTGCCTAAGGAAAATAGTCGACCTCCCCTCAGAGAGGTTGTCTTGGGCATCTCCCTCCTGAAAAAATTGGAAATCCACGTCCGGAGATATTCGTTGACTCAGGGGAATTGAGCCTAGGATTTTTGAGATGGCCGTTCAGTCCTTCAAGGATGGGGACTTGTTGGTAGAGGTTTTAATTTTTCCCCCTCGGGATACTCCCTTTTTTCTCTGAGACGTTTTCTACCCCTGGGATAATCACCTCCTCTCCTTGGGAAGGCGTATCTTCTCTCATTTGGGCCTCGAGGGTTAAATCTGGTGGAGGGTAGAAGCCGACTTTACCACTAGTGGGAGATTGCTTTAAGTAAAGCTTACCCATTTCTGGGGGGGCAATCCTCATTGCATTCGTGAATAGGCATATCAGTGATAGGTAAAATCTTAGGGTTAGGACTGGAGTGGTGGAGAATGTTTTCTTCTAAGTCGGGATCACATTGCAGGCCATCGGAATGATTGAATTCAGAACTGATACTTACCCTCACGGGTGAGTAAGCGTGTTCCTCATTTACTCGAGCCTCGCTGGAAAATCCCCTCTCAGTGGAACCCTCGTTGCAGATGGTCATTATTTTGAAGAGAGAAAGAAAGAAACAAGGAAGGAGAGAGAAAAGACTTATTGGTTTTTGAGGAAAGAGAGTGAGAATGAGGCTGGTGAGGGGAAAGAATAAGAGGAAGTGGCTCCAAAATACGAATTTCCCTTGTAAAGCTCCATGCAGATAAGTAAAATGGGAGACGAAGAAAGGAAGAGCGGTTAATATACCTCAAACGGTGGCATAAGGATGACTGTCTCAAAAATAAAAAGTTATGAAAAGACGCAACCGTCCCTTCACCTTTTTCCTGCACGCTGCTTTGGGCGCGTTGACACGCGTGATTGCCGGACACGCACAACATTTGGAATTCTATTATAAAATAAGAAAACTGGATTCTTCCTTCTCGAAACCCAGATAGGCAATATGACTCACATTGAGCCCTTGCAACCTAAAGACAATGAAGGAACGCGAAATCTCGAACATGTTTGTGGCCGACATCCTCAAACTGTCAAAGAACAAAGAGACCTCGAATGCGTTTATGTGGGAATCCTCGTGCCATCATTAGGAAAAAATGATTCTCGATTCACCTATGTATTGCCCCAGGGCCTCGAAGATAGAATCTAGTTTTCTGGGGGTTTTTGATGAAGGTCATGCCCAAAAGGTATGTTGGACCGTATTAGCAACCGCCCAATTATGACATACCTTGAGAGTCATAATAATTACCGCATTTATGAGGTATTGATGGCTACAATTATGGGCATTGTTATTTATGACGTATAGTATAAATACCAGGTATGTATTCATTTTATGCATTCATTCAGTCTTAAACCGTATACATACTCTTTGACTGATTTAAGCATCGGAGGACTGAGAGACAGTTTTATCGCAGGTCGATTCGAGACACCCAAGCTTGTGGACTGTTCAATCGTGCAAGACGCATCACTAAGTTTTTTCTCATTTTAGTTATGATGTTCTATAATTTTCTTAGCTCATCAACTGTAATAGAAGATAAACAAGTTGTTACTAGTTTATCAGTTAAAAGTAGATAGAATAACCTGCAACCCATTTATATAACATTAATGAGGAGAGGCCGACTATTTGTTTTAAAAAAGAAAAGAAAAGATAGAAGAATGAGAGGCAAATGGACCTCAGTCAATGTTTTAACAATGATCTTAAGAATTTAAGTTTTAACAATGTATGTTTATCATTATAAAAGTAGATAGATCCCTAGTAGACGAGACATGTGCATAGAACAATACTCTCCTTGATCCTCTTTAAATGACTCCCTTCAAAACGATATAATCTTTTTTGAAAATTGAAATGAGTGGTGGGAGTTGAATAAAAAAAACCATACTTCGTGACCCATAAAATAAAAGGAAGGGAAAGGAGTACTCCTTATGTATGCCAACTCAAATTGCACAGAATATTTTTCACACTTATCAAGAAACTTGTCTAATCGTTAATATGTTTAATAACGTATAATAACGGCAAACAAAAAGTTACTTTTGAGAAACTAATTTTTACAATAAAATCAAATATATAACATATGATAATATTATTGTTTATATGTTGTAATAATATAAAGTGAAACGTGGAATTTGAAAGAAGGAGAAAGTCTCAGGAAAGACGGCCTTTCCATAAGCTTATGGACAGTTCTCAGGGACATTTGCCTTAAATGTTGTAATTTTTTATAAAATTTAAATATTGCATTTTATAAGTTAAAACAAGTAATAATATTTATTTGAAGGTGAAAATATAAAAATATATGATATAAAAAAATATTTTCAAAAATTTTAAATTTTGTATGTAATTTAAGAAATACAGTGTATAAATTAAAAAATAAGTGGCCTGTCCATAAGTTTATGGACATGCCGTCTGTCCATAAGCTTATGGACATGCCGTCTGTCCATAAGCTTATGGACATGCCGTCTGTCCATAAGCTTATGGACATGCCGTCTGTCCATAAGCTTATGGACATGCCGTCTGTCCATAAGCTTATGGACATGCCGTCTGTCCATAAGCTTATGGACATGCCGTCTGTCCATAAGCTTATGGACATGCCGTCTGTCTATAAGATTATGGACAGATCGTCTGTGAGGTGACCCACTCTCAAAGAAAAGAAGTACTCAAAAAAGTATTTGGAGTACTCAAAACAGTAGGTAAGTCATAAAAGGATTGGAGAGAGTATCATTATTTTTGTTGTTCTTGACTGCTACTATTATCGCAATTCTTTTAGCATTTGAATTATACAACTATAAGAATTTCACTGTTGGAAATCATTAAGATTGTTTGCTCATTAGTTTTTCATTCATTCCATGTCATCTGTTCCGGAAAAATAAAACAAATTCCAAACTCTATCCACCCAATAATCGTCAATAATACGAGTAGGGATTTATGGAGAAAGGTCGTCTCACTTTTTTCTCTTCGAAACAATAAACACAAAGCCCACTCTCACCTCACTCTCGTGACCCAACCCACCCACCCACCCATCTCCAACGGAACATTCCGCCATTAATAACCGTGGGATCTTCCCCTCTCTCTGGCACGTCCCACACGCGCTCTAGAAATCGCGCGTCGATATAATCGCCCTTTTAGAGGTATGGGGAAACGGCGGTACGAACGGTTGACGGCATTAGGCACCACCACCACCTAACAGCTAATAAGAGTACTAGCGCACTGTGCATTATCGGTAATTGAGATCTCCCGGCCCCAACGTCGCCTCACCGCCGTTTAGCTCCGCTTAGTTCCGCCGCTGTCAGCTAGTACTACGAGCTAGGTCAGCTTTTTCTGCTTTTTTAGAATTGACCGATGGACTGTGTGTACCGGTACCGGCGTGTTGTGTGTGTGTTTTGTTTGCTTGTTTTTTTTTCCTTTTTGTTTGCATGTTGAGATTTTGTTTGCATTCCGGAATGCGCAGGGAAGTGCAAAAGAAAAGGAAAATGGAAATGGAGAAATTCCTGCGTGTTTCTCTCTCTTCATAAATTCGGAACAAAGGCTGCGAAAGCATTAAAAACGCAGCTTCACGCAGAGGGCGCTCTCTCCCTCTCTCTCTATCTATATATCTGTCTCTATAATTTTGTCCTGCTTCACTTCATTCTATGCCTTACAGTTCACGCCAAACGCCTGTTCTTTCTCTCTCATCTCTCTGAACACTTTCTCTCTCTACCTCTGGAGCTATGAGTTGGTTGCAGGCTGCATCACCGTGCTGTGCATTATTGTAGTTCTTGGTGGGTGAATTTTGGGGAGACTTTGGTTGCTGAGTTTTGAGTCCGTGTTCTTTGTGGAGCTGAAGAAGAAGAATGGAAACGAGGAGGTTTTTTTTTCTTAGTATGATGCTCGTGACTACTGTAATACTGCCTCTCTCATCGTCTCAAAGCGACGAAGGTAGTTTTGAATCAACCCACCAACTTGCTATTTTTGAACAGATGGTACTGTGGATGATTTGCATTTTTGGAAATGTTGGTTCTTGTCTTTTCTGTTCAACATTTTTTCTGTTTTTTTAAATAAAAAATGTTTGAGCCTAAAAAAGAGTTTGGTAAGGGTTTAGTGTAAACGGAGCAGTGGAATAGGCTGAGCGTGATTGTTTGTTCTTTCAATATGAGAAACATTCCCATATTCTTGGCCTAAATTTATCTGGGTTCTCTTCAATCAGCTAGCTAGTTTTGGAAATTATGTTTTCCCTCCTAGCGTTTGTTTCGTGAATACATTTATTGCTGTGATTAAGACGGCCGAAAGAATCATATCCTCTATTATGGATGCTTTTTTGGTTCACCTGTGAATCTATATGGCAAAAGGCGATCATCCGTTCCGTCGCCCTCGGCGGCCCATACCCGCCCACACCCGAACCCTCACATGAGAGGTAAATCACGGTAGCCCAGCACCGGATCCATGGGCTTGGCATTGCCTGTGAATCTATATGGCAATGATTGTTGTTTGCCTCAGCTCTCTAGATTGAGCTGGAAAAACCCACTTTAAGCTTTGTGTTTTAATTAATTTTCCTCCCTATTACCCCTGGGGTTTCTCGTAAAACATCATTAGGTCTGTTTGGTATGTAAGTTTCATGCTAACAGTTAAAGCTGTTGGCTAAGTAGTTTGGTACCAATAGTTTAATTAATAAGCAAAATGGAATATCAAATTAATCTAATATTTAATTAGTCTACCTTGGCTTGTTGAATTAAATTATTCCCTTACTACTCATTTGAGGTATCATTTTTTTAATAAGAAATGTGTGTTACTCTGTGGGGTATGCTTATAATGTCTTGTTTAAGATATTATTGAATGACTCAAGATGGTTCCTCCACATCATGCAGCAAAGGCTTTAATGTCTATTAAAGCATCATTCCGCAATGCGGTGAATGTGTTAGTGGATTGGGATGATGCCCAGAATGAAGATTTCTGTTCTTGGACAGGAGTCCAATGTGGCAATCTCACCATGTCTGTTGTTGCACTGTGAGTCTCTGCCCTATTCTAACTCTGCTCATGTGGTTTGAATCCTATCAGTAAGGGTTGCAATGGCTTACATGAGTTTTCCTGGATGCAGAAATCTCTCTAGCCTCAACCTGGGTGGGGAAATTTCGTCCGCTGTTGGAGATTTGGAGAGCTTGCAAATTCTGTATGTTTCCTTCTCTGCCCATTTGCTATTTTTTGCTTCCAAGTTCATTTGACTTCCATGATTAACTTGTTGCCCATATTTCCTTGTCCAGGGACCTTCATGGAAACCAGCTGTCTGGTCAGATACCTGATGAGATTGGCAATTGCATTTCCTTGATTCTTGTGTAAGAGTTTAAACCTGCATTAGCCCTTTTTGTTTTTCCAGTGTATTCCTGTCTTTACACTCCTTGTTGTGACAATTGTGCAGGGATTTGTCTGAAAATTTGCTCGTTGGAGACATTCCCTTCTCCATTTCAAAGCTTAAGCAACTCGAGTCACTGTGAGTTTTCTTGGTTTCTTATATAAACTCTTTTGACATACCCCAGCTCTGAGGTTACTTGCATGCCATGCCAACCTTGACTCAATATCTGATGTAGGTGTTTGAAGAGCAACCAGTTGACAGGTCCTATCCCTTCAACCCTGACTCAAATTCCCAACCTTAAAACTCTGTAAGTGCAGAGGCATGCGACCTGGATTCTAAGATTTTATTCTTTGAATATCTGATTTCATGTCTTCTCCGCTTTTAACACACTTTATTGCAACTAATGAGTGATGCTATTTTAGTGATCTTGCAAAGAACCAGCTTATTGGTGAGATACCAAGGCTGATCTACTGGAATGAAGTTTTACAGTATCTGTAAGTTCAGATCCCTCTATCAACATCTTGTTTCTCTATATAGCATTGCAGTATTCTTTAAGAGTAAAAATTTCTGATTGGTAGTTCTTCTATTGCATGCAGAGGTTTACGTGACAATATGTTGACTGGAACCCTGTCGTCTGATATGTGCCAGTTAACTGGTCTGTGGTATTTGTAAGTAATCTCTATGTCATTCTCTGTGCATGTTTTCCGTATTCTGTATATGGGTTGACCTAATCTCATTGCAGTGACGTAAGAGGAAATAGTCTGAGTGGGGTAATTCCTGAGAACATTGGCAACTGTACTTGCTTTGAGATTCTGTATGTTTTCCCCACAAAATGTTTCTTCGGTTTCTTTGTTTTGGTTTTTATTTACTTAACAAACTTCATTCTTTACTGTAGAGATATCTCTTTTAATCAGATCACTGGGGAGATTCCTTACAATATTGGTTTCTTGCAAGTGGCAACTTTGTAAGTACTGCTTGAATTGGTTTTATGTTATTGTGCATGATACAAAGAGCAGCTGAGTGCAATTGAAATAGTTTCTGAATCAAATTTCCGATGTTTGTGTCTCTACAATCCCCAGTGCTTGGCTTATAATATCTGTTTGAATTACAACATTGAAATTTGGCTCCTTTCTTTGTTTTAACAGGTCTCTACAGGGAAACAAACTCACTGGGAAGATTCCAGAAGTTATTGGTCTTATGCAAGCCCTTGCTGTCTTGTAAGTAGTTAAAATTAGTTTTCAGAAACATGTTATGTAGTCACCTGAGCTATTATCTTCATTATGTCAAAATGAAATGCCAATCTTATCTCTTTTTAAATTGTTTTCCCAGAGATTTAAGTGACAACCAACTAGTTGGACCCATTCCACCAGTACTTGGAAATTTATCTTATACAGGAAAGCTGTAAGTTTTCAAGTTTCAACTGTGGTCATGTGCATTCGTAACTACTTGTCTGCGAGCTCACCCTCTCTCTTACTTCATGGGCTTCAGGTACCTTCATGGAAACAAGCTCACTGGACCAATTCCGCCAGAGTTGGGCAACTTGTCTAGGCTCTGTTACCTGTGTGTACCCAATCTCAATTATGTATTTCTCTTTCAATTTTTTCTTTTTCTCAAGAAATAGTGCATGTTGCTTGCAGGCAGCTTAATGACAATTTATTGGTTGGTCAAATACCTGCTGAACTTGGAAGATTGGAGCAACTCTTTGAACTGTAAGTTTGAGTCATGATATGTGCTTGTTTGGGGGGCCAGATACATCTTGGAGGCTTATCTCTGATGTTGCTTTGCAGCAATTTAGCAAATAACTTTCTCGATGGTTCAATCCCTGAGAACATCAGCTCTTGCACAGCACTGAATCAATTGTAAGAGTTCTTATTTGTTGTTTAAATGTGAATACCTATTTTATATGTTAAATGTATTTGTATCCAATACACTCTTTAACAAGTTTTACCTTTGGTCCACTCTCCAGAAACGTGCATGGCAATCGCTTAAATGGGTCCATTCCATTGGGATTTCGCTATCTGGAAAGCCTCACTTATCTGTATGTTCTATTCCAGAGAAATACTTACTGCGTTTCACATTGACACTTTACTCAGTCTAAACAAATGAATCTTTTATCCTCAGGAATCTCTCATCCAACAATTTTAATGGCCACATAGCATTTGAGCTGGGACGTATCATCAATCTCGATACTCTGTAAGTTTCTTAACAAAATCTTGATGCTACTTCTCTGTTGGGAGGGCAAAGTTTTTAATTTGTCCCTGTTGATTCTCAGAGATCTCTCCAGTAATGATTTTACTGGATCTATTCCTGCATCGGTTGGTGATCTGGAGCACCTTCTTAAACTGTAAGATTAGTGATATTTATCAGAGAGACCTATGGACTTCCATGAGCAATATAAGGGAATTAAAATGCATTTTTTTGGCGAATGGCAGGAATCTAAGTGACAATCACCTTGATGGACCAGTTCCAAAGGAATTTGGAAATCTCAGAAGTGTTCAGACAATGTGAGTGTTGAAAGAAAAACTTTAGTTTCCCATTTTATATATTTTCTGCCTTCCTTCACTCATGTTAGTGATTGTTACTTGCTCCAGTGACATGTCATTCAACATATTGTCTGGTTCCGTCCCTAAACAAATAGGCCAGTTGCAGAATCTTGAATCACTGTGAGGCTTCTACTTTGTTTCTCCTAATTTTCCCCCATCTTCACAGTAAACAATTTCTGTGAATATTTTGTTAACACTTCCAATTGTTTGTGATCTTGCAGTATCTTGAATAATAACAATTTGAGTGGTGAAATCCCTGATCAGCTTACCTACTGTTTAAGCCTTACCAATCTGTGAGTTCCATCCCACCTATCTTTTCTGAATCTGTATGATCCTGTAATGTCTGTCTGATAAGCCTTCCTACTCAGGAACTTTTCTTGCAACAACTTCACAGGGACCATCCCTTCCGGTAGGAACTTCACAAGGTTCTCACCTGACAGGTAAATAAATTAATATTTACTTGATGTCATCTTCATAAAACATGTATACTTACATGGAAGTTATGTGCATTTGTTAGTTTTTCTGGAAATCTGCTGTTGCATGGCAACTGGCCAGGTTCTAATTGCAATCCTAGTGCTGCAAAATCCAAAGGTACTTTCTTCTCTGTTTATTAATAGTTTGTTTGGATGCTGAAGTAAAACATTCTACTATTCCACTGTGCTAAGATTTTACAATCTGACATTCTTAACACTAATTGTTCAATTTCTTTAATGCAGCAATATTCTCCAGGATTGCTGTTGTTTGCTTAACTCTGGGCTTCCTGACCCTGTTATCCATGGTGATAGTTGCTGTTTATAAATCCAACCAGCCAGGACTGTTTGTGAAGGGATCTAATAAAAGCATGCAAGGTGATTATTTGCTTGGATAGTAATTCTGTTTTCTTAAATTTGGTTAATAATTGCATGCATTAATTCACTTCTAATACGCACCCCCAGGCCCTCCAAAACTAGTGGTTCTGCACATGGATATGGCTCTTCATACCTATGAAGATATAATGCGAAGCACTGAGAATTTGAGTGAGAAGTACACCATAGGTTGTGGTGCATCCAGCACAGTGTACAAGTGTGTATTGAAAAATTCCCGACCAATTGCAATTAAGCGACATTTCACTCAACAGCACAATTTGCGTGAGTTTGAGACTGAGTTGGAGACAGTAGGCAGAATTAGACACCGAAACTTAGTCAGCTTACATGGTTATTCACTTTCTCCCCATGGAAACCTCCTCTTCTATGACTACATGGAAAATGGATCTCTATGGGATCTCCTTCATGGTTAGCCTCTTTGTTGTCCTCTCATTAATCTGCAACTTGTTTGAAAGATTGAAATTGAGTTTCTTGGAGTTGAAAACGGGACTTCATTTGCAGTTATTATGTGTGCTCTATATTTATAATGCCTGCACTAACAGTTTCAAGACGTGTATTACTACCATTGCAGGGCCATCCAAGAAAGTGAAATTGGACTGGGACACACGTCTGAAGATAGCTATAGGAGCTGCTGAAGGGCTAGCTTATCTTCATCACGACTGTAACCCAAGAATCATTCACAGGGATGTGAAGTCCTCTAACATATTGCTGGACGGAAATTTTGAGGCTCATCTCTCTGATTTCGGCACAGCCAAATCCATCTCTGCTACCAAAAACTATGCTTCAACCTATGTACTTGGTACGATAGGCTACATTGATCCTGAGTACGCCAGGACTTCCAGACTCACTGAAAAATCAGACGTCTATAGTTTCGGTGTTGTTCTTCTAGAGCTATTAACTGGGAGGAAGGCAGTGGATAACAACACAAATCTGCTCCACATGGTATTATTACCATTCCCCACTGCTCATTTCTGCTGTTTACGTCAATATTGCCCAAAGATAAATTTTCCTTATCCTACCATTACATGTTTTTGTTGCAGATCCTAATGAAGGCTGATAAAAACACGGTGATGGAGTCTGTGGATACGGAAGTGACTGTGACATGCATGGATCTCGGGCATGTAAAGAAGGTTTTTCAGCTCGCTCTGCTGTGCACTAGGCCACTCCCTTCCGAGAGACCATCGATGCAAGAGATTGCCCGGGTACTCATTTCATTGCTTCCTCCTCCTCCCAAGAAGCCGTGCGCATCCCCTCCAAAGAAAGTCGAAAATGCCAATTTTATGATCGGTAAAGAACAAATGATGCAGCCGGAGAGCAGGGTGGACAGCAATTCCTCTGATGCTCAATGGTTGGTTAGATTCCAAGAAGCTATTTCAAGAAGCACTCTTTGAACCCGTCAACAATGGTGTGAATCAACTCCGGGATCCAAATTTTGTCTGCTATTTATACAGAAGGTAGCTCAGCAACTTTAGAGCAAGGTAGCTCAGCAACTTTAGAGCAACATTCAAATATGAATTTAAGTGTTGGAAGCCTTTGTTGTATACTTTATTAACCCTGTTTTGCTAGGAGATAGTTGTCGAATCGTGTAAAATTGTTAAACTGTTGAATGAACATTAGGTTGGCTAAGAAAAGCTAATGGATTGCGAATCTAACTTTTTGCCATAGAACTTGAATCAAACTTGGTTAAGACATTTGCTCATCTCTGGCTGGCTAAGCCATCGGACGACAAAGTTTTCCAATTCATCTAACAAGAAGAAGCAAACGAATGAAATTTCCTCAGCCTTGAACACAGAGGCTGTTCGATGATTTTCTATGCTACAGGCTCCACTCTTAACTACTTCAGCGGATGCCCAAACTCCTAGCAAAAGTTCAACATTCAAGTGTTAAAACTACTTCGATCTGTACTAGTAGTAATTCGTGCTTTGATCCGAAGCAGTTACAAGTGTATTTTTATAACTGGTGCTGTTCACATGAGACTTGCTCTTAATGAATTATGTAGTGTACAACAAACATTTGACTGCTACCTGTTTATGCTGGATTGATGTCCGATTCCTGGAATGATCTTAACTCTCCCGCATTGGTTCATCTTTCCAACACACCTCTGTTGAGAAAAATCCACAAAAAATTTAGTATCACTGCAATTCAGAAGGGGAAGAAGTGAGAATAATTTAGTGCCATCTCGCTCACCCAAAAATCAGGTTGAAAAGAATCGGGAGTGTTCTCCTTCGAGACCTGCATGAACGAACGTCAAACATCAAAAGAAATGCTATCTTGATTGAATCAGTAGCCAGATGTATTCATTTCACCTTTGAGGACACGCGGGATTTTGGCCGGGGTACTGAATCTGTGTCGCTACACAGCTCCGATTTCAGGGAAAGCTGTCAAATGGAATGAATTTGAATGATAGAACACATCAGAATCTGATTGGCTGATTAAAATGAAGCCATCTTTTGAAGCCATTATAAGTACATACAATGGCTTACCTTGCTAAATAAATCAGTAATTGGGTTCCCAGAGAGTCTGTTATCTTTCTCAAGTTCAGATTCCTCCTCTTCCACCTTGTTACTTAATGTTTCTGCTTTTGTCTTGAGAGGTCTTTCAGCTTTGTTTCTCTTCAGAGCATCATCCGAGTTTGATCTGCAATATGGAACAATGTTAATGAAGTGAATAAAAATACCTATTCAATGTTTGAGGTTAACGCTGGACATTTCCAGGTTTCTAACCTCTTCCCGACAGCAGAAATACTACGCAAACTAATATCAGAATCCTGTCGGCTCAGTTCCTGCATCCAGAAAAGACATTTTAATGTTAAAAGATCAAAGCATCAGAATAATCTACATTCATTTTGCCGAGATTTAGGAGGTTAGCTTACACTACTAGCGGATGAACGCTGCAATGCTCTGGCAGAAGTCTTGAAGTTGAAGGCCTAGAGAGAACTGAAGTGAGATATGCAGCTAAGGGTAGAAAGTCTTCCCATCTATCAGAGTTGGAAACCTTACCTGAACTTCGGTTGGTTTTTGTTTGCTTTTCACAGCCGGGGTTAGGGGACGAGGCTTGATCATCTACACAAGTATGCGAAAGATCCCCAAGTCAATGTCAAAAGAAGGGGTCGAACTGAGAATAATCACTTGATTTGAAGTACAAACTTTTCGAAAGACTCGTGTGTCCAACTCTGAATGCTCACTTACTTCAGAATTAGCCCTGGGCCTGAAACTGGAACAAACATGTTAATGTTTGGACCACAGCAGTAATAGAATGCAGGGATCAAAACAGGAGAAAGGGGAAAAATACCTTCTGGTTTTAGCCCTTTGCATAGTTTCCAGTGCAGGCTCTTTAGGAACAGTAACCTTCATCTGGGAATCAGGAGTGGTATTTCCATCCTGCATAAGTGCCAAATCATAAATAAAGGTCCAATAATGCGGTCGTGTATGACATCTGATGAATTGTTCTTGTGCAAATCTACAAAATATCACACCTTTTTGGAACTCTTATGCAGTAACAGAGCCTGATGTTTCATACGAGATCCCTGAAATAATGCATCCGAAATTGCAAAATTAGATATGCTAAACCTCCAACTCTTCCGAGCATTGCGAAGATATAGATATAACTCATACACCCAAATTTCCGATGCAACTCTCACTTATGTTGTTGCTCAGGACAAAATCAAATGACATGAAGTTCTCTGTGGCAACCAACCTTAACCAAGTAACCAATCTCAATCTTTTGACGTTTGGGAGCCAAGTAAAAACAGCTTTTCTCCTCCATCTGCACCATCGATCTCTGATACCTACGTCTGGAAAACGAACATTATAACACAACTACGAAGCTGCACAATCTTTCAGCAAATTTGTGTTCACTCAGGAGAAAAAAACCTTGCACATAAATGTTCCGACAGTAACATATCTCCAGCATTCTTTAACTTGGCCACATGACTGAGTGTAGGTCTCAGCAAAGTTGAACTCCATTGCTTGGATGACCCGGGAGCTGATTTTGCTTTAGGCGAAGAAACCTGAGAGCTCTGGTCGCCATCTGAAGTCAAATCTAGGCTAGCATCAATGTCTTTGCGCCATTTGAACTTGTTTGCAAGCGCTAAAATGATCAATAGAACTAGTAAACATCCCAACAATAAATCAATGAAAAGCACCATTGTTTGGTTTAGTTTTATGAATGAGACTCAGGATCATAAGGCCTAGGAACATATTTACAAGTACACAAGAAGATCACGGAATGAACAAAAAAAGGAGCAGAGCTCCGATCTCATAGATTCGCTCACATATTCAGCTCAATCTAAAAAAACCAAATAATGCACGAATAACGTTGTATAACATCGAAGAACAAAAACCAATGAATAAAGGCGGAGCTTACGAGAAGCCGGATAATCCCCGGCATGTCGGAACCAAGACTCGGCTTGACGGGATTCCTCAAGAGTTTCATGGCGGGTAAAATCGTAGAATTGGGCAGCATCAAACTCGTAGTCCCATTCTATTTCCACCGCTTCTATGAACTCTTCTTCCTCCTCCATATCCATCATTTAATTCAATTATTCTACCAATATTCGATAGATTCCCCTCCACAATTCAATCACTGCGTGTGGCCGGAACCCCGAGCCAAAAAGCAGGGCACGAATCCACGGAATCAAACCCCTCCAGTATCTTTCCACATATATATCTACATACATATATATATGGAAAGATACCAAAACAAGGCTTGTTTTTCCCGGCGAAATTTGCGCTGTAATGTAAATTAGTAAGAACCGAAACAGAAAAACACGTGGGAAAACAGGGGAGGGGAAAGGGAGAAGACGCGCACAGGTCAGACAGGCAGGACAAGAATGAAACGGCGTAAGATCATGCATTACTCGTCATGCCTTTATGCAAATTTAGCGCCACTCGATTCATTTGCTGTCTAGTCGGACCGACTTTATGCTCAGCTGTAGCCTTCCTCGTGAGAAATAAATAAAAATGCACCTACTGTAGATTTAATGCTATGATGCGTCCTCTCAGGTAAATAAATGACGTGTAGTGAAAACTAGAAGCGGTGAAAAAAGCATGCATGCATTGAGGGGAATTCATTCTCCTGCCAAATCATATGGTATCGAGGGTACCGTATTTCTGAGATATTTTGTGAATTTCATATAGCATGATGTCATACTCGTTTTGTCCTAGTTAATTGTTTTTACTTTTAATTTTTGCCGTCTTAATAAAAAATTCATATTTTTGACTATTTCGGCATGAAGACCAACTCATATCAATTCTTCATTTTTGACTGAAATTTGAACCATAAGTGTCCATGCAAAAAGGTTATATGAACCTTTGATTGGGACGGGGTAGTATGAAATTGTGCACTATCATAATTTTATTGTAATTACTATCTCAATATTGTATGCCCACATAATAGTATTAAAATGCATATTCTACACATATACAATCAGGGTACCCAAGGGTACATACAAGAATTGCATTTTTCTACCTCCCAAAAATTTGAAGTGTTTTTTAGCTTTAAATCCAACCCAACTTCAAATATGTTTCTTCCACTACGCCAATGAATTAATTTCCAAAAAGTAATGTAATTCACTAAGCAAGCATTCAGAACAAAGTATAGAAAATGCACCATTTGGGGGCAATTCAGTGATTAAAGCAGAAAGGTTGAATTGGTCGGTCAAATACTATTTGGGACGGAGCTAAGCTAACTGTATATTTCCAAGTGTTGCTATTGTGTGCATTGGGGAAAACGAGAGGACGGCCACTGGGGAGGAAAATGGAGGTAAGAATTCAATATGTGCAATTCAATAATTAGTTTTGAGAGTCTCTTATTTCACTAATTTTAAGAATTCCTTCTTTTGCATGTGGTGTTTTAATTGTAATTTCAATATAATACTACGTCCTTCCCAGCCGAATCTGCACACTTTTTGGTCAATTTTCTCAAGACATGTTTGACCATAATTTTCAACTAGTATATAGACATCAATATCATCATGTGAGATATTGCTGGATTTCCTGCATGATGCATTTTCTAAATATCAAATTTTAACATACCGTTAATATACGTAACTAAAGTTATCGTTGATCAAACATGACCTGACAAACTTGACCAAAAAGTATCCACATTCGGCTGGGACAGAGTAATAGTTTAAACAAAATAAATAGAGTCCCTTATAGTGTTGAGTTTTTTTTGTTCGACTTTTAAGAACGTGTTTTGGACTTGTTAGTTCCACTTGAATCCCCTTCTTCCACTACACTGAATTAAGGAAACGGTTTTTCTAACGAGTGCCCATGGGCACTCGTTAACAACTTCAAATTCCATCTGAAGTTGTGTAAGTCAACCGATTACGTAATCGAAAAAAACACACTCATTTACTCCATTATCGAAATCTACAGACAATCATTAACTGCGCCGCATCTGTTTTCCCTCCTTGCGTACGATTGCACTAATTTCCTTTCCCTCCAAAACTTTACATGCTTTCCCTCCATACTGTACGTGATACTAGTTGACATATAATTTTACAATTTAAAATGCTTTGCAAAAAATAAAACAAAATGAATCACAATGTTGGTTAATAATCTGAGATGTCTGCAATTTAACAAACAACCATACCAAATAAAAAAATTGGCAAATTTGCCATCTCTAAAATTTAAGATGAAATATTGGATTCATGTATTTCTTCTCATAAATTTTACATCTTCCTCCCCTCTTTGTCACAAATTATTTTTCTCCATTTCTAACTAATGTGTGGTCGAGCTATATTTCTCAGATTATAAATCTACGATTAGGCAAACAAATCGAGGTAAGAATTTTAATTACTAATATATTTATATATATATATATACATATATATATATATACATGTCTTGTATTGTGCTTTTCACTCTAATATCCATATTAATCCATTATTCCATTTTTATACATATTAATAATATTTTTTCATATTTTTAACGTATTTATAATAATGGAATAATGGATTTATACATATTATTAATATGTATAAAATGGAATAATGGATTAATATGGATATTAGAGTGAAAAACACAATACAAGACATGTATATATATATATATATATAAATATATTAGTAATTAAAATTCTTACCTCGGTTTGTTTGCCTAATCGTAGATTTATAATATGAGAAATATAGCTCGACCACACATTAGTTAGAAATGGAGAAAAATAATTTGTGACAAAGAGGGGAGGAAGATGTAAAATTTATGAGAAGAAATACATGAATCCAATATTTCATCTTAAATTTTAGAGATGGCAAATTTGCCAATTTTTTTATTTGGTATGGTTGTTTGTTAAATTGCAGACATCTCAGATTATTAACCAACATTGTGATTCATTTTGTTTTATTTTTTGCAAAGCATTTTAAATTGTAAAATTATATGTTAACTAGTATCACGTACAGTATGGAAGGAAAGCATGTAAAGTTTTGGAGGGAAAGGAGATTAGTGCAATCGTACGCAAGGAGGGAAAACAGATGCGGCGCAGTTAATGATTGTCTGTAGATTTCGATAATGGAGTAAATAAGTGTGTTTTTTTTCGATTACGTAATCGGTTGACTTACACAAATCTGAAGTTGTTAACGAGTGCCCATGATGCGGCGCAGTTAATGATTGTCTGTAGATTTCGATAATGGAGTAAATAAGTGTGTTTTTTTTCGATTACGTAATCGGTTGACTTACACAAATCTGAAGTTGTTAACGAGTGCCCATGGGCACTCGTTAGAAAAACCGTTAAGGAAATTGAAGCATTATCTATCTTGAAATTTTGTTACTCCCTCGTTCTAGAGAAATATGCACACTTTTTTCTTTTAAGTCAAATCTCCAGACTTTCCTCTTTTAGAAAAATTCAACATTCTAAATAACATAATTATCCCTACAAATTAAAAATTTTATATGAGCTCACAAACCCCTTCCCCCTCAAACCTAATTTCTGCATTCTAGTTTTGCCCCTGTCACTGCTTTTTTGCTCCGCCACACATTTTTGCTTCACTGCCTTCCCTTCTCTGCCTGCTCCCCTCGCCTCCGCCACCGCCTCCGTAAGACTCACTCACCCGACCAGACTCACCCCCGACAACGCGGGGAAGATGACTTTGTAGGCAGCACAGAGAGAGTTCACCGGAGAGAGGTGACACAGGGAAGATGGATCTAGAGGCAACACAAAGAGAGTTCGCTGGGGAGAGTTTTGGGAGAAGGAAGGTGGAGAGAGGAGAAGACGGAGAGAGAGAAAGACAAAGGCAGCAACTAGGGCGGCAGAGGTGGCGGAGGCGGGATGTGATGTGGCGGAGGAGTCGAGGAGGCGGAGGAGGGAGGCACATGAGAGAGGGATGTTGAAGCAGGGACAGAGCCAGAAAATATGTATGGCGGGGGTTGATATGTAAAGAAAAAATTGTTTTCCTACCTTTTCTTTATATTAGAGGGGGCTGTAAATTAATTTTCAAAAAAATTTACTCTTGTATTTTCCAATTTTTTTATCTCGGCGGGGGCTAAAGCCCCCTCCAGCCCCGCCTACATCTGCCACTGGGTTGAAGACATGGGTAATATGGTCTTTTTATGTGGGTCAAATCTGAAGAGACGTTTTCTCTTTCTATAAATTGCCCTGAGATTGTTGTACTCTTACCTTATTCATATGACATATGCCATTCTTTATACTCCCTCCGTCCCAGCTCAAACTTCCTACCCCCTTTGTCCCATCCAAACCTGCACAGAGTTTTTTTCACGGTTTCCAACAAACATGTTTGACTGTAAATATGTGTAGAATAACGACACATAAAGAATAGATATTTAGAAATTACATTTTACGACGAATCTAACCATATCTCACACGATAATTGTTCATATATGTATTCAAATATGTGGTCAAAGTTTGACATCTTTGGCTGAAAAAAAGATTTTGTGCAGATTTGGCTGGGACAGGGGGAGTACTTCCCTTTATGTCACTATTCACTGTCCATCTTTGACCACATACTCCCTCCATTTTTTTTCATTGGCACCTCTCTTTTGGTGTTAGAATTGAGGAGATGCTAAATGAGTGGATGGAATTGAATTGAAAGAAGAGAAAGTAAAATGAGTGGATGTAAAAACCTTAAACTTGCCCAAAATAGCAAGTGCCAATTAAAAAAACATCACTTTTAGTAAGTGTGCCAATGAAAAAAAATGGAGGGAGTATTTGAATAGATATATAAACAATAATGTTATCATATGTCATATTGTTGAATTTGTCGTAACGAGTAATTTATAAAAAGTAACTTTTTATTTGTTAATATTACGTAATTAAATATATGAATGGTGAAACATATTTCTTGATAACCGTAAAAAATATTTCATAAAATTTGAGGTGGGACGGAGGGAGTAAGAAGAATGATTTGTTAGGATGTCACTCTTAGAATTATTAGTAAATACACTCATAGATATACAACTTCATCATCAACCTGCGGTGAAACTTAGTCACACTGTTGCTCGGAACATCATCAACCTGCGGTGAAACTTAGTCACACTGTTGCTCGGAACATCATCAACCTGCGGTGAAACTTAGTCACACTGTTGCTCGGAACAATGACGGACCCGATGCCACGAGAGAGGGAGTTCTGTTATTTTTCTTATTATTGAAAAGATACAAGATACTATTCATTGCGGTGCTTTCTTTGATGGGGTGAATTATTTTTACTTGGATGCAAGTATGTCGGTTTTTAAACTCAGAAACTTTTAGGGAGTGCGTCCTCTATTTTTATTTATTTATTTAGCTGATGAAGATGAATGCGTCCTTTAGATTCCTTTTTATTTTTAATATTCAATGTGATTTTCAAAATTGGTTCGACGGTGACGCTCTCTAAAATTTTGGTTACTAAAGTTAGTTGATTAAATCAAACTGGTACATGATGTCACAATTATTAGTTCTATAATATTGGATAGCATATATTATTAAAATAATATTTAACTATTTTATTATTTAAAATATATTATGTAGAATTCGAGTTATTAAGAGATCGAATCCATTTTTACTATATATATTTTAAGTTTATCATATAATATTTTTTATAAAAAAAATACCTAGAATAATGTATGACAAAATCTTGGGAAAGACCGTCCTTCCTTAATCTTATGGAAAGACGGAGTTTAACTAAATAATAAAAGATAAAAAGTCATAGTTGCAATATTAAAAATTTATTATACAATATGTAGTAGTCATAAAGTATATAACCCGATTCATGCAACCTGAAAATTTTATCTTCATGTCTTATAGTTTGCAATTTAAACCTTGGTCTTTCCATGACTTATGGAAAGACCGTCTTTCAAGACACATACTCATAATTTATTACTATGTAATTCGAGTTTATATTTAGAGTCTGTCTCTTGAAAGACGGTCTTTCCATAAGTTATGGAAAGACCAAGGTTTAAAGTGTAAATTAGAAGAAATGGAGATAAAATTTTCGGGTTGCATGAACCGGGTTATAAATTTTATAACTACTACATGTTGCATACTAAAAGTTTAATATTGCAACTAAGACCTTTTACCTTTTATTATTCTAGTTAAACCCCGTCTTTCCATAAGCCTATGGAAAGACCGTCTTTCCCAAGACTTTGCCTTATATTTAAAATCATAATTTACTTTATTTAACTCTATCTTCAATATGTCTATTTTAAAAGATTTAAATATCTTTAAAAAAATTTGACTAACACACACTATAATATATTTATTTTACCTGCCATCCATCGAACTATCAATTTCTTAACATAAATTCTATACTTAGCTAAAAATGGTGTCGAATGATGCTTTTAGTTATGTTAATTTATGGAATTCTAGTTGTTTTTCCTGTTTTTTAGATGAAAAAGGTTAGACAAAGTATTGGGAAAGACCGTAATAGACTTATGGAAAAATGAGGTTTAATTTTAATAATAAAAGGTAAAAGGTCTTAGTTGCAGTATTAAAAATTTATTATGCAACTTGTAGTAGTTATAATGTTTATAACCCGATTCATGCAACTCAAAAATTTATCTTCATTTCTTTTAATTTACACTTTAAACCTTGGTCTTTCCATATCTTATGGAAAGACCATCTTTCCATATCTTATGGAAAGATCGTCTTTAGGACTCAAAAGGTTATTACGTAACTTGTTTCTTTTATTGAAATTGATTTGTATGTAGAGAAAAAAATATTATTGGTATACACATATACAATATTGGAATTTATTTTAATATTATATTTGATCTCAACATATATTTGAGACCATCTCTTGAAAGACGGTCTTTCCATAAGCCATGGAAAGACCAATGTTCAAACCACAAATTAGAAGAAATGAAAATTAAATTTTCGGGTTGCATAAATTGGGTTATAAACTTTACAACTACTACGTGTTGCATAATAAAATTTTAATATTACAACTAAAATCTTTTACCCTTTTATTATTTCAATTAAACTCCATCTTTCCATAAGCACTAGGAAAAACTGTCTTTCCCAAGACTTTGCCTTTTTTATATTCATACAATTAATTTTATTTTAAATGCATCTAAATTGATAAAAAAAATTTTGCCAATTATAATAGAAAACTACAAGAGTCTATCTCTTGAAAGACGGTCTTTCCATAAGTCATGGAAAGATCAAGGTTTAAAGTGTAAATTAGAAGAAATGGAGATAAAATTTTCGGGTTGCATGAATCGGGTTATAAACTTTATAACCACTACACGTTGTATAATAAATTATTAATATTGCAAGTATAACCTTTTACCTTTTATTTTTCTATTTAAACCTCGCATTTCCATAAGTTTATGGAAAGATCGCCTTTCCCAAGACTTTCCCAAACTACAAATCAATTTAGAATATTATATTTTATAATCTATAATATATGCAATATTATTATTTATATATTATTAAATATAAACGAGTATATTTAGTACTTAACATATTACTTTGCCATTATTATTAGTTTTGTTATTAAACGAGTAAATAACACTATTTTTTAAAATTTTATTTAATTCATTTATCATTTACTGAGAACGCATCCAGAGGATACATTGAAAAAATAACTGCATGAATTGGAATAAAAAACAAAAAATAACGAGCAAATGCGTCCTCTATTTTTCAGAAGAAAAAAAAAGGAAAGTGAAGAGAATGCATTCAGCGTCTTCCCTATTTTCATCCACATTCGGTTACGGTAGTTCCACATATAGAAATTTCTCCATTCATCAAAGGTTGTGATCAATCATTCAAACAATTTCAAATGGTGCAACTCCAAGATACATGAATTTTCATCATCAATCATTGTGTCCATTGGTAAGACCATTTAGATTTATAAATAGATGTCAGAAGGGTGGAGTTTTGGTGCATGAAAAAATCATCCATTTTTAAGAAGCTATTCTTCTTTTTTATTTTCGGTGTTGAAATAGTTAGTGCAAACCAATGTCAACAAAACCTCATTTTATCTTAGAGGATATTTGTTCTATATCATATGCACACAAAATGAAACAAATAAAGTGCTAAGGAAAGTGTAATTCATGACTTGACTATTTGTACATTTTATTATGATCTCAAACACTTTTCCTCCGTGTGCCTTTGCCTTAGACCAGAGCATTTTCCAACAAATGCTCAAACAATATAAGATGATAAACAACCAGCATGGTTGCTTAGTTTATTCATATACAATAACAGTTAGGGGCTAAGGATGATACAATAAGGCACACGGGTAAATCAAAACAAATACTATAGTAGTAAATCAACACCAACAATTAGCAAGATTGAAACCTAGTACTGGTCTTTCAAACTGGTTTTGGCTGAATCCTTTTTAAGTCCCCTGGATCGCACTCCCAGGAAGATCTTGAGGACACACCAATTAACCAATGCATCTGGAACCAGCTTGAGCATGACTTCCTGCAGAGCATGAGCCCAATAGGGCACGCAGATCTGATCGTGGCCAATCCAACGCGCACTTGCTCTGCTGTAATCCTCCGCTGAGGGAACAAACAGAGAAGATTTCCTTATCTTTGTCATCTTCGTCGCCACCATTCCTGGAATCTGAACATCATCACGAGCTTCCATTAACTCCCTTATTTTCTCTCGCATTATTTATGAAAAACAGAAGCAGCTAAAGAGAGAAACTAGTGAATCAACCTGGCACTGTATATCAATCCCCTGCTGCTTGTACTCCAAACTGATGCATTTTGAGAGCATTGAAACATAGCTGTAGAAAGCAAGTATCAGGGCCTATTTTCCCGATCTTATTTTGGTTGAACTGGACTGATTCAATTGCAGATCATGACTATATTACACTAAATTTCATCAAATCAAAATCTACAACCGAACTCAATTGCAGATAAACTCGAGAGATGGGGCCTTAGCCGATCATTAAAAGAAAACACAGGGCAAGTATAGATAAGAACATACGCTTTAGTTGCTGCATAAACGGACCAGAGAGGATATGAAGGAACCATACAGGAAGAACCCGAGCCGACATTAACAATAACACCCTTTTTCCTCTTCAACATGCCAGGAATCACAGCCCTAGTCACCCTGTTAACTCCTTCAACATTAACCTTAATCACCCTCTCCATCAATCCGACATCCACCTCATGAAAGTACCTCGCATAAGGGTAGGATACCCCAGCATTGTTCACCAAGATCCCGACATCTAGCCCTCTTATTGCATCCTCAATCTTTTCACCATCACGGTCAACCTCAAAGTCGTCCAAGTCGACGACAACTTTCTTGATCTCAACATCACCGTGTTTGCTCTTGATGCCTTCACATGTTGCATCAAGTTTCGAAGTGTTTCGCCCGAGTAGTACTAGGTTTAGGCCCTTTGATGCTAGCTCGAAGGCGAGTGTTTTTCCGATTCCATCTGTCGAGCCTGTGATCAGAGCCCATGTACCATAACTTTGTTGCAGATTCTTGGGTGGCCTTATGAACATTTTCCATGCCCAGATGAAGAAACTGAGGAGAGATTTTGCCAGAGAAAAGAAGCCGGATGCAGCAAGAAGTAGCAGTATGGTGCCTTGCATATCCATGTTTTTTGTGTTCCTCTCTGGACTCTAAAAATATTGATTGGATCCTTTGATTCCTTTCTAAGTATTGATTGATTGGATACCGGGTTTGTGCAAACTTGTGGACTGAAGCGACCGTGTGATAACGTGATTAACAGGAGAAAAGTTAATGAAAACACGTGTTAATGAACCTGCATTACAGGGCAACCCGAAAAACATAAAAGCACTAATCCGTTTCAGGACAAAATATGTGAGCAGAAAAACACCTGTTCAGAGGGATACTGTACCGTGTTGGTAAAAATTGAGTACTTGGTCTGGTCCACTAATATTGGCCCCTTTGACCAGCCAATTTTTTATGGCATGTTTGACGATAACTTTTGTTGTATATAGTAATGGACCTTATGTGAGATGTCTTTGGATTCTCCGTAACGTATAGTTTTTGAAAAGTACAATTTTATAAACTATTATCGTACGTAACAAAAGTTATCGATGGTCAAACATGCCTTGAAAAAATGTAAGAAAAAAGGGGGCCAATATAAGTGGACCAGAGGGAGTAACAAATTACTCTATCTCACCTCAAATTGCAAATAATCTTTTTCACGCTCATTAAGAATCCAACCATACAACGTACGATAATATTATTGTTTGAGTAGAGTGCCCATATGATCCTATGTTTTGGTCATATGTGCCAATATAACCTGTATGATCAGGAAGTGTTATTATAACCCTATGATTTGTTGAAATGTGCTGATATAACCCTGAAGTCCTAAGTTTGGCCGGAAAAACATGAAATAATGATTATACCATTGGTTTCAAAAAAATAGAAAAAAACATAATTAGTGGAAGGACGTTTATACCCCATTATCCCTGCAAATTTTACCTCTATCCCTTCGTTTTCCAACCTAAATTTTACCTCATTTATTCGTATTCCCATTAACTAGGCCGGGAGGATGGTTTTCAAGGCGGGCGAACCCTAACCGGGAAGGGCAGTTGCGGTCCTGCTCCTGGATGGCGCTGGAGAGGAAGAGGGTCTCTTCCAAGTTGCCATTTCGAGGAGAGTGTAAAAATGGCGCCTAAACCCATGGCGTTATCTTTTTCTATATCATCAGCTATATCACCATTTCCTTTCCCTCCCAACTTCAGAAACCCTGACTCAAATCACAATTTCAATCAAACCCCTCTCAATTAGTGAAGTTCCCGAGAAGTTATAGAGGCGGCGATCAATCAAACCCTAATTAATCAAATCGACCGACGGCAGGAAGTTACAGAGGCGGCGATCGAATCAGAAAATGTTACAGGGGCCGGCGAGGCCGATGGCAGAGGACGGCGAGGGTTTTGAGTGGACGATGATGGACTTGAAGGCGTGGATCTGAAAGCGTTGTTATCGACATCGAGAACATCAAGCAGAAAAGCCGCCGGATCACGCCGTTTCTTACTCACTGATTCACCTCCCCTCCGGTTCTCTCTACTGACATAAAGAAGTAGAAAAAGGACAAATAAAAGGTTTTGAAGGTCTCTATGATGCTCGCGTGTTGCTATGGCTGCAGAGCCGCATTGCAGACTTCGAAAATGGATGCCCCGGGTTACGTTGACCCGGATACTTATGAACTGGTGAGTGTGAAATGTGGAGTATATGTAAATTGTATATTGTCAAGCAGTAATATTTTAGATTCCGTCTCTTGAAAGACGTTATGGAAAGACCAAGGTTTAAAGTGTAAATTAGAAAAAATTAAGATAAAATTTTTGGGTTGCATGAATCGGGTTATAAATTTTATAACTACTACATGTTTCATACTAAAACTTTAATATTGCAACTAAGACCTTTTACCTTTTATTATTCAAATCAAACCCCGTCTTTCCATAAGCATATGGAAAGACCGTTTTTCCTAAGACTTTGCCAATATTTTATTGTGAATTTGAATAATGGGTTAATGTGCAGAAGAAAGCATTGTCAATTGGAATGACGACAAACGATGACCACTTTCTTAGTTTGATGCTTTTTGTTTATGTTGTGATTCTATGTTTTTTTTGTCTAGTTTGATGCAACTAGTTTCCAGGTTCTGTTAGTGAATTTCTAGATTTTGGCCACTGTTTTGCTAGCGCGCGGTGGCGGAAGTGGCGGAGTAGTGGTGGAAGCAGCAATGATTATGGAGATGAAGAAGAAGAACTTAGGGATAATTTTGTCATTACATTTTTTGTTTTAAAACTAAGGGTAGTTTAGTCTTTTTATATTTGGTCAATTCCGGAACTACATATTCAACGCTGGAATAGTGTCAAAAGGTTATATCGGCACTTCTAATGCAAAACATAGGGTTATAATAACACTTTCTAATCTTGCAGGATCATATTGACACTTATAACTAAAACATGGGGTCATATTTGTATTTTAACCTTATTGTTTATATATCTATTCAAATATGTGGTCAAAGTTGAACAGTAAATAGTGACATAAAACTTTTGAGAAACTACTTGTTACGACGAATTCAACCATATAATATTATTCAAGTCTGAGCAGTATGCGGGATGCGTAAGAGATCTTTTATCCTCTTGCTCATCCAACATAGTAGAGAAGTGTTCCCACATACTCCCTCCGTCCCAAGATTATTGGCATATTTAGTTTTTCAAAGTCAAACTTGGTAAAGTTTGACCTTAAATAAAAATTAATATATGTATAATAAAAATATCATGTGAGTTATTATTAGATTCATCTTAACATCTATTTTCTAAATATCAATTTTATATGCAAAAATATTATATTCCCTCCGTCCCATCCCAAATTACAGCTCAATCATTGCACACCGTGAGAGGCATATTTGACCGTTAATATCTTTAACTACGTATAATAACGGCAAATGAAATGTTACTTTCCAAAAACTACTTGTTACAACGAATTCAACAATATCACACACGATAATATTATTTCTCATATATCCATTCAAATATGTGGTCAAACTTCGATAGATAATAGTGCCATAAAGTAAGTGGATAATTTGGGCTGGGACATATGGAGTACGTAACTAGAGATATTAAGGGTCAAACATGATCATTGAAAACCGTAAAAAAATAAATACGCCAATAATTATGGGACGGAGGGAGTATAAATTAGATATCCTTCCTCTAAACTTTCTACGTGGGACAACGGATGAAAATACAAGTTTTTTTTATTCAAATTTGATCTTTGGTTGAAAGGCCCATTTTGCATATTACTAACAATCCCCCACTAATACAAAAGGGCAAAAATGTAATTTTTCTTAGCATGTGAAAGTTCAACATTTAAGCTTCAATATATTTTGATTGAACTAATGCGTAGTGAATACGGATGATCATCCTGTTTTCGAAGTGAACGTATTTGGAAATCCTAACTTGTAGATCATTTCAAGAACACATGTCTTACTTAAGTAAAACGACTTCTGCGACAATCGACAACTTACAATGACCATAGTTTCCTTAGAAAAACTCATGAGTACTCTAGAAACACAACCCTTAAACTTTACACAATTATGGGACGGAGGGAGTATAAGCTAGATATGGGACGGAGGGAATATAAACTAGATATCCTTCCTCTAAACTTTCTATATGGGATAACGGGTGAAAATACAAGTTTTATTATTCAAAATTTGATCTTGGGCTGAAATGCCATTTTGCATATTACTAACAATCCCCACTAATACAAAAGGGCAAAAAAGTAATTTTTCTTAGCATGTGAAAGTTCAACATTTAAGCATCAATATATTTTGATTGAACTAATGCGTAGTGAATACGGATGATCATCCTGTTTTCGAAGTGAACATATCTGGAACTCCTGTTAGACTAAATCAGACTCCTGATTAGATTATGATTTACTTTGATTAGAGTTCTTTCCTTATTATACCTCTATTGTACTCTCTCTATATATTCAGATATCAATAATACAATTTATTACGGCAAATCATTATGTCATGGTATCAGAGCAAGTTCTGATCCAAAAACCTTAAACCCTAATTTTTACAAACTTCCTCTTCCCTTCTCTTTTCCGGCCGATCAACTCCCGACAACCTACCGGCCACTTCCGGCAGTTTTTTTTTCCAACACATTCCTAGTATACCAAATCTTCTTCTCCGACCATTAATTCTGACAAAGCTTCCCATCCGTTCCAGGGTTCGCTCCAGCGTTATTATTTTCTCCGACGATTTCCAGATCTATCATCTCCGGCAACGTTGTCACCGAACGAAATTCTCCATCCTCGCCGCATTCTTCCACCATCTCTTCGGGAAGTGTTTTTCTATGGTAGTGGCGGTCTCGGCTCCAATTTGTGTACAACGGTAGCAGCCATCCTTTTCCCGGTGGATAATACATTCAGAAGCGGCGTCCCGCTCTTACTGCACGCCGACGCAAATCCGATCACTAGCTCCAGCGCGAGATCTACGCATCGTCTCCAGCGCGTGAAAGTCACGCGCTAGCTTTTCCAAAGAGGAAAACTCCAGCGCGTGAAGTGCATGCGCGATTTTGACCCGCGCGTGAAGGGCACGCACGATTTTGCCCTGCGCGTGAAGGGCACGCGTGATTTGACTCGTGCATCAACTCCTTCTCGTGAGTTGAACCTATTTCTCGCGAGTTGAACCTGTTTCTCGCGAGTTGAACCTGTTTCTCGCGAGTTGAACCTGCTTCCCGCGAGTTGAATCCGTTTCTTGCGAATTGTTCAAATTCTCGTCAGCACTTAGTCCATTTCTGTGAAATTTTGGTCTTTTGCTATGGTTCATTTGGGCCCTATATCTCTGGAAGATTGCTCCACTAATTGGATTGCGGACAAGGTGTTGTTTCAGGCCAGTTTGAATGGTCCAAATCGTTATTCTTCGTCGAATCAGTGGATCGTTGATTCAGGTGCTACATCTTATATCACTACTCACACCATTCATCTTGATCAGGTACAACGTTATCGTGGTTATGATTCTATTCTTGTTGGAAACGGTGAATCATTATCTATTTCTCACATCGTCCAATGTCATTTATCTGGTTTCTCTGTTAATGATGTCCTTTGGTCCCTAAGATTACTAGAAGTTTATTGTCCATTAGTAAGCTTACTCGTGATCTACCTGTTCGTGTTATATTTGATGCCGATGCATTTTCCATTGAGCACAAGATTACAGGGATGATAATTGGTAAAGGCTGTCATAGGTCTGGTGTTTATTTTCTTGAGACTGGTAATTCCAGTTTTTTAGGTGAACTACGCTCTACAAAACTTCATGCTTCTTTTGAGCAGTGGCACTCTCGCCTCGGTCATGTGTCTCATGATACTGTTCAGTTATTAAATCGACGGGGCCTTATTTTTGTCACTTCTGCTACGACTGCATCTGTCAGTTGCTCTCCTTGTCAGATGGCCAAGAGTAGCCGCTTGCCCTTTTCCACTAGTGACAAGCGCGCTACTAGTTTATTGGATAAAGTACATTGTGATTTGTGGGGACCAACTCTTGTTTTATCTGTCGGTGGTTTCTCTTATTATGCCATTTTCATTGATGATTTCTCGCGATTCACATAGTTTCTTCCAATGCGGCATAAGTCGGGTTTCTATGACACTTTTATCCAGTTTCAGAAATTCGTTGAGAATCAATTTTTTGCTAGGGTTAAAAATTTTCAGACCGATGGTGGCAAGTTTACTAATCACAGACTTCAGGCTCATCTCATATCATGTGGCATTCATCATCAGATGTCCTCGCCTTATACACCTACTTAGAATGGCCGGGCCGAGCGAAAGTATCGTCACATCACAGAGACTGGTCTTGCCATGTTTTTTCACTCTTCTGTGCCATACTGTTATTGGGTGGAAGCTTTCTCCTCTGCGGTTTACATTATTAACCATCTGCCTAGTTCAGTTATGAGCAGAAAATCACCTTTTGAGGTTTTTTTGGTCATGTGCCTGACTATACCCTCTTTCACCCGCTTGGTTGTCATGCATTTCCATGTCTGCGTGCCACTGCTACTGATAAGTTTGCACCCCGATCCATTCCCTGTGTTTTTATTGGCTATAGCCCTCGTCACAAGGGCTTCCAGTGTCTCGACCAGACTTCTGGGCGCATCTATATCTCTCGCCACGTTCGTTTTGATGAAACTTTCTTCCCTTATGTCTCATCTTCCACGGACAGTCGTTCGATTTCAGATCTGGAGATTTCATCATTTTTTATGGAACTGTTACTTCATTGATTGGGGCCACCATGCCTGTGTTTGTGCCTGTTCCAGCTGCCCCTCCTTCACCACCATCTTCCATCTGGACGGCTGACCTGGACCTGGCTCCTCGGCCAACGCCCACCATACCTCAGTCGCTGGCCATCACTCCTCCGCCACCGTCTCAGCCTTTATCGGCTATCATTTCTCCGATGACTTTCGACGATCACTCTCCGGCCAGTGCAGCTCGATCTTTCTCGGTGTCATCAGCTGGTTCGACTCCTCCAGCTTCGCCGCCACAACTTCATAATCATCGGATGACCACTCGATCTTCTACTGGTGCCATTCAGTGCCAGGATTATTCAGATATTATTGCTCATGGTCTCATTGCCGCACTCCTCTCTCAGACAGATATCGCTCTGCCCTTCAAGATCCAGCCTGGTTTTTAGCCATGGATGATGAGATGGCCGCTCTTCGTGGTCAACACACTTGGAATTTGGTGCCTCGACCTTTGAATGTCAACATTGTTGGCTCCAAATGGGTTTATAGGCTCAAGTATCAACCAGATGGCACTATTGAGCGTCACAAAGCTAGACTTGTGGCGCAGGGTTTCTCACAGATTCCAGGTTTTGATTTTGACCACACTTTCAGTCCTGTGGTCAAAGCCTCCACTGTTAGGACGATTCTCGCCATAGCCGCCATGCGTTCCTGGCCACTTCATCAGTTGGATGTCAAGAACGCTTTCCTTAATGGTGTTCTTGATGTTCCAGTCTACATGAAGCAGCCCGTTGGTTATAAGGATTCTGTCCATCCAGACTATGTTTGTCATTTGCAAAAGGCTATTTATAGTCTTAAGAAGGCTCCCCGGGCTTGGTTCCAGTGTGTTTTAGCAGTTATCTGACATAGCTTGGTTTTTGGTGCAGCTCAGCTGATACTTCTTTGTTTGTCCTTTCGAGAGGGTCATCGTTACTATACCTGCTTGTGTATGTGGATGATATCATTCTTACAGGAAATGACTCGACTCTTCTTCGCCAGTTCATTGATCGGACACACAGAGAGTTTGCGATCAAGGATCTTGGTGCTCTTCATTACTTTCTTGGTCTTGAAGTTTCGCCTACCTCCTCAGGATTACTGCTTGGCCAAGCAAAGTATGCTCGGGATATTTTGAATCGGGCTGGTATGTCTGACGCGGCACTAGTTTCTACTCCATTTGTTGCTGGTTCTCAGCTTCACAGCTCTACCAGTCCTCCATTTCGGGATCCTACACTTCATCGTTCTCTTGTTGGTGCCCTCCAGTATCTCACCATCTCTCGCCTGGATTTGGCATTCTCGGTCAACACGGTGAGTCAGTATCTTCAGGATCCCAGAGATGACCATTTTGCTGCTGTGACTCAGATTTTGCGGTATGTTCGTGGCACTCTTCATTTTGGTCTCCATTTTTGCTCTGCTAGTACTTCTGATGTGTTAGGATACTCTTATGCTGATTGGGCTCGCTGTCTGGAGACTCATCGGTCCACTTATGGTTATGCAGATTTTCTTGGTGGGAATCTGGTTTCTTGGAGTGCCAAGAAACAACCCACTGTTTCTCGCTCTAGCACTAAGTTTGAATGCCGTACTCTCACCAACACTGCCTCAGAAGTGGTTTGGCTCACTCATTTGCTTCGTGATCTTTGGGTTCCACTTTCTGGTTCTCCATTGTTATGCGACAATAGTAGTGCTATCTTCTTGGCTCAGAATCCAGTGGCGCACAAGCGGGCGAAGCACATCGACATCGACTATCATTTTGTTTGTGAGTTGGTGACATCCGGAAAGCTGCGCGTTGCTCATGTTCCGACTTCTCTTCAGATTGCAGACATTTTCACCAAGGGGCTATCTCGTCCGCTGTTCGAGTTCTTCAGATCCAAGCTGTGCGTCGGCGAGCATCCGAAGCTTCGCTTGAGGGGGGGTGTTAGACTAAATCATACTCCTGATTAGATTATGATTTACTCTGATTAGAGTTCTTTCCTTATTATACCTCTATTGTACTCTCTATATATTCAGATATCAATAGTACAATTTATTACAGCAAATCATTATGTCAACTCCTAAACTGGCAAATCATTCCAAGAATACGTGTCTTACTTACAACAACTTCCGCAACAATCGACAACTTACAATGACCATAGTTCCTTGGAAAAACTCATGAGTACTCTAGAAACACAACCCTTAAACTTTACACAATTATATTGAACTAATGTGCAAAGAAACTTGAAAGAACATAGCCTTGGTACGGAAAAAAAACATCTCCACTCTATGGTACTCCCTTCGTCCCATCTCAAATTGCACGGAATTTTTTTCACGCTCATCAAGAAACTTGTCTAACCGTTAATATGTTTAACTACGTATAATAACAGCAAATAAAAAGTTACTTTTGAGAAACTACTTGTTACGACGAATCCAACCATATAACATTTGATAATATTATTGTTTATATATCTACTGTATTTAAATATGTGGTCAAAATTAGACAGTAAATAATAACATAATGTAAAGTGTCCAGTTTAAACTGAGATAGAGGGAGTATAACTATTTCATGCCCCGGTCTAAGAAAGAAGGATTTGCAAAATGGTGGACATGGGAACTTAAGGGATTCAACTTCAAACATTTCAATGCTCCCAAGTCCCATCTTCAAAGTTTGGAGTCCCATCTACAACATCAATACTCCCTCTGTCTCAAGTTAAATTGCACAGAATCTTTTTCACGCTCATCAAGAAATTTATCTAATAGTTGATATGTTTATCTACATATAATAACGGCAAAAAAAAACTTACTTTTCAGAAACTACTTGTTACGATGAATCCAATCATATAACATATGATAATACTATTGTTTATATATCTATTCAAATATGTGGTTAAAGTTGGACAGTAAAGAGTAACATAATGTGAAATGTGTAGTTTAACTTGGGACGAGTGGAGTACTAAAATTCAAAATAATTGGGAAAGAATTTCAGTATCAGTACAATATGTAAAGATGGATACTCTTTTCTTTTCCTCTAATGATGATCATTCACTTCCATTTGGGAAAGAATTTCAGTATCGGTACTGTAAAAGATATGATGTGAATGGTTGATTTTATTCATCTCTGTACGTATCTATTTATACTACAAGTGCTAGTTCTAAGGATAAGATTTACACGTAAGAAATCCCACTGATTAGGGAAAGTGAACTATTTCCATAAACTAGGTACAATGAACCAGGACTAGTGTTTTAAGTCTTCAATATTCTCCCGCAAGCTCACGATCGAGTACGAACGAGAAGCTTGGACTTCAGGTTATCAAAGCGAGAAGAACCCAAAACCTTGGTGAAGATGTCAGCAATCTGATCAACAGAGCTCACATGTCGAACAACAAGTTCCCCAGCTTTGACTTGTTCTCGAACAAAGTGAAAAATCAATCTTGATGTGTTTAGACCGCTGATGAAAGACCAAATTGGAAGTAAGATACGTAGCACTGAGATTATCACAGAGGAGGATAGGAGCCTGAGAGACAGGGGCAGCCATTTTGGCTAGAAGCTGTTGAAGCCAGATGAGCTCCGCTGAGGCAAATGCGATCGCCCGGTACTCAGCTTCAGTGCTGGAGCAGGCTACAACCTGTTGTTTACAGGAGGACCAGCTGATGAGATTACCACCAAGGTAAATGGAAAAGCCATGTTGAGAGCGGCAATCATCAGGATCTGAGGCCCAACCGGCATCTGTAAAACATACAAGGCGATCATCCTGAGATGGCCAAAAGAGTAAGCCGTCATCAATGGTACCTTTGAGATACCGTAGTATGTGTTTCACAGCGGCCCAGTGAATATCTGAAGGTTGATGCATGAACTGACAAACCCAATTGACTGAATACGCAAGCTCAGGCCGGGTAATGGTGACATACTGTAGAGCTCCTACAATGCTGCAATAGAGATGGACATCTGGGAAATGATCACCACCAATGACGAGGCGCGAGCCCGGAATGGCCGGAGAGGCAATTGGTTTTGCACCAACCATTTTGCTCTTGTCAAGAAGATCAAGAATGTATTTTCGTTGAGATAAAAGTATACCTGAAGAGTTGCGAAGAATTTCAATCCCAAGGAAAAAATTCAGAGCACCCAAGTTCTTCAAAGAAAAAACTGAGTGGAGATAGCCAACAAACTCATCAATGAACTTGGAGCTCGAGCCAGTGATGATGAGATCATCCACATAAACTAAAACATAGACGACATCAGACCCATAATGTTTGATGAAGAGGGAGGTGTTTGAAACACATGGTTTGAAGCCGTGCTGTAGAAGGGCCTGGTTGAGCTTCTGAAACCATGCTCGCGGTGCCTGTTTGAGACCATAAAGAGCTTTCCGAAGACGGCAAACATGAGAGGGCTGCTGTGGTAAGACAAAACCAGGTGGTTGCTCCATGAATACAGTTTCAGACAGATCACCATTGAGAAAGACATTGTTGATGTCAACCTGGCGAAGAGGCCAATTTTGAGTAACAGCCAAACCGAGGACCACCCGAATGGTAGTGGGTTTGATGACATGGCTGAATGTGTCGAAGTAGTCAACCCCCTCTTCCTGATTAAAGCCTTTTGCAACTAGGCGAGCTTTGTAGCGCTCAACTGAACCATCGGGTTTCTTCTTGATCCTGAAAATCCACTTACAACCAACAAGATTAGAGGCACATGACCTGGGCACCAAGTCCCAAGTCCTATTAGTCATTAAGGCACCATACTCTAACTGCATAGCATGCTGCCAATTAGGATTCTTTTTGGCCTGAAGAAAGGATTTCGGTTCAAGATCGAAACCGTCAGAAGGTAATGGGTGTTTTGTAGCAGTGTAGAGCTTTGGCTTGAGAGAGTTAGATTCCGCACAAGTTGTCATACCATGAGTAGAGTTGGGCAGAAATATGAGGGAGCTATATGAGAGCTGATAGTAGAAGGCTGAGTAGAAGGACGAGAAGGGGCTGGAGACGATGAAATTGGCTGAGTGGTACTGGGTGGAGGAGATGGACTGAGTGATGGTGATGGACTGAGTGATGGTCCGGGACTGAGGTTAGAAGAAGGACTACGTGGAGATGGAGAGGGACTGTGATTGGTGACGGGTAGAGTGATAGGTGAAGAGAAATGTCTGAGGCAAGGTGCAGACTTTGAAGAGATATATCGGAGAAGGGTGATGGGGAGGACTTGGAGTTGTGGTCAGGAAAGGGAAAGGAAGAATCATCGAACACAACATGACGGGATATATAGGTACGAGAGGTGGGGACATGAAAGCAAAGGTATCCTTTGTGTTTGGTGTTGTATCCTATGAAGATGCAAGCAACAGAGCGAAACTCCAACTTGTTGCTGTTATATGGACGAAGGTAAGGATAACAGAGACAACCGAAGGATTTGAGAAACAGATAGTCTGGTTGGCGATGATAAAGCCGAGTGTAGGGAGATTCATTGGCGAGGGTAGGGGTCATGGTAAGATTGTGAAGGAAGATGGCAGTTTGGAAGACATGTTCCCAGAATGAGATTGAGAGATGAGAGTGGGAGAGTAGAGCAAGGCCTTTTTCAACGACAATGCGATTACGTCTTTCAGCAGCACCATTTTGTTCAGGGGTGTGGGGACAAGAAACTCTATGCAAAATACCATGATTTTGGAGAAAGGTAGAGACATTTCGATATTCCCCTCCCCAATCAGATTGAAAAGCTTTAATTTTTGTAGAAAATTGTGTTTCAACCATGGATTTGAATAGAGAAAAGGCCTGAAAGACTTGAGATTTGGCAGTGAGAAAGTAAACCCAAACAAATTTTGTGCAGTCATCAATGAAAAGAACAAAGTATCTATTTCCATTGAGAGAAGGTACCGAGGCAGGGCCCCACACATCAGAATAAATCAAATCAAAAGGAAGTTTTGAGGGAACATGACTAGAGGGAAGAAATAGCTTGTGGCTTTTGCCTAACTGACAAGCATCACAAACAAAAACAAGTTTATTGTTTGAAGAAACATGTAAGTTGAAACGTGATAGCTGGCTATGTAAAACGTTTTCATGTGGGTGAGCGAAGCGATGATGCCAACATGCCACTGAGGCTCGTTCTCCAACAAAAATGCGAGGAGGGCTGGAAGAGGACAAACTGGCTGGGATTCGATACAGACCATCATCAACTATTCCTTTTAGCAACGTCTCTCCCTGCCAACTCTTAACATAGCAACGGTCATGATGAAATTCAAGAAACACATTATTGTCTTTGCAAATTTTAGAGACACTTAGCAAATTTTTGGATATTTTTGGGACAACTAGGATTTCATTTAATGACAAGAAATTAGAAGCATGCTGTGCATTTAAAGTAGAGTGACCTAAATGAGTAATAGGGAGGGACTGACCATTTCTGACGAATAGATTGGCAGCTCCAGTGTAGTCCGAATGCAGGTTCAGATTGCCTAGATCAGCAGTGACATGGTGTGAAGCACCTGAGTCGACCACCCACGGGTCCTGGAGTGCCGACGGAGACGCGCCGCCGCTGGAGTTGTAAGCCGTGTAGGCTGTCTTTACCGAGGACTGGAACTGACGTTGGCGTTCAGCTGCACGACGGTTGGTCGGAGGATAGGCAGCGATGTTGAGCCTATTGTGACAGTTCCGCCCGCTGTGATTGGGCTTCTCACAGATGTCGCATTTGAGAGTGATGGAACCGGAGCCGCGGTCAGCATTGGAGTCATCCATCCCCGAAGTGGGCCGAGAGGAGTGACAGGGGCTCGGCCTGGTGCGCGGCGGTTGGAGTAGAACGCCATCGGCACAGCCGCATCACAAGAGGACTCCAGAAGGCGCTGCTCCTCCTGTAGCAGCAAGCCGAGCAGTTCATTCGACGTGACTGGAGTGGTGCACATGGCTAAGGCGGTTTGAAACGCGGCATATTCAAGGCCTAGCCCGTAGATGATGAAGGACACAAAGTCATTGTCGGATACCACCGTGAGGCATTCAGCCAATGAGTCCGAGATGGTACGCTTTTTCTCAACATAGTCAAGAATGGACAGAGAGCCCTTTTGAAGCATCTGGAGTTGCTGTTTGAGATGCATTTGATGAGCCTGAGTTTGTGAGTGAAACATTTGTTCGAGAATGATCCAACATTCAGAGGTGGATGTTGCCCTAGTGATGTGACCGGGCATAGGGGATGCGAGGGTTGATCGGAGCCACAAGAGAACAAGGCAATCCTTTCTTTTCCATGACGTAAAGTCTGGGTTAGCAGCTGGTGTAGAGGTGGATTCCTTCGGCGTGATGAACGGAGATGGAGCGTTGCCGGGGACGAGAAAATCCTCCAGTTCGTAGGCTTCCAGAGCCGAACGAACCGTGCCGCGCCAAAGGAAGTAGTTGGTGCGGTCCAAGCGAACAGCCAGGGCCGGAAATTGTAAGTTTGCCGAGGCGCCGCCGGAGGCGGTGAAGAGGATGGAGGAGGCGGAAGCATTTTGGCCGGATTGATTATTGTCAGCCATGATGAGGGTTTATGGAGATGTGAAAACGAGGCTATACTGATACCATGTAAAAGATATGATGTGAATGGTTGATTTTATTCATCTCTGTACGTATCTATTTATACTACAAGCGCTAGTTCTAAGGATAAGATTTACACGTAAGAAATCCCACTGATTAGGGAAAGTGAACTATTTCTATAAACTAGGTACAATGAATCAGGACTAGTGTTTTAAGTTTTCAATAGGTACAAAATGTAAAGATGGATACTGTTTTTTTTACTCTAATGATGACCATTCACTTTCATTATTGATATTACAATTAACTTTTATTTTTAGTTTATATATATTTCATTAATTGGTATCAACTTGTTAATTCATTTAAATTCATTTATTTATTTTTCAGTTATTTTATTGTTGATGCATATATTTACATGGCAAAGTCTTGGGAAAGACGGTCTTTCCATAGGCTTATGGAAAGACGGGGTTTAATTCGAATAATAAAAGGTAAAAGGTCTTAGTTGCAACATTAAAAATTTAGTATGCAACATGTAGTAGTTATAAAATTTATAACCCGGTTCATGCGACCCAAAAATTTTATCTTAATTTCTTCTAATTTACACCTTAAACCTCGGTCTTTCCATAACTTATAGAAAGACCGTCTTTCAAGAGACACACTCTATTTACATTCTCATTAATATTTGTGCAAACATAAGTGAATTTAGAAAATAGCGTGTCACTGCACAAGTCATACTTGTAATATGTCGTTTAAGAGGGAGTTTGTCATTAGCTTAAAATGTGAGAGTCGCCCTATTTTTTGTATTTTTATTTGTTAGCAAACAGTGAAGCGACATCATTTAAAATTGAAAGAATGAGTTGTTTAAGTACATGAAAGAAAATTATTGTGATTTAGACTTTAGTCAAAAAGAGGCAAGACAACCTAACTCCAAATTAACCATGAGTGTTAGCCTATTGTGGTAGAGAAAAATGTGAATACGACATCGATAGGACTTGGTTTAAAAATTCGTTATTTTCAGTCTGAAAATCATAGTACTCCAAAATAGAATGACTAAATTGTTTTTTTGTCCCCCTAAATATAATGCAATACTGATGCGTCTCGAACAATCGACCGGTTCGTGGGTTTGAGTTCTTCTCGAACTAACCTGCAATAAAACTGTCTCTGGGGGTTCCAGGGGCCAGCACTCCGATGCCTAAATTAGTCTAAGAGTCCAATATGATTAAGACACAATGAATGATAAGTAAATGCTTACCTTGTATTTATACTCCGTGTCCTAAATAACGTTCTCCTTAATTATCGCTCTTCATTATCCACGAATGCGGTATTTATGTTTGAGTATTAAATATTCACTTAACTGGGCTGCCACATCTTCAGCCCAATGACCTTCTTGAGCTTAACCTCTATCAAGAGCCCCAAGAAAAGTAGGTTCTCGGCCTCAGAAGGCTAGAACGGTACAAAGGTTCTTCGAGGTCTTGAATGTATGGGACAGTTCGAGAACTCTGAAGACTCGAAATGAACCTTACACTTCGTTGCTCTTACCTTCGAGGGAGGGAACCTAGTTTTCTAATCAACTCTCAGCATTAGGATTCCAAAAGGCGTGTGCGTGCTGTACAACCGTGCGTATCACTGCTCCCTAAAAAGCATGTCGTCAGAAGACAGAAAAGAAATTGCGTCTTTCTATAACTTTTTATATTTCCAAGGCAGTTATTAACTATCCTTTGTTTCAGCCCCCCTTATGACCCCTTAACCACTCTTTCTTCTTTCACTTTTCTCATTTGCATGAACTTCTTACGAGTACTCTTTCTCTACTTCTCTCTTGAGTGATCTAATTTTCATCTCTCTTCTTATTCTAATCTTTTCGTTTCCCCACCTTACAATCATGCCCCGCTCTGATGAGGGTTCCGACTCAGAGAGATTTCCCGGTGAGATTAGGGTAGTAGGGGCGGGGATTAGTACGCCAGGAAGAGCTATTAGTGACTTGGAATGCACTCATTTCGAAGAATTCCGATATGATTCCGATGCCGGAGAAGGTATGTCTGATCACATTACTAACAGTCCTGGGGAAGAGAGGGTTTTCCCAGTAACTGATATTCCTTCTTGAGAGCCCATTGAGAACTGGCCACCAGGCATGGGCAAGCCCTATATAAGGAGATCCCCTACCAGTGGCAAAATTAGTTTCTACCCTCCTCCGAATCCAGAGCACGAATTGGAAGGGGGGTCAAATACATCTCTGGCCTGCAAGGAAGCGTCCCTCGAGGCCATAGAGGAGGAGGATAATGCATCTCTTTTGAGAGAGAGGATGCCATCGAGGAGGAGGAAGCACCCTCGAGAGCACTTAAGGTATCTTCTTTGGCTAAACCTCTCAAAATAAGAAAATGGGAACTTCTCGAAGGATAAGGCTAAGGGACTTGGGGAAGGAGCCCCTACCCCGGTAGTGGGGAAAACTATCTCATCAATTTTGGACTCTATCCCTCTTGGCCAACGAATATCCCCATATGCTGATTTTCAACCCTTTCGAGAGCAAGATACCCCCCACAATCTCCCCGAGGGAAGATCAGCCATTTCTCTCAGCATCTTCGCTGCGGGCTCACCTTTCATTTTCCGCCCCTTTTTTTCCAAACTTCTTAAACAATTCCAGGTGAGCCCTGCACAAGTTCATCCTAATGTCTTTGTGATCATCATGATGTTCTTGACACGATGTGATGAGTTCAGTATCAAGCCCAGGTGTAAGCTGCTTCGCTCGCTGTACTTCGTATCTTACACTAGGCAGTCCATTGACATGATTGTCACTTTTACCAGCCAGGAGGCACATCACAAGGTCTTTGCTGTTCCTAGTAATTTGGGGGACTGGAGAAGCTGGAAGAAAGGGGTTTTGTTTGACTGCAGGAGTTATCGAGTTCCCCCGTGGAATTGGGACGTGCGAGTCGAGTCTCCTAAACCTGGGGAGTATATTTGTCCAGATGCCCTCGAGAGGGATAGGCAAAAGCTGCTGTCCACCTCCCTTGACTACAACCGCTTCAACAATCCTAATTCCTGGATTGGCGACTTTGCATTCCCTCCTGAAATATATGAGGAGTATGTGTATAAAATACTCTGGAAGAATATCAAGAAGAAGAGAAGAGAACTTGAGGGACCCAAAGAAGTCCCTCCCCTCGAGACCTTCATTAGTGATTTTAGGCGCTCGGAAGCCTCCGAAGGTGCCTTAATAGAATTCTACTTCTCCTGTCTGTTGTATCGTTGAGTTTACTTTTACTGATGGTTTCTTTTTTTTTTCTAGTGGGTCTCGCTAGCGGCTTAAGGAAACAGAGGCCCACGAAGCAGGGACAAGGTCCTCCTAAAGGGACCGTTACTCCCTCAAATCAGGCCTCCACTCCCTCGAATCAAGCCTCTCCCCCCACAATAGGTGGTGGAAGGCCTACTTCGACCATTGCTGATGGCCAACCTCCTCATACTAGGAATGTTCACTAGAAGACAAGGGCAGATGGCAGCAATGTTGGTAATGCCTCCCCAACACCTTTAATAGGAGCACGCAGAGGTGAGAACGCTCATCAACAGTCAAAACCCCCTTCAAGTGACGCGACGTCCATGTCCCGCATTGAACATCATCTCTCGAGGATGGTCTCTAACCCTGAGGTTTTCATCTGTTCCTTTGAAAAATTTATTTTAGTGTTGTTTTTCCTATCATTGATCTAAGTTTAACTATTTTTCTAGGTCTCCCAACTTTTCCACGAGCCACTGAGAATATGGCAGTTTTCGCCCTCGCTTGTACTTCTGGCCATGATTCTCTCGAAGAAAAGCTCAGCAAAAAGGATGCTGAAATTTTGGAGTTGAAGAGAGTGCTTGGGGATAATAATAGGGTGCTTAAGGAAAAACAAAAAAAAATTGGAAGAGGAGAGGCCGAATGTTGATGCCTAAAGAGGGATCAGGCTGCTGAGGATCCAGCCTCGCATGTTCAACTACTCGAGGCATTTAAAAGAAAACTTTTGAACAACTCTGAGCTACTTCAATTGTTTGTGAATATCTTGGGGTGGGAAAGCATCTCGGCTGTAGCGAATTAGCCAAGGAATTCCTGAAGCCTCAAGTGTCTGCCTCCCTGTCTGAAGAACTTGCTACGTAGGTGGACGATCTAGTCAACCCAGAGCTCAAAGCCACTTTAGACTCGAAATGGGATGAGGCAATCAAGAATGACAACCTTCGCTTTACCTTGATGGATTTCATTAAGTCTAAAGGGCAGATTGCTGAGGGGATTTGAGCGATCCCCCTTCCAGAGGCTATAAATGCCTCTTCCGAGCAGAATTCAGTAGCCGACCGAGTGGAAAAAGTGATTGCATCCACCTAAAAAGAGGATGATTCTAGGGGTTGTTTTTTACTATAACTTTGCCAATTAAGGCCCCCAGTTGTAACTTTTTTTTTCTTGAAACCTAAATGTAAGAATATCTTTTGCCAGTTTTAGGACCTATTTATTGATTTTGCCTTTGTTCTCTTTTCGTAGTTTAACTCGTTGAAGAGAGTGTTAGAAGGCGTTTGTGAGGAGCTTTCGAGTGCTCAAAAAGAGTTAAGTGAGACACACAAACATCTATTAAAAACCACACGGGATTTATCTAATTGTAATCGAGAGAAGGAAACTTTGAAAGACGCGCTCCACCAGCTCGAAGCTAAGATGAAGATGTTGCAGTCTAAAGACCATCCAACCTTTAAGGGGTTTGTTAGGAAATTTTTTAGCAAAGAATTTAATGGTACATATCCTTTAGAGGTGGTCGAAGGTAGTGATCCCGCAGATAAAGACTTTGAAGAGCTGATGCAACAAATATATTTAAAGTTTGGTTCTCTGAATTCATGCATTGCTACTGCGACTTGGCTTCCAGTAGTGGAAGGGTGCCAAATTGGTTGCATGGGAGAAAATTGCAGGCTAGTGGCCCAAAGGGAGTTACTTGCCGAGAAACATCTAGTGGCTCAGTGCAAAATAACTAGCCTTGAAGAGGAATTGCTCCCTTGGAAGATAGCTAGCGAGGTCCCCCTTTCTTCAAGCGAACCACATACATCCTCTCGAAGGAACCCTTTGGTTGAGGATAGTTCTTTGGTAGAATCCCTCTTGTCCGAGAACTCATGAATCGCGGGGGAGATCAAGGCCTAGAAGGTACATGCCAAAGAAGTCGAGGAGCATATCACCAATTTTGAAGAAAAAATTGTTGCACACGAAGTAAGCCTCCGTGCCCACATGCTTTCTCATGGACGTTAATTGGAACTCCTCGGCAGAAAAAAGGCCTTTGACCTTATTCTTGATTGGTTGGCGGAACTGAAGGTAAAGGGATTCACCCCTTGGGTTATCGTTCTGCTCCTCGATCACAAATATCTGCCATTAAAGAAGCTGATAAGCATCTTGCCCCCTCGAGCAAAGTTACCAAGGGATCCTCCACAAAATGCCGTAAGAGCGTTGGGTCTTCCTCGAAGGGCCCATTCAAACCTTCCACAAAGAAGCGGTGTAAGACCATTTGACCCCTGGATCCTTCCAAATATCCTGTGGAAGAACAGATGAAGGATATTCGGAGAACCGTAGGTATAAAGCTTGAAGAGCTAAAAGAGATAGAAGCAAAGGTGAATGGGCTAGCTCCTTTCACTAAAGATTTGTTTCGGGTGGGGTTTCCTCCATATAGATGAATACATTTAGATGAATAAGTTCATGTACTTTTTAGTATCAAAATTGTACTTCTATTTATTAATGAAGTTTGAATAAATAGCCTGTTTTACTCTCACTATTTGAAAACGCAGATCGGGTTTCTCAAACCCCTGTTATTAGCGTCAGTAAGGTTAAAAGATTGTAATAGGATTCATGTTGCTCGTGCCTTCACTTCCTCAAACATTTTACCCCTCGAATATGAGTGTCACGCGCAACTTCCTTAGGGAAATAAAGTTTTAATATCTTTGATAAGTAGGAATTAAAAAGTTCAAAGACATAAGAATTTTACCCAGGTTCGGTGTTTCCACCTACATCCTGCCAATTTTGTCCACTAGTTCATCATTCCAAGATTACAAAAGTATTGGGTAATTCTCATATCCAATTACCTTCTGCCCCCTCGAGGCGTGCTCATATTCTATTTACTATTGTTTTGTTGGTCACTTCCACTTGTCCATTGGCTTGGGGGTGGTAAACTGGTGTCACATTTTGCTTAATCTGATATTCCTCGCACTATTTCTTGTAGGGATCCTAGCAAACTGTGTTCTGTTATCCGTAATGATTATCCTTGGGATTCCGAAACGACACACAATATTCTTCCAGCAGAAGGAAATGACTGTTTTTCCTCTTATGTTTGTCAGGAGCTCAGCCTCTACCCACTTCGTGAAATAATCAACGGCTACGATTAGGTATCTGAATTTTCCTGGAGCTTCTGTAAAAGGGCCCACTAGATCAATCCCTCATTTATCAAATGACCACGAACTATAGATGTTTCTCATCTCTTCCTGGGGAACATGTGTTATAGGGGCATGTCTCTAACACTGGTGGTAAGCCTGGATGTATCGATTCGCATCCTCGAACATTGTCGGCCAGTAAAATCCCGCTTGAGTAAGCCTCCTTGCCACAGATCTGGCTCCCTGGTGGATACTGCATACCCCCCCCAATGGACTTCCCTTATGAGATAATCAGTCTCATGAGTGTTAACACATCAAAGCAATGACTGCAAATGATCCCTTATGTACAACACTTCTTCCTGCAAAAAATACATTGGAGCTTTCAACCCTATCTTCTTGGCATCCACTTCATTTTCCTGCAGAACACCCTCTCAAAGATATGCCAAAAACGGTGTCATCCAGAAGTCTCCCGCTTCCACCACCATGACCACAGGTTCTGTAAAATTTCGTTTGCTCAAAGTTTCCATTAGTAGTTGCTTCTGGGATTAGGTTCCCAAATCCGAAGAAGCAAGCTTGCTTAGAGCGCCTGCTTTATGATTGCTTTCCCTCAAAACCTGCGTTAAAGTGTAAGATTAAAATTTTTTAACAGGTTCTTCACTACCTCAACGTATCTTTGCAAGTTACGCTCTCTGGCCTCGTAATCTCCATTCACCTGTTGAACCACGATTTAAGAGTCACTGAAAACCTCCAGTTTCTCCACATGCAACTCCCTTGCGAGGTGCAATCCAGTGATCGGAGCTTCATACTCAGCCTCATTGTTAGTTGCTTTGAATACAAAGTTCAACACATAAGGGTAATCTCCGCCATTGGGGCTGGTTAACATAACCTTGGCCCCACTTCCTCCTGAAGGTGATGAACCATCCACATACAACTTCCATACCTCTTTTTGGCTCCCACCTTTCGAATGGGATCCAAACACACCTCGAGGGGCTCTGTAGTTTCCACTATGAAGTCTTCCAGCGCCTGACCCTTAATCGCAACTCGAGGTCGATATTGGATATCATGCTCTTCTAATTCCACTGTCCACTTCATCATTCTTCCTGAAATCTCTAGCTTTAGCAGAATCTGTGGAATGGGGTGATTTGTGAGCACCACTATTTTTTCTAGAATTAACCTCTCGAGGATAGTATACCTCTTCTCCTGCCCCTGTAAGGTACGACTGACAAAGTAAATCGGATGCTGAACATTTTCTTTCTCTTTTACTATGGTTGCACTAATTGCCAACGGCGACGCAAAAATGTATAAGTATAACATCTCATCCTTATCTGGTTTCATCAAGGTAGGTAGTGTCCCTAAGTGTTCCTTCAACTGCTTGAATGCCTCATCACATTTACCATTCCACTCAAATTTCTTTGCCCTTCGAAGAACATCGAAGAAGGGTAGGTGCTTCTCCGCCCTCTTCGATAAGAACCTGTTCAATGCTGCTAGAAACCCAATAAGCTTTTGTACATCCTTTATTGATTGTGGGGTTTTCATTGTCTTCAAAGCTTCAACCTATTCCGGGTTTACATCAATACCCCTCTCTGAGACCATAAATCCGAGAAACTTCTATGCCCCACACTAATAACACATGGGTTCAACTTTAAATTAGCCCCTCGAAGCCTACTGAATGTTTCCTCAAGATTCTTTAAGAATTATTCATGACTTTTGATTTTGACAACCATGCCATCCACATATATTTCCATGTTCTTCCCTATCTTTCCCCTGAACAGTTTATCAACTAGCATCTGGTAAGTAGCCCCAGTGTTTTTAAGCCAATGAGCATCTTCTTATAGTAGTACATGCCTACATCCGTAATAAATGATATTTTTCTTTGTCTTCCTCCGCCATGAGTATTTGGTGATACCCCTTATGTGCGTCAAAGAAAGATAGAATTTGATGTCCAGTGATGGCTTCCACTAATTTGTCGATTGGTGGCAACAGATAACTATCTTTGGGGCAGTATTTATTTAAATCGGTAAAGTCTATACACATTCTCCAAGCCCCATTATGATTCGGAACCATGACTGGGTTAGCAATCCATTCGAGGTAGAACACCTCCTTGATGACGTCTGCCCTCAACAACTTCTCCACCTCTTCTTTAATTGCTCTAACTGTTTCAGGAGAAAACCCCCTTTTCTTCTGCTTCGCTGGCTTAATCGAGGGGTCAATGTTCAGCCTATGCAGTGTGAGACTAGAAAGGTACTCCCGTTAGGTCTGAAGTATCCCACAAGAAAATGTCTACATACTCTCCCAATAAGTCTGTCAGTCTCTCCTTGACATATTCAAGAATTAGCTTCCCCACAGCTACTGATCCCATATCCCGAATAGGCATCTGTATTGTATTAGCCAATCCCACATCTGCGTGTACCGTTGCTACATCTCTTTGTCTTCTCACTTCTCGTACCGCCGTAAGGTTACATTTTTTAGCCACAATTTGATCTTCTCAAATTGATGCCACCTCTTTTTTAGTTGGGAACTTCATCATCAAGTAATAGGTGGACCAGACCACTCGAGCTTGGCACATCCATGGCCTTCCTAACATCACATTATCAGGGGAAGAGGAATCCACGACAATGAAATTACGCCTAATAGTCACCCCTTTGTCGCCATCCGCTATGCGAACGGGTAGGGTTATCTCTCCTTTGGGGAATATCGGACTTCCCGTGAATTCAGATAAAGGGGAAGCTAACTTTTTCAAGTTGTCGCGCCCTATATCCAACTGGTCATAAAACTCAGCAAACATCACTTCTACCCCACTTCCGTCGTCAACAAATACCCTTCTTATGAAAGACGTCCCAATAATGACTAAAATTACCATAGGATCCGCGTGAGGTGTTTGGTTTGGTATGACATCCGCTTTCGAGAAAGTAACCGTCAGGGACCCTTCAAGCATCTGCTCTTATCACATCATTCGAAGATCTCTCTCCCACCATACCGTTGATGACATTAATTACCCTTCGCACGGGTGGGTTTTCCCTTATCTTTATTTCCCCATGTTGTTCATGGGGTCTATCACGCCTTCCTTCCTACCACCTATCTCAAACAGCCTGTTCTCGAGGTCTTCTATCTCCTCTATCCCCATTATTTTGATTGTACTTTCTATAAGGCTGCCATTGGTTCATTCGAGGCCTTGAGGGGGCAGCCTGGTTCCTGTGTCCTTTCCCTCAAAATTTCCCTTCCCGCTCACACCTATCGATCTCCATCCTCAACTGCATACAATCATTTGTGTCAAGGATGTAATCCCTGTGATGATTGCAATATCAATTTGTTGCCCTCCGGGTCACTACCGAGTTGTATGAACTCTGCAAAGGTGGGGGTGCTCGGAACAACCCTGTATGTATGCTTAAGATCTATGCAGGAGTTCTCCATCTAAGTGTTGGTGGCAATGGAGTGTATCTCTCGAATAATGTTCTTATGGGTTTGACCGACCCTTTTTCTCTATGCTCTACATTTCTTCCTATTTACTTTGCAAGGATATCTCTTTTCCTTCTAGTTGCCTCATCTACCCTTGAGTACTGCTCTACAACCTCCTAACGTTTTTTGCAAGGTCTTAGGGGTGTTAGTACTAAGCTTCTTGTGTGATTATAAACCATGCATCCCCAGCAGGTACCCCTGGATTACCTCGTTCTCCGTTATTTCTATTACTCCCATGCTTCGTCCACATACCGATGATATAAGGCTTCTATGTTTTCCCCTATCTTTTTCTTTGTCTGATAGAGTTCTAACAGAGTTTTGGTAAACTTCTTCTGTGCGTAATGGCTCAACAATGCTCCGCTGAAGTCTCAGTACGATCGGAGCGAGCCTCTTGTCAACTTATTGAACCACTCATGTGCTTTCCCCCACAAGTAGCTTCCTACCAGCTTGCATGTAAATTTCCCATCGAAATCCCTTGAACTCATCAAGCCTATGAACGTCAGGATGAACTCTTGAGGGATAGTCTCACCACTGTATGTGGGAAGTCCTTCCAGAGGCTTCACTTCTATTGGCCATCGAACCTCGGTGATCACCGATCTGAAAGGAGATCCCGCAACCTTGCCCAAGGGTCCGATTAACCTATCCAATTCACTTCTTAATGATTCACATGCATCCGAGGGGGATTCCTGTTTCCCCCTGGCGGGTTCAGCCCCCTGTCGTGACAGCCCAGCTGTGGCAGATAAGAAGGTTGAGTCACTCCATATCTGGGGTTTATCCAAGGTTGTCTGAAACTCGTGTATGGTGGTGGTGGTTGGACATATGGATTGTAAAGTCCCTGACTAATTCCCATACTCCCGTATCCTTGCATGGCAGAAGAGGCCACTATCCCATATGCTGCTCCTGGACCGGCCAGGTCGAGGGTTGGAGCAGATAGGGCTAGCGGATGTAACGAATATACTGTGCCCTATGAGTAACCAGGAATAGAAGGCCGAGGCCTAGCTTGCAATGGCTCTCCAACATATGCATGATAAAGATAGGCTATTGCAGGTTGAGGGGCCCATCCCATAGTTATTCCCGCATGTGAGGGTGGCAATACTCCGTGCGTGACCCTGTCATCCCTCGGAGGAGAAGTAACTGATAGCCAACCGGAACCAGGACCTGAGCTGCTCGTTCTACATCTTGATTCGGGGTCACCCTCCCCGCACTCTGATTTCCTTGCTCGTGCTAGGCATAGGCTTCCATATACGAATCTCCCGAAACATCCGTAAACCTTCCATCCCTTGAATCGACTACCCCTTCGAACAAGGAATCAGGGTTTCTTAGTTCTTGCTCTCCCATCATTTCCAGTGTCCTCGAGGGCCCTGCATCATTCTGGATTGGTGCCAGGGTATTTGAAACAAATGCCACCGGGGTTTGCCCCCCTTCGTGGTTTACGACTGTAATAGGCTCCACACGCAACTTTGTTCCTGACGTTTAAAAGCAAGCCATTTCGATGTCCTCGACACGAACGTCATTTCATACTTCTGAATCCTCTGTTCTTAATCTTGGCAGAGATCCAGCCCTCGTACCTATCAACCTCAACCTTTCACTCCTTCGAACAACCGTGAAAATAAACTCTCAAAACCCTTGATCTGACTTGGTCATCCCCATAGACGGCGCCACTTCATGCGTCTCGAACAACCGATCGGTTCGTGGGCTTGAGTTCTTCTCAAACTAACTTGCAATAAAACTGTCCCTGGGGGTTCCAGGGGTCAGCACTCTGATGCCTAAGTTAGTCCAAAAGTTCAATATGATTAAGACAAAATGAATGATAAGTAAATGCGTACCTTGTATTTATACTCCGAGTCCTAAATACCATTCTCCTTAATTATCACCCTTAATTACCCACGAATGCGGTAATTATGTTAGGGTATTAAATATTCTCCTAACTCGGCCGCCACATCTTCAGCCCAATGGTCTTCTTGGGCTTAACCTCTATCAAATACTATCTGTTGGTCCCCAAGGCCAATACTACATTTGTTCAACAACTAACAAATAAAAATTTATTTGTTTGGTCCCAAAGGTAGTTTTCAGGTAAACCGAAGTTGTTTTCGATATGGCCATGAGGTATTTTTGTAATTTTACCAATTTAAAATATTTTAATTTCCTTTCCTTTTAATTTTCATTTAACTTTTTCTTTAAACCCTTTTCCTTTGAATCCCTATCATGCCGCCGACCAATTGTAATCACCACTGTTTGCCCAGCTTTTCACTTTCCACCATTTGCCTAGCGCCGTCGACCACTATAGTGGAAAGTGGAAAGAAGAAGGCGGCCTACCATTTGTAATCACCACCACGCCGACCACCATTTGCAATCACCATTGCGTCGCCAACCACCATTTGCCCAGCACCGCCTTCACTTTGCACCATTTGCCCAACGTTGTCTTCTTCTTCTTCTTTGAACTTGAAAAGATCACCTCGTCTCCAAAAAAATGAGGGCTGCGATTGACGAGCTCGAGCCGGGGGGAGATGAAGGGTCGAGTCCGCGATGGAGTTAGGGTTTGCAGGTCGAGTCCACGGGCGGAGACAGAGGTGGCGCATTAGGGATTGGCACAGAGTCACAGCAGAGACGTAGGTGGCGGAGTTATGGATTGGAGATGTGGAAGATGACCGGAGGTGGCAGAGTTACGGATTGGAGATGGGGAAGATGACAGGAGGTGGCAGAGCTAGGGATTGGAGATAAGGAAGATGACTGGAGGTGGCGGCGGTATCTGAGGAGGAAGATGAGCGCGTGATATTCACGCGCTCAATTTTGGGCACAATTTTTCTGAGCGCATAACCCAAACGGGAAGGCTATTTTCTATTTTTTAAAAGTCAGGGGTATAAAGGTTATTTTACAGATTTTGACCAATTTTACCATTAGGTTTACCTGAAAATCACTTGTGGAAACCAAATAAATTATTTTGTATTTGTTAGGCATTAGTGCAGGGGACCAAAAGATATACTATAAGATGTCACGTAGCGGAAGAAAAAAACAATTTACTCAAATGTAGCTGAAAGAGAGGGCACAACGTAATATCACGAGTAAAATGTCCACCAACAGAATCCAATCTTGCTTCCCGATACAGGTTTCATCAAAAGCAAAATAGACGAATTTTTCAACAAACATTTCATGAAAGCAAATCAAATTTGCATGAAATATGAGATTGGTGGTTCCTCTACAGGGTATAGTACAGGGGCGGGGAGGTCTGATTCTGGGTTCCGTAATCCCATGCGCGCTTTTTTATTTCCTTCAATTTCACCTGAAACGTCACCGTTCGCCCTCTCCCTCCGGCGGCGGCTCCAGACCTCGCGCGCCGCTGTCCACCAGAGCCGCCGCCATCGCCGGGCCCAATGAATCTCCGTACTACATCGGATTGGATCGGGTCAGGATGGACCCGTATGATTCCTTGAGTAATCCGGGCGGGGTTATTCAGCTGGGATTAGCCGAAAACAGGGTGATCGTGTTTCCTCTTTTGTTTCTCCAGTATCACTGTGGACTCTAGGGCTTATGCTTACTTGTTGCCTGTGTGTTTTGAAGCTATCGTTCGATTTGATTGAGGAATGGCTGTCGAAGAACCTGAATGTGACTGATTCGTTGCTGCTGCGAGGTGTTGGTGAGATTGCTGGCTACCAGACGTTGGATGGCCTGATGGAACTGAAAATGGTGAGAAATGTTTCCTCAATTCTTTATTTTTCGTGGTTGCATTGCTATTGTTGGGTTCATTAAGAAGTTGCTTTTCTTGTGATGCAGGCGATGGCTGGCTTCATGAGCCAGGCCATGGGTGGGAAGGCTTCGTTTGATCCCTCCCGGTTGGTTTTGACTGCCGGGGCTACTCCTGCAGTTGAGATTCTTTGCTTTTGTCTGGCTGATCAAGGGAATGCGTTCCTCATTCCAACACCTTACTATCCTGGGTAGATTTCAGTTCCTTAATTGTGTTTTTTGTTGTTTGATTCAGTTGTGTATGCTATATATGTTCATCAGGATGATCATCAGATATACCTTTAGCTGTTGTATTTTGGTCTCTCTGTTTGGCAACATTGTCATTTTGATTGGCCAATCCGTATGTGTATGGTGTGTGTCTTTATATTATATGTTGAATTCTCCTGATGAGGAAATCACCTCGCAGGTTTGATAGGGACGTGAAGTGGCGCACAGGCGTGGAGCTCATACCAGTTCACTGTCGTAGCTCTGAAAATTTCATGCTGAGCATCACTGCTCTTGATCAGGCATATAACCAGGCGAGAAAGCGTGGTCAGAAAGTACGAGGAATACTCATTTCGAACCCTTCAAACCCAGTTGGAAACCTGATGTCTAGAGATCTTCTACTCGATCTCTTAAGTTTTGCCAGGGAGAAGAACATACACATTATATCAGATGAAATATTTGCAGGATCTACATTTGGAGATGAGGAGTTTGTAAGCATGGCAGAGATTCTTGATGGGGAAGATTTTTATGAGGATAGAGTTCATATCATATACGGGCTCTCCAAAGACCTTTCTCTTCCAGGCTTTAGAGTTGGTGCCATATATTCAACAAACGGGAGTGTTTTGGCGGCTTCTCAAAAGCTAACGAGATTCTGTTCAGTATCAGCACCAGCTCAGAAGCTGATAGTTTCTATGCTATCAGATTCCGGGTTCATAGAGCACTACCTCCAGACCAACAAACAGAGAATTCGCGAATTGCACGATCTGTTTGTGGCGGGTCTTGAACATTTAGGTATAGAAAGCACAAAGAGCTGTTCTGGATTCTATGCTTGGGTGAATATGAGCAGATTCATAAGACCTTATAATGAGAAGGGGGAGCTAGAGCTTTTTGAGAAGCTATTAAGCATAGCCAAGATTAACGTAACACCCGGCTCAGCTTGCCATTGTATCGAACCTGGATGGTTTAGATGCTGCTTTACAACCCTAAACACTACAGATGTTGCAATTGTGATCGACCGGATTCAGAAAATAGTGGAAACTTCTGGAAACGTTGTTTTATAAACAGATGGTTGATATTACTATTCTGGAATAACGCTTTGAGGTGGCGATGAATGTCCTATGTTCCAAAAATTAGTACAATAGTTGTTCCTTCAGCTTAGACAGTACACGAATTCAACTCGTGCTTACATTACAGAAAGGTAAATATAGTAGTAGGTGCATATAGCATTGTACGATCTGCTTTTTAATTAAATGATCTTTCCCCTTACATCAGCTTCAGTTGTAACTGCCTCATCCATTTCTTTTGCAACCTTCCAAGAATGTCAGTTGTTTCAAGGATGCTAGTGGCGAGTTCATTCCTCCAAGTGAGTTTCTGTTAACAAGAAATAAGATCATTATAACCTTATAAACATGTAATAGAGTCATTATTGAAGATCCTCTATCTGTGCTCAGTATACATTACTAGTATGAAACTGTTACCTTAGGGTGATTTGGTATCTGCATTTGAACGTCTTTTCTTTGGTAACTGAATCTCCTGCTCATCATGATGAGCTCTCCTAGTGTCTGTGGCCTTATGAACGAACCCTTGTTGCTGTCGTGCCTCCTTGTTTGGAGATGGGAATTGTTCATCTCTGCAGAGCCATCCTTTTCCAGGGATTTAGACTGAGGGGTTAATAGAGGGAAGAGCCACTCCAAGAAAGAAGCCCCTGCTAGGCTTTCAGCAGCGCCAGCTTCATAGCCACTGTCGGTTTCAGAAGCCGGTGAATCAGGACATCGTAGCTGTTGCTGGACAGGAACGGCATTGGAAACAGCCACGGTCGAGACCAGGCCATTAGCCATGAGAGATGCAGCTGCAGGGGTGTAGGAATCATCGGTTTCAGATTCACACGTCTCTGGATACGATGAATCCTGCACGTCAATCTCATCACCATTCTGATCATCGAAGCAGACCCAAGCATTCTCCTGTGGCAGCACCTGCTGCTGACCGGAGGAGAACGATTGGAGGGGCGTCCCGGGCTTTTCCTCCCATTTGAAGGGGATGGAAGCAATGTACTTAGCCGGTGGCTGGGGTGGCGCCTCCAGTCTCAGCAGCGGAGGCGTTGGTTTCCAGTTCTTCTTCGGCGTACCGGGCAATTCTTCCCAAACGAATGGTATGGAAATGGATTGCTTAGCTCTCTTTCTGGTGGTGGCATCTCCGGGTTCTTGTTTCTGCATGCTGATGAGCTGTGTATCCATGTTTGAGTTGATGAATTGCTGTAGCAAAGCAAGGAGATCAATGCATATTTATGGTAGTAAATGCAGAATGTGAAAGTGGAAGATTACTAACTCCACCTGCCAACCGCACCAATGAGGTAAAAAAGAGGTTGGGCGATATGAACTATGCTGTGTGTGTGTGCGTGCATGGTGCTGAATGATCTAACTAATCTGGTGGTATTGGTACCTTAACTTTATAACTTATTCTGTCTTAGAATGGTTTAATATGACCAAAGTGATGAAAACTCGAAGGCGCGTGGGGGTGTTTATTTAACTAATCCACAAAGATGGAGTTTGTACTGGATATGGATTAGTCCACTGATTCAGTTTACGGTTTGGGAGTCGACCAACGCAACCAAACTATGGTGGGTTGGTCAACTTTCAGTTTGACTAAGCCTGGATTTGAAACATTGGAGAGAATGACCTTACTCGATTCATGACTCGTGATCCTTGACTTTTTTGCGATTGCTAGATGCCCGGGAGCAATTAATTTGATGACTAAATTATTATTTTTTAGTCAATTACATATTCTGCAATACCTTATTTTGGTCCCCAAGGTCAATACTGCATTTGTTCAGCAATTAACATACTCCTTTCGTTCCGGATTAAACTGCACACTTTACAATTTGACACTATTCACTTTCAAAATTTGACTGCATATTTAAATAGGTATATAAGCAATAATATCATCGTATGTGATATTGTTGGATTCCTCAAAACGAGTAGTTTTTAAAAAGTTGCTTTTTGTTTGCCAATATTATGCGTAGTTAAAGATATTAATGGTCAAACACGTTTCTTGATATCCGTGAAAAAAATTCTATGCAATTTAATCTGGGATGAAGGGAGTATTGAAATTGATTTGTTTGGTCTCCATATGGTTTCAGGTAAACTGGAATGGTTTTCCGATATACCCAGAGGTATTTTGGTAATTTTAGTAATTAAAATTATTTTCAATTAAAAATTTCTAATTTAAAAACATTTCCTTTAATTGTCTAATTTAATTAGGGCGACAAAATAAATCTGTAATTTACGAGTTAAGTGGATTATTTATTTTTAAATTTGTACGTGTTTGGGTAAAATGAGTATTTGAAAAATATGGGTTGAGCGGATTGATATGCGGGTTGAGTTCCCATATGAGTTAATGTATGAAATGGAACTCACGGATTCACAGATATGGATTGAAACCCGTTGGGTGAATTGGATATGCGAGTTGATCTCGGGAGTATCCATATGTGTCAATGCAGGATTACTTACCTATATGGGTCAATAAAATGGTTGAAACTATTGGGTTTTCCCATATGAGATTGTATATAAACTCATATGAGTGGACATATAAATTCACATGGGTCTATATATAGGGTGAAACTCGCGAGTTTGCCAATTTTTTATTTACAAATTGGGTGATTTTCGACCCACAAGTTGACTTAATTCATTTTTTACTCACTATAAAACGAGTCGAAATGAGTCATACCCATATTTTTGGACCTCCCATATTCGAGCCGTCCGGCCGTCCATTTTTTCACGATTTTCAATGATCATATTTGACCATCAATATGTCTAAATACAACTAACATTTCAACATTAAAATTGATATTCAGAATACAAATGTTAAGATAAATCTAATAATATCTCACAGGATATTTTTATTATACATATATTAATTTATATTTAGGGTCAAAGTTTATCGAGTTTGACTTTAAAAAAGTAAATAAGCCAATAGTTATGGGACGGAAGGAGTATAATTTTGTTTAAAAAGACATAAAATTGATTTATACTCCACAATAGCAATTGCAATTGGTAAAACAAATGCCAACTCAATCAACTTGTGTACTACTAAAATTATTCTATGAAACCTGTTTCAACTAACCTTAGAGCAACACTATCCAAGTTTTCAATGCTTGAAAATCGTGGATCACAGTGTATAGCATGGATATAGTTCCTCAATTGAATTTCAAGATATATATATATATATATATATATGTGTGTGTGTGTGTGTGTGTGTGTGTGTGTGTGTGTAATCAGTGTGAGAAAAGTCTTTCGGATATAAAATTGCAAGGTAATCAATTTGGAAACATTGAACTGAGAGAAATAATTTATTGGATCAAGATCTGCAATGAAATAAGCAATCTTATGCTAATTTCTGAAAACGATTATCATCTCATGTATGATCAAATTAAAAATATGAAATTGCAAATTTAACAGTCAATAATACATAAAAAATGTTTCTTTCTTAACATAAAATAGACTTGTTATATTTTCATCTATATCAAGTAGTATGGTCATATGCAACCCACGAAAATTGTTAACTTCATCCAAAATAATATTACATTCATTTGCTTAAAGACTCGTAATTGATGAGCAATCAAATTCGTGGCATTCAAAATATTTTGATCATTTTGTTGTAAGAAATCTATAGCTCATTTGTGATCGACAACAAGCATTTCATCATATGCAACACAAAAACAAAAATTGATAAGTATCTAGTTTATCAATCAAACTTGAGTTGTACCTCTATTTTCTGAAGTGATTCCATGATTGTGAATATTACTCGACACTTGTATCACTGGAGGCCACATATGGAAACGAAGCAATGTCGTGTAATGTGATCCCCAACGAGTATCTCCGGATTTTTCCAAAGCATTTTCTTTGTGCAAACCTTGCCCATTAGTAATTTCTCCTTCTTCTAAAGCATCAACAAATCTCGCACGATTTTACTCCCTAACTTTATCCATTTGTTTGCAAGATGCCGCGGCCAAAGTCACAATCATAATGACAAAAGACAAAAAAAAATCATCCATAAAAAAAGATTTCTTTAGCAAAAGATACAAAAACTAATTGGATTGATGGCATAAACAATCAATGTACAAAGCTTGTGGATTTTTCTCCCTTATCAAGGCTTGTAAACCATGAAATTCACCTTTCATATTTGAAAGTCCATCATATCCTTGTCCTCTCCATTTTTCTGGAGAGAACCCATGTTTCACGAAGAAAGCCATGATATAATCTTTCGAATATCACATCTAACATAGTCGTTACACGAGTGCGATAAGAAACCTCAGAGATAGGATCATGTACTAGAAACACATTTCATCAAAATATGTCTTTGATCTTTAAAAGATTCAACATTCATCCTTACATCATTATGACAACTATTCGCAATCCCAACTTGAAGAGAATGTCTTTCTTTTGCCTTTTTTTTCCAATTAATAAATCTCTTATCAATTGATGGCAAAAATATATAACACCAAAAGAAAAATGTAGCATCTTTGGACACACTATATGCCACGCATATAAAGTCTTTGTACCAACTCACTTGAAAGCTCATTTTTCGAATGACAAATTTTGCTTTTGGATTGGTATGACCAGTTGGTTTACAAGACCCCCTAACAATATACTCTCTTCTAGTTTGATCTCAAATAACATTATCAAACTCCTCATTTGGCTTCCGTAAGCCCGGATCATAAGAAATAACTTCTCATTTGAGCGGGATTTTCAATATTTCATCATTAGGTTTACTAAAAGACATTCCACTATGATTTCTTTTATTAAGTTTGGAAAAAAATGTCTTTATAACCCTACATAATTAACATAAGTGCCAATATAGTCTTTCGGTGTTTGAAAGTGCAAATATAACCCTATGTAGTTAGTGAAAGTGTAAAAATACCCATTCCGACAAACTTTGGCTGGAATTAAGCAAAATTACCATTTTACCCCTCTAAAATTATTTATAAAATAATAAAAATTAGTGAAATGACTAGAATTCCCTTAACCCTAATTTTATCTAACCTTCGATTCTCCACCATTTCTCCTCTTTAACGTTCTCTAGAGGCGTCATTTCTCCTTCATATCTCAAATCCAAACCCTCATAACCAACTGTTCTCCGGTGATCTCAAATCCTCCGTTCGTGTTGAAGCCAATCTATGTCAGGTTGCCGTGGAGGCAGGGTGGTAGTGGTTGTTGTGTTGAAGCCCATCTGTGCCGACATCAATTTGAAGGCCAAACGCTGGGCGTATATTAAGGTCTTGAGATTTGGAATGGTGGAGGTGGGAGCCAGCATCGATTAAGGTGTGGGTGGTGACTGGAGCCCCCAGATCGATGGTGGACTCCATGCTCTCCGGAAGGCCGTCAAGTACCAGCAGCGGAAGGCTGAGGAAGGTTATGGAAGGAGGAGGTGAGCTCGACATTGGGGTGAATGTGAACTGGGTCGGATCCCTCTCGACTACGGGAGCCACCATATGGCGGTAGTGCTGGAGCGATCGCTGGAGAAGACAACTCAGTGAGAAAATAGCCAGATCGATGAGGTAGTGAAGATGCCACATACCGAGTTGGTGAAGATGGAGCAGACCGACGAGCCACTGTGGCTCGCCATCGTAGGCGGTGATGGACTGGTGGTTCTGGACGAGGGGTTTTTAATGGAGGGGAGGGTCGGAATTTGGCCTTGGTGGCGGTGATGCTGGTTGTAGTGGCATCTAGCGGTGGTGGTACTGCTGGGGGCGGAGGGGGTGGTGGCTGAGAGGCGACAATCTGCTGGTGGTGGTGGTTGTGGTCTGAGGGAAAATTTGTCCACAAACTTTTAGGTTTTAGGGCAAAGGGTATATTAGTCATTTTAGGTGTGGTCAACACCGGTCAACAATGGAAATAGTGTGTTAGGGTTATATTTCCACTTTCATCAACAAGTTAGGATTTTTTTTGCACTAAAAATTATTTGAGGGTTATATTGGTATATGATGTGGTAGCCTGTCCAGGTAGCCTTTTCTTGGTTCACTTGCTTCGATTCCTTTACATGCAAATGTAGCCCCAGAAGTGATTTTGGGAGAGCACCTCCGATGATCAAGTCAGTCATCTCTTCAAGAAATGGAATTTCTCTATATCGTAGCGCTTACCTTAGCTCCTACAGAGCTTGTTGTATTTATAGGCTCATTCCCTTTACAGTTCCTTGTTCTTAGGAATTTGAGATCATGGACACGCCACTCTTACCACATTCCTCGGTCGTGGCCTTTATGTTCGCTGTGTAACCTGTCTTTGACGATCCACGTTCGCTGCTACAATTCATGATTCTTGTGCTCACTGCATTGACATGTTCCTTGTTTTGGAGCGAAGCTTGGCAGGATAATGTCAGTATGGGCCTACCAGCTCTCGGCTCTTTGATTCTTGGGCCACACATACACCATGAGCCCCCCTAGCCATGAAGATTACAAGAAATGAAGCGATGGTGCTGTTTGTAGCATGAGTGCGAACTGATGTTACTCTTGTACAGAATGTTCGTGATGAAGAACCTACGGTCAGCCTTGCCAAGTGTGTAATCTTTTTGGCTGTATTTTTCTCTTCGATCACTCTTCAAATTTTAAACTTTTGAATCTTGAGCTCCTCATGATTTTGTTTTTAAACTTTCGACCGCTCTTCAGATTTTAAACTTTTGAGCCTTGCGTCGGAGGTAAATGCGAAGTGATGTACAGAATGCTCGCTCTACAAGGCAGCATTTGCGGTGATTTTGTTTTTGAAATCCGCGATTAGTTCCTCGTTATTCAGTATTCCGGCCTAAAATTCGCTGACGTTTGTTATTGCTATATCTCTTAAATGGGGAATTTAAAACGAAGAATTTAATGTAGCCCTTAAGAAGTGTGCTGTCTTTTCATATACCGCCGCCATCTTGATATAAGCAAAAAGGTACTTTGCTTTTTGTCAGATATTCATCATTATTCTTTCCTCCTCAAGTGCTCATTTCATTGTTTATATTTAAGCTCCCTTTTTCACTTTCGTTTCAGCTTCTCCTCTCTATTATCCAGGGTTTTTGTTCCTGTACTAATTTCTAAATTTTCTGTGCGTAATCCACCTTCAGCTTCTTTAAGAGTAAGTTCCCTTATCTAAATTATTTCTCATATCTTTGCTATGTTCTTTGGGATTGGATTACTTTCTTTGGTTCTGGTTGTCTGTGTAACTTGTTTTCGATCATCTTCTCCGACCTGTTTTATGTAGATCATTTTTCTACAAGATTTGTTTCCATTGAATTTTAACTAAGATTATTACTTGCCCATTTTAGGACCTCCATGTCTTCTTTTAATCACCGCAAGACCCCCGTAAAGGATGTTGCTTCCGATGGGGATTCCGACCATGTTGCTGGATCCTCCACCATTTCCAGTATCTTGACTATCTTTTATGTAATTGACTTAAATAACTTCTTTCCTTTTCTGTCTGCTTATAAACTTGTTTGCCTTCCAAATCTGAGTGTATTCGTAACCCTCCATTTTCCACTTTCCGGGCATGTGATTGAACTGCTTCGTTCATATAAGATTGTGTTGGCCTAATTTCATCCTGAGGGCATCACTATTATGATGGGTTTCCTTCATGTGTGTGAAAATGCAAACATACCTTTCACAATCGACTTATTCTACATTACCTTCGAAAAGTGAAAAATACTGTGGGCGAATTTACCCTATATCCTGTGATTTCTGGGGTTGAGCTTGTGAGTGGCTTCCATAGTAACGTTGGCGATTGGCGTAGGAGATATTTTTTTATCAAAGCCAAAAAAATTCTCAAGTTTGATGTACCTTTATAGAGCTACAAAGTTCCTAAGTCTAAGCTTCCTAACTTTAGTGTTTGTTATACTAAGGAGACGTCAATCGTGGCTACACTTTGCGTTCATACCCAACATCTTTGCCATGCTAACTCTGATGCCGAAGGTGTCTTGTTTGGCTATATTATACTGCATTTTACTATGTACTTTATAATTTGTTGTTTCATTATTTTTCTTTCTTGCGTGAGTTTGTTTTGACCTATGTTGTTTCTTATTGTGGCAGATATGGATCTCACGAAAGATGACATTAATTCGTCAATCTTCAATGATGAAGAAGTAAATATGGCTGCAATTCAGACTGACCATGTTGGTGGTGATAATGGTGTGCTTTCCGCTGCAGATCATCACATGCTCTAGGGATAAATAGACTGAGGGTGGGCAAACTAGCCATCGTCGATCCCTCTACCTACAGAGGGAGAAGAAAAACAAGAAGGATCGAAGGGGTGTGCTAACCAAATCGGTTGCCAATTACAGAGCAAATTGAGGAATTTCTGGCTGAGGGGGTAATTTATGACATTTTTTCCAGCCTTTCACTACCCGACACAAAGGCTGCGATAAGGCTGCAAATTTCCTTTGAGTAGTTTTTATTAGGTATTAATATTTCATTTATAACGTAGTGAGTAAATTTGTTCCCTATGTTGCATACTTGTAAGGTTGGTGAGGGCCTGAAGATTGCAAGCGAGCGATTGTCCAAGCATTCTCCCGCTGATGATTCAATGGTAGAGAAATACAAATCTCTGGAGACTCGATGTTCGTTATTGAAGAGTTCGTTGAAAGCTGCTGAGGAAAAAGTGAAGGTTGTTGAGAAGAAGGTGAAATTTGTGAAGAAGAGGCGAGCGCTGCTAAGAACAGTGCGAGGCTCGTGGGGGTGGAATCCTCTGAGCTTCGCTTTCAGTTGGATGAGATGCAAACCATTGGACCTGATTCCCCTCAATACCCCCAACTGCTGGTGGATCGGCTATGCAAGAAAAAGTCATTTTATAAGTTTTTTGAAGATATCTCCAAGGCTGCTCGAATTGTCGACTATTGCGAGCCCGTGAAGAATGTACGGCGGTGGAACCCCAGATGTGATTGCAAAAGTGTGCCCACTATGTCGAAGTGCACTGAAACCCTAGAAATCAAGAGGGCCAATTTGAATCAATTCTTCATTAATAAGATCATTGATGGGGGGGTATCCGTACTCCTGGCTTTCACATCTCGCTAGTCTCTCTTCATTGGCTGAGTAGAGTGTCAGGTGGATTATTATGAAGAACTTTCATTTAAGCCCAACGCTGATGTTACGACTGTTAATCTAGATGCTAATGTGGGTAATGCAAGTGCTAACACTCCTCTCCTTCAATCCAGCGACGGTGATTCCACTCAGCGGCCTAACCAAGATATCTTTGCAATCGCTGCTCCAATTCCACCTAACCCTAACCCCGAAGTTAATTAATTTCTAGTATTTTTTTCATATACATTAGGTTGTTGGGTTGTATTCTAAAAACAATCTGTTAGTGTTTGTATGTGCTATTTGCATGGCTTTATTTATAAGAGTTGATGTGCTTGTTATCCCGCATTTTCTTATCAGCCTTACTCGTATGCAGGGTTTCAACATTTTGATTGATAGTAAATTTCTAAAAATCTTTGATTTTATGGGATGTAATGACCCTCTCTCTGAACCCATCAGTTTGCTTCGAGCTACTCAATCGTTTACTGAAGAATGTGCAATGGTTGTTTCCTTTGACCTTTTTACACGAGTGGAATCACTTCCCATATGTATTGAGTGGCAACTTCCTTTTCCTTATTTGCCTCCATCTTCATCTATGAGTTGCCCTTGTAGCAAGCTCATTCCTGATGGGTACAATGTTGAATCGCTTGGGAAGGACATTGTTCGTGGTTTAGTCGATCTTGAGTCTGTTGGCGCATATATCTGATCGCTTAACCTTCATGTTCATGTTCAAGAATGGGCTCTCTATTTGGGCATCCATTTAAAAGTATATGCTCATGGGTATTGATGATCTTGAAAATAAATGGGTTACGGTTGTGAAGGAAACTCAAGATGCTTTGCGAATTCTGCGCAGAATCCTGAGCGAACAAAATGATCTTATTTATCGTCAGCAACTGAACCTTGCGAAGATGCTCCGGCAATAAATGGAGGCTAGGAAGTGTATCGTGAGAAAGACTAGTGAAGCCTATCAGAAGACGTTGATTATTGACAAGCAATTTGCCCGTATTGATAACCTGCTGGAAAATCTTAAGAAGAAACAGGTTGAAAGTGACCACTTGTCGACCTCTGCTATTGGATGGAAAAATAAATTTGACAAATAAGTTGCCATAAAAACTCAGCTACAAGGAGAAAATGATGATCTTTGTGCTGAATGTAATCGTCTTGGTTCGTCTGTTCATCCGTTGGAGCAAGCTTGCGCTAACTACAAGAATCAACTACAAGCTCCTCCTTCGTCATCACGACGTACCTCAAGCCGTTGTGATTTAACTTTTTGTGGTGGCGGTCAAAGAATTAGATTTTCAGATACTTTCCGATCTCATATTTATTGTCTTGAAGAGAAATTTTGGAATTTAAGGACCAGAAGAGAACAATATGAGGAAACAGTTAACGTTATGAGTATGCAGTTGTATTGCGGGGATTTTGGTCCTATAACTAACTTCAAGGCTTATTATGCCAAACATCTTGATCGTATGGGATAAAGAGGTATGACCTGTCACCCTACATACTTACATATGCAATGGAAATATGATCATTTAGTTAGTGAGGAGCGTGAGGCAGAGGAAAGTTATCGCCGAGCTGAGCAACGTACGTACGGTGGTGAGCGATCTTCTTGTGAAACTGAGCGCCCTTCTTACGAGGCTGAAATTAATCATCGTCGCAATGGTTCCTCTACTTCTGGACCATCTCACTCTTCAAGGCGTAGATAGTGTGTCTTCTTTGTTACTATAGATGATATGATCGTTTGTATGCTTTGTTGTTGTTGGGGTCTATGACTCATTTTGTAATGATAACGATTGTTTCCTATCTATTTTGCTGCCACATTTTTCTATCATTATCGATCTTCTACGATCTTGTGCTTTGTAGGCAAATCTACCTTGTAGCTAAATATATTGCTCCCTTTGTCGATGTTGTGAAGTTGCAAGATATATTGCTTGCAATTTGTTTAATTCACAAAACTTGTAGATCCAAAGCTTACCAGCATCGGTAATTGAGCAAGATCTATAGCTTGCATTTGTTTGATTTGCAAAGTTGCAAAGTCTAGAGTTTGCAAGCATTGCCATTTCTGCAAGATCTATGGCTTACAATTTGTTTGATTCATGAAGCTGAAAGATCCAAAGCTTGCCAGCATTGATATTTGAGCAAGATCTAATCTTTTGTTTGTTTGATTTGCGAAGTTGCAAGATCTAAAGCTTGCAAGCATCGCCAATTTTGCAAGATCTCAAGCTTGCGGTTGTTTGACTTGTAAGATCTAAAGCTTGCGAGCATTGACAAGAATGCATGATCTATAGCCCGCTGTTAAATTTCATTTGTCAAGTCTTAGTAAAGAATAGGAAGCGTAATCATGGTCCAGCAAAGTTATTAGATATGTATGATGGCGATCATATCACGGCGGACTAGTGATACTAAAGGAAAACAAGGATAATTTCCTTATGTTTATATAGGTAGTCGTTCACTATTTTTCTTTTAGACATAAAACCTCCTTAAGTTAGTCACATGCCACGTGTTCGGGACTACGGTGACATCCATTCTTTCTAACTCATTGTTGTTGGACTTAGAGCCTTCGTGACTTTGTATGGTCCTTTCCACTTTGGGCATAGCTTTCCTCGCTCTTCATCCAGGCTAGCATCATTTTTTCTCAGCACCAGATTACCAATCTGAAGTCGCCTTTCCTTCACTTTTTGATTGTACGCTCTTGCTACTCTTTCCTTGTGTTTAGCTTCTGTGATACTTGCCAAGTTTCTTTGCTTCTCCGGTTCGTCTAGTTCCAGCTTCAACATATCTAGATTGTCCATCTCCTTATAATTGCTTATAATGAGACCCGAATTTTTTCCAATTTCTATGAGTATGATTGCTTCATGACCGTACACCAAATTGTATGGCATCTTCCCCATTAGCTGTTGAATGGTTGTCCTATACGACCATAGCATGTTCGGTAGCTCATTCACCCATCCTATTCGCTTTCCTTCTAATCGCTTCTGTATCCCCTGAAGTATGGTCATGTTTGTAACTTCCACTTAGCCATTGGCCTGAGGATGCGCCATAGAGGTAAGCTTCTAAGTAATCATGAGCTTCGAACACCAATCAGTGAATGCCACACTTGTGAATTGTATGACGTTATCCATGATAATGGTCTGCTCCACTCCTAAGTGGCACACAATGTTTTTCCATGCAAATATCATAGTGGTTTTGGCTGTGACGCGTCCTAATGGCTTAGGTTCAACTCACTTTGTGAAGTAATTGACCTCTACAATGAGGAACTCAGCATTGCTTTCTCCTCTTGGGAATAATCCCGCTAAGTCTATCCCCCACTTGTCAAATGGCCAGGCTCCGTAGATTCCTGTCAAAGTTTATTGTGGCTTATGCGACAGTGAAGCGTTGATTTGGCAACTCCTACACTTGAGGACGAAGTTGTGTGCATCATTGAACATAGTCGGCTAGTAGTACCCTGCTCTGATTATTTTTCTAGCCATCACTCTGGCTCCCTGGTATCACTCTGGCTCCCTGGTGTGTTCCACATAAGCCTTCATGAACCTCTTTTAAGATCTCAGTTGCCTTTGTTAGCCCTACATATTTTATCCATGGGGGCAAGAATCCTTTTTTGTACAATGTTCCATCTTCGTAGGCGTAATTAGAGGAACACAATTCCAAATTTCTAGCCTCCATCTTATCTTTTGGTAACGTCCCTTTTGCAAATAAATTCGTTAGCAGAGTCATCCAGCTTGCTTCATTTTCTTGGATCGTTAGCACCACCGTTGGTATGGTACTTCTAACTGGGATAACCTCCATGATGACATCCCTCTGTTGAGGAAGGGAATCAAACCCTGTAGTCGCTAGCTTGCTTGATGCATCCACCTGTAAGCTTTCGTATTGCGGGACGTGTTTTTTATGTTAAAAAATTCAAGCTGGGATGTGAGTTGTCGCACCTTCACCAAATATTTCATCAACAGGTCTTCTTGTACTCATAGTTACCTCGCACTTGTTGGACTACAATTAGTGAATCAATGGATACCTGGACACTTCTTACTTTCATTCTGATCGCGAGATCTAATCCACAAATTTCCAAGCCACCAATTCCCATTTTTTCTTACCATTTTCAATTGTGATGCTCTAATGGATGCTCGCTCTCTATGTTTCTTCACCTGACATCTCTGCAATGAAGTCTTCCAGCGCTTGAACTTTGATTGTTGTTCTAGGTTGAAATTGTATTTCAGATTTGCCTAGTTCCAGAGTCCATTTTTCCAATATGCCTGAAGACTCTGGTTTAGAGAGGATGTTATTGATTGAGAACCCTGTGTATCTACTATGATGTGGCTATGAAAGTATGTTCTCAATATTTGCGCCGAATAGACCAAAGCCAAGGTTAGCTTTTCTACAGGCATGTAAGTTGTCTTCACCTTTTGCAGGATTCTGCATGTAATAAACCAGAACCTGTCTTTGTCCTTCCAAGCGAACTAACACAGAGCTGACAGCATTTTGAAAAATTGTTAAGTATAAGTACAATGTTTCTCCAGATACGGGCGATTTCAACGTTGGCAACGTTTGAAGCTGGTCTTTTAACCCCTCATATGCTCTCTGACAGTCTTCACTCTAGCAAAATTTTCTTGCATTTTTTAGCACTTCAAAGAGTGAAAAATGCTTTTCCGCATCCTTTGATATGAAACGACTGAGCGCTGCTAATGATCCCATTAATATTTGTACTTCTTTAATTGTTCGGGGTTAGGGAAGATTCAATATGGCTTGAATCTTGTTTGGGTTAGCCTCTATACCCTTTGAGGAACCCTTGTACCCCAAGAACTTTCCAGCCCCCACTCCAATTACACACTTTTTAGGGTTTAGTTTCATCCTTATGTCCTTTAAAGTGTCCAAAGTTTCTTTCAAGTCTTGAGCGAAGTTTCCTACCTTCTTTCTCATGATCACCATATCATCAACGTACGCTTCAATGTTTTTGTCTATTTAGTTTCTAAACACCTTGTCAATCTCCCTCTGGTATGTTGCTCTCACATTTTTTTAGCCCAAAAGGCATCTTCACATAACAAAACATTTCGAAGCTTGTTATGAAGACTGTTTTCTCTTCATCGTCCGGGTTCATCAGTATTTGGGGATATCCTTTGTATACATTCAAGAAAGCCAAGACTGCGTGCCCTAAGATTGCTTCCACCAGTTGATAGATCTTTGGAAGAGGATAGGAATCCTTTGGACATGCTTTGTTCAAATTCGTTAAATCGGTGCACATCCTCTAAGCACCGTCTGACTTCTTCACTATGACTGGGTTCGGTAACCACGTTTGGTATATCACTTCCCTTATTATGCCAGCTTGCAACAGTGGTGCATCTTCTTTGATCGCTTTTAGTCTATCGCTAACGAAGCAATGATGTTTTGGCTTAATTGGTTTACCCGAGTTGCTGACATTCAACAAATGGGTAGCGATGTCAGGGATTACTCCTCCCATGTTCTCGACGTCCCATGCAAACATATCCATATGGCTTAGCAAGATTTGAGTTACCTTCACCTTTTCTTTTGCTGGAAGATGTTTTCCAATCTTTACGCATTTGGGGTCATTTTTGGCATCTAGGTTTACTAACTTCGTTTCTTCACCTAGGTCAACTTATTCACCTGAATGTTCTAGTAAGCCTCCTCCTGAAATAGTGTTAACCAGCTTCGTCTTTTCTCCTATCTGTCCTACCTTCATCGCTATAACCATGCTGCTTGCTGGTTTCCCCTAATAGCAGAGACGTTCGCGTTCTTGATTTTCCCTTTGCTCTGGCCTTGGAGGTTTTTGCCTTATAGTCTTCAAGAATTGATGGTACAGAAACACCCTGTTCACTTTTAAGAATGATGTGGACGCTCGTTTTTCCTTATCACGGTTTGGAGATTCTGCCTCCTCTTCTGCCTCCTCTGTTTCTTCTTTACTAAACCATTTCCCTTTACTAGCTGTATGATTCTGCTGGTGGTATGTTCCCTCATTTTTTTTCCTAGCATTTGCTCTTGTGGCTGATGGTTGTGGCTTTTTGCACTCTTAGTGAACGCCATTGCTTACCTAAGCAGCCTGAAAATGAAAGGAAAAAAATTGGTTCCCCACATACGGCACCAAATGATGTGGTAGCCTGTCTAGGTAGCCTTTTCTTGGTTCACTTGTTTCGATTCCTTTACCTGCAAATGCAGCCCCGAAAGTGATTCTGGGAGAGCACCTCTGACGATCAAGTAAGTCATCTCTTCAAGAAATGGAATTTCTTTATATCGTAGCGCTTACCTTAGCTCCTACAGAGCCTGTTGAATTTATAGGCTCGTTCCCTTTGTAGTTCCTTGTTCGTAGGAATTTAAGATCGTGGACACGCCACTCCTACCACGTTCCTCGGTCGTAGCCTTTATGGTCGCTGTGTGTCCCATCTTTGACAGTCCACGTTCTCTGCCACGATTCTTGATTCTTGTATTCGTTGTGTCTACCTATTCTTTGTTTTGGAGAGAAGTTTGGCAGGATAATGTTGGGCTGGGTCTAGCAGTTCTCGACCCTTTGATTGTTGGGACACACATACACCAGTATATATCTCTTAAGTTTGAAAACCCCACTTCATATCCTACTTATATAATAAACAAAGTAAATAATTATTTGTGAAGTTCAATTTATTATCAAAGTAATTAGATGGTAGTAATTTTGAAACTCATACAAAATATAATCCAATTTCTAAAAATTGTATTGATAACCTAGTTTATGTATAATTTTCTAACTAATTTTTCTAGTTCAATATTTTTCATCATAAGAACTCATTTTGGTTAAACACAACATGTATAATAAATTTGCAATGAAGAGAAAAATGATATTATGTAGTCAAGTAAATGACTAAAAAAATGTTTAGATTAAATAAATGAGAATAAAATCAAGAGTCCGTCTCTTGAAAGACAGTCTTTCCATAAGTTATGGAAATACCTAGGTTTAAAGTGTAAATTAGAAGAAATAAAGATAAAATTTTTGGGTTGCATGAATCGGGTTATAAACTCTATAACTACAACATGTTGCATAATAAATTATTAATATTATAGCTAAGACTTTTTACCTTTTATTATTATGATTAACCTCGTCTTTCCATAAGCATATGGAAAGACGATCTTTCCCAAAACTTTGCCTAAAATCAACTTGTATTGCTTCTAAAAATTGAATTCCTCCTCCCGAATTCGACATATGCAAACTGCGAATGTGAAGAAGAAATAGAAAATTTTTGAGGTTGAAAATTTGAAATAAAGTTTTATCTTTTCAAACAAAGAGAAAGAAAAGGAACAAATTAAATTTTAAACTATTGTAAAAAACCCAAAAAGCTCGGACAATGTGTAAGAGAGGAGTTTCGATCGTATATAGTGTTTGGCTTGTATATTGTGTTGGAGAGAAAATAGGTAAGTAAAGTACTTTGAATCCTATAATAGATAAGACAGAAAATATAGGGAACCAATAGGTTTCTTATCTGTGATGTCAATAATTATATTTGACCAGTACATTCTCTGCTTTTACTCAAACTCTTTTTTCCCCCATTTGTCCCTTATTGAAAGGGATTAGTCAAAAAAATGAAAAAATCACTCCCAATAAATAAATTTCTTCATTGTGAATCCAAAAGCCCCATCCTCCTTCACCACTAGTGTATCCGCCTCCGGACGCATCTCCTACATGGCTACATATATGGCTATGTAATCTATCGAGTCTTCTTTTATCATCACTTTCACCAATCTTTTATAACTAATCTCTGTAGCTTTCGTCTTTGTTAGCTGAAAAAAGCCATTAAATCTTCAAAAGTAGTGAGGTGCACATTTGAGCAATGAGCCCCCTAGGTGTCCCAGTTAATCGGGCCTCAAATGACACGGTCGCAGTATGAGGTTGGTTTTGGGCTTGTGAAGAGTCCATTGGGACCAGTATCGCACCATTTAGTTTGGCTCTCCTTTTGAGGTTTGGCATGTACTCTCTCCGGTTCTCTGACATTAGCTTCATTGCTTTTGATATTTAAATTTAAAAAATGTTGGATTTGTCATGGAGAATTGATTGAGAAAGTAAAAAGTAAATTGAGTGAATGAAAACAATCTATAATTTGCCAAAAGATGAAGTAACCAATGATAAAAAATCATCCCAAATAAAAAAGTGAGTCAGTGTTAGAAAATAGGGGGGAGTATAATAATTAGTCGTGCAAATTGTTTAAGGAAAAGATTAGTTGCACCCGTGCCGGACGCCGCCAAGAGAAAGGCTGAATCTACCCCGCCACCACTCAAACTAAAGCAGATGCTAAGCGGCTGTATCTTTTTGATTGACCAAACCATCTCAACAAAGTTGAAGCACTATGGACAATTTTTTTTTTTTAATACAGACTCCATTATTATTACCACAACCCAGTTGGCTCATGCAAAGGGTATGAGGTTCCTATGTGTCTCACACAAAGGTGGGATGAGACTCCCACATAACTCATACGAAGTGAGGCTTTTACACCTGACACGGTATATTTGGAGACTTAACCTCATGAAACTGCCTCACGCCGGAGTTGAACCTGGGGTGCAGCTGGGGGGCGTAAGCCCTGGCCACTGGGCTGAAGCCAATGGTTATGGACAATTTTTTAAGCTCAATAACATTGGAAGAAAAAATACTCACTCCCAATTCACTAACATTGAATCACTAATTTTGACATTTGAATATGGAGAATGTATTGAAAAAATAAAATGAAAATTACCGGATGAAAATAATCTAGAATTTGCTAAAAAGGGAAGAACTAATGTTAAAAAATCATCTCCAAAAGGAAAGTGAATCATTATTAGAGAACCATGGATAGAACATTATTTTTCATCTCTTTAAAACCACCTTGCTATTTAGGCATGTTTTCCAAAAATTATATGCAATGTAGTTCAGTTCATTTCAATTCAATTCGACTCAATTTTAATTAGTTTAGTTGGATGGCATTTAGCTTACTTTGATCATACTATTACAAATTTTCGATCCATTTTTTTAGCTCAAATCAGCCTAAATCATTTCAATTTAGATCAGATAATCTCTAAATAACATTGCCTTAATCGATCATTTATACAAGTTGAACCAAATGACAATTACTGAATGAAGGGATCGAAAAAGTTAATAAGTTGCTAACATATTTAGTACTCCTAACAATGACCCCCTTTTTTTCTAACATTTTTTTACTGTATATTTGACCACCGATAATTTTAGTTGCATGTGATTACAGACTATAAAATTTTACTTTTAAAAAATTACATGTTACAAAGAATCAATAGACTGACATAATGTCTGGTATTGTATACAATAAAAGTTATCAATGGTCAAACATAATACTATGAAAAAATTGTAGTCAAACAAGGTCATTGTTAGGAAACCGGAGAGAGGATAAAAATTATAATAAATTCAAAAACAACAAGAAAATACTCCGTATTAGTTTAGGAGAGTTTGATATGTGTCAGGAATGGAATACCTACCCCGTGACTGCATCAATTGCTCATGGATATCTCCAAGCAGGCAAGCCTAGTAACTGCACATGTGGACTACTGGTCTGCTCCGGTTCCAGAATGCTCAATAAATTTGTGTGTGCCCATATTCAATTAAATCAAATCATCTAAACTTATGATGTCAAAAATTTAAAAAATGGAGGATGTAATTTTTTTCATAATTTTTAATAAATATATTTGATTGTTGATTTTTATTTATTTATGCACAATAACACTGTATGAAGAATTTAATATTATCACACACGATAACATTATTATTTACTCTCTCTGCAAATTTTTCCCCTGGTGAAATTACTTTTTTGCCCTTGTCTTCTCCAATTCTACTCCCGCCTGGTTCTCCCTCTCGCTACCACCACTCAGCTCCTCCCCTCGCCACCACCACTCAGCTCCTCTTTTCGCCACCATCGCTCATCTCCTCCTCTCTCCGCCTCATACCTGCCTCCCACCGCCATCAAAAATCTGTAAAACCTCCGATTCGATCTTTCTCCGCTGCCGTCTCAGGTCTGCTTCTTTCCTCTCCTTCAAATATAAATGTCCTTCCCCTTGAACCCCTCCCCCCTCCGCTTCCCCCCTCCGCCACGCCTCTGTCTCTCTTCGCGCTACTGTGGGAGAGGGAGAAAGTCACTCTCAAAATTAGGGTTTTGTCGTCTCTCCTCTGCCTCTCTCCACATTAACAAGAAGGAGCTTTCGATTGGGAGGGAATAGAATGCACATATAACGACTAAAATGCCCTTTGGCCTAAAATCTAAAAGTGTAAGGAATATTTTTCCCTCATTCCACCACCACCGCTGCCAGCTTACCGCCGCCCCGCAACCACCACCTTCTACTCCCGCCACTACCACACCGTTGCAGAACCACCCCACACAAACTTTCATAGTTGTCATCCTCCTGCCACCAACACCTTCCACAATTGCCACTACCGTGAAATCCTAGCCCACCCCCGCCACCACCACCCCCCTCCAGCTAGCCCCGCCATCACCACCACCATCACCACCTTACTCCCATTCCATCACCGTGAAACCCTAAACCACCATCAAAACCCTAGCACCACCACCCCCGACACCCAACCCCCATCACTGAAACCCTAGAGCCACATCACCCCTACCGTTGCTCGCTCCCCTCTAGATCTCAGGAATTTTGCTAGTGTTCTGGACGTCCCCCGCTAGTCATATGCTTCAGCGTTTTCGACCGCAGCTGCAACCCACCAATTTTCTCGTTGGTGCTCTGGCTGACCTCCAAAAGCTTCTGTTCAGCTTGCCACCCGTCATTTCACCGATATTCTTCTTTGTTGTTCTAGATATGATTTCTTCTTCGGTCGATTCCGCCACCGCTGAACCCGTTGACTACCCGAAACTTCATCGGTGTTCTCTCAATTTTTTCTTCATTGCACTCAAGCTCCGAGTGTCAACAGCAACAATCTTCACCGATCTCCGATCTCTGGCAGCGTTTACAGCGGCAATAATGGGTGAGCAACGTCTCCTATCTTCAGTTTCGGGTGGTTGGCGGAGAATGGGTGAGCAGCGAAAGATAAGAGGGAATAAGAGGGTGGGCATAATTTCATTTAGGATTAGGGGTATAATAGTCCATTTAGTTTTTTTGTTGTTTTTGAAGGGGTAAAATTGTCTTTTCAATCAAATATGATCTTAAACTGTCGAAATGGGTAAAATTGCACTTACATCAACTATCTAGGGTTATATTTGCAATTTCAATTATCAAAATGTTATATTAGCACTTATCTCATCTAGATAGGACTATAAAAGCATTTTTCTCTACGTACAATTTAAACAATTGTAAATGATGAACAGCAAAAATATCACTTATTTTAAAGAGTCCGTCTCTTGAAGGACAGTCTTTTCATAAGTCATGGAAAGACCAAGGTTAAAAGTGTAAATTAGAAGAAATGAAGATAAAACTTTCGAGTTGCATGAATCGGGTTATAAACTTTATTACTACTACAACTTAGAGCTTTTACCTTTTATTATTCTAATTAAACTCCGTCTTTCCATAAATCTATAGAAAGACCATCTTTCCCAAGACTTTGCCTATTTTAAAAGTGAAAATTAATTTTGAGAGAAAAATCAAAACTTAATCTCTCCTTACTTTTAAATGAGTCAATTTTATTTACTCTCTCCGTTCCACTAATAATGACACCATAGGTTTAGGTGTTTGGATTTAGATGGAGGAAATGAGTGGATGAAATTGAATGTAGAGAGTGAAAAGTATAATGTGTGGATGAAATTGAAGGAATCTTATCAAAAATGGAAAGTGTGTCAATATAAAAGAAACATCAAAAAAAAATTGAAATATAACACAACTGCACCGAACATATTGACTTCGTTTTCCATCACACTTCTTAGGTTCATCCACCTAACTTAGTTTTAATGCAAGCTCATACTCAACCATCAGAAAAAGATTGCCTCTCTATCTTGATCTTTAAACACCATAGGATGTCACCAATTAGTCGAGAAAAACTAATGACAAAAGGATATAGGTCCACCACCAACACCAATCATCATTATGCCATATTCAAACTCAACAAACTCTTCCCTCTAATGTTTATTATTAGCCCTGGTGGATGGTACAACGAACACATCCAACTTAGGTCCCCAATCAATCTGGATCCCTCCATTTTGCATTTCTAATAATTATCTTGATAACCACAACAAGAATAAATCCACATGACAGGAGACACAACTATAGTAATCTGCAATCATACAATAATTCAACCAAAACTATTCTGAAAGCCTCGACTCAAATCTCTTGCATCCTTTACATCAACATTTCTTACATGTACATCTGAGATGTTTTAACAAAAACTTTCATGCAGTAACAATCTCCTACCATATGAAACTCACTAAATCATAACACAAAATCAAGAAAATGTCTCATCTTAGCCTAGGAGAATTGCTGGGCAAATTCAAGAATCCGTTGAAATTGGTGCACTCAAACAAGGCCTTAGCATTCATCTCCCTTTCGAATCTCCAGATGTAATTCAATCCCACAAGCAGCTCTGTAATGGCGGCCTCAGTTTTGTCCTGATCAGCAAAATGCAATGTCTGCAGCTGAAGAACATTTGTCTTGGGCAATATGTTCTGGTGCTCAAAGCTCCTCTCACTCTGCCACTTGATCATATTGTGCGCCAATGGAGACAACCATCCTAGGATCTTCTGCAATGCATCCCTCCATTCTCCGGCAAGAAATGGATCCGTCGCGATGAATCCGACCCCTTTTAGCCTCGCCCTCAGGGATGATCTAATGCTGTTTGGAAGCATTGAGTAGAGATCGTCCTTCGCATCGGCGCCAACTAGCTGAGGTGATCTGATCATCTTCTCAATGACAATGATCAGATTAGCGTAGTGCAGAGACAGTGCGGCTGATCCTAATGTATTCGAGCCCGGTTTCATGATCTTCGAGTTCAGTTCGAAGAATCCGACACGATCATGATCATGTTCTTGTAGATTCGGGGATCCGGATTTCATCAGCGGCCCTGAAACATAGTTGCTGCTACATGGACTGGGATGTTGGTCGGAAGGGTAGACAGTGGCGGAAGCGGAGAGGCTCCGCGGTAGCGAAGCGGGGAATCCATGGCTGACTCCGAACACGAGCTTGATTCTTGCAAGAATGGTGAAGATTGATCTTGCAAGAAGCTTTGTAGCCGTGTCGAAACTCCTTCCCCATAGAGATCGCTCTTTGAGGTACTTCACTTGGTTCCTCTGCCATTGAAGCTTCTGCTGAAGCTCCATGATCTTGTGCTCCTTGATTGACGAAGTTCCCTTACCATGATGATCCTGAAAACATTCCTTCGCCATCTGGGACTTTCTCAGATGATTCTCGCACACCAAAAGCTCGTCCATTTCCCTATGAAGCGCGGCTGTGACACTGACAAAATGGTCCATCTTCTTGATCCTGTCCTCCATGTCCTTCCAGCTCAGAACAAAGCCGTGGCGATCGCGGCCCGTGTCGGAAAACTCGTCCAAGAACCGATCAAAGGCTCTCAAATTCGAATCCTCGCACTTAATACTCATTCTGGACACTGATTTCGCGGCCAGACTGAGATTCTCGACCATCTCCGCGCACGCGAGTCGGAGGAGGAAATCCTCGCTCTCAGAGACAATCTTTCGAACACCTTCCAGGCATATTGACTCGTGGCGGAGACGGGCTACGCTGTTGTCGGAGAGAGCCTGCCATAGGTGAATGAGCTTGGACATGAGGCCGGAAATCTCGAACGCCAGAACTCCGACGTTGGATCTTTTCACCGCTGTCGATGATTTAGCTCTCGGGGCGGCGCGAACAGAGCCGAAGCTGCTGGAGATGGTCTTCTTCACCTTGATCAGCCATGTTTCCAGCGCCATCATAAAACCGAACGAAACGAAACCCTTCAAATATGATGAAACAGAAGGAGATTAATGGGTTTTTCTTGAGCTTAAAGGATCAGAGGTTGATGAATGTAAGGGTTGATTTGGAGTTGTTTGCCATGAAAATGGATAATTTGGAGGAAAGGAGAGAGATATGATGATGGAGGAAGATGGAGTTCCGAGAGCAATGCCTTTTAAGAAGCGATGGTGGTCGTACTGTTGCAATTGTATTATTAATCCCAGTGGATTATTAAGAAATGAAGTTGTTTATTGAAAAATCTTCCATGCGCACATGCAGCGGGATTCATGATTAAAAATAGTTTTTTAATACTATCACTTGTTTGGATGGATAAAATAAGTTCACAAAGTTTTGTTGTATGCAACTTAAAGTTTAGGCCTGAGTTTACGGTGCAATTATAAGAAGTTTTATTTAAGATGAATTCTTTTTAATATGCTGATAAATTGAGGGACTTACTATGCAATCATCAAAAAGCTGAAAATACCACAAAAATATCTGAATTTTCAATTTTCTTTTCCCGGTTGGAATTCTCCTCCTCCGATCGGAAATCTGTAACCGCCGTGTAACGCCGCAATTCTTCCGTCGGCAAATCCAGGTCCAGATCGAAGCTTCCAACGAATCCTGAAGACGACTACAAATCCAGAAGATCGAAGATCGAAGCCTCCGGTGGATCTACATCGCGAAGCCTCTGGCGAAGTCGCTCCGATCGACGTTTCTGTTATCGGAGTTGGATGTTCAGCGTCGCGACTGAGGGCACTGCGATTTCCAGCGGTGGAGCTAGGAGACCGGCCATGGTTAAATTGCAGCGGTTGATTGTAGAGTCATCGCGGCAAAGCTAGGGCTTCGGCGCACCGACATTGCGGCGGAGGTAAGGTACTGACGTTTCCGGCACTGCGATCAACGATTCGACGGAGGAATCGACGTTTCCCGATGGCAGTTGGTGTAGAACGTCGGAGAAGAAGGCCGCAAGTGAGATACACACGCTACGTAGAGATGAAGTTTGCGCGTGCAAACACGCGCGGGCCGCCGGACGGCGACGTTGACGATGGTGGCAGACAGACTTATGTTCTGCTTCCAAGAGGTGAGTTTAATTTTGTGTTTTGTTTTTTTCAAATATATATACTGAGGTTTAATATTTATTTGACTGAGGTTGTTGTCAACAAAGATTGTTTGTTCTAGTGGTTAGTACTCTAGTTGTTGAGGATACAGGTCAGGGGTTTGATTCTCCAATATAACCTTCTTTTTTAAGAATTATGTTCTTGATGTGAATGTTGAAGTTTAATATTATTGACCGAGTATATAATCAATACAAGTTTTTGGTGTAATGGTTATGGCTTTAGGCGGTGGGTTTTGAGACCTGGGTTAAAAACTCACTGGGACCTATTTTTTGAAGAATTTTTATTTTTGAGGTATTGTAGTTTTTTTTTATGTTTGTAGTTTTCTCTCTCGTATGCTGATATTTTTTATTATTCGGGTGAGGTTAAATTGGTATGAGGTGATGTGTTGTAGTTTTTTTTGGTGATATAGATTGATATTTGTAATTATTTTTTACTTTCTCATTTTGATGTTTTTTTCATTTTTTGGCTGAGGTTTTGGTAATATGAGTTAATGTTTGTAGTGTCTTTTTTCTTATGTTGATGTTTTTCATTTTTCGGGTGAGGTTTAATTGATATGAGTTGATGTTTTGTAGTTTTTTTGGTGATATGGATTGATATTTGTAGTTTTTTTATTAAAAAAATCTCATAATGATTTTTTTTATTTTCCAACTGAGGTTTTGGTAATAGGAGTTGATGGTTGTAGTGTTTTTTTTCTTATGTTGATGTTTTTCATTTTCCGGATGAGCTTCAGGTGTTAAGAGTTGGTGTTTGTAACTTCTGGGTGATATATGTTAATATTTGTATTTTTTTTAAAAAAAAAATTATAATTTTCAAAGTGAATAATCTATACGCTTGAGGTGTCGTAGCTTTTTTATTGGTGTTTTTAGTTTTTTTTCCTCTCATATTGATAGTATTTTTCATTTTCTAAATGTGAGTTTTAAGTGATAGGGGTTGATGTTTGTAACTTTTTATTTGAATTTTCATATATTTTGCTATTTTATTTTAGGCAAAGTCTTGGGAAAGACCGTCTTTCCATAAGCTTATTATGGAAAGACAGAGTTTTATTAAAACGGTTTTTCTAACGAGTGCCCATGGGCACTCGTTAACAACTTCAGATTCCATCGAAAACTGTGTTATTAAATGCAAATAGAGTTAATGATTAATGACATCCCTCAAAAACTTACACTCCCTATGTACTATTACACGATTTTCGATGGATTTGCATTTAATAAACACAGTTTCCGATGGAATATGAAGTTGTTAACGAGTGCCCATGGGCACTCGTTAGAAAAACCGTTATTAAAATAATAGAAAGGTAATAGGTGTTAGTTGCAATATTAAAAGTTTATTATACAATGTGTAGTAGTTATAAAGTTTATAACCCGATTCATGCAACCCAAAATTTTTATCTTTATTTCTTTTAGTTTGCACTTTAAACCTTGGTTTTTCCTTGGCTTATGGAAAAACCATTTTTCAAGAGACGGACTCTTTATTTTATTACAATATTTTATACATATTTTGCTGCAGTTTTTCGTTCATGTTCTGCTATATTTTGCTAATGTTTATAAATTTCAGTTCGCTGATCATATTATTTTTTGCATTTTTTTACATTTTAAAAATATTTTTTTGGCAAATTTCAAATGACGGAAAAATAATGGAAAAAATTGGATAAAAAGCCCTTGAAAAATTATTAGCAATTGGTCCTTGTAAAATAATTAGAGATAGGCTCTTATAAAATTATTAGAGATAGACTCTTATAAAATTATTAGAGATGAGTCCCTAGAGATAAAATATTGTTAGAATTGCATAACGCGTGTGCTTAAAGTTTAGGCTACCTCACAGGAAACCATCTCGAATAAGTGAAGAGAAAATATTAATAGATGAAAAAAGGCAAAATTTTGGGAAATATCGTCTTTCGTCTTTCCATAGGCATATGAAAAAAATTGGGTTGAATTAGAATTATAGAAAGGTAAAAGGTTTTACTTGCAATATTAAAAATTTATTATCCAACGTATAGTAGTTATTCATTTATGACCCGATTAAAGCAACCCAAAATTTTTATCCTGATTTATTCTAATTTTCCATTTAAACCTTGGTCTTTCTATAACTTATGGAAATACCGTCTTTCAAGAGACGGACTCATTGAAAAAAGATACTCTCTATGTCCCAGTTTAAGGTGCAATTTTACTATTTGACAAGTCAACATTGTCAAATTTTGACCACGTATTTGAATAGATATGTAAACAATAATATTAGCATATGTGATATTATTGGATTCGTCGTAATAAGTAATTTCTAAATATTAACTTTTTATTTGTTGGTATTTTACGTAGTAAACATATTATTGGTTAAACATATTTCTTGAATACCGTGAAAAAAAATTTATGCAGCTTAATGTGGGACGGAGGGAGTAGAATTACTTTTAATCTTATTCTCTTGAGATGATAAATTGAATTGAATTAAAATAAATTAAACTAAATATAGTAATTAAATATAGTGAGATAGAGAAATAAGAGTCTGTTTCTTAAAAGACGGTCTTTCCATAAGTCATGGAAAGATCAATGTTTAAATTGCGAATTAGTAGAAATGAAGATAAAATTTTCGGGTCGTATGAACCGGGTTATAAACTTTATAACTACAACACGTTGTATAATAAATTTTTGATATTACAACTAAGACATTTTATCTTTTACTATTCTAATTAAACTTCATCTTTCCATATGCATATGGAAAGATAATCTTTCCCAAGACTTTACCTAGAAATAATAAATCATAACTAAGTTAATTAGAATTAAATGAATATTTATCAAACTAAATTGAAGTTAAAGTATAACTTTGAAATGATAAAGGTTTAAGAGTGATAATTCTAAAAAAAGGAATGGAGTAAGAGCATCCACGGTTGTATTAACCTAACCACACTTTTCTTAACAATGAGCACTCCTTATTTAAGGAATACCACTGTGAAGTTTTAAAAATCACTTTTTAATAAAGAGTTGCTCCTTATTTAAGGAGTGAGTACCTCTTTATTTGTGCAATGTCAACCAACCAATGATTGACACTTTGTTTTGTATATTTAAGGGGAAATGACTTGACAGACGCTCCAACTATTGCGATTTGACCCTTTTGGCCCCCCTTTTTTTCTATCACTTTCATCCACGAACTAACAAAACTGTTGAGTTGTGACCCTTCCGTCCGATCAAACCGTTAACTTTGAAGTTTTGACCGTTAACTGCTGAATTTTTAATAAAATTGAGGGTAAAAGTAACTTTTCATAATTTTATTTACAATTTCAGCCCCATCCATCATTTTTTTATTACAAATCCAATCTCCCATCTTTTTTTTAATGAATTCAACCCCCTTCATCCTTTTTTTTATTACAATCCAGTCCCGATCATTCTTATTACAATTTGGCCCTATCATTTCTCCTTCATCTTCAAGCCCCGCCACTCGCCACCTCGACTTCCATCGACGGCGGCTTCCCTCCGACCTGCAACCACCGAACCTCTTTCGTCTTTCCATCCCCCTGATTTCCAAAAGCTGCAATTTACACAGATACAAGGCCTCAACATCATGAAGCTAAAGGAATAATGCACAAAATTGTTGAATATTTGTGTAGATCATATTAATGGGGCTTGGAGTTAGAAAGGCAGGCAACAATCAAGAAGGTGAGAACGCCAGACATTTGATTTCTGATTGCTCACCCTCTAAGCACGCCGTCTCGCCACCCCTGCGACACCACCTCTAATCCCTCCCTCCGACATCGCCGTTTTTGGCCATCATCGCATCGACACCATTGATTTCTGATTCCTCACCCCCTCAGCCCCCCATCTCGCCTCCCCTGCCTGCTGCTGGGTTCACGTCCGAACTCTAGCCCCAACTTGCACAGGAGCAGCATAATCCGCGCCGACAGGTTTCCGCTCAATCCTGGGATAGTGCCAAGAGGGTTGAATGATGCCGCTTCCAACAGCGATGGTGGGATTGGGATTGGCGACAGATTAGAGTTGTATGATGACGACATATTGGGTACGGGGCTGAGACCGCTGCCGACGAGCATGTCCGAGCTCTTACGCAGTTCGGGTTTCCACAAGCTATTGGATCATTTATCGCAGTGGTGGCGCTCGGCTTCATCTATAGGAATACGAATGGATAGGTAAAGAAAAAGGGAAAATACAAAAGGAGAGGAAAATTATGAAATAGGAAAATAGAGAATGACTATTTTACCCTTAAATTTAAGGTTTTGACTGAACTTAACGCTTTGATCGGATGGAAGTGCTACAATTTATCACTTTTGTTAGTTCATAAATAAAAGTGATTGGGAAAAAAATTGGGGGTCAAAAGGGTCAAATTGTAATAGTTTGAGGGTATGTCAAGTCATTTTCCCTATATTTAATTAATTATAATATGAAATAAAAAGATGTGATTTCCATTGTTGGTAGTTGGTTCTTACCTTTTTTTAATAAAAAATCATGATGTGACACTTAAGAAGTACAACTTAAGTCTAGTACGCCCTCCATTTTTCTATTTATATCACTATAGGTTTATGTACTTGGATTCAGTTGAAGAAAATGAGTGGATGAAATTGAATATAGAAAGTAAAAAATAGAATGAGTGGATAAAATGGAAGAAATCTTACCAAATATAAAAAGGGTGTCAAATTAAAAAAACATTCATTCTATAATAAGAATGTTATAAATAACAAAACAGAAGGGTAACATTGTGGAAACTCTAAAGTGTTTCCGTCGTCTTTAATTTGGACCTCGCTGCTTCTTTCCTCACGGATTCCATCCAACGGGATTCAATGCACTACATCTCCATTTTTCTCGTTGTAAAAAAATCTGGGTGTTGCTATTTCACACCCTGTATTTTACTATCCACGCCCTGTATTTATACTGTATATATACAATATACATTTAAAAATATATTGTATTTGGAAGATTTTAAATTGGAAAATGTTAAATGGGAGAAGGGAAACCGCCGCCGCCGCCTGGCGCCGCCGACCACCGCCGATTCCGCCGACCACCGCCGATGCCGGGCGCCGCAGTAGCGCCGATGCTTCCCGGCTCCGCCGCCGAGCACCGTCGGAGGCTCCGGTTCGCGACGGTCTGGCCGCGACCGGCCGCCGGTCCGTTCGCAGCGGACCGGGCGCGAGCCGGAGCGGCCTCCGCTCGCCGTGACCCTGGCACGAGCCGGTGCGGCCTCCACTCGCCGTGACCTTGGCGCGAGCCGGAGCGGCCTCCGCTCGCCGTGCCTTGGGCGCGAGTCGGACGGGCTCCGCTCGCCGTGCCCCGGGTGCGAGCCGGACGGGCTCCGCTCGCCGTGCCCCGGGCGCGAGCTGGACGGGCTCCGCTCGCCGTGCCCTGGGCGCGAGCCGGACGGGCTCCGCTCACCGTGCCCTGGGCGCGAGCTGGACAGGCCTCCGCTCGCCGTGCCCTTGGCGCGAGCTGGACGGGCCTCCGCTCGCCGTGCCCTTGACGCGAGCCGGAGGGGCTTCCTCTCCCCAACTAGTAATTTCTACTGCTATAAAAGTGTTTGTAAAAATATGAGGAACTCGAAATTGTTACTCTCCAAATTTTTACTCTCCAAATTTTTACTCCAAACAAGGGTGTTAGAAATTTCATGTCTTCGGAGGTAATTTTACTAATTAGTTTTCTGTCCATAAGTAAAAGTTAACTTTATTAATTTTTGTAGTAGAAATTTATGCTCATCTTTGTGTTTTAATTTATTAATTGTTACGTAAAAATTATTGCACATTTATCTCCTATGAATTTATCTCCTATTAATAGCAGTAACGTTAATTTTGTTGTTAATTTTGTTGTTAATTTTGTTACGTAATTTTGTTGTTAATTTATCTACAATAATTTATCTCCTATTATTATCACATTTTTTTTTTACAATTACATGTAAGTTTTAGCTGTTAATAAGAAATGGAGCAGTGCACCATTAAGTCCGTAAGTAGGACAATTTGAAATGGATGAATGTAATTTCAGTTTAGGGAGTTAATTCATGTACGGGACTTTTATAATTGTAATGTTATTTCTTCTAATTTAATTTTATCTTCATGTTTTCACATTTAAATATATGTTTTAACGTTTTAACTGTAATTTTATCTTTATTTGTTCATATTTCAATATATGTTTCTGACGATCATTAAAAATCAAGCAATGCACTTCTTGGTTTGTAAAAGTTATTTATGTAATGTTGTAAGTGTGAGCCTAAATTTATTTCCTCCAATATAATTTTTACTTTATTGTATGTTTTTTTAAACAATTCATTTGTTTGAACGTTAATTGACGACGTCATTGTTGTTGGTATAGCAGTTGAGTGTAACTAATTACTTGATGTTTATTGTTGTTTAAGGATGACAATCAGTCATGTGAAGCTGCTGCAGAGCGGAATGGATACTCTCCATTTGCCACCTCAAATGTGTTTCCAAGTCACGCCGAGGCTTATTCCTACCTGCAACGGATTGCTCTGCAAGTGGGATTTGAACTTGTCACGGGGTCCTACAAAAAGAATAGGAATGGTCCCCTGAGGTTATATTGCATTTGCAATCGGGGCCGAAAAGATAAGGTTATCGATACGAGCGATCCCGATGTAGTCCGACGGAGTAACACTTCGACTAGAAGTTGTGACTGCCCATTCACGATTGTCTTGAAAGAGAGTAGCACGGGGGACGGTTGGAATGTAGTTCCGTGCAAGGATCCTAGACGAGGGATGCACAACCACCCTTTCTCAGTGTACGCTGAGGGTCACAGACAGAGCTGCAAGCTCCATGCGGACGCAAAACAAATGATTAGAGATTTGACAGATTCAGAAACAGCCCCCAGGCATATCAATGCCAGCCTCAGTCATTCATTTCCAGACCTGCATCAGACCATTAGGCAGGTGTACAATGAGAGATCGGCATATGTAACAGAAAGGCGAGGCGGGCGCAACACAGCGGAGAATTGTTTGCATCTTGCCACCTCGAAAGGGTATGTCACTAGTCACCGCTCAGCACTTGATGGTACTTTGACTCATTTATTCATGGCTCATCCCGATGCTGTTGTCGCATTTCGCACGTTTCCGTGGGTTGTGGCCATCGACTCAACGTACAAGACTAATCGCTACGGCATGCCGTTCATTGAGATGGTTGGGATGTCTCCTTGCAACACAAATTTCCTGATTGCCTACGCAATTGTTGTTGAAGAAACGGCAGATACCTATGAGTGGGTGCTGAACGCACTCAAGAACTTGCTTGTGGATGGACCGTTCCCTGAGGTTGTGGTCACCGATCGAGAGATGGGACTAATTAGGCCACTTCGGACTGTGTTTCCAGAATCGAATCATTTGCTCTGCACCTGGCATATTAACAAGGATGTGGAGGCACGTGTTACTGTGCTGACAGGGAATAAGAGGAACGGGGCAGCCTTCAAGAATGGTGCATGGTTCCGGGTTTGCAATGCGTCCACCGTTTCAGAGTACGAAGCCGCCTTGGTGGACATGAGGATTGGATGGTCTTGGAGCGAAGCTGTTATTAGTTACGCTGAGACTACGTGGCTCAACCCCCATAAGGAGAAATTTGTGCGGGCATGGACGAACAGATTTCTGCATTTCGAGAACACAACTACATGCAGGGTCGAAAGTGCACACTCGTCATTGAAAGGGTGGTTACAAACGTCAACTGGTTCACTGGATACGATATGGAGGCGTGTCGACCTGCAGATAGCCGCGCAAATTACTATGATCAAGGCCAACCTGGAGAAATCAAGAACGTGCACTGGAAGATTGCACCGTAGGGCCCTTTTCAACAACTTGATCAACAATGTGTCCAAATACTGTCTGGATAAATTGACGGTCGAGTCCGGGAGGATTGATGCACTCGGAGTACAGGTATACGCATACTGTGGTTGTGTACTGCGCTCGACTCACGGAATACCGTGTGCATGCGTCATGGCGAGGGCAGTTGCACAAGGAATCCCCTTGTACTTGGACGACATTCATCCGCTGTTTAAGAGCCTGGCATTAGGTGATCTCGTGCGGAGCATGGAAAACATTTCGAGGGCTGAACAGGATCAGTCACGGTTCAACACTCAGTTGGAGGAGCTGGCACGCAGCGACCCTTCGGTCCGCCGACGAGTTTCAAGCTACATAGATGAGCAGTTGCGTCCGGAGGACAGCGGCATTGGCGAGCTGGACAATTGTACTAGTGCACGTGGGAGACCAAGCGAGCAGGTCCCCCGATCAAGATCAACCCGACGTTCACCGAGCTACCACGAGCACGTGAACAGGCGATACAGGCGTAGCTCAAGGTCCCCGGGGCGCACCACATCACGAAGCGGTAGCCGGCACGGTAAGTACAAACACCATTCTTCCTATTGTATTAAATTTCTTACAAAGAAATTAATCTTACTGTTTTCTCCTACAACGACATTCCCGTTCCTCGAAAGTGTCCCCCACATTGTCCGGTGTTACATCGAAGGCTGGAACGATGTCGTGAGTGATGGAAACTGTGGCTTCAGATGCGTTGCTGATGCGTTCCATGTAGACGGTGAAGGTGAATGGTCTGGAGCGCGTCGGGCAGTGTTTAACGAGATATCAACTCATTGGCTTGACTATGTTCCCATATACGGTTCGAAAGACAACGTTGAATTAGCTAGAGCCCGTATACACCACACCAAAGGTCCGTGTGGTCCAGAGCATTGGTTCACGGTCATTGCAGACATGTTTCCTGTCGCCACCTACTACAACACGGTTGTAGTTTTATATTACATTTTAGAGAATGGGTCGGCAGACTATTGCTGTAGAGTCCTTCCATTGAGGGCAGGTGGGGGCGAGGATGGAACAAGGAGGGAGCTACACATTGTATACGTACGCAGTGCAAGCCATTTCGTCCGGATACACGTGAAGGAAAAATGTCCCATGCCCCCCGTGGTTAATCTATGGACCACATTGAGGAAGTCTGATGTCGTCGGTTGGGAGTTACCCTTTCGTAGGAGGATAAGGGCTTGGACCAAAGCATACAATGAGAGCAATTAACTATTGTACCCAGTGAAACATTTCGGCATGTACGCAACCGTTACAATTATTATCGAAGCGTTACAATTAGTCTGAAAGCGTTACTGTTGCAAAAAGCGATGACTTATAAATTTGACATGCACAAACAATTTCGATTACATAAATGAGCAAACTGTGGGCAAACAGTGGGTACATACATAAGCAAACAGTCGCCTAGGGAATGGGTCCATAACTGAGCCTGCGATACTCATCGCGACGACCGATCCAAGTAGTCAACAACTCCTTCATGCACGGGTCGCCGAGTCCATCAACGGTTGTCGAGTCAAACGGATCCAAGTCGCTCATCATGTCACTCAGCATCTGATGCACAGGAAACACATTTTTCAATAACGGAACAATCAAATGTAATACAATTACTCAAAGCAAACAGTTGGAGAAAACTTACCGATAACTGATGATGTGTCCTATCCCGTCTACTCGTGGCAGCAAGTTCAGGATTCGTGATCAATGGGTGTGAATGAGTCGCGTACCACTCCTCATAATCCAAGGTACACTCTGACGGACTTGTGGCAATCAGGAACTCGGCAAGCTGACCGTCGTGCCAAGCGTGAGCCATATGCCATAGGGTCAGCTGCAGCATCCCTGGATAGGTCACCGAATAGCTGGCTGGATCAGCGGGCCGGGAACAAGGCTCTGGCACAATCATAAGACTCTGCGGTATACCCTGTACAAGACCGAACTGGCGCACAACGCGATCTGGCATGTACGCCTACATTGCTTCGAGGTATCGAATCACGCCGCGGTAGTGAGTCCTCCCCCTAGCAGCCCTAACCACTAATCCACCTGCGCGTGTTTCACAGAAATGTAACGTTCCTATGGAATCCGATATACCCACTACTATTAGAATAAGAGTAAAAGCATGGAATCCATACCTGGTCGGGCTGTAAGGCATCCACCTGACGCCGGATGGTAGCCAGCCTCCCAGTATCCCTCCCCATTTTATCCCCTGTGTGCCACCGGTTGGCGTGTCCCGGAAGAGCTGGCAGTGTACTCAGCCTCGGCCGAAACATTGGAAAGTACTCATATATCCATGCTTGCAGCAGCGTGCAACAGCCGCATAGGCCGCGCTCCTTGGACCGGGACGCAATTCCCAACTGTAGATACAAACTGGCCAATGTCGCCGAGCCCCAGGACAACTGCGAATCAAGTAGAGGTAGAAGGTTGGCTCTAACCTTATTCCCAGTTTTATCCACAAAAAGCGTTGATGAAAACAGGGTCAACATGTAGCACATAAATTGGAAGTTATCGCTCTGACTCGCCGCTACACACCTCGCCATCAATGATTGGCCATCTATGTTACCCCCGTTCCAGTCTTCCGCGACGAAGGACTCCACGTCTTTCCCAAATAGTTCAGCGCATGCTTCCTGAATACTCTCCACCGAAATGGTACTCGCAACAGCGCCACCCACGATAGGAATGCCAAGAATCATCTCTACGTCGTGCATCAGGATGGTCACTCCCCGAAAGGCATGTGAAATGTGTTCGTGTCCGGCTGCCACCTCTCGACAAAAGCGGATATCAATGCCATGTCAAGGAACTGGAACATAATCGCAGGAAGGTGGGCCAACCTGGTCGCACGTATCCGGGCCTGTACAACATCGCTCAGGTCAGGGAGCGTAGTGACTAGCTGCTTGCATAGCGGCGACTGAGCATGGCATCTCAGCACACCTCGCTCTATACCATTCCAAACGTCAACAGCGACGTGTCCTCCGAAGCTTGGTATCACGAGGTCATCTTGTGGGCCACCAGCCATCGGTCCCCGCACTAGCCACGTCTCATCGGCGTGTCGCTTCCTCCTGTTCCTCGGTGCCCTTCCGATGCCAGTCTCACCGGCATTGCACGATCCACCAGAAGATTGCGTGAATCGACTAGCTCTATTCCTAACGGTGTGCCTGGCTCCTCCACCAGCATACCGTTCGAATCCAGCATCCAATGGCACACTCGTCCCAGGTTGGCCAGACGGGGGGACATTGCATGTGTTCAGTCCTTGCCTACCTTCGGCATCGAGTGGGCTGCTTTCTGCCGGCAAGTCATACATCGACTGTCAATCACTATCATCACGGATTCCACCGGACGCGAGAATGTTAAGCTCCGGACCGTCCCATGTTGGCATGGGATCGAATGCATGATCGCGCCGTGGAGAAGGCCGCTCAGCTCCTACATCACACTCCTGCGGCGGAGGCGACTGTTCATCCTCGACCACGTGGCCTCTCGCCTGTCTCGCCGAGGCACTAACACCTCTTCATCGTATAGAACGACCATGACCGTCAGGTTGACCAGCAGTGCTCATCTACAGCACAAGATATGTAATTAGTATAGCAACAATTGATTTAAACTGATATGATAAAATAAATTAACATACATTTCAACAACGTGTAAACTAATATTTTCAAACTGTGCATAATTTCAATTTACTACCGGAAACTACATATTCTATAATGCATAGAAAAAAGTGAATATAACATAAAAAAACAAACCCCACTCCAAACAGCAAATTTAATTCTCTTACAATCCCATACAACGAACTACACATTTTTTTAAATTGCAAATTGGAAATCACATTACTAAATAATCTGAATTTTTAAGCACAACACACTAGTATTAACATTCAAAGAAACAATTGTCAAAACATATCATAAGCATTTACTACACAATTGTTTTCATCGGATTGATAAACTAGATTTTCATAAAGTTAATCTAAATAAGACTATACTCTATTATGGTACATATACTTTCCAAATTACGAAAATAGTTATCATTTCCAAATTTAAACTAAACAATTTCTAAAAATAACAATTTCTTCATTTTAATTCCAAAATTGATTAAATTCCTAATATCAGATTTTTGCAAATTATTCTACTTTTTAATTTCCTATTATCTTATGAGAGAAATTAATATAAGATTAAAGCCTCCTATTTTCTTATATTTACAACCAAACCCCTCATCTTCCTCCTCCCTCCACCCTCCGCCGCCGGCCGCCTCCACCACCGCCGGCCGCCTCCACCGCCGCCGGCCTCCTCCTCTGCCGCCGGCCGACCGGCACCACCTCCGCCTGCCAGCTCCTCCCCTTCACCTTCTCCTCCTCCTTCCCCTTCTCCTTCCCCTTCTCCTTCCCCTTCTCCTTCCCCTACTCCTTCCCCTTCTCCTTCCCCTCCTCCTTCCCCTTCTCCTTCCCCTCCTCCTTCCCCTTCTCCTTCCCCTTCTCCTTCCCCTACCCCTTACTATTCCGCCGGCCAAGGCCACCTCCGGCCAATACTCACCACCAACCCAACATCCATTCCACATTTACCAAAATTCTAACAAACCCCAATTCTAACAATTCCAACAAGTTCAACAAAATTCGAATAGATTGGCAACATTCAGGCAACATCCATATAATTTGCACGAAAATTTAAAAAATTTCATCCAAAACTTACGTTTTTCGGCGGCGGTCGGCGTCGGCGGCGGTCGGCGTCGGCCGGCGTCGGCGGCGGTCGGCGTCGGCGGCGGAAATGGGGAGAAGGAGATGGAGAGAAGGAAATGGAGAGAAGGAGAGAAATGGAAATGGAAATGGAAATGGAGAGAAGGAAATGGAAATGGAGAGAAGGAAATGGAAATGGAGAGAAGGAAATGGGAGAGAAATGGAGAGAAATGAGAGAAATGGAGAATTTATACTACTTCTTCCAAATTTTATTTTTTATTTTCAAAATACTAATACGTGTATTTATACGTATTAGGGCGTGGATAGTAAAATACAGGGCGTGATATAGCGATCCACAAAAATCTGCACACGCACCAACTCTCTAGTCCTCCCTATGTCCCAGATAAAATAACAAATTACTTTTTTACGATTTTTAATAATTATATTTGATCAACTGTATTTCTAATTACACAAAATATTTTTTCACAAAAATTTAATATTTAAAAAATAGATGTTAAGATAAATCTAATAATATCTCACATGATATTTTTATTTTATATATATTAATATATAATTAGGGTCAAAGCTGACTTGAAAAAAGTAAATGTGTTATTTTCTCTGGGACGGAAGGAGTATATGTCAAGGGTACACATCAGGGGCGGGCAGAGCCAGGATATACATATTGCGGGGGCTGATCTATCAGTAAAATTTATTAAAAAAAACTCAATCTTTTTCCTCATTAGAGGGGATCGATAATTTTTTTTAAATTTCTCACTACTCGTATTTTTCGTCTCAGTGGGTTGGAACCCTCTCCAACCCCCTGTAGTTCTGCTAGTGGTACACATAATCTCTCTGTTCCATCCAAATCTGCATATACTCCCCCAGCCTCAAGTTAAATTGCACAACAGTCATTCTTAGATGTTAAAGAAATTTATTTGACCGTTAATATATTTAACTACGTATAATAATGACAAATTAAAAATTAATATTTAGAAACGACTTGTTACGATGCTTTCAACTATATCATATTCGATAATACTATCACTCATATATCTTTTCAAATATACGATCCAGAGTAACTTTGATAGAGAATATTGTCTAAAAAGTAAGTGTAGAATTTGAATTAGGACGAAGGAAATAATATTTTCTTAGTCAAAGTTGTCGAGTTTTGACCACATATTTAAATAAATATATAAGTAATAATATTATACAAAATGTTAAATAATGTGTAACGTGTATTTTCTTAATATCAATTTTTACATTATGCAGCGAGTGATAACCATTTATAGGGTGAGATTTTTTGAGAAGAAAGAAGGAAGAGATTCGGGTGCATTCTCACTGATGTTTTGCACGTAAATACCTTTCTATTTGTCACCAAGAGCTTAAGTACATTGTTAGTATTTTGTGCACGAGTGATCTAAATAGTAACCACATCTTGTAATATTGAGCGGTATATCTTGCAAATTGAAATGGAGTCTTGGTTAGAACTTAGGCAGGCACGTTGCGTGTGACTCCTTCCCATTGCAATCGTTTTCAATAATGACGTTAGAGTTTGTTTTTCCGAACTTGGGTTTCTACTCATAAGAACTTGGCTAAATTAAATTAAATATATTAAAATTAAGTTTACTAATATTAGTTCATAATTTTAAAATTTGAATTAAATAAAAATACAAATGAAGGAATTTACTTTTGGCTAGAATTAACACTTTAAAGAAATTTAAAGTACTCTCTCTGTTCCACTAATAGTGATACCATAGATTTAGGTGAAAGAAATGAGTGGATGAAATTGAATGTAGAAAATAAAAAGTAGAATGAGTGGATAAAATTGAAGGAATCTTGCCAAAAATAGAAAGTGTGCCAATATAAAATAAACAACTCAAAAAGGAAAGTGTGCCACTAATAAAGAAACGGGGAGGGTATTTTTAAGTGTGTGTGCTCACCTTTTATACTCCCTCCATCCCGAATTAAATTGCATAGAATATTTTTCAAGGTTATCAAAAAACATTTTTGTCCGTTAATATATTTATGATAATAGTCTTACATATATAATATAGAATCTATTGGTCAAAGTTGACTCAGTTTTCACTTTTAAAAATCAAAATCCGGCAATTTAGCTTGGGAGTATAAACATTCTACTCAAGGAGACAAAAACTAAATTATGAGGCATGCACCACCGTTGAATCTATTGAAATTCATTCGATGAAGAATAAAACTCCATCCACATGAATATTGAGAGACGTCTTCCTGAAAATAACATCATAGTTAGGTTTAATATATGTTTTGATGGTATTAACTGCAAACATTATTTATATTGTAGAAAATAAGGGTAAATAATCGTGTGTCTGTATTCATGATCTCAAAATACATTATATAGTACTACAGAATACCTATACTAGCTAGGAAAATGTAATAGAATATAATTACAATTACAAGTAATATTCTAATTCCTTAATATTTCTCCTCAAATTGGAACATGGGGATCAGAAATGTTCAACTTGCCAAGCAGAGAATGAAACTGGTTACGTTTGAGAGCCTTAGTGAACAAGTCCGCAGGTTGGTCTGACGTGTGGATATGCTGAGTAACAATAGTGTTAGATCGAACAAGATCCCGGATAAAATGACAATCAACTTCAATGTGCTTTGTGCATTCGTGGAACACTGGATTTGCCGCAATATGAAGAGCAGATTGACTGTCACAAAGCAGTCGCATAGGAGAAGTGTGCATAACCCCTAAGTCTTTCAGTAAAGACTTAAGCCATAACAACTCACAACAGGTAACAGTCATAGCACGATACTCCGCTTCAGCGAAAAACCGAGAAACAATAGGTTTTTTCTTAGTCTTCTAAGAAACCGTAGAATCACCAATCCTCACAAGATATATGGAAAGAGAACGCTGAGTCATCGGGCATGCAACCCAATCTGAATCACACAAACATCGAAAAGTTCGTCGGTTTAGAAGCAGACAAACATGTATCAGATAAAATGTCCAAAGCACATTTCCTTTGCAAAAGAAACATCCCCTCCACTCTTCTAGCAATATCTATGCCCAAAAAATACTTAAGAAAACCAAGGTCTTTCATATGGAAACAAGAACTCAAGTATTTCTTGAACTCAGAGACGAGCGCAGAAGAACTACCAGCAATGACCAAATCATCCACATAAACTAGAACATGCAAAGAAACGGATCCACAGGAAAAGACAAATAAAGAGTAATCTGTCTTACTCTAAACAAAACCAAATGCTCGTAAAGCCTGAGCTAATTTGGCAAACCAATTTCTAGATGCCTAGCAAAGACCATAAAGAGATTTCTGAAGGCAACATACCTGACCATAGGGCATAACATAGCCTAGTGGGGGTTGCATAAAAATCTCTTCATGCAAATCACCATGAAGGAAAGCATTATGGACATCCATTTGATGCAGTTCCCAACCACGAATGACCGCAACAGATAAGAATAGATGAACAGAACTCATCTTTGCAACTGGACTCGAATGACAGCTTAATGATTCTCCTCCTGGGCAACAAGGGCATATATTTTCATAACAGGTGGCATCAGATTAATGCTCATAATATGTGATTGCAAGGTGTGAAAGCCTTCGCCAAGGCTAGATATGAATTGGTAGATCAAATCCTTCTCTCTCTCTCTCGGGAGACTCTCTCATAAATATTGCAATGGCACAGTGCCTTTCTCTTTTCACAGTCACAAACTATAGGAGGCCGAATGTAGTGGTAATCTGCAAACAACTTCCTCATTTTGCCAAAGTAAATGTCGATGGGCTGACCGTTCCACCTGCAACTCTGAATAGCCTTTTGCATTTGCAAAACTTTCATACCATTGCCAAGAATAAATCGTGCCTTCAGGTCATCCCACAATTCCTTAACTGTGGCAAACGTGCTTGTAGAAGATCTCAACACCGAATCCAGGGTTTGCAAGATCCAGCAGACAAGAGTAGCATTAACCCCAGGCCCATCGGCAGCATCAGGATGACCATCCTAGGGTTTGGTAATGGATCCATCAATGAACCCAATCTTGTTCATAGCAAGGAATGTGTTGCACATCGCGTCAGACTATTCAATGAAATTTTCTTGACCTTTCAGCATGTTCGGTATAATTTGTAAACACGGACCATCGCCAGAGCCAATAAAGTAAGGATCAGTCGACACACGACCAATAGGTACAATTGTCCGAGGTCCAGATTGCAGCTGCAACTGCTTCAGTAAAGTCGTAATCATACCATAGCCACTCATTTCCTGAAGCTTCAGAACCTCAGGTGCAACATCAATATAGGCATGTTCTTCGGGATTACTTCTGGAGCCAGACATAGTGTAAAATCAAGTACAAATCAGCAGCGAGTGCAATAATCAGCGGCGGATCGGATGGGCAAAATGCGGCGGCGCTTGGTGTTGACGTCGACGACGCGTGGGACTTCATGATTGGTGTAACACACAATCGGAGCTGTGATGGAGCTGGCTGATCACCACAACCAGATGGTGGTGGCGGCGGATGCGATTGGCGAGCGGTGGAAACGGCGATGAAGACAGCGGCGCATGAAAACAAATGCGCAGCTGACGGGCAGCGCTAGAGCTCGGTAATGATGATAAAATTTTCTTTAAGGTTTCAGAATTTTAGGATATGATAATATGTTAAAATTATTGAAAACTGAGGGAGAGAGGGAGGGAGTAGATGATAGGTTCAGCTGGGACATGTGGGAGCCGATGATGATAATGCCATTAAATTGCTTTCTGACTTGCGCTGTTTCTTTGTTTTCACAATATCAGTTTTAGTAGTTTATTGCCCAAATGCAGAGGCATAAGGGCACAGTGCATGATTTCATGCCCAAGGAACTTCTATTGCATGCGCACTTTTCTTATACGTTTTTGACCAAAACCTCACCTCTTTCTTTCTTATCATTCCATGCTACATTTACTTATGTACACACTTACTTTACGTGATTTACTATTAGTAAATAGTAAATGGATCCATGGCACTGAATTTAACCTCTCTTTTCACGAATTTGGTGCATTTGATGGGGGTGTTTAAGGGTGTCATGATTAGCTAGGAAAGATGTGTTTATTAGAATTTTATTATGCTGCATTGATATCACATTAATGACATTTCTCATTAATGATGAGAATTACAATATATAGGACTGCAAATTAAAGTCTAATCTGAATAGGGTTCTAATTCTATAAGGAAATTACCATCTATAATCTAACCTACGAGGAAACTAATTCTATAAGGAAACTAATTTTGTAAGGAAACTAATTTTGCAAGGAAACTAATTTTGTAAGGTAACTACCATTTATAACATTTCCTACAAGGAAAAAGTTTATATTTCCTTAATAAGAGTTTAGTATTCTTTTATTTATTATTGTAATTATACTATTATTTATTTATGTTCTGAATACACTAGTCTTGATTATTAAAGATTTTACTATGCTTGTGGTATCAGAGTTAAGGTTAGTCCAATGAACGTATACCTGCAATGTATGACTCATAATCTCTTTCTTTTCACATTTATCTGATGAATAATATCGATGCATGGGAGAGGTATGTTAGAATCCCATTGGTGGATAAGGGATAGCTCAATATGTAAGTGCATGGGATATCTCTAATGCCAAATTATTTTTCATGATACGAGCACATGATTCTAATATGGTATAAAATCTTACTGGATTCGTTGTCTAGAAACTTATCGTTAGGCTTATAAGTAAACTGTGTTTCTTGGCGGCAATCTTGTCTTATGGAGTGCCAAGAAGCGACCTACATATTGTTTCTCATTCTAGTTCCACTTTATAGTTCACTTCTTTATATTGTTTCTCGTTCTAGTTAGACTTCACAAAATTTTCCTGAGAAATGAAGTTATAGGCACGTAAATTCATAGTCAAACCGACTACAACTGTCTCCATTCTTCACTTTCTGGTTCACCTCTTCTACTTTGTGATAGACATTGACTATCATGTTTGTTAAAAAATTGTTTGTCTCCTGTAAGTTTCGTGTCAGTTATGTTTCCACTTCACTTCACATAACTGATATCTTCATTAAGAGTTTTCTCGTCCCGTGTTTGAATTTCCAGGTCCAATCTCTGCGTTTCAACTCATTTGACAATTCGCTTAAGGGGTGTTAGGATAGATGAGTTTGATTCAGATTCTCTTAGGGCTTTGTATTCGTCTATTTACAATTGTAACCCTATAGTCATTTATTTATGTTATGAGTACACTAACTCTAATTATCATGTTTTTAACCATTCTCACGTTAATATAATAAAGAGTCTATTGTTAAAATAACCCTAACTTTAGCTTGAAAAGTCAATATAACCCTGCAAAATGAGAAAGTGCTAAAATAATCCTAACTTTATGATGTATGTACCAATCTAACCCTGGGCACCGTTGACTTCAATTGTCAGCGAGAGATTTGGCCTTAATTTAAGGAAATGACAATTTTACCACTGGATTAAAAGGGGGTAAACGGAATTCAGCTTATGGGGGGCAAGGGTATTTTCATCATTTTAGGTCCGATCAACACCCAAATTGATAAGTCAATGCTGAAATAGTAACAATAGGTTAAACTACACATTTTTTTTCATAAAATTAAGGTTATTTTGACACTTTCTTATTTTGCAGGATTATATTGACACTTTTAGCATAAATCCATGCCTAGTAGCACTGCTAGAAAACAGGTATTATGGCACTGGTATGAGCACTGGAGACCCTCCAAACCGGTGCTGATTTCATGTCTGGCATCGGTATTTCACCAGAACTGGTGCTGAAATTTATTTCCAGCACCAATTTTTCAAAACTAGTGGCATACATAATAAATAGCACTGGTATCGTATACGGGTGTACACATAACCGGTGCTTGAACTGGACAATAACTAAGAAATAGTTTATTTGTCGCCAAAAATAAAGGATAGAAACTAAGAGCATCGGTTTTGATAAACTGGTGTTGAAAATATTAATGTTCGTGGGTACTATTGAAGGTTGAAAAACAGAGTATGTGTTATGTTGTTTTTAAGGCACCGATTTTTTTATATCAGCACTGGTAGAACCACTGGTGCTGTGTACTTAGACATAATTTCTCGGATTAGCTCTCGAGTTGAGTAAAGGATTTTTAAAAAAATTGACGTAACCATAAACCACTGCTTTTATTGTTGGCGGCACCAGTTTTGGTAGATTTCAGCACTGGTTTTATGGTATGATTTACTCTTGAAAAATGAGTTATTGTATAAGTTACCCAAGAACATGTACTAGTGTTTTCCAACATTTCACCAAAAATATAATTTATTTTATATTTTTATATTTAGGCAAGAATAACAAAAATCATGTATTTTGGAGCAATAGATAATGGTGTAACACAATTTTGGGTCATAGTATAAATTTCCAAGACTATGTAGAAGTAATCAATGTTTACTTTTGAGGCCATTCCGTTCACTCATACATGCCCAAATTACAAATTCACAATTGTATATTATTGAGTTGAATTTTGGTGTCGCCAATTTCGTGATTCGACAACTTCAACTTTCTTGGAGGGACCTAAGTGTGAAAAGTAAAAACTTTACTCGTAACTCCAAATTGAAATATGCTTGAACGTGAAACTATCTCATACACCCTTATTGTATTTTCCAAGTCTCTAGTGGAATATTTATCAACAATCGAGCATAAGAACATATTTGTAATCCTTTCCAATTTTTCTTTCTTACTTCTAAATATTCAACTCTAAATTACTTTAAAACATATACTAGCGCTTTCCAACATTTCAACAAAAAATTAATTTATTTTATATTTCTATATTTAGGCAAGAATAACTAAACCCGTGCATTTTGGAGCAATAGATAATGGGGTAATACAATTTTGGACCACAGTGTAATTTTTCAAGACTGTGTAGATGTAATTAATGTTGACTTTTGAGGCACTTTCGTTCACCCACACATGCCCAAATTGCTAATTCACAACTGTATATTATTGAATTACATTTTAGTGTCGCCAATTTTGTGATTCGGTAACTCCAATTTTCTTGGACGGACCTAAGTGCAAAAAGTAAAAAAAATTTAATTGTAACTCCAAATTGAAATCCGCTCGAATGTGATGCTACCATATACACCCCCGTTGTATTTTCCAAGTCCGTAACGAAATATTTATCAACAATCAGGCACAAGAACATATCCATAATTCTTTCTGATTTCCCTTTCTTACTTTTAATTAATCAACTCTAAGCTACTCTAGAACATGTACTAGCGCTTTTCAAAATTTCATCAAAAAATTTATTTATTTTCTACTTCTATATTCATGCAAGAATAACAAAAATCGTGTATTTTGGAGAGAAGGATAATGTCGTAACAAATTTTTGGGCCATGGCGTATTTTTTATAAATATGTTTGAGGCTCTTCCGTTCACCCACTGTACCTAGAATTTCAAAGACTCAATTGTCTCTTATTTAATTGCATTTTGGTGTCTTCAATTTTGTGATTCTCCGCCTCCAAATTTCTTCCATGGACCTAATAATAACATTTTAAAAAAATTAACTTAGAGATCAAATAATACTAGCACCGGCATTGCTTTCATTTATGCTGGTGCTAAGTTATGGCGAGAAAATGAATTTCCTAAATTTTTATTCATAATTTTGGAGGGATTATTTAAAATTTTGAAATATTGGACTTAGTACCAGTTTAAGTTACTTTTTAGCACTAGTATTTGAACCGAATATTTTCCCCATGTTTGCTCTCGGGCCCAAAAAATAATAAATGTGTCACACTTAAGTAGCCCTAAGCAGCTGTGTTTCATATGCATAGGTACCTGTATGAGCCATTTTAGCACCGATTTTTGTACCTGTGCTCCATACTAAGAAAAAAAATCTCAAGTTTGCTCTCGGGTTCCTTTTAAAAAAAACTATTTAAAGCAGCCTTAAGCAGCTGTTTTTCATATACATTGGCATTGGTATGAGCCGTTTTGAGCAGTGGTTTTTATTTTAGCACCGGTACCAAAACCGGTGCTACATAGTTAAAAAAAAGGAGTCCAACTTGGTTTCATCTGAACCATTGATTTCTTTTGTTGATTTAATCTCAACCATTAAAACTGTCTATATAAACTAAATCTGAAACCCTAAATCTAACCCACCTTCATTTCCTCTACCTCCTCTCCATCCTCTCCCTCCTCCTCTCCATCATCTCCCTCCTCTATCTCCGCCCCCGCCTAGCCTCGACGACGACGCCATCTCTCCACCCTCCCTGCAGCGCACCATCCCCGACGCCATCTCTCTGCGCCATCTCCCCGATGCCATCTCCCCGAGCTCCACCAAAATTGTTGAGTTCAACTCAGATCCATGGCGCTTCAGCTCTCAGCTCCACCACCGCGTTGGCCTCGGTCATTGCTTCTGACCTCACCTTCACGATTTTGGTTCGTTGATGTTATCTAGGGTTTATAGATATTAGGCTCTAGTGTTTATGATAATTGATGTTGTTAATTTATGTTTAGGTCTAGTTTGCTTCATGAATTTTGGGTTGTTATGTGTTTTTAGATATATGTAATGAACTTCAAAGCTGTGGTTATGAATTTTCCAGTTTTCTTACATGGAATTCTGGTAATTTTGTGTTTTGTTTGTCTGGGTTTCATATTCCGGCCGGTGAGTTTGTTCTCTCCGGCCGAATTTTTTTTATTGATCACCTATTTAATAGTACTGGTACAAACGATCATAGCACCGGTATTTCGACCGATGCATAAGTAGGGGGTGCTGGAATGTAGATTTTTAGCACCGGTAGTGTATATCGGTGTTGGAATACATAACCATAGCACCGGTTGTAACTAGGTCTCAGCACCACCTACTTAGACACCAAAAATACCGATATCTATGTACCAAAATGTGGGTGCTATAAGGGGTCCCTGCACTAGTGTAGAATTCTTTTCGTAAAAATTACATGTTCAATGCTCGACAAATGCATTATAAAACTTTCCGGTTCGTTGAAGTTTGGGGAATTTTGTGGTTATGATCTTCTTCGGTTAAGATATTGAAATGATTATTTACTCCAAAATCATGCATGCACGAGAAATGTACTAGCACATATTTGTGTAGCAGTGGCACATGCTTTTTGAGCATTATTTGGTGGTAATTTCGTCCAGAGACGGAGTATATGATTGAATAATGAAATGAGACCACCATGCACAAGGAATTGGAATACAGTGCTCCCTCTCATCCTCTATTTATATTTATATTTTTTTGAATTTTTTTTAAGGTTTATTTGGATCATCGATAACTTTTGTTACCGATAATAGATTTTAAAATTTTACTTTTTAAAACTACATGTTATAGAGAATTCAAACACATCTCATATAATATTCATTACTAAATACAACAAAAGTTATCGATGATCAAATATATCATAAAAACATGTCTATACAAGGAGGTAATAAATAGAGCACCGAGGAAGTACTAGTATTGTTTAGGAAGCCGCTGATTTATGTAGGCCAAGGAGGGCAGCGCCTATCCAAAATCTCCAAAGGGAAATCACCTTTTTACCCTTATTATTTTACAAATAAATAAAAACACAATGCACATCATAATTAGAATTTTGTTTTTAATATTTTATTTCAATTTATCAAATGATTAGAATTGAAAATTTGACATTTTGAAAATATGTGTTATAACGAATCTAAAAAGGTATCACGCAATAGTATTTATACTTATATACCAATTCAATTTTAAGGTCAAAGTTAGAAAATTTTGACTAAATGAATAGTTAAATTACAGTTTAAAATGAGGCAGAGGGGGTAACATTAGTTAGAATACAACTTTGCCCTAATCTTTAAGGGACATTGATACGAATTAGGTTGTCTTTATTTATTTTTATTTATTATGGTTTTTAGAAGATAATGTTATACTCTTTTCCCCACTGGTTTCTTTAATGAGATAGTTTGATAATTTATTTTATTTTAGAATAAGGCCCATTAATTCAGTCATGTTGGCCTTGGAAGAATTAAGGTTTCGGTCATGCATTTATTTTAGGGTTTAGAACATTCGGTTATGATTTGATTAGAATTAGATTTGGTAAGATTAGATAATGCAATATTTATTCAAGATTTATCTTGAAGAATATAGTCATTTATTTTAGGTAGTCTTGTTAAATATGGTTTTATCTTCTTAAAGGTGTCATAATCCTTTTCAGTTTCTTGTTTGTATTTTTGAAAACCATACATATGCACTGTAAATAGGGGTTGTTTTCAACATTATTTTTACCTAACCATTTTTATCAATCAAAATACAACCTTTTGAGTCCATACTCTTTGCTTGCGAGCTATTCCATTATTGCTTAACCCCGGGGGCTAGTTAAGTGTCAATAAACCTTGTAATCTAATCTCGAGGGCTAGTTAGAGAGCAATTCGAAATTGAGTGTACCCCGAGAGCTAGACCTTGAATTTCGTGTGGCATTGAAGGGTTTGCGAGTTTCCTTGTATTATTAAATATCTTAATTCCACAATCCAAAATCTCCGCAAGGAGATTCATATCGGACATTTTCGTCACATTCCCCTATTTTCATTTTCCCTTTTTTCATTTTCTTTTCTTTTCTCTTCTTTTTTTTTCCTCCCTTCCCCGGGATCTTCCACCATCTATCATAACCACCAACGCCGCCATAACACCTCCCACCTCCACCCACATTAGCAATCAATTAAGGAACCTCCTTATACAATTTTATCTGATGTTCTAATTAAGGACGTCCAATGATAAAGCTGATGTTTCATCCAAAATCCTCGCCGCCAAATTCAGTTAACCAAGATAACTTCTAACTAGGGGTGTTCATCGGTCCAAGACCGGACCGGACCGGAACCGGTTAGGACCAGAACCGGAATCACCAAAACTCTTGGACCGAAGACCGGACCGGTTAGTGGGTATTTTGGATCGGGATCAGACTGGAATAATTCCGGTCTTAGACCGGTCCGGACCGATTGGACCGGATTTTAGTATTCTTTATTTTTTTTACTTTACATTTTGCTATAAAAAATGCCAAATCAATATTTTTTCCCCTTTAAAACATAGTAAAATAGAAGTTATTAGAAAAATTTACCTCAAAATAATAAAAGAATACTAGTTATCATGAATAAATCTAAACTAGTATTTTAAACTAATTCATTATCATTTTAAATATATATATATATTTGTAAAATACCGGTCCATTCGGTCCGGACCGGAAAAAATCCAATTTTGAACCGGACCGGACCGAAACCCGGAATCTAACAAAAACATGGACCGAGGACCGGACCGGAATTTCATCTATACAATTGTGGTCCTTACATTTCCGGTCCGGTCCGATCCATTTTACCGGTCCGGACCGGATCATGCACACCCCTACTTCTAACAGGCTCTTCTGAGGTTTCAGCCTTCCTCCCTTCCTCCACTTGCTGCCAATCATCATTCGAACTCAGAACTGAAAATTACGTTTCAGAAATATTAGAATAATTTTCATAAACAATTTTTTGTTAGGATCAAAATAATAATAATAATAATTTGGATCTACCCCTTAAATGATTAGGAGTATAATTTGGTAGACAGCCCTAGTGTATGTATGGTATGGCATGCATGAGCATCCACTCATAATTGGTTCCCACACGAGCTCACTCCATATTCTTTGGTTGGCACATTTGTCCCTAGCCATGTAACCATGTTCATCATTAATCTTCCAACACCAATATTTCTCCAAATTATTTTCATTTTTGAACCAAACAAGAAAAAGGGCTTCCTAAATTCTTGGTAACACACTAATGATTTCCCACTTAATTAAAATCCAATTAATTAACCAGCTCCATTAATGATGAAGAAGAAAGGTTTGTTTATAATTTATGTTTTGCCAATTTGGGTTTTGCCTGCCGTTTTGATGGCACCCAAACGAGATCCTCGATCCCTTTGCCCCCATGTCTATTGGCAATTCGAATCTTATCTCTTTGTTATGCTATAAGAGTTGAGTGCTCATATAATCCTATGCTTTGATGGTTTGTGCTAATATGACCCTGTGAAGTTAGAAAGTGCTATTGTATCCTGTGTTTTGCTTGAATGTGCTAATATAACCCCGGAGGCCGGAATTTGGCCGGAATTTTACGAATTGACTGTTTTACCCTTATCTTTAAAAAAATAATTATTCAAAAACTTGAAAAAGACTATATTGCCCCTCAAAACCCTAAATTCTTGTCATATTTTTGCACCTCCCCCTGAGCTCCTGAAGCAATTCTCTCAAAGAATTGTCTTGATTTCATCTCCTCCGTCGCGCTCTTCTTGCAATTATCTCATCTCCCTGTCGCATCAACAAATCTTCCCCGGTGCCGACGAGCGGTGGAGAAGCGGGATTCAGAAGCGGGGGCAGGGCGGATCTAGGCGGACGAGCGGTGTCATCCATTGGTAGGCTTTTCAATCTGTGTTGAGCGGATCTGGGCGGGTCTGGTGCTGGGCGGGCTGGGGCAGGGCGGAGATGGAGGATCGAAGTGTGCCGACGAGCGGTGGAGGAGTAGGATTCGGTGAACCGAACTCTACTCTCATGGTGGCAATGACTGCAGCGGCGGGACAACGACATTTTAGGTTTGGTTCGACGGAGGGCGTGGGGGCGGTTATGGTGCCGTTAATGGAGGTGGCGATGGCAGGGACTGTGCCGGAGCCGGTGGCGGCGATGATGGCGGGCTTCGCGTGTTGCAGAAAGCGGCAGAGCATCAGTTGCTTTGGAGATGAGGAGATGAAGAAAAAGAAGAGCAAGGCGGTGGAGAGAAGGCGGCAGAGCGACGAAGCATCAGTTGCTTTGGAGATGAGGAGATGAAGAAGAGTAGGAATTGTCTTGATTTCATTGGATGTGGTGCGGTGGTGCAGAGGCGGGGGTGCAGGGGCGGGGGTGCGGTAGTTCAGAGGCGGTGGTGCAGATGCAGTGGTGCAGAGGCTGGGTGCGGTGGTGCAGAGGCGGGAGAGAAGGCGGCAGAGCGGCGGAGCATCAGTTGCTTTGGAGATGAGGAGATGGAGAAGAAGAAGAGTAGGAATTGTCTTGATGTCGCTGGATGCAGTGCGGTGGTGCAGAGGTTGGGTGCGGTGGTGCAGAGGCTGAGTGCAGAGGCGGGGCAGCGACTTCTTCTTCCGTTACGTTTCTTTATGCCATATTCGATTAGCAGCTAAGCGATTCTTTGAGTTTGTTGCTTAATTTTTCGGATATAATTGCTGGATTTGGTGGTCGAAGTGGTGGAAGCGACGATTCAGAGGCAAGGCAGCTGCTGGGCGTGGTGGTACAGAGGCAGGGTAGCGATGACTTTGATTTTTGGAGATGAAGAAGTAGAAAAACATAGGGGTATTATTGTCTTTATACTTTCAGATTTATGACTAGGGGTATTTTAGTCTTTTTGTATTTGGTCAACGTTGGAAATTACAAAGTCAATGCCAGAATAGTGCTATAGGGTTATATCGGCACTTCTGATGCAAAAAACAGGGTTACAATAGCACTTTCCAACTTCACAGGGTCATATTAGCACAAACCACCAAAACATAGGGTTGTATGAGTATTTTGCCCTTATACTATTTCTTGGTATTAAAAATATGTTACTACCTCTGTCTCATTCATATCTTCACATCTTTTAGTCAACTTTCTCAAGACACGTTTGACCATAAATTTCAACTAGTATATAAACGTCAATATCTTCACGTGAAAAATCGTTAGATTCTCTACAATAAATTTTCTAAATATTAAATTTTAATATACCATTAGCATATGTAACTAAAATTATTGATGGTCAAATATGGTGCGAGAAAGATTAATGTGTATATATATGAGTGCAAATGGAGTAATATATGAGTTTTTATATTCATCTTGACAGCAGATAATGGGGGCCTGTAGGAAGTGCCCTCAAAACTAAAGCCGCGTTTGGTGTGTTGGTCCGAGGACGAGGGAATTCAATGGTAATCTACATTTGTCCATATAAATAAAATATTGAGTGAGTTGCAACTGAAATAGTTATTATTCCGGAAATTCTCATGTGAGATATCTAATTAATTATTTTCTTATTTAAAATGGAACCTGAACTTACCGCTAACAATATCTCGAAAACAATACTCCATTCGTCCCAAATTTAATTGTATGGAATCTTTTTTATGGGTAAAAAAAAAAATATATGTTTGACTGTTAATATATTTAACTACGTATAATATCCTAAAAAAATTATTTTTTAGAAACTACTCGTTATGATGAAGTCAACAATATCACATAAAATAATATTATTGCTTATATACCTATATTAAACATGTGATCAAAATTTGATAGTGAATAGTATCAAATAGGAAAGTGTGCAGTTTAATCCGGGACGGAGGGAGACTCATTACCGGACAAAATGAGTAATTTTATGAGATATGGTTAGATTCGTCGTAACATGTAATTTCTAAATATTAATTTTTTATACATCATTATTGTCCACAGCTACATATCAAATACTCCATCCGTTCCGGAATAATTGACACATACACTTTTGACTCGGTATTTTATGCAAGCTGATGTGTCAGGGTATAATTGTGAAAAATAGAAATATTTTGCGTAAGAATTAAAATGTGCCAATTTATGTGGGATGGGCAAAAATAAAAAATGTGTCAATTATTCTGGGACATAGAGAGTGTTTATTGGAGGTCGTAAAAAGCCCTCTTTGCAAGTTAAAAGAAAGGCATGAGAGTACATTACTCCCTCCATCCCAATTTAAATTACACACTTATTTTTTGGACACTATTATCTGTCAAAGTTTGACTGCACGTTTAAATAGATATATAAACAACAATATTATCGAATATCATCGTAACAAGTAATTTTAAAATATAAACTTTTTATTTATTGATATTATACATAACTAACCATATTAACGGTCAAAAGTGTGTCTTAAATATTATGATGGTGCAATTTGAAGGAGGGTTGGTTGTGCGTTTTGTAGTTTGTCCAAAATAAGGGTAAAACCGGCACAAAATGAGCGGGATTTGTAGCGCTTCAAAGGGGCGAAGAGCTCATTGTTCATACTAGCTGATTGGGAAACGAAGCCGGCCTTTGGCGCCGTTTTTTAACCTTTTGCATCTTGGTCCTTGTATTCATTGGTCAAGTCGGCGTTGGAGTTAATTGGTTCATTTATTTTATTTTTCCCAGATTCCTCTTCTGACTAATCTAATCTAATCTAATCTAATCAGATCAGTCGGCAATCAGATTTGTGGCCTTGATCTTGTTTGTTGCAATGCACACACAATTAGATTCAGTTAACTTAATTTGATGGAATGCAAATTGGACGCATGGAAGAAGTTAAAGAAAGTCTACATATTTCTCAACCACTATGTATGTGTTACCTTATGAAAGGACAAATGAATTCTACCAACAATGTTAAAGCTAAAAGCAAGATTGTTGGAGTTAGTTGCACGTTGGTGGTTGACAGTCATATAACTCAGTATATAAATTATGAGTCACCTCTATGTAGTACCAATTAATATGCCGCTGCACGTGAGGGGACGTTACCCCCATTCTGTCACGTTTGCGCGATGATTCATGCCCCTGCACGTGAGGGGGCGTGGGGCGTGGGGCGTGTTAGAGTTAGTCCCACATTGGTGGTGATGATTCATGCCGCTGCACATGAGGGGACGTGTTAGAGATAGTTCCACATTGGTGATTTACAGTTATATAACTCAATATATAAGATCATGAGTCACGTCTCCATAGTACCAATTGGATTCTAATTCTAATAAAGATGCTTTTTTATCAGAATTCCACACGAGCTACCGATATATTAATTCACCTAACCAATTATGTAGCTAATTGTAAAACTGAATTCTGGTCACAGGGAGGTATCTTTCTATTCACCATGGTACCAATCATCAATTGGGTTTACCCCCACTTAATTACTAAATAAGCTAAAGGAAGTAATAAAGTGTTCAAATCACGTGGTATATACATAGCTTGAAAATCCTAATGATACAATTTTAGAAGAGATGTATTTGAATTTGACCAAATGCAATGCGCTGACCACTTAAACAAATTCAAATGATTTGTTCCGGTCATTCTCAAAATAAATTATCATCTTTACTTGTTTTAGTTTTCTAACCCTTTTCAAAAATGGGAATTCATCAAAAGTGTTAGAAATACTCTCAACAACGATTATAACGAGTGAAATCGACATAAAATATAAGTACTTCCTCCGTCTCAACCAATTCTGCAGAAAGAGAAAGTTGATGTTTTAATTTCGGTAGGTGAAATTATTAAAACGTCCTTCCTCTTCGTTTCATCCCTCCTCTCTCCCCATCCCCCTGTCCCACCACCGTCGTACCGCCGCCTCTCTTCCCCCCACAAGATCATCCCTCACGGACCAGCCATAGATGCTCTCTGCCAAGCCTCACCTCCTCAGCCTCATCAGCGACCAAGGACGAGGCCTCAGGACCCAAGGCGACCAGCGGAAAACCAAAACCCAGACCCAACCAAAAGTTTCTGCTTTCTATTTTCGTGTTTCCCAACCAAAGGTTTCTATTTCGATTATATTCTTATTTGGATTGAAATTTGCGACTGAAATATAGTCCGCTCATTTTATTCCCCCACTTCTTATGCAACATCAGTAACACATATACTTATGCAAAGAGTGGTAGGAACCTTTGGTCGTGACGGAGTGGTGCACAATTCTCTCATTCACCCAGAAAAGACATGCAAATATATGTTAATTGACTAATGCGTGTGTACATTCAACAGGGATGACTTAGGAGGTGAAATGAACATTACCAAGAGAGCAAACCTTTCAAATAAGATTATGATTTGGTATGTGACTTAGCCGAGTTTGGAAAAAGGTCAAAAGAGTTAAAACAAGAAGCACCAACTACCGCAGGTCCATAAATAGTCCTATTTTGCAGTGGATATATTAGTGTTAGGTCCCATTGCATCACCTAATGATAAACCAATGGTCATACTTTGATTTTGATGTCAAACTCACACTCATCATGCCTTGGTTTTTGCCTGGCTCGTCTCCATCAATAATTGATATTCATTGGATTTGGAGGGACTCTGTTTAGAACAGGACTTCATAGTGTGGATTAACTGGAATCCCACTCTTTACTTAGTGCTTTTGGAATAGAAGCAAGATTTTTTCAGGTCTTATTACTCCTCCACAGATAACCCTTCTCTGTCCCAATTAATTTGTAGGAATCAAATGAGAAAATATGCTTCTATAACTCTCACCTTTTTTTCACAAATGTAACAATATAATGCTGAGTTCTAAACAAGTGTCAAAAAGACTGTGGATGGTGAAAACTTGCAATCGACGCCGGCGAATGCCGGTCAATAGTGAAATGACCAAGGATCCCTCAAGTTTAACTCGGTAAATAGGGGGAGAAAAAGTGCTCATGCATTGCTGAAATATGTGACAATACAGATCCAAATTCTTTGATCAGTGGCGGAACCAGGACAAAATTTGAGGGGGGCTGAACTACACTGGCTTCTTTGGGCGGACAAATTCCCTTCTTGGACGAAACTCTTTTCAATTTTAATGAGCCGGGCGGACAAAGACTCGAAGAGTATTGCTCTCTTTGTTTGCCAAAGTTTACCGGGGCAGCCGCACCGGCTCGGCTCGGGTTGGTTCCGCCAGTGTCTTTGATAGTGTCGGAATACCTCCAAATTGGCCTAACCTCGCAGTGCTGGTTAAGGCCACTCAATGTTGAAATTACCTAAAAGTGTCAAAGTTAGTCTCACATTGGTGATTCACAGTCATATAACTCAGTATATAAAATCATGGGTCACCTCTACATAGTACCAATTGGTTTTATGATAGAAGCCCACGATTCTAATAAAAAGCCATCAAATTTAATCTGTTGAAAATCATAAAATAATTATCATCATTTCTCTTGTGAATATCTTTATTGAAGCAACATCCGATCATCATTTCCATACAATTGAGCTCCATTGTCTATCATATTAATAAAAAACAACGGAGAGATAGCTCAGCAAAGTGAGATCTGAATTATCTGAAGCAAAAGAGGAGACTCTGACTTGATTGACATAACGTGAATAATCACATTAAATATTAGGCATCGAAATCTCCGTCATCCACGTCATCTTCCTTTGAGGGCTCAACATCATCGTTACACCGCCGATTGTTGTCTCTAGATGATCTATTTGGCATAACCAAATTCAAAGTTGATATAATTGACGAAAAAATCAACTTTATTTGCCGATGGTTACGGCTCTTTAGACGATGAATTCTCGATTCCTCTCGCTGCATGGGAAATAAGTAAAGTACCGTGTTCACAGTGAGGTTGATGATACCATTGGGTACGATTCCAAAATAATAATGATTTGGTGTGGTTCTCACTTTTATGCTTTGAAGTTGATATTTAATTTAACAATTTAATCTTTGATGATGTTTTATGATTTTCAGTTGATGTTTTGTTAGTTGTAGGTGGTGTTTTATTATTTTCAGTTTGATGATTATGATGATGTTTGTTAGTTGCGGTTGATGTTTATGATTTTTAGTTTTACGAATATGTTGTAGCAGAAGTAATGACGAAGAATTAGACGCTCCGTGGTCATAGAGGAATGGCGCTCTTCAGCTTCAACGACGGTGATCAGCTGCTGGAAAACATCTGATTCGACCTTCTCCTGGTCGCCGCTCGAACTGTTCGCTGGCATATCTACGATGATTCTGACATGAGCACGAGTGATCTACGGTGGAGCATTGGCCGTTTGAATTGGGGGAATATATTTTGATTAGGGTTTCAGAGTATTTTATATGTATAATGTGAACTTTTTGATGATTGCATGATAGGTCTTCAAATTTATTTGCACATTATAAATTTATTTGCATATGTCAATGTAAATGTTTGATAATTTAATAATGATCCTGTCTAAACTTTAACTGGCTAAAATAATACTTGTAATTTTAGAATAGCACGTTCCAGAACGCCACCACCCTTGGTCATGTTTTAATAAGGAAATAAAACACCCACGGGTGTACCCCAGTGGTAGGGAGATGGGTGGGTAAGTCAATGATCTCAGGTTCGATACTCGGCAGCGGCAGTGTGGGGAGCTCTTGCTTTACAAGGCTCCCTTGTGCTCACCGAGTCCATACCAAGCTCATTGGTCCTAGTGCTGGGCTACCGTAATTTACCTCTCATACGATGGCCGGAGTGTTGGCTGGTATGGGCGAGCGGCACTCCGGCTGGTATGGGCGAGCGGTTGATCGCCTTTAGCCAATTAATAAGGAAATAAAGAGTTAGCGCGTTTGAAAGGTGGTGAGAACTTTATGATGGGCCTCTCTAATACATGAGAGAGGTCCACTGGACAGAGTCGGATGTTTCACTTTTTGTGGACAGTGGATAAAGGCTAAGGCCCAATTTCAAAGAAGGAGGGAAAGTTCAAATTTTACCTTGGCAACTTCAAATTGCTTTTCTTGATGATTCATTATTTATTAATAAAAGAAAAGAAAAGAAAAGAAAAGAAAGTGGAGTGTTTATTACTTATGTTAACGGTCCCCTTAAGAAGTGTGGAAGAATCTATTACTCTTAGAACTAAAATTAAACCACCAGTAGTAGTAGTTGGTGGTGATATGAAATAAACATGATCATGATTTACCCACTAAGGAACTTTCTACACACACTCGACTTTTCACCTTTTAATATTTCTAATTTTATTACTGTACCAAATACTACTTCCAACTTAACTAAAACTTTATATTTCTCGCTTCACTTATTAATAACTTTTCACTTTTCTTATTAACACCACAATCATTTTTCAATTTCATATATAATTTGTCTCCACATATTTACGCTTAAATTTGTGCAATTTTACCATGTGTACATCATTAAAGGCTTGCGAAAAGCATTTACTTAATTAAAAATATGTTTTGGGAATTATAACAATAAATATATAAAGCTACTATTCTGTAAATTTTATTACTATGTTACATTAAAGTCCGTCTCTTGGAAGACGGTCTTTCCATAAGCTATGGAAAGATCAAGGTTTAAAGTGTAAATTACAAGAAATGAAGATAAAATTTTCGGGTTGCATGAACCGGGTTATAAATTTTATAACTACTACATGTTGCATACTAAAACTTTAATATTGTAACTAAGACCTTTTACCTTTTATTATTATAATCAAACCCCGTCTTTCCATAAGCCAATGAAAAGACCGTCTTTCCCAAGACTAATCAGGTTATAAACTTTATTTCTACTACATGTTCCATAATAAAATTTTAATACTGCAACTTAGACTTTTTACCTTTTATTATTCTAATTAAACTCCGTCTTTCCATAACTTATTGAAAGACCGTCTTTCAAGAGACGACTTAAAAGTAAAAAACTTTATAAAATAAAAAGGATTCAACGAACGCCATGCACGTGCGTTATTATGTTTAAAGGACGGAATGATGCGTTGACGCGCACGTGCCACACCATACCAAGCATGTCAACACAAATGGGTATACGCAATTATTCTGTCAAGTTATCATAAACCAACAGCCAACTTTTCCCAATTAGTGTCTTCATTTCGGCAGTTAGTAATTATTTTTATTTACGTTACGAATCCGCCAATATATAATCCTAATTAGCACGCCTTGTAAATAAGCTGCGTACATTTCAGAAGTTGACTAGTCAAAACTACCATTTTTATCAATTAAATATATGTAATACTATTATCATGTTATATATTATTAAATTAATCAACATAAGTTTTAAAATTACTACTCTCTCTTCAGTATCACTCTAAATTATTTATTTACCTTTTCACAGTTTTCATTAAGCACGTTTGACCATAAATATCTCTACTTACACATAACAGCATAAAAATTTGATATTAAAAAATAGGAGAAGATGTTAAGACAGATCTGATATATTTAGTATTTATATATTAATCTATATTTCTGGTTAAAGTTTACAAACTGTAACTCTCAAAAAGTAAATAAACAATTTAAAGTGAAATCGATTGAGTATTTTTTTAGAATATTCTTACACGCATAAATATAAATAGTATTAATAGTGGAACACTAATTCAGTACTTCAAAGTCAAATTATGCCAATTATACCGGGATGAAGGGGTATTATGTTCCAAGAATTGTGCGAATCACACAATTTTTTACTTGAAATGGGTTTCTTTTAAAAAGAGTCTAGTTCAAATAATAGCTTATGGGTAGCTAAGGGGTTGATAATTAGAGTGTCAAATTTCGGTTATCACAACAGGCTACGACTTCATTCTACCACTTAAATTGAAGAGTTGACTACTTGACATTTACACTGATAAAGCAATTATAGATTGATCTAACATACAGGTTGACTAAACTCGTCCATTTAGTTAACGGGTTGACTTTATAATTGTCAGCGCCAACACGTTGCCAATTAACAACAGGATCTACCTTATGCATCGCAACTCAAAAGATTCGCCAGACTACGAATGTAGTACACATTGACAGTAAAATGTAACAGAAAATAAAATGAAATGGCGAATAACTAACGGCAAAAACTGCTTCAACAACGCCATTTCCTTGTAAAAGCTTTAAACAGGACATCATTTTACCCATAAAATTCTTTTGCTGCGAGACAGCAACAGTGGTCAAATTAAACAATCCAACAATGATTAAACTTAACCATTTGATGAGCTCACAAGTTCAAGTTCGCACGAAAGAAAAATAAATAAAGAGAACAGTCTGTTTTCGGGGGAAAATATAAATAAAAGGAAAGAGGGGATGTTTTTATTACACTATGGAAGACTATAGATACACAAAGCATACAACAATACAACAATGACAGTAAGTCAGAAACAGCAGTAGCAACCCACGACGACTCTGCAAATTGCTTATGTTGTACCACTGCCACCTTTAAGCATTAGTTCATACTTGCGCTCATAGAAAGCTCGTTGCCAGAGCTAACTCATTCAGGTTGGACACAATCTGTGTTCGCGTAGTTCCAATCTGGTTTGCGATTTCAAATTGTTCTTCTAAAGAGAGCATTTCATAACTGCACATCAACCACAACGCTTGTTTGAGAAGTTAATCTCCCAAGGAAAAAATGCATGACTACCATGCAAGCAACGTACACAAGAAATCATGCACCAAAGATATAACTAAATGCAACACCGGCATCAATAGCCTATTCAACAAAGAAATAAGGGACAACAGCCTTTGTAATGGGTTGAGATCGTGAGACCATGCCCTCAATTATGGAAATCTAACGCACGTCAACAGAAAGAAATTCAACTCCACAGAATGAAGCCATTTACTATAAATTATATGTGATGAAGAAGTATAGCACTTACTGGCTAAGCAGGTCACAATCAACTATGCTGTCAGGTCCAGGTCGATGAACCCTTCCTTTTGAACGAAACTGGCGAAAAGATCTTGGATTTAAGCCAGCAACATGAGAAACAGTATCTACAAGATTCTTTTGGAGACTCTGCAGCCTACGAAATGTGAGTTCATCAAGGGGTGCAATACAGCCAATGCTTCCATCCAGGGTGCCATATAAAAGCCCAAAACGGTTTGTATTAGTTTGATCTGAGGTCGTTGGAAGCAGAAGGAGCCGCATAAACTTAGTCACGTGAGCACCAACATGAAACTCAGCCTTTGACAAAAGCTTCTGTCCTTTCCAACTCTCTGACAACTTTGGAGCGTAAGAAAATATCTGCAAATTGCACCAGAAATGAAATACTGATGTCACATTCATTTTCACAGAATTTTCTCTACAGCCACTATTAATTCAAAACTAGCATGCATCAGGATGGAAAGAAAAGTTTCACTAACCTGAACATTCTTTTGATCATCTGAGACCATAAGACTGAGTGTATTTCCATCAATTAAAAATTCTGTAGCCAAACAATCAAGGGAGCCAAAATCCTTCGCCAACAGATTAAGTTGAGATCCCTGCTCCTTCCAACTCAAAAAATATATACTTTTGTGAATGTCTCCAAGAAGAATGAAATTTTTAACCTGCAAAATTAGTTTCGACTATCAGCAAATAATAGAGCCACCTTCACTTGCAGAAATATGTGTTATCCCAAGCTAGACATATCAAAGAAGCTGAAAAAGTTTCACACAGACACGTTTGTTTGAGCAGAGAAGAAACATATCCTCTGCCACCAGTTATAGGACAATATTCCAGCATAACCACAAGTCTACAAGGACACTACTAAATCGGAAACCAACAAAGAATGTAGATGGCGTGACCCTGGGACTAATAAAAAATCTTCCAAAAAAAGTTATTGCAACTTAAACAAAAAGATACCATCACCATCGCAAAAAGGATACAAGGAGGAGGGGGAGGGAGCTTTGGATGGTCCATTAATCATGCATTATACCCCCTCCGTCACAAAGCTAGAGTCTACTTTCCAATACAAGGAGGTAGCAAAATCACACCAAAAAGCTAATTCTAGAAGAGAAAGCAAAAGTTGAAAGCACCAACATTCAAACACACACTGAGCTTAAACAGGATACTTACTATATTTAAGCTCACAACATAAAGAGGTGGAACATCAAAGAATGCAACACCATTTAACTCCGACCCCGTCCACTTATGCAAAATAATCTTGGGACCGGAAGCTAACAACAAATGACCCTGGAGTGAAGCAATGGCAGATATGGCGCCCTTCAACTCCTTGGAATAAACCTCTGAAACCTGTAAAAACTCGTGTCACTGATTCTAGCAAGAAGCATAATGAACTTTTTCCCTTATATATATAAAAAATCAACCATGTATAAGGAATCAAGTGAGAACAGTCAATCAACAAAATAGTTCCATTGATACATAGAAAATACCAAGACAGATGAACATTAGACGATGCATAAATCATAAACATTACCACAGGTGGAGAATTTTCACCAGAACTTTCAATAGCAAATAAAAGAACACGCCCTCTGGCTGCAACATCCTCTCCTTGTACATAGCCCGTTCCTACTGCCAGAAGAGTTTCGTTCTCTTTTGTTGTGGAATTCTGAATCAATGAAAGAACAATCTTATATCTACAATCCAGAGGAATCCCCACTACTAATATTGATAAGAAAGACCATCAGAGACATGTATCAAACAATAGATTCAACACTTACAAATAAAATGACCACTCGTACGGTAAGAGCATTCTCAGAACTTTGCATGGGAATGGTAGCCCTTGTTTGCCAAGGCCCGCCAGACTTTTCTGGCTCCATTATCCGGATCTCAAATTCTTCCACAGGATAAGTACCTTCCAGATTCATACTGTCAGTATCTAGCTGGTGAGCAACTTCTTGATCGACAAGAGATGAAAGGACTTGGTTTAATGGTTTATGGACCTACGGAAAAAGATATTCAAAATCCTAGTCAAATTAATTTGTGGACTGGTAAATAATGCATACGCAAAAAGAGAAGAAAGTAAAGGATCATCAATCACAAAGATGGAAAATACATTGAGAGGTGAGACTTACAGGATATGAAATTATAACTGGATACAAATTCTTCTCAGCAAAGTAAGAAACTTGATGAGGAGTGGCCTTCAAAGGTATCTGTTTTCACCAAACACCAAAGAAAGGAAGGGCAAGACTGAAGGATATGAGATGCCAAACGTACATAGCCACTTAATACCAATAAGAAAAGTCGAACAGACATAACCTTTTGTACAGGCCAGTAGTTGTCATAGGTTAGCGAGGATGGAAGCTGGCAAATTTTCAGAGTACCCTACAAATATATATAACAGGTAATGTTGATGATACACGTAGAGAATGTAGCTCTTGATTCAAAGAAAATGCGCACAAAATGCACAACCTGTGAGGTGACGTATATAAAACCATGATTGCAGTTCACATTGTGCAGCACAGTAAAGGCAACAATAGATCCATCACACAGCTGCAGTAAGAAAAGATGGGTTGGTTAATAACATTGTATAAACAAAGATACTTCATCTCTATACTCAAAAAAAAATACACTGTAAAAACAACAATGAGAGGAAAGCAAAAGCTGAAATTAGACTTTTCTCTTCAAAATAAAAACCAATATGTATCTCAGCAGAGTATATATTTCTTTCTTCTTTCCAGAGAAATACAATCACACCAAAAGTGGCTTCTCCAGAGTAATAGGAGCAGATTGCCAGAGTATAACTCTGACACAAACAAAAAGCATCTCCATCCTTGCCAGAATCTTCAATATGTCTCTTTGTCCATTTTGTAATCAAGGGAACATTAACACTCTATAAGACATATAGGAGAAAGGAGGCACAATGGCCAAGGATCATTCAAACAATAACTAACCTGGGGATGTACCCTAAGACGTTCACGGAACATCATTAACCATGTCGGTCTTGACCCAGATAGAAACACGCCTTGGAAACCACCAACACTCTTGAAGATGGTCATACGTTTAGCAATGGTTCCAGGTGTAGTCTCAGCCCTACCGTATGTGTCCAATGAAACGCGGACAAATCTTAAATTCCTGAGCCTAGACCCATTTATACTGCTACCATTACCAGTAGCCTGCGCAATGATGGCTCTGTCATCTTTAGGGATTGCATCAGAACTGTCAAAATCATAAGCATGATAACAAAGAATTGTTCCATCTGACAATATCCCAAAAAGAAAGGGGCGACTATGCTGCCCAGCCCATCTATGCATGGCCAATTCCACAACCCTTATATCCTGAATATTTTCCTTTCTTCCATGTGCAGTCACATTCTCTTGCATGTTAGCATCTTCAAAACTACCGTCAGCCGGGTGTGGCATTATTGTGTCTATAAGGTTTGCTTTCCCAGATGTAAATTTATCAACAGAAAATACACGAGTAAAATTAGGTACATCAAATATTTCAAGAGAGCCACTTTCATAGCATATTATACAGTAGACATCACCCAAATCACTGGATATTCCATCAGACCCGTCTATAGCCTCCCCTATTCCAGTAGAAAGCCAAGCATCAGTACTTGTACGCCTCAGCCAAGGCTCGGGGCCTCTATCATGATATAATGTACAAGCACTGATTAGATTCTTCGAGCTTTCAACTGCTGGAATGATGGTAGACAGAGTGCAAGTCGAAGGATCTGCGAGAGATAGAATAGAAGACAAACAAATTAGCACATATACAGGAACCCAGTGTTCATCTTCAACTTTTAGCCTGACAAATCAAAAAAGATTATTGTGGGGGACTCAAGTCTGCAATTTCAGGAAATTATCATGTTATGCACTAATGTTAGCCAAGGCCTATAATATCATCCCAGGTGAGACATCTAACAATCATATATATAAGGATACCAATCTATATTGGAATACCTGTACAGTCTGATCCACTCTCACACAACACACAACCAATACAAAGATTAGGGGGAGTGATTAGCCTGAAACAACCATACCTCCAACAAGAAGCTGAACACTCCCATCAATCATTTTCAACAATACATATGGATCGGCAATTGAAACGGAGGATATTTTCTGAATCTCAGAACTAGATCCATGTTCAGCATTCGGCACCTTGAAGTTAATCTCTTGAACCATAAATCCACCATCCAAAAGTCGAGCACCAAAAGCATAGACTTGAATAACTAGACGCCTGCAAGTAGTTATAATCAAAAATGAAATATGAACCTTAAAATCAGGTAGTTCACATACTCATAGAAGTAAAAGAAAGAGGAGCATCCAGCTAAACCAACCAGCAATGGCTAATGAGTGTAGTGCGCAAGACAAGACTAGGATACTATAAGTCACTCAGAAGTGGGGATTTTACAATCAAATACAGAAGATCGGGTGCTTAACCAAAAAGTTAATTTCAAGACCATAAACTATGATGTTAAGGTAAGCTAAAAACTTTGAACGAACAGAGTTATAGAAACAAGTATCTAAGCATGCATTTCAGATTCACTTTTCTAATTGGAGCGCCCAAAACAAGGATAGTATTAGGCAATCACGAGGTCTTGGGGAAATTGATGAGGCAATTTAGTTTCCAAACTTTGAAGATGGGTGGTTACAACAAAAGTACTAATTCATGCTTTTCAAATTCTCTAGTCCAATTGGAAGTTTTGTTTCAGATTAAATCAACTCTATAGCACTAATTAGTAGTTGTCAGTCATTGTAGTTTCCATGTGAAACAAATGTTTGATGGGAAGAGCCCAGTTAAAGGACGACTATAAACTAAAGATATGTTTTAAAGAGTTGGGACACGAGAAAAGCAACAAAATGTATGCTTCTTATAAAAACATATAAAGCCACAAGAAGGACAAATTTTACCTCCCAAACAAATTTCCAGCAGCAATCGTGCTTCCTTGGATATAATAATCAACATTCTCAGTAACCTCCTCCAGATTGTTTGCTGACTCCAGTACCTGTTTAGTGAAACAAACATGAAGACAAAGCAGTAAATGAAAATAAGCACAGATCTTCAAACCAAAAGGACTAAAGTACAAAACAGAAGGTTGGAAGCAAACAAGGGAATGGACGAGCGAGCTTCAGGAAATCAAAGTTCAGATATAGTCACCCCAGTAACAGAAAGCAAGATTAGTATAAATCTATCCACTCAGTAACTGTGCACCTTAAATACAGGTAAGTATTACCATGGAGCTAGTGTTAGATGAAGATAGCAATCCATGTGAGCCGGTATGTACCAATTTGTTATTATAGCCACGGAAAGAAGAAAATGGTGGTTGACACTAGGTTGCACTAACGCCTCATCCAAATATAGGCACCCGATATCAAAGCTGGACTATTATCAATTGGTAAAGTTCATCAGAAGGCATAAGACCTTTCTCGGCAGCGTACAGTAAACACTAGCTAATTTTCAAGCTTTGTTACTTCCTAAACCACAACTGACATGCCCCCCCTCCCCATTCTAACTACCCTCAAAAGTTGGATGATTATATCTACACACAGACATTTGTGTTTGCATAAATGTATATTTAGAGGACAGAGAACAGATAAAATTAGCATTAGCACAAGATAGGGATGGCATTACCATACAATAACCAAATTAATACCAAAATATACCTAATGTTCAATAAAAGAGAATAATAATAAATCAGCCAAACTAATTACCAAATAGGCAAATACACATGATTTTGAATGACATTACCATTGTACGATTCTCCAAACTAAGTATCAAATATGCATGATATTCATCATCATCAGCAACCTTGGATGAGTCAACAACATGACTGCGTGCGTTCTTGTGGTAAACAGTCCAAACTCCCCTGCAACCTGGTATTAATTCCTTCAAGGAATATAAGAAAATCCCACTTAAAGTTAGCTCATATAGGAGAGGATAAAATCTCCCCATAACTTCAAACCAGGGGATTCTAAATGCATATCTATGAGATGCACAGGACTGGCAGATACCATAAAACTCAGACAATTATATTTAAACAAAAGGTTAGCAAATAGAATTAAACAATAACACACAATAACCTTACAGGATAAGCCCAATGAAATGCCTCAGGAAAGGGTTTTTTGGCCTAAGGAAAATCATTTCTACTGGCTAAGCTACTTCTACATACAGAAAAAAAACACTTATATAGAAGATATACATATTGCGTAGCCAACTTGCACAAATCACAATTAAGCATGCGCCTGAACTTCAGCTCCCAGTACCCCAAAGAGGCCAGAGGCATAACTATTTTATTTTCTTCGGCTCATTTGAGATTAATTATAGCTTTTCCGACCACAATTTTAGAAATTAAATAGCATACTGTTTCCCTACCATCGAAGGAGAAGTAAGAATGCAACCTGAGAGCTCAGACTCATAATATATGAATCCCAAAGATAACGTAAAACAAAAGGGAACGAATTCTCTTCAGGGCAATAATCCATACTACAACATAGCAAATAATATTCAAAATATGCACAAGAGACAAAGTCCTCACCAAACAAAAACTTGAAAAGACTGGGAATGTCAATATTTAACTTTGTTTCATATTCTTTAATTCTCCATTCACGTGATAGAAGAAAGCAAAAGGTACAAAAGGGAAAAGAAAAAAGGGGGGAGGGGAGCAAGGACACACTTGGGTAATCATATCTGGGCGAACTGACTGCTGAAGTACACAAAGAGAACCATTTTTTCCATGACCAGAGCAGCAAACCTGAAAATAAGAAATATTTGGTAAATATAAATTCATACAAATAATTTAAAATTCTAGAGAACTTCAATAAGGATCATAGATTATCTTAAAAAGAGCAATTTAAGGGGATTAGTAGTATACATCTGCAAAGCAGTACAAAACATTCAAGCACGGATTAAAACAGATATAATGGCTCAGCAACTGTTCAATTAACATATAAAATCACTTTCCCATGCAATATGATAACAAAGCACAAGTTCAGTAGCTGTTTAACTAAGACACTAACCAGTTCGTAATTACTTTGCTTGGCAACACCCGTAGCATTGGGGTCAGCATTAACTCTTAAACCATTAGCGAAGTCCTTAAGCGGCCCAACATTGATGAGGGAATCTCTCACAGCAAATGAGAAAGCCTTCTGCAACCAAAGACACTAACAAATGAGACACGAGCATACTAAGCTCCATTAAGGAACCGCATGTCGTACGAAGTATGCTCCCTAAAGAACAGCCTTTAGAATTAGCAAGAAATCAAGGTTTATCTAATTAGCAGAATTATTATTTTTTATTAAGTAATATAGAATGAAACCTGGGATGACTGTGCATTGTTTGGACCTGAAGTGTACAAGGATAGTTCGTCACCATTCATCATGTCTTGCAATGGATCGGATGGAGACATCCGAAGCCGCTTTGCTGAAGGGGCATCACCCTCAATATCTCCCACCTTAAAGCAAAAAATTAGATGCACAGAACTTAGTGATAGCTACTTACACGGACCATAAAAAAAGTAGTGAAAAGGGAATAGCTTTCAATGTTTCTTAATGCAGACCTCTTCCTTCATGCCAAGAGGTAACCCCGAAGTCCCTGCTCCACTAGTAAACTGTACAAGTATACTATCACCTAATCGACTACCTAAAAATATAAATGAACTCCCAAGAGTTGTGATACCCTGTAAAAGGAAATAGGCAAGACAATAAGAAAAACGTAGGAAAATCACTGTGTAAGATGACAAGCTTTATGTTGAGGCTAACCGAAGTAAGTACAGAAGCTCTTGATTTTGCAAGCTCCAATCTCTGCACTCTTCTGCAAAAGTACAAAGGAAAACACCATATTAAAAGAGTCATAAGATAGGCAAACCAATATAGTCAGTTCTCACATTCCTAGACGTTTTAACATGTTTCTTTTCTAGTCTTCAGTCCAACAGAAATAGATGTACTATGGACATCCTTAAAAAAATTTTGTCAAGTACAGCTGGGAAAACTAAAAAGCAACTCAGCTCAAAAAAAAAAAAAAAACCTTAAAGCTTTCCACTCAGTGGCATTCGATGCAGGACAACCAGTTCTCGACAAGCTTAATTAGTCTCAATTCATCCAAGTAAAGGATCCACATCCCAAAATTGGGCATGAAAAAAACAAGTACGCAAATGTTTTTCTGAAGCCAGAATATGCAATTGTAAAATGCAGGCCATATGCTACTGGAAATTCACATTGTTTACATAAGCCTCTCAGTTTATAACCTTTCCACCGAAAGTAGAGTAGAATATAGTTTTCTCTGCGGAACGTGGGAAAAACTGACAGGGTATGCAAAAAAAGATGAGCACGGTGAGGTCAAATGGCTGCTTCTAGAAGGCCACTTGAGCTTCAAGTTACAAAATAACAGTATCTGCTTTAACCAAAAAATGCCTATATATTGTCAGCCATTTGAACATCTTTCCCAACTTTTGCAAATGCGTAATGGGAAGTTAATCTTAACACAGATAATGGACCCAGTAAACAATCAGAGTGCAATATCAATAAAGATGTAAAGCATCCTTAACCCGGTAAGACAAGGGGATATAGCATCCTGAACTTGAAAGACCAATATATACGATGCAAGTCATGTACCTTCCTTCATAAACTAGTGCAATATGCTACTTAAACTGGGAGTTTTCCTGAATGTGAAGAACAAGTAGAAGCAAAACAGAAATCACCTACCTCCCATCATAGATAAGGGTGAGTAAAAGCAGTTCACCGGTTTTAGTTGACAGCATAGCTACATCATCTGATAACCACGTTGCATTGGCAGCATCAATTTCTACATTAAAGTTTGACCTGGGCATTTCTTGACTGAAACAAAAGGATGAAGAAGGAATCTATATCAAATTAAACAAGAAAAGAAGCCACATGCAATTGGAAATGCATCCAAATTATCATAAGTGCAAAGTTGTAAAAGAATGGGGGTCAACATATCAAGCATCAAGCACAAACTCGTTATACCATTAATAACAGATAACAGCCCCCAAACATGTCAAGCTGATTTTTCAATTTACAAAATGCGAAACTGTAGAGTGCTTTGGCTCCAAGTAAGCAAGAAAGTATTATTTGAAGATGACAGATCCATAAACACTATTGTGAGAACACAACCTGTAAACAAACAGAACAATTCATTTTAATTGAATCGCTGAATGTAGTCACAGGGTTTCCACAAAATACAAGCTAAAATGCCCAATTCACATAAAATGATAATTCCTCATAGAGCAATGAAAAAAGCAGAAAAGGAAAATGTAACAACTTCAAATTCACTGGTAGCCTTAATTTAAGTTCGGAAAGAGACTGAATGCCAGCTTACCTGCCATCACTAGGTACGGCATAGTTGTTCAGTGCTAGTACACATGCTGCTGACTGCCCAATTACAAGTTAGTTAGTATAACAGGAAGGAATGATAAACAAGAACAGTAGCGCTCGAAATCCATGTGATGAAGAAACTACCTGACTGTGGTAGTGAATAGTATTTGCACAAAGGATAAGGACTCCACCAATAGGCGAGGGTACTGCAAGAAGCTTGTGTGCATCGTGAGGTAGACTCTGAAAGGGGGAAAACATATCTATCCAACTCAAAAAAAAAGTAATAGAAGACTGAGCTATAACTGAATACAAGCCCTAGACCAAACCATATAATTTGCAATCTGGAACTTGATGTTGACAAGGAGTATATAGAATTATAGGCACATAAAGTTTCAGACACAAATAGATGGTTCCTACATTGTTTCTCAATTAGATATTTATTGAACAGCATATCTTGAGATATGAGAGAAAAACAAAAGCAAATATGCTTCTTAAAAATCATCACTGAGCTTCAAGTGCCTTTTGAGACTCGAAAATTTTTGGCAACCAAAATCAGTCAAAACCCATCAACGGTAACAAATCACAAAACCAGTAACCTCTTTACTGTGTGTATCAAACTGAACTAATAACAAATCTCAATACAACTTACAGTGGCCGACCATATAAGTGGATGCTGCCTTAACGTTGTGCTGATACTAAGCGCTGATATCATGCAAGTGTGATGTTTCCAGGAGACACGCCCGGCCCAAGTAAGTTCTCGCTCATGGAGTATAACCATCACCGGTTCGATATAACCTATTCAAACAATTAAATCAATTTGCTGAAGCCAGGAAGCTTAGACTTGTCCAGAGGAATGCCCAAATTTCAAATGTTAGTCGATGCCAGCACAAGTTTCAGACTCTTGCAAGCATTGTATCGAGTGTATAGCATTTGCAGTCTTGAGATTAGAACAAAAACTACCATAAATTTGCATTTTCCATTGTTAAAATCTCCTATATTCTTAACAGTATTTATGCTAATTTTCCTGTATGATTCATAGCAAATGATACATGATTACTGTTCATATCTAATGATAATATCTTATCTGACAAATATGATTGCAGCACCAGCCAACGCCAGTATCGAACCGGAAACATGTCAAAAGAACTTGCATCCCAAGCAGACGGAAACATGTCAAAAGAACTTGCATGCAACAGTGCCATAGAAAATGATCAGCAGTCCAAATTTAAACTAGTCCAATTGGCAAACAATTCCTTACCATTAATAAATATAAAATCCTTAATGTGCTTCATATCCAGATCTCGCAAACTGATTATGTATGATGACTGGATGCGAGCAGAGACTGCACCTCCTGCACTAAAAGCATTGTCCTCACCCACTAAACCAGAAATTGCCTAACACCAAAGATTCCAGATACAAAATTATTTGAACGATAGGTGTAAGAATCAATACGTGTAAAAATCAAGTCAGTCTCAAACTAAAGTAAAGGCTGTTTCTACTTCAAAAAAAAAAAGTAAAGGCTGTTTCAGCAATGCACAACATGTATTGCATATGACCACCATTATATGGATCAAAATAGAACTGCATCCAATGATATAATGCCAAGTACCAATACAAAACTGTGTGTTAGCTACAAACTTTAGACTCACGGCTGTGCTCAGTTAACAAAAACATGAATGTATACACATATATTTATCACTCTATTCCAGAGCTAGGGCCCAAAGCATTTTCAGATTAAAGGAGTTGCAATAAATCTAATCCACATAAAACCTAGAAAACCATAACTACCCCTTCCACCAAAGTTCACTAGCATGTACAATAATAGCTTTAAAACCAGAAATTGCCTAACACCAAAGATTCCAGATACAAAATTATTTAAACAATAGGTGTAAGAATCAATACGTGTAAAAATCAAGGTAGGCTCAAACTAAAGTAAAGGCTGTTTCTACTTCAAAAAAAAAAGTAAAGGCTGTTTCTACTTCAAAAAAAAAAGTAAAGGCTGTTTCAGCAATGCACAACACGTATTGCATATGACCGCCATTATATGGATCAAAATAGAACTGCATCCAATGATATAATGCCAAGTACCAATACAAAACTCTGTGTTAGCTCCAAACTTTAGACTCATGGCTGTGCTCAGTTAACAAAAACATGAATGTATACATATATATTTATCACTCTAATCCAGCTAGGGTCCAAAGCATTTTCAGATTAAAGGAGTTGCAATAAATCTAATCCAGATAAAACCTAGAAAACCATAAATACCCCTTCCACTAAAGTTCACTAGCATGTACAATAATAGCTTTAAAACCCATGAGATTGTAGAGAGACTGTATTTTGGGTAAGGGTCCTATAGAGGGCATCTTTTATCCAAACAGTAAGTTTGTTACTAAGGATAAAATGTGTAGCCCTATCCACCCATATGTTAAATGACAGAATAAGATATGAATGATTGAGAGTATAAACAGAAAATCAGTTGATAACTCACAAATACAATGGTATGGATAAATCAGCATATCAAATCTCCTTTTTCATTAAGATAATCTCATCACAACTAGTTGTGTGAATATTCACAATAAAAATGAAAACATCCCTTCTCAAAAGCAATGAGTTCATGCATGATTCCCAAATCTAATGATAAGCTTGCATACCATAGGCACCTTTCTAGAGTCACTGATTCTACTCCAAACATTACCTAAGAAATTGTCAGAAGTCAAATCTCCTTTTAAATATTTGACGGTATAAAGTCATGAATCAAATAACAGTTTCCAGACCCTTTCAGAGCCTACATTGCTCCTGTATACAAGTCTCATGAAACATCTCTAAAAACTTTTGAACTGGTCACAATCAAAATGTATTTGAGCTATACTACAGCATTAATTTCAGAACATCAGATTAAGAATAAAAGCGCCTACTACTGTCCATGACCTAAAGAATCAATCGAGTCAAAATTTACCATGTTGATAATCATAACCAATGAAGTATGACTAAACAAATCATAACGAGGAAATGTGACTATTAACAGGCTTGGATTACATAGATGAACCAAAGAAACTAAAAGAAGGATGATGATCATACTGCCAAACGTATGAAAAAGAAGTACTAAACTAGAGGAATAATACCTCAGCAGCCTTGAGGACAACCATTTGCAGACCATAAACAAGAACCCCAGCACACCTTCCATTTGGATCAACCTTAACTATGGGACCTCTAGCAAAGTACTCTCTACCTCTCTTCAAATGCAGCCACTCTGGACCTTCGAAACAGTGCAATGAGCTGTACAAGACAACAATAACATCAAACAATATCCTGTGTAATCCATTGCTCTTTATATTCCAGGGCAGAGAACACTCAAATCACCTAGTTCGTAGCCCGTGAATAGAATCATCAAACTCCAAAACCAAAATTTTCGCATCCTCGAAAGTCAAAATCATGGCGTCCCTCCTCCTGCCACCATCAATTCCATTCCCGCCAGACGATAAAATCCCCACCGACTCCACATTACCATGCAGCCTGCCAACTAAAAAACATGAGTAACCAAAAAACCAAAACCATTCCGTAATTGGCAGCTCGAAACTCCACCTGTGATGACAAACCAGCTCGAGAGATGATCCGTAGACGCCAGCCAGGACGCCGCCGCGCTGGGCTTCGGCTGCCGGTTTGGCGGCTTCCTCCTCCAGAACCCTAACGGTGTAAACCTCAAGCACATTGGCGGCGGTGAGGATGAGATTGGGCACCGGACCCACCGGCTTGGGGGCGGCGAACCAGTCGGAATCCAAATCGTCGGCCTGAATCGGAGGAATGCTCGGAGTGGAGGCGGAGTGGGTGATGAACCCCGACGCGCAGTTCTCGACGCCGGTGGGGCAGTGCATCATCTTGTGCGCTGCGAAGCTCATCGTTGGGATTCTTCTTCAATCGGTGAAATTGAGTATGGCGGAGATCTTCAGGATGATGGTGCAGAATGCATTAATCCGTGAATTGAATTGCGTGGGGAGATGAGTTGAAGCCGTTAGCTAGGGTTTTAGGCGGGACTTGGCCTCAAAACCCAAGGATTTCCAACTTGGCGGGATGATTGGGTTGAGTTTTTCAACCAATTTAAGAGCTCTGATGCCTCTCTCGCCAAATTACCTTAATTCAACGTTTTCAAAAAAAGTTAAGATGTCAATATAAATAAATTGATCCGAATTAAACTAGAGTCCGTCGACTGTGTTTTTCGTAAGTCATGGAAAAATTAACTTCATAACTACTATACATTGCATAATAAATTTTTAATATTGCAATATTTAAAGTGTAAATTAGAATAAATGAACATAAATTTTTTAGTTTGCAAGAATCGGTTATAAACTTTATAACTATTGTACATTACATGATAAATTTTTAATATTGCAACTATTACCTTTTAGCTTTTATTATTCTAATTAAATTTCATCTTCATAGGCTTATGAAAAGGCAAATTTTCACAAGATTTTGTCATTAAAGGAAAAGTAAAATACGGAAAATTTTGAGGGAACAAATTATTAACTTCATTTCATTTGTGGCAAAGTCTTGGGAAATACCGTCTTTCCATAAGCTTATGGAAAGACGAGATTCAATTAGAATAATAAAAGTTTAAAGGTCTTAGTTGCAATATTAAAAGTTTATTGTTCAACGTGTAGTAGTTAAAAAGTTTATAACCCGATTCATGCAACCCCAAAAAATTATCTTCATTTCTTTTAATTTTGCACTTTAAATCTTGATATTTCCATGGTTTATGGAAAGACCGTCTCAAGAGACGAGCTCTTCATTTGTTCTATGAAAGGTAATAATAATTGTTATAAACTATGATAGATGAATTGATGTTATTTGTGGGTTGTCTCACTCACTGCTTCAAATACATGAAAATAAATTTGTGCATTAGAAACAAGATTGTGCGTTATAGTAATAACAGTTTCAAAGAAAAATAAGAAAACACTTGAGTTTGCTTAAGTGGCTGGATGTTAAATTATTAAGTTTTCACGGCTACTCGTTTCATATTTTCTCAAGTATTGAATTGGGAAGGGCCGTAACAAGCTTTTAAGTTGTAATGGGTGGAATACCGATTAGATAAACAACAGTATGAGATTATTGGTGTAAGGACCAGCAAGGTACTGTCTCAGTGTAGGTCATAACCACTAATAAAGTATTAAGGTTAGAAAGGGTGATGTCTCGAGAAGTAGGGGAGGATCCACAAGTAGGTTGGAGGGGGCTCCAACCCCCGCTGAGATGAAAATTACGGACCCAATCGGAAAAAATTTGAGATTTTTTAAAAAACTTATAGATCATTCCCACTATATATGTATCATGACTTCGCCCCTGTCGAGAAGCCTAATTGTTAATACTAGACATTTTTGAGTTTGCCATATCATCTTTTGAAGGCTAGATGATCCAAATGGTGTGAAAAGATGTGACGATTACTCGATGCACGGTCAAGAGACGCAATCGTTCAACACGATAGGTTGGATAGTCGCACGAGTAGCCCGGACCGCACGATTAAACGCTACTGCCAAGCGTGAAGAATTGTGACGGGTTAGAAACTTGCCACTTAAGACCCGCTGCTTCTAAGAGTGACATAACTCTTGAACAGTTTATTGTTGGTGGTAAAGTTACCATAAATACTTTAGATTAGAGCAAATACCCAACAAGTTCTGGTTGTTTTGTTTTGTAAGGATCCTTTGAATAATAAAACAACGATTGGGGCCGGATTTCCATAAATATAAGTTATTCCGAATACACCTTATTACCCTGTTTTACTCAGTTCATGGGTAAACAGTTTTGGTTAGTCTGAGCAAAAAGATCTAACATTGTGGCTTTCAGCCCAATCAGATGTAGTGATGTGGAAACTTAGGTAATAGCGGAACTAAAAACTGCACTTTGCGGCAAAAGATACACGTGATGAAGGGTTCAAAAAAATACACTGTACTGAGCCGTGCCCAGCAGAAAGTCAGGGATCAATGATCTTTACAAATTGTATCAATTGATGATAACGAAATTGCCTTAGTTAAATCACTAATTTCAGTACCAGATCTTACTTGAAACTGAGCAGTAATCAAATGACATCACTGTCATCACCAGAGATCACTTTGGCTCACGGGGAGCTTCAATCATAGTGCAGCCCGATAGTAGCTGAACAATCTCATAATGTGTGGGCAGGGAACTCCAAAATCCAAAAGCGCATATATTTCTCCTTTCACAGTTGATTTATGAAGATGTCAATAAAACAAGTGAGTTGGCGAACTGATTTGACCATTATTTGAAGCTCATAACTATATCCTTGTCCATCTGCGAAATTAGAATTCAGTTAAGCTAAGCAAGGAAAACCAATCTAATGAGCAGTATGATTAGCGAAGGACCTACATTCTTAGCCAGCTCTTTCGCTTTCTCATCATCAAAACCATGGGAAGCCATAATTCGATGACCTGCAGACTCCTTTTGTGCCCAGATTCCAAGAAGTAAATGAGCCACGGTCACTTCACCATTTTCCCCTGCACTCAGTCGGTTACATAGATTAGTAACCCTCTGCACCGTGAATAAAACTTATTCTAACCACGAGCTACATGATTGTTTTATGAGCAAGTTTGATCAATAAGAACGAAATTGGGAATATCCATACAGTTCAGAGCACCGCTGTAAGTAAATACTAACAGATCTGAAATTACACCGTCAGTTTAACATTACGCGAATAAGGCTAAAGGCACGGTTAGGCTGCTAGCTGCATTTCTCCTGGCAGTTTATCTAGACTAACAGCAAAATACTATTTATTTGATCTTTGCTCAACTCAGAAAAATGCAATCTACCACCTTGTGCTCAATATAGGAAAACATCTGAAATCTATTCAAAGCACAAATTCTAGTTCCTACTGCTTCATAGGCCGGCTGTATTCCCTTTTTAACATTTACTCATAATCACTTCAAACTTTGGTTCGATGAAGATCTCAACCAACCACACAAATATACATAGCTAATAAAAATCAGTCCCGAGGGAGACCATGATCGTGCACCAGAATAGAACTACATTCTCCACCATATACAGAAGTATAAATTGCATCATTAGAGACAACCAGATGAACATAAGCAGAATAAACGAGAAGATCAATCAACGAAAGCCGAAGCAAAGCAAAATGCAACATGTAAAGATATTGGTAAGGTTAGTATCTGAGAGGAGGAAGAAATGTACCTGACTTCAGTTTCTCCTCAACGGCCCAATCAAGCACTTTTTGAGCAGGTTCGGTCAAGGGAGGATGCTCTGGACTGAAAAAATACATATCAGCCTTACCAAGCAGCTCAACAATATCATCCCGCACCTTAAAAAGCGTGATACCATTTTCCCTCAAGAACTTTGCAGTCAAGCTTGTTCCTGCAATTAGGCAGGCATAAAATTGAAAAGCATCAACCAACCATGCTGCCATATTCGAGGAGCTATGCGATAAACACGGGGTAATGCTCTAGTAGAAAAGCACCAAATTCAAAAGGGTTATAACAGTATCAAGAAATTCCAAGCATCTAATGAGAAGTCAATTGTAGATGCATTCATTTAACAACACATTGGCTCAAGTGCCTTTCCCCACGGAAAAGGGGAAAATACACTCGCTCTTGAAACTCTAAAGTTAGCGACAACAGAAAACTAACACTTAGCTTATACATATAAAGAAACTTCACAGTAAAAACATCAAGAACAACCTTCAACCAGGATTCCCATTAGCAAAGCTTCAGTTCCGGTAGTCGAATACTTGAGCTTCCTGGCTTCCAACTCCCCCATTGCAAACGATTTTATGGCCCTTGCAGACCATCTGCGACATTGTTTTCCAACATAAAGCTTACATTTCAATTATCGGGGGTTAAAAAAACAAACACCCAAACTTAAGCATAATCTATCACTGAATCAACCCAAACCTGGGTGGTTTTCCATCCGATACCGAGGCTTTCCCCTTGCTGCCAATTTAAAAAGGGTAAAATTAATCAGTAAATTCGAACTCTACGTAATTGGCGCGGTAACTAAGAGGTTGCATAGTAAATTTGAAGCTCACGATGTTGGGAGGCTGAAGGAGACAGTTGCTACGGTTGAGCTGTGGCGTCTTGAAGGAGGAAGACGTGAACTTGAGAAGCGAATTGAAAGCTTTTGGCCGAGAAAAGGAGTGGCTTGATTATCCGGGTTCAGACTGGAGGAAGAGCGATTGGTGGGCTTCTGGAGAAGTAGTGAAGATGATGATGAGACGGGTAGTGGTGATAATGCGCGAGCCGCCATTGATACGAGCTTCTAGTTGCTCCTTTGAGTTCCGATTGATTTCCGTTCTGGGAATTGTCGCTAAGAAGAAGGGGGGGATTTCTACTTGTTATATTGTTAGGAGGAGAAAGATAAACACGTCTAATTGCAAAATTATTGAACTTTTATTTTTCTCGTTTGTGGTGCTTCGAGTTGTGTAACTTGTGTTTGGTTTTAACCTAGTGAGAAAACAACTTCATCGTCCACATCAAATTTTATAAAAACAATTCACAATCAGCAAGAAAAATGTTTAACGGTTGAAATATATTTAACTATTATAATAACGACATATAAAAAATTAATATTTATTAACTACTTATTACGATGAGTTAAACAATATCACATGTGATAATATTACTGCTTATATATATATATATATATATATATATATATATATATATATATATATATTCATATGTAGTCAAAGTTTGATACAAAAAATAGTGTCATGTAGTAAATGAGAGATTGTCCAAAATGGTAACGCTTTTAATCGAAATTTACAATTTAGTACCCAAAATTTGAAATCATCATTTGAAGTTGCAAACATTTTCATCTATGTCTCAAAATGGTATCTTTCAGCAAAACATGACTACTAATTTGAATCAAAATTATGGCACAATAGTACCCACTTTTTTAAACAAAAAAGTATATTTTTTTTACATTATTTTAAAAGTTGAATACCAAATTTCACTTAAAAGCATATAACATTATGAAAATTTTATCAATAGTAAAATATAAAATTTGAGATGCAATAGAGAAAGTACACACGGTAGTATTTTATTTCTATAATAACTGTGATGCCCTTTATAGTCAACTCTTATATATCCACAGTTGCACCATTTTATCTGTTGTTGTTATTTGGAAATAGCATTTGCATTATTAATTAAATGTTAAGAATGCCTTTAATGATATTTCTGATTCTTTGATCTTTAAGGAGCAGCTGTCCGATTACTAGGATTTCATACAACCTTAGAGTATCAACAATGGTAGTAGAATTAAGGGCAAAGGTTAAGTATCATATTTTGAATTTTGATTAAAAAATAGGTAAGAATCAACTACCATTACTGGAAAACACTTCTTAATCGTTTCTTTTTCATTTCAAATGATGATTGTGTCAATCATTGGTTGATTGGCATTGCACAAATAAAGAGGTACTCACCTCTTAAATAAAGAGCAACTTCTTATCAAGGAGTGGTTCTTAAAACTCCACAATAGTCCTCTTTAAATAAGGAGTGCTTTTTATTTTTAAAAACGAGGTTAATAAGCTACCATTGTAGATGCTCTGATCACGCTTGCCATCTGTGTAAGGCTATTTACGGTTTGAAACATGCACCTAGAACTTGGTTTCAGTGGTTCATCTTCTTTCCCATTAGCCTTGGTTCTGTATGCAGTTTGTTTGACACGCCTTGTTTATTTTTGCAAGTATTACTCTTACAAAAAATATGGTGCCCTCACTTGGAAATCATTGATCGAGTCAATCTTGAGTTCAAGATTACTAATTTCAACACATTGCAATATTTTTTTAGGTTTGGAGGTCGTTTTCGCTTTAGACGACCCTATGGGTTTATATATAGATTGAAATTTGTGGGTTTACTCATTTTTTGCCCGTAATTTGAATGATGTTTGATTTGCGGGTTGAGCAAGTTTCAACCCAACTCATTGTGATTCGACATATTTGTTGACCCGTCATAAAATGGGTTGAAATGAATCAATACTCATATATTTTTTAATTACCAATTTTACCCAACCCATGTTTGACACGCCAACCCATTTGACACCCCTAATTATGACTCTACGTGTAAACATTTAGGACTTTTAAAATCTTAAATAGAAATTAGGGTGTCCGAGTAATCATTAAATGCTCATCAATGATGATGCACTTGTTTATGATCAGGAAATTTTGTATGTTTGCAAATGTTGTATGTTAAAATATTGGACAAATTAGGTTCTGTCACGTATTCTTTAAATCACTAAGTTCTTCCTAAAAATTCCCCTCACTTTATTAAATATAGAATTTATAGATCACGTGACAGAACCTGATTTTCCCAACCCTTGAAATACAACATTTGCTAATGTAAAATTTTTTCTTATTAATGATGGTGTCTCAGTGTGGAGGTAAACAAATCAGGTCTTGCCGTCTTAGTTAAGCCGTTATTGGCCCGAGAACTCTGCCTAGTACTACGTACTTGCATTACTATAATCCATATACAACTCTCCATATGAAATCTTGGTTCCAGAACAAGTTTCTAGGTTTCTTGATTCCCTCGCAGCCAACAACGTTAAGCAATCTCACAGATCCTAGTCATTGCATCGCATCTGCTGACAATTTAGCAGAGAAGTGGAAAATATATAGTATACGCTACAAGAAGCATGGCACTTTTCCCTCTCGAAATGAAGACATTGGCATCTACGCCAGTTTCGGCCGGAGGATTAGCTGTGTTCTTGATTCTTTCTTCATCGTTCTTGCTGTTTTCATGGTTCGGGTCTATAGCCGGCGATGAACTAGATGTTTTCAATAGTACCGATAGTTTTCCCCGGAAGAGTGAAACCAGCACTAGCAGAAGCATCCCGTACACCAACTCGACTCTTAAATCTCACTCCGATGAGGATTCTGGCGCCCGATTCGTCGATGCATTATCACCGGGTGATAAATCCATGCCGGAAAATGCTGCTGAAAGCACAAAATGGTCGCCTAAAACGGATTCAGGTGACCGCCTCAACCCTTCATCAGTGTACCAGTCCAGTACCATGTTCTACCAAGTTTATTTGCATTTCAATTCATTTCAGCTCAGTACAATTCAATATACTTATCTCTAGTTCAGTTCAGTCCGGCAAAAATAATCTAAGGAGTAGAGAACCTTGTGTTTTTGTTCCATTACTGTTTTCAGCTATTTTAACATGTCCAGTGAGTTGGGGCTTTAGGATGTGATCTCTACAAGGGAGGATGGGTTTATGATTCACGGGGGCCACTGTACAACAATGGATCTTGTCCTGTCCTGACGCAGACACAAAACTGTCAAGGAAATGGAAGACCCGACAAAGACTCTGAGAACTGGCGTTGGAAACCTTCTCATTGCGGTCTTCCCCGGTTCGATACCCGGAGCTTCCTTGATTTGATGGCGGGAAAGACACTAGCTTTCATCGGAGATTCCATCGCCCGTAACCAAATGGAGTCCCTGCTCTGCATTCTTTGGCAGGTAAAATCCAATGGAACGGAATCCGTCATGAGTGAGGAAACAAATTTGAGTACAAAAAACTTAGGTAACAATGTGTATGAAGGGACCATAAAATGCATCCAAGTGAGTTCAATGTCATTCCTAACTTTATCACATTTTGTTAAATTAAAATTCATTTTTGTTCCTCACATAATTTAGTTATCCGCCAACATTGATTTGACTCTGATACCACTTGTCAGGTCGAGATACCAAAGAACCTAGGGAACAAGAGAATGCAACGTTACTATTTCGCATCAACCTCAACAACAATCATCCGGATATGGTCCGCCTACCTAGTCCACAAAACAACCGAGAAATCCAATTTCTCGCCACCCGAAATCGATAAGATCCACCTGGACACCCCCGATGAAGCCTTCATGCAATTCATCCCGGAGTTCGACGTAACAGTCCTCTCCTCCGGCCACTGGTTCACCAAGAAATCCGCATACATCGTCAAAGACGAAATCGTGGGAGGTCAACCACCGCCAAAAAAGTCAACGGTCAGCAACACGGAGGCTTTCGCCATCTCGGTAGAAACCGCTCTCTCCGCCATGGTTACGGACCCGAACTACTCCGGTTTAACCGTGGTCCGGACCTTCTCGCCGGACCACTACGAGGGCGGGAAGTGGAATACGGGCGGGTCCTGCACCGGGAAAGTGGACCCGACGAAAAACGTTGTTGAAAACAAATGGACCGTTAGAATGCACAATCAGCAGATCAGGGGGTTTCACAGGGCTGCGAAGAAGATGAGGAATGGATCCAGGTTGAAGCTGATGGATATTACGGATGCTTTTGGGTACCGGCGGGATGGGCATCCGGGTCCTTACCGGAGCACCGACCCGAATAAGAAAACGACGCGGGGCCCCGATGGGAAACCGCCGCCTCAGGATTGCTTGCACTGGTGCATGCCGGGTCCGGTTGATACTTGGAATGAGATTCTGTTTGAAGTCATCCGAAGAGATCTTGACGGTACACGTGAACGTGATGTTTCTTCTTCTTGACAGAAACTCACGTGACCTTTGAGTTTTCGGATTGATATTTTAAAGCAGGTTAGTAGTTCAAAGTCATGTCCCATGGATTTGTAATTGCATTTGTAAATAGTAGGGTCTAAATCTTTTTAAGTAACTTAATCCATGTTTATTTTAATAGTTTATTGTAATTCATGTTTCGTTATTGAATAAGTGTGAGATTTGTCTCCACGGATTAGTTTTGTTTTTCAACATGATTGAATAGATTGTTGCATTCATGATGATAATTCGATTTAATTGTTCATGTTGATGTTTTATTCTCGATCTACTTGTACAGATTGTGTGCTCACAATTTCGTTTGTGGTTTTATTTTGGATTTTCATAAATTTGTGTTCGTCAAATATGTGTTGTTAAAGGTGTTTAAAGTCTGGGCAACATAGATCGTGGTTAGATCAAGTATTGTTACAGTTGTAGAAGATCTCTGTTTGGCGCAGTGATATTAACGTGTGATACGCTCCTCTCTGCCAGACGGTCATGATTTTCGCAGGAAGTAATTTAATATCCCCGATGGCGATATTACAATTTTTTTATCGGATCTGTAATAGTACATGCGATCAGTCTGGTTGACATGTAATTTAGATATCCTTGAAATATGTTAGTTATTGGCTTATTGCTATAGGCTAGTTATGTTATATGTCAATTTCACTCATTGTAGTCGCTGATAGGCATTTTCCCCTGCATCTTGGAATGATTGATTTTTCAAAAAAAAAATTTTGTTTAACTTAATTTCAATTCAATTTAGTCAATTTCATTAGAGAAAAGTGCATTTTTAACCCTATGGTTTGGCAGGAAATCCATAAATGACCTTGTAAAATTTGAAATTGCATGAAAAACCCTGAATTTCGTTGACCATAATAGCAACGGCCAAATTGGCCGGAAATAGTCAAATTGACCATTTTACCCTCCGTTAAAAAAATTAAAATTTTAAAAATGAAAAATTAGTGAAAGACAATAATACCCTCCCTTCATTCTTTCTTTCTTTTATCATTTTTCTCTTATTTCTTTCCCTTTCCAATCGAAACCCATATCAACTCACCATCTCCAGCCCCCCACCGTTACAGACTTTCCACAATTGGCGAATGGTGGGATTGGGTAGGGTTTGCAGTGGCGAGCTAGGGGTTGCAACTGTTCCATTCATCTTATCGTTGGCAATTGTTCCAAAATCTCACCATCAGCAGGCTAGATAGGTTTTTCAGTGGCATTGGGATGGGGCGGCCTCAGGGTGGGATAGGGTAGGGTGGCGCGCAGTGGTGCCGGACTAGGTAGCGTCGGGCGGGGTGGATTCGACGGGCTATGGTTTTTTGTGGCGCCGACAGGGATTCACTGGGCTAGGTGGTGGTGGTGGCCGATGGGACAAGGTGGTGGCAGAGCTGGGGGTGGTGGTCGATGTGACAAGGTGGTGGCAGAGCTGGGGGTAGTTGTCCAGGTTTGGCTGGAAGGGTGGGTGATGAGGCGCGGATGGTGAGGTAACAGATGGTGAGGTGCTAGTTGTTTGAGGCAGCGGATGGTGAGGTTATGGACCAGATATTAAAACAGGAAGGTAGATGCAAACACTGGAAGTGTTATGGACCGGATATGAAATTGAAGATTTTGATATAGTGAAAATTGAGATTATAGCCGTGGCCACCGACGGACGGCGGTAGTCAATGATGGCCAATGACGGTGATCAACAACGGCAGTCGGCGGCACTGGTGTTGAAGAAGAAGAAGAAGAAGCCTAGGGGGTAGCTGAAGAAGAAGAAGCCTAGGGGGTAAAAAAGGTCTTTAGATTTTTCAGTTTTAAATTTATGGGTGTTTATGTCATTTCATGTTTTGTCAATGGTTGACTTATTGAGTCAATGCCGGAATTGAGTAAAATGAGTATAATTGCACTATTTTACCAAAACACAGGGTTTATTTCACACTTTCAGATTTTATAGGTTTATCTGCACTTTCTCAATTTAATAGGGTTATTTTTGCACTTTTCCCTTTCATTTAAGAGGAAAGTGATAAAATGACGCTAATTTGAGGTTGAAAATGCCAATATAACCAAAACGAGAAAATGCCAAAATAACCATAACTTTATGATATATTCCTTTTGTCCCATCAGTTTTGACCACTCTACCTTTTCAAAGTCAAATTTAGTAAACGTTGACCATTAATATAAGTCAATATACATATGATAAAAATACCACTTGAGATATTGTTAGGTTCATTTTAAAATCTATTTTTTAACTATCATTTTTTATGTGGAATTGGTATTTATAGCTAGAGATAATGACGGTCAAAGATAATTATTGAAAAGCGTGAAAAAATAGAGTGACCAAAAGTAATGGGACGAAGGGAGTATATGTCAATCTATCCCTAAGCGTCGTCAATTTCAATTGTCAATGAAAAATTTGAGCAAAATTTAATGAATTGATCATTTTACCCCTGGATTAAGAAAAATAAAAACAACTTCAAGAAAAAAAATTAAATTCCAAAAGTTCCTAACATTAGCTCAAAGCACGTGACCTTCTGCATAATCAGCATGTTGAGGAGGCTGGGACCCCACTTCGGCTCAGTTAACTGCCGAAAATCCAACGCGATGCGATTGATTACTATGAAGTAATCTAAGCGTTGTTTTTGAGTATTGCTATATCACGCCCTGTATTTTACTATCTATGCCATAATACGTATAAATACATGTATTTATATTTCGGAATAAATAATTTTATTTGAAGAAATTGGGTAGTATAAAAGTGGTTGAACCACATTTGTGAGAACAACACTTTTAATTAGCCCAAAATTGCTTCTCCTCCTTTCTACCAGCAACCACCACCTCTCGCCGGATTCCGCCGCCCGCCGCCCCTGTCAACGGCCACCGACCGACGCCGATCACCTCCGGTCACCGTACGAAGCCTGAATCTCGCCGGAAAATGTAAGTTTTTCAGAAAAAAAATTAATTTCGTACAATTGTTTGATTTTCTGAATCTCGAATGGGTTAGATTTTCTTGCACATACGTTAGAATTTATTAGAACTTGTTAGAATTGTTAGAATTGTTAGAATTGGGGATTGTTAGAAAATGTTAGAAATTTTGGGCTGTGTTAGAAATGTTCTTACCCGTCGGATTGGTGGTGCGAAATGGCCGGAGAAGGATGAACCGGAGATTGTGTCGGGCTATAGCAGGATGGACCGGAGGTGGCCCTTGGCCGGTTTCACGCGTCGGGCCTTGGGTGGCGAGAGTCGGGCCGTGGTGAAGAAGAGCGGGCACGCCGACGTCGGGAAGGTGGAGAAGGAGAGGTAGAGGAGAAGGAGAAGGAGAGGAGAAGGAGAAGGAAAGGAGGAGGAGAAGGAGAGGAGAAGGAGAGGGGAGGCGGTGGCTTCGGGCGAAGGAACTGGAGCGGCGTCCGAAGGCGGAGGAGGGCGGCGGCGGCGGCGGTAGGTGGTTTAGGGTTTAGGTTGGAGTTGAAGGGATGAGGAAGATGAGGGGTTTTGGTGCAAATATTAGAAAATTTAAAGGTTTAATTGAAAAATAAATCCGTTAATCAGAAAATTGGAAATCAAATAGTAAACTAAATTTGAAAAATCTAATATTATGAATTGTATGAACTTCGGAATTAAAATGAAAAAATTGTTAATTTTAGAAATTGTTTAGTTTAAATTTCAAAATGATAACTATTGTAGCAATTTGGAAAGTATATATAATATAATAGAATATAATATTATTTAAATTAATATTATGAAAACCAAATTTTTGAATCTTATAAAAACAATTTTGTAGTAAATGTTGATGATATGTTTTAATAATTATTTCAATAAATAATAATAATAATTTCACTTGTTAAACAAGTAAATTATTGTATAATGATTTAGTAAATTATTTTATAATTTGTAAATAAAAAACATAAATAGTTCGTTGTATGGGATTTGAAAAGAATTAAATGTTTTGTTTAGAGTGTGATTTTTTACGTTATATTTACATGTTTCTATGCATTAGTGAATATGTAGTTTATTTGTAAAAATTTGCATGGGAAGTAAGTAATTGAAAAATGTACTTGTTGTGGAAGTTGATAATGTGTTTTATCTGTAATTAATTATTTTTCATAAGTTGTTTGAAATTATGCATTGTTTCGTCATATCACTTTACATTTTATTTATATGTATGTTATTTTATCTTCTCTTACAATAAATCAATTTTCATTTTATTTATATGTATGTCATTACATGATGCTAAGAGTTGTAGACCAGATAAAACACATCTTGATTTACTGGTAAGTTTTCTCTAAACGTTTGCTTTAATTAATTATATTAAATCTAATTGTTTCGTTATGATAACATGTGTTTCCTATGTACCAGTTGTTGAATGACATGATGAGCGACTTGGATCTGTTTGACTCTACTACCATTCATGGACTTGTCGACCCGTGTATGAAGGAGTTGTTGACTAGTTGGATCAGCCGTCGCGAGGAGTATCGCAGACGCCACGGTTATGAACCCATTCTCTAGGTGATTGGATCACTTATGTATGAACGCATTGTTTGCCTTTAATTTGTTCATTTTTGTAACCGAAACTCTTTGATAATATTTGTTTACTAGGCGTACATGCCGAACTGTTTCATTGGGTCAAATACCATAGTGCTCGTATGATGCAATTCCACTCACTACCGTACAACTATTAATTATGAGGCGTGTATGCTTTGGTCCAAGCCGCCATCCTCCTACGGAAGGGCAACTCCCAACCAACGACATCAGACTTCCTCCATGTGGTCCACAGATTAACCACAGGGGGCATGGGCAGTTTTCCTTCACATGTATCCGGACGAAATGGCTTGCACTACGAACGTATACAATGTGTAGCTCCCTCCTTGTTCCATCCTCGCTCCCGCCTGCCCTCAATGGAAGGACTATACAACAATAGTCTGCCGACCCATTCTCTAGAATGTAGTATAAAACTACAACCGTGTTATAGTAGGTGGCGATAGGAAACATGTCCGCAATGACCGCAAACCAATGTTCTCGTCCACATGGACCTTTGGTGTGGTGTATACGGATTCTAGCTAATTCAACGTTGTCTTTCGAACCGTATATGGGAACATAGTCAGGCCAATGAGTCAATAACTCGTTAAATACTGTCCGGCGCGCCACAGACCATTCACCTTCAACATCTACATGGAACGCATCAGCAACGCATCTGAAGCCACAGTTTCCATCACTCAAAACATCATTCCAGCAACGCATCTGAAGCGACATAGGACCCAACCCCATGACAAGTTCAAATCCAACATGACGAGCAGTCCGTTGCAGATAGGAATAAGCTTCGGTGTGACTTGGAAACACATTTGTGGTTGCAAATGCTGAGTAACCATTCCCCCTTGCAACAGCTCCACATGACTGATTGCCATCCTTAAACAACAATAAACATCAAGTAATTAGTTTCAATCAAATATTCTACCAAACACAATGATGTCGTAAATTAACGTCAAACATTTAATGTTCAATAATTAACTTTTAAAAATAAAATTACATTCCTCCATTTTAAATTAATGGTTAAAAATTAAATTTATATAAAATAAAATAAAGTAAAAATTAAATTAGATGAAATAAAATTAAGGTTAAAATATTAACGTTCAAAATTTAACTTTTACGAAAAAAATTAATGTTTAAACATTAACGTCAAACATTTAATGTTCAAAAATTAACTTTTACAAAAAAAAAATTAACGTCAAACATTTAATGTTCAATAATTAACTTTTAAAAATAAAATTACATTCCTCCATTTTAAATTAACGGTTAAAAAATAAATTTAAATAAAATAAAGTAAAAATTAAATGAGATGAAATAAAATTAAGGCTAAAATATTTACGTTCAAAATTTAACTTTTACGAAAAAAATTTAATGTTCAAACATTAACGTCAAACATTTAATGTTCAAAAATTAACTTTTACAAAAAAAAGTTAACGTCAAACATTTAATGTTGAATAATTAACTTTTAAAAATAAAATTACATTCCTCCATTTTAAATGAATGGTTAATTTTTTTAAATATAATAAAAATAAGTAAAAATAAAATTAGATGAAATAAAATTAAGGTTAAAGTATTAACGTTTATAAATTAACTTTTTTTAAAAAATTACATTCATCCATTTTAAATTAAGGTCTTAAAAAATAATATAAAATTAACGTTACAAATTTAATGTTTAATAATTAACTTTTGAAAATAAATACATATAGTAAATAAATACATATAGAAAATACATATAGTAAATAAATTTATACACTACAATCATTAAATAAATACAGTACATTAAAGTAGTTAAATTTAAATAAATTCCTCTTGTGCTCAACTACAGTAAGACGAATAACTTGATAAATTGCAATAATTATTAGATTAAAATTAATAAATTACAATACTAGGATGAACATAAATTTCTACTTAAAAAACTAATAAATCATAAATTTAACTATTACTTATAGAAGGAAAAATAATTAGAAAAATTACCTCCAAAGACATGGAATTTCCAACACACTTGTTTGGAGTAAAAATTTGGAGATTTTTACCCAATGAGATTTACAGAATAATTTATAGAAAAAAGTACACGTTTTCGGGTATAATGGAGTAAATGACATTAAATGTGGGTAGATGGTAGTTAGGTAAAGGAGAACCCAAAATTTTGTGGGAGAAAGCTGGAAAATTCAAGGGAGAACCGGGTTTGGGGAGAGAGCCCGGTTCGCCATTGGCCGAGGAGAACGGGAGCGAGCCTGGTTCGGCGAGGAGAATGAGGGACAGTTCACCGAGGAGAACGGAGCCCGGTTCACCGAGGAGAACGGGAGTCGGACTGGCCAAGGAGAACGGGAGCCCGGAGTGAAGGAGAGAACGGAGCGGAGAGAACGGGACTTGGAAAATCACGAGCGGGAGCGGCGGAGATCGGAGTGGAGAGAACGGAGGCCGGAGAGCTGGAGGAGAAGACCGCCGCCGGAGAGGAGAGAACCGAGGTGGGAGAGCTGAAGTCGAAAGCTCCCGCGCGTCGCCGGAGAGGGAAGAGGAACGGCGGAGAAGACGAGGTGCGCGGCGGAGAGGACGAGCGCGCCGCCGCCGGAAAAATGTGTGCTCCACCGCCGGAGAAGGTCGACCGCCGCCAGAGTTCGTCTTCTCCGTTCAATTTACTCGCCGGAAAACGCGGTTGACTTCCGACTACTCCGGCGTTGACCACCACCGTCCGGCCACTGACCATTGACCGGCGCAACCAGATCCCAAATCAATCAATTACATTGATTGCAATTTAATTCTCATTAATTGTGAATTAATTGCTAATGATAACAGCCATAATTAAATTTGATAATCAATGTCATTTACATTAATGTTAAAAAAAGGTGAGTATTTATATAGTATAAAATACAGGACGTAATCAAGTAAAATACATGGCGTGAAATAGCAATCCACTTGTTTTTCTTCCAGTATATTTGGTTTTGGACCCACTTGAGCAACATTTTGACGTGGTGCTCGTGGTTTCACTGGTTGGGGATGTTGTCGATCTAGAGATACTTTACAACTGCGGGCTTGACATAAAAAGGGTATGTAGTACACCGTCGCGCTCTCCGGGTCTATCGCCCGACATCAGTAATTCAGAACATGGTGGTGGAAAATCAACTCTTGAGCGAATTGGTTGGTCTTGTATCACACTGGGTCATTGTAAATGGAGCGTCACTTCTGGGTCGAGTTGTGGATATAGGTTAGCGGATAGAAATGGGAGGTAAAATGGAAAAACAATTTCCAATTTATGGGGCAAAAGTATTTTCGACTTTTTAGATTTGGTCAATGCCTAATTTCTTCAGTCAATGATGGAATCAGTACAAAAGGTTATAACTGCAAAATTCATTATAAAGTTAGAGTTATCTTAACATTTTTTTTTCACTTTGCATGATTATATTAACACTTTCAAGTTGAAGTTAGGGTTAAAAGTGTACTTCACCTTGTATAAATTCGTTGTGATGTTTATCTGATATTTTAAAATTCGTTCTACTACAAAGCAAGATATTATTAGTCGACAAAATTTGGGATATATACCAATATAACACTATCTACTAGATTAAGTGTCAATATAACACTATCTACTTGATTAAGTGTCAATAAAACACTATCTACTTGATTAAGTGTCAATAAAATACTATCTCCTTGATTAAGTGTCAATATAACACTATCTACTTGATTAAGTGTCAATATAACCTTCAGATAATTTTTAGTGCAAAACAACCCTAACTATTTTACATAAGTGCCAAGAAAACCCTAAAACACTATTTTCGGAATTGACCACACATGAAATAACTAAAATGTCCTTTGACACAAAACCTGAAGTGTAAGGACAATTTTGTCCTCATTCCACCACCACCACCACCAGCTTTCCATCATCCCACCACCACCCACACCTAACCAGTCTAGCCACCACCACCTTCCACCCTGCCATCACCACCAGCCACCTCCACCACCAACCACCTTCCACCCGCCACCGCCACCACCCCTCCAGCCAGACCCAGCTGCGAGATTTACTGGTGAAGCCACCACCAAGAGCCTGCTTGAGACCTACTGCTGTCGAGAGTCTCCTTCTCCCCTAGCTTCTCCACCCAGAGCCTCCTTCTTCACCACCATCAAACTCCGCCCCCTTCCCAGGCCAACATCTCCCTTCCCCCGGCCAAGACCCACCGCCCCTTCCCCGGTCGATGTACTCTTTCATTCTTTGCCATCTTCTTCGTCGAGAACCTCCGTCACCGACGAGAGCCTCATTCTCCACCATCGTTGAATTTTGCCCCTTTTCTCGGTCGACGTTCCCGCTCGAGACCCACCACCCCTTCTTTGCTCGAGACCCACACCCAGCTTCGATTTCCTTCGATCTCTTCTTCCAGTGGCTTCGATGAAGGAGAAAGAAATGGGTTGGGGAGAGGAATAAATGGGCCGGGTATTCTCTTTCTAAATGTAAATGGAGGATCTAAATGTAATTTTCCCTTTTTTTAAATTTTTTAGAGGGGGTAAAATAGTCATTTTATCGAATCCCGGTCAAAATTCACTGGAATGGGTACAATTACACTTACCCTTACTAGGTAGGGTTATATTTGCACTTTTAATTATCAAGACTAGGTAACACCCCCGTACCAATGCACAGATTTATGAACAAAAATGGAAAAAAAAATCTAGCATAACTTATAACTCTAATAAGTAATAATATATATATGAGAATTACACACGATGCAGTATTTAAAATAAAGTAATATATTTATTAATATTATAATAGAGTTCATATCTTGAAATACGGTATTTCCATAAGTTATGGAGAGACCAAGGTTTAAACTGCAAATTAGAAGAAATGTAGATAAAATTTTTGGGTTGCATTAATCAGGTCATAAAACTTATAACTATTGCACATTGCATAATAAAATTTTAATATTTTTACCAAAATCTTTTACTTTTTACTATTCTAAGTAAACCCCGTCTTTTCATAAGACTATGGAAAGACGGTATTTCCCAAGATTTTATCATTATAATATATTTATTTTTAAAAATTAAATGTGGGGTACCACTTGACAAAGAAATTACTCTTTTAATAGAGATACTGCAATAATTATCATCAGTTTCCAAAAAAATATTGGAATTGAAAAGTAAACAATGTCATATTAAATTTGGTTTCTTTAAAAGTTGACGTGACAAGCTTTGAGAGTGCCACTTGTCAAAATTTTGTGAAGAGTGATGTGGTTAAATGTGGAGATGCCACATAACTAAGAAATTGCTCTTTTAGTATAAGTTAAACTAGATGTTATATTAACACTCATGTGAACTAGGTAGGGATAAGAGAACTTTTCTCACAAAATTTTCTTGCTTTAAACTGTTATAAAGAGAAAAGTTACGACCCATTTGGAAAGAGCAAATGACTTATGTGACACTCGAACTATTGTCATCGTTCACCTTTGATCCTCCACTTTTTTCTCCCATACTTTTGGCCCCTGAACTTACAAAACTGGTGATTTAATTTTACCCCTATATTTAATGCTTTGACCATATATTAACGGATTAACGGTATGGAATGACCACAAATCATCAGTTTTGTAAGTTCATGGGCCAAAAGTATCGAAAAAAGGGCTAATGCGAACGACGGTGATATTTCGAGTGCCACAAAAATTATTTACTCTTTGAAAAATAATATCGGCAGAAGAACAAATAGCATACCAGTTTAATTTTGTGCATTTACTCCTCTTCCTTGTTATCTCCGCATCAAATGGTAACCGATAATTTGAATTTATGGCAAAAGGCGATCATCCGCTCGCCCTCAGCGGCCCATACCAGCCCACACCCAGATCATCATATGAGAGTAAATCACGGTAGTCCAGCACCAGGACCCATGGGTTTGGCATTGCCTCGGTGCACACAAGGGAGCCTTGCAAAGCAAGAACTCCCCACACTGCCGCTGCCGAGGATCGAATCTGGGTTTATTGGCTTTCCCACCCATGTCCCAACCACTGGGGTACACCCGTGAGTGTGATAATTTTGAATTTATGAAATAAATAAATGAAACCCGTCCTTTTATTTTTCCTCCTCTAAAATGCCAGATTTGAAATTTAAAATCTTCAAAGGGGCAAATATTAAACCCTCAAAACGTCGCATTATCAACGGTCGATATTCCAACGGCTACTCTCTCTCTCTCAATCTCCCCTGCGGCTTCATCACTCTCCCTGCAATTCAAATTTTCAAATTCTTCTACCTCTCATCTCCACTGTATTAAATCCATCACACGTTTTCCTGCCGCTACCGCGAAGTTGTTAAGGTTTGATTTCTCCGCTGATTTACTTTATATGCACTTCTCTGCAATCTGCGATTGAATCTACTGTCATCATTTCCTATTTGGTAGGGAGAGACAGGTTTTCAGTTCACAGGGAGATTGAATTGAGGAAATTGTGTGTTTTCGTTTTTTGGTTTGTCAAGATCTGGTAATCAGTACCTAAAACCCTAGTTTCACACAGGCTCAAGTTGTTGATGCTTTTCTACAATTCTCGAATTTCGTTGCCGTTCTCAGCTGACTGATGGAATCGCAGTATGAGTTTATATAATGTTTCAATTTAATGGTGATTTTTAGGTTCAATTGATTGGAGATGTCTATAGTAGCTCAAAGCGACTCCCTAAAGCAAGCGGCAACGACTTGCAACGCTCTGCTATACGAACTTCAGGTTGGTTGCGTGCGTGCGTGCGTGCGTGCGTGCATGTTTCTTCAATAATTGAGGTTACTGTACTGTTGCTCACATCGGTGGTCGATGATCAGATAATATGGGACGAAGTTGGAGAATCTGATAAAGAGAGGGATGCGATACTGCTTGATCTGGAAAGAGAATGTCTAGAGGTGTATAGGAGGAAAGTGGACCAGGCAAACAAGTGTAGGGCTCAGCTGAGGCAAGCAATTGCTGATGCGGAAGCAGAGTTAGCAGCTATTTGCTCTGCTATGGGAGAGCGACCTGTGCATATTAGGCAGGTTAGAGTTTACGCAGACTTTTCTAAATCACATTTCTCTATGGCTGTGTGCCAATCATATCATCACAAATCAATGTGAAAATGAATCATGCTTATCTAAGCACAATATCATGTTTGGGATTATATGACGATGGAATTCCAAGTTGAAGCCCTTACTGTCTCTATTTTTTTTGTTCAGTCTGAGCACAACCTTGTCAGCTTAAAGGAAGAGCTTAGAGCTATTCTTCCACAAGTAGAGGAGATGCGTAAGAGGAAATGTGACCGTAAAAATCAGTTTCTTGAAGTCTTGGGGCAGATACAGAAACTCAAGTCTGAAATTCAGTGGTCCACTGGGAACACATCTTGCAACACTACATTGGATGAAACTGATTTGTCCCTGAGACAGCTTGAGGAGTTGCACCGAGAGCTTCATGCGCTTCAAACAGAAAAGGTTATACTCTTTCTGTAAATGGAGAACAGTCTTTTGGAACTTGATATGGTCCATATGGATTACACTGATGAGCGTGTACTGTTTTTTCAGAGTGAACGCCTAAAGCAAGTCCTGGACCACCTCAATACTTTGCATTCATTGTGCTTGGTGCTTGGTTTAGATTTCAAACAAATTGTGGGTGAGGTTCATCCAAGTTTAGGAGAGTCTGAAGGGGCCAAGAATATAAGTAACAATACCATTGAACAGCTCGCTACTGCTATACAAAGATTGCGGGAGATTAAGTTACAGAGGATGCAGAAGGTAAGTATAACATGATCTGATTTTTCCTGCTTGTCTATCTCCCACTGGCTTTGAAATTGATTGACCTCCCTTTTGTTGCAGCTACAAGACCTTGCAACCTCTATGCTGGAGCTGTGGAACTTAATGGATACACCTTTAGAGGAGCAACAAGCGTTTCAGAATGTAACCGCCAATATAGCTGCTTCTGAAGACGAAATAACAGAACCGAACATGTTATCTGTTGACTTCATCAACTATGTGAGTTGGCTTTTCACAAATGCTTATGAATGTTATCTATTTATGAAGGAAAGTTGTTTTAGTGCAGTGCAAATATTCAGTTTGGTCATAAGGTATATTCATTTTCTATCTGCTTTTAGATTGAAGCAGAAGTTTCTAGGTTGGAAGAGCTGAAAGCAAGTAAAATGAAGGAGCTTGTTCTAAAAAAGAGGTTTGAGCTGGAAGACATATGTAGAAAAACCCATATGCTTCCTGAATCAGATGGTGCACTAGACATTGCTATTGAAGCTATTGAATCTGGTATTGTAATTTAACTTGGAGAAGATACAATTGTTATCTTTTTCTATACTTGAAACATGAACATTTGAATATTTCTTTATAAATTTTTAGGTGCTGTTGATGCTGCTAGTGTACTAGAACAAATGGAGCTTCAGATATCTAGAGTGAAAGAGGAGGCTTTATGCCGGAAAGAAATACTTGAAAAGGTGGAAAAATGGATGGCAGCATGTGAAGAAGAATGCTGGCTTGAGGAATATAACAGGGTTGGTTTTGGAATCATACAATAACTCTTGATATACTTATCTCATTCTGTCATTCGGAATTTAATTGTGCTTTTCCCATTTAGGATGATAACCGCTACAATGCTGGAAGGGGTGCTCATCTTACATTAAAACGTGCAGAGAAGGCCCGTGCACTGGTTAACAAACTTCCAGGTATAATTCCACTGGTTAACAAAACCTTGGATATAGATGTTTCCTGTATCTATGGAAATGACACCTATATAATTCCATTCCACTCTTTCGTACTCCTCATCAATTAATTAAGCACAGTGAAACTGTATTTTTGCTTGTGACACAAATTCTTTGAACTACGCTAATGCAGGAATGGTGGAAGCATTAGCTACAAAAACTGCTGCTTGGGAAAATGAGAGAGGAACTGAATTCACTTATGATGGTGTACGTTCCTACTCAGCTTGAGTGTTAAACTCTCTGTCAATTGTTTTAATCCTTGATTTTACTCATCAAGTCAATTTTTAAACATATGTATTCTGTTTTCAGATTCACCTCCTTTCTATGCTGGAGCAATACGATCTCTTACGCCAAGAGAAAGAGCTAGAACGCAAAAGACAGCGGGTATGTTTCTTCTATCAATGTACAGCTGAAGTCCACAAAGATATATATGGTCTCAGTTGGCTTTACTACCTGATAATTCACCACGATTGGTTGTTAATCATCTCCATTGGTTGTTCTCAATCTTTTAGGACCAAAAGAAAATACAGGGACAGATAATCGCTGAACAGGAGGCACTTTATGGATCAAAGCCCAGTCCTATGAAATGCCAGAGTGGGAGGAAAGGTTCAAGGCTGTCATGCGGTGGAGCAAGCAATCGCAGGCTTTCCCTTGGAGTTGGAAACCTTGTTCCGCCAACCCCAAAAGCTACACCAAATACCCGCACCAAGAAAAACGACCGCTTGAATCATACTGACCATTTGTCAGCTGGTAAGTAAACTTTCAGCTTGGTATATTATATCACAGTACCTTCGTTGAGGCTGTGTTTTGTTTCTGTTTATGCTCGGAACATGGAAATGTATAATTGATATGAAATGCTCCTCATTTCTAGGAAGGAGAGGGTTGGATATAGCTGGACTTTCTGCGAAAAAGCATTCATTCGGTGCAGTCAATCATCATGAACCAGAATCTCCAATATTTCGTAAGCCCTTCTCACCGATCTCTTCAACAGATTCATCCAAGTCTCATGCAGTAAACGTTTTGGAAGATCGCAACAAGAAGCACAACGAGATGTTGCAGAAAACCCTCTCAAGTAACACCACCTCATTCACTACTCCTTCCAAGACCATTTCTTCCACCACAGAGGAAGAGAACAGAAGCCCATTTTCTACTCCCAAACCAATGGCAGCTCTTTTGCCCTCATCAACACCTGCAACAGCTCCAGTAGTCCCCATGCAAACAGCCATGACACCGGCACCACCAGCCGCCCTTCACAAGCCACTGCCATTGGCGGAGGAGACCCCTGAAGAGATCGAGTACTCCTTCGAAGAGCGGCGATACATTTACTTACTTCCAAGAACACCATCTCTGAAGACTGTTGTATAGGGAAGCAGTTTCAAGTGTCGTGAATTCTCTTTCATTGTCTTCAGCTGCTCTAGTTGACTTGGAAAGTCAATTCTATTGGCTTTTCTCTAATGTACATGCCAGAGTGGACTACAATATTAGTATTATTATAGAGTTTTTTCTTTCCTACTTGGAGGGGCAATCTAACATTTTGTCCGTTTGTTCTTTTAATGTTGGCACAACTGCCTGAATTTGTACAAGGTAGTTGTACTTGTTCTGGGGATTTAGTTATGCTTACCTCATTCTTGGAGAAAAGGGGCCAGGCTTTTAGGAAAAAGACGATCCCATAACTTTGGGTGGACAAAAACAGGGGACCAAAGAAAACAAGTCAACACTTTTTTGAACGTGCCAAGAAAATAACAGTACCACGTTTTTCAGATTCAGTTGAGAAGAATACCATTCCGCGCTGTTTTCCCGTTTTAAATGAACCAATACAAAATTTCAGTTCACTTTGTTGCATTTTCTTGGGGGGGAGTTAAATTTGAAGTTTCGAACACAGTGGCAAGACACGGTAATTATTTTCCAAAAGAAAGGGCACGTTTTAATGAGGTCAACTTTATTTCACCTAAAAAGACAAAGAACAGGTCAGAGGTTGGAAAAATTGACATGGCTCAACGTTAACTTTACAGCTTTTAATAATTAATTTCCGATTTAAAAAATAAATGAGATATTCCTTTCCCACCCCCCCGAATTCTACATTTCTTTTTTATTCCAATTCATTTAACTTTACCAGATTTTTTTATGCCACATTTATTGAATTTCCAAGACGGACTTCAAACCACTTACTTAACCAAAATTAATACTTTGAATTTTGCAGTTTAAATATTACTTACCCCCCTAATAATCCAAATTTATATAATTCTAAAATGCAATTTACCTACTTTTTAATATCTGAATTTCCAACCCTTTTCCTTCAAAACCCTAATTTCACAGCTCCCTCAATAAACTCAAAATAAATTCTGAAACTCCGCAGGCTTTTATTTCTCCAATTTATTATTTTCTGCAAAAAAGGGAAAATTAAAATTGGGTCTGTACTCTGAACTCTGCATTCTGCAGTTGCAGGAGTGAAGCATTAGTTCAGAATTTGTTGCAGTCAGATGATCTCTGAATATTCAAAGAATTTTTGGAGTTAGCTTTTCTGTGATATTGTTTTTGAGTAGTGATTATCAAAAAGGGTTTAATTTTTGGGTCCAGAAGATTCTCAGGGTTTAAGGGTTTTGAAGCTGTTGCTACTTCTATGAATGGAGGAGAAAGAGGGAATGAGTTATATTGGGTTTACGCTGAATGTTAATGAAGCTTCCGCTTCTGAGAGAAGCAGGGTGGAGCCAAGTGCGGAAAATCCCGGTAAATTCGCCGGATCAGCGGTTACAAGTATGGAGATTTCGCCGGTTCCGGCGCCGGAGGGGAAGAAGAAGAGAGGAAGGCCGAGGAAGTATGCGCCGGACGGCTCTCTCGCCGTGGCATTGTCGCCGATGCCGATTTCGGCTTCAATTCCGCTCACCGGAGATTACTCAGCTTGGAAACAGAGTCGCGGGAGGCCTGTTGACTCTTACAAGAAGAAGCATAAATTTGAGCCGGAAAGTCCGGGTAAATATTTTTTTACTCTCCCTTTCTTATACTGTGATAAAACTTTTGTGTCGTTGATGTTTGACATTAGATCTGCTGAGTTTGGTTTTGCTTTTGTCAAATGTTGTCGGTCAACTGTGAATGGAATGCTGGTGGTATTCAATGTGGAAATGGGACCCTTTTACAGATGTGTGATTCTGGTTTTGTGTAATGGAACTGCCATTTGGGCTGGAGAATCTTCTTCACACAAAACTGGTAGGCTTTTTGTGTAGTGAGTTTCCTGGGAGATTAGATTTAGAGGATGTGAGGATTCGAGGACCGCTTAAAGTGATGTGACGAGACACGGGATCTTGGGATTTCGGGATCATTGCAGGATTTCAGAGAATGAAAGAAAGGCAGAATTTAAATTAAACAGTTGGGGAAATAGAGATGATGGAGTGATGTAACATGTGTGGATCTGATGCAAAGTCACACTTACTAGAATATTCAGCATTCCAGAAGAGATATGGGGGTTCTCCAATTATTCCTATGTCGATAGAATGATGATTTTACTTTAGGAGTCTGCTAACGGTTTTCCTTAAACCATGAACTTGATAATTCATATTGAAATGCCCTCTCTCAATTATAACCTTATAAACTGGAAGATAAGAGTATTTCCCTTTTATGGACTAACCTGCTAACTTCTGTTAAGTTCTCATGTTTGGCTCAGTAGATATTAGTTTGAGGTAACTATCAGAATTCTTGGATTACTTGTCTGATGGAAGAATTGGTTTCTGAATTTTGATCTGAACATGTGGGTTGACATTTCACATTATAGTTAAAAGACATGTTTGATATATGATGCTGTTATATGTATAATGTTTCATTATCAACTTGTTTAGGATGCTAATTTGTTATATTATGATAGTTGAGTTAGTTTTGAGCTGCTTATTTATGACTATTTTTCTTGATAAATAGGGGACCAAGTCGCTTACTCGGTTGGTGCAAATTTTACCCCCCATGTCATCACAGTAAATGTTGGCGAGGTAACTATTTTCATGATTATGAGAAAGATTTGTCTACATTTGTGTTTAATTTTTATCTGGATTTAGTTCAATATTATGAAGTTAAGCAAACCAATTTAAGTATTCTTTTGTATTTTGTATGATGTGTGTAATTAGTTTCGCTGTGATGGGGGGATGGTACCGAAAGATACAGATAGTGTATTTTATCCAATGATTGCATCTTCTGCTTAGCTTGATCGGAGGTTGAATTGGAGTAGTTGGTTACAAATGTTGCTTTACACCAGAAGAGATGGATGTGTTGTTGATTGTTCGTCTTATGGAGCTGCTTGAATGTACTATAGGTGTTTAATTCTTGTACCGAATTAGTATTTTAGGTATCTTAGTTAATGTCATCTTAGTTAGGTCCTGCATATAAGACATTAAAAGGCTATTCCTGTTATACATTTTAGATGATCCAATCACTTTATGATCCGTCTAGAGTATTGAAGTTAAATGATTTCCATGTGAACTTAATGGGAATTATTAAAAGCTCATAAGAAGCCAACAAAGGCAAGTTAGTAAGCATCAGGCTAGTGCCAATGATATTTTTTAATGATAATTTTTTAGATATTCTAGTAATGTTTAACTATGCTATTTGCAACGTGACTGAGATAGTAACTGTTCCGTAACACTGTCAGGATGTTATGATGAAGATCTTATCCTTTTCTCAACAAGGATCCCGAGCTATTTGTGTCCTTGCAGCAAATGGTTCCATTTCCAACGTCACACTTCGTCAGGCTAACTCTTCTGGGGGCACGTTAACCTATGAGGTCCGTATCTTTCCATAATTGTTTACTGCTGAGCACCTTATACAGGGTCATTACTACTGTCATTTCTTTTACCAGACTATTAAAGCCGAGTATTTCAGTTATGAGTTTGAAAGCTCGGCAAAGTTTATGTTCCAACGTCTCTGGTCAACATTGTACGGCAGTTTTTTAAAAATAAATAAATTATATAATTACCTAAATGGGCCCAAATAAAACCCCCTCGCCCCTGGTGCGATCCGAACTCACTACCTTGCGGTAGTGTCACTAGACTTCAACCGCTGGGACAACATTCAAATTCAAATGAAGGGTTTTCTGTTTGCACCTGTATCTCTTTTTATTCCTAAGAAGTGGGTGCGCAGTTTTGTAATTAAAGATTTTCTTGATGCTTCACTTCATAGTTTTTGTGATGAATTTAGTTGCATCTGCTCCATATATAGAAATCTATGCTTTTCTGAAAATTGATTACAGTGCACATTTATGTGTAGTGCATCTCTACACATAAATTTGCTATTCTGCTCATTCTTGAGGAGAAACATTTGAATGTGATTCCATTTCTAAAATGCAAATTTGAACTTGCTGCAGGGTCGTTTTGAAATACTTTCTCTAACGGGATCATTTATGCCAAATGATAATGGAGTAACAAAAAGTAGATCTGGTGGAATGAGCGTCTCTCTCGCAGGTCCTGATGGCCGAGTACTCGGGGGAGGACTTGCCGGCATGTTATTAGCAGCTGGTCCTGTCCAGGTCAGATACCTTATGTAATTTTGATATCATGAATATAAACATTTCCTCGAAGTATTGAATTGAAAACCATAACACGTGCATTGAATGCATCAGGTTATCGTCGGGAGTTTTATCCCCGGCCACCAGCTGGAGCAGCAAAAGCCGAAGAAGCAGAGATTTGAACAGACAATAAGTTATCCTGCTCTTCCAGCTGCTCCCTTATCTGAAGAAATAACAGAAGGGCGCTACAGCGCGCAAAACCCGACCCATGGTTCCACCATATCATTTCACGGGGATGGTTTGGCTTCCATGAATACGATTCATAACCCGATATCTGCACCCGAAAGCATTATATCTGCGCCCACAGTTAATCATAAAGACCAAAATCACTCCAAGTGTGAGGTTTCTTGCTGATAATATAAGTGAAGGCCATTGACAGGTTTATCAACTGACTATTGTTTCGAGACAGACAGTTGAGTTTTAGGGTATATCCGTGTTAGGGTTTAACGAGGCTCATGTACTAGGTTTGTAGGTTTAGGACATCTACTGGTATTGGTAGGATTGTTGTGATTCCACTGCTATAACTATAATTATAACTATGTATTCTATTTCTATGTGATTCATCTGTACCGTTTAGGATTTGAGATGTATGAAACGATTGAAGCTACGGAGTATTGAATGGACTAGTATTTCTTCTAGGAATGCTGATTTTATTGCACACGTTTGCTTCCCAAATTGCTTGCCAGATTTTGATTCATACGCTACATGAATAATCATGATTTTTGTAAAGCACTAGGTACATTCTCACTCTGTCACAATGTCTAACCTGAATAAAGGGAAGGGATTCGGTTACTCCTTCTGTCCCAGTTAAACTTGTGGAGGGCGAGTTTTTGTTTTAATTTCATGTGTGAAAAGTCTATTTCACCCCTGTCTTCTTCCTTCTCACCACCACCCCATGTCTTCTTCCTCCGCCAGCACCACCGTAAGCACACCGCTAGCACACCACATTCTTCAACCCCCAACCCACCACCCCCACCCCCACCAACCACCACCCAACCACCATCACTTACCCTATACTGCGCCGAATCGAGAGACAGAGGTCGACGGATCCACGCCGAATGACACCTTCGACGGAGGCGCAATCGAGTCGAGAGACGGAGGTCAATGAAGCTGTTTCTGGAGATGCCTTACCCTATCCTGTGCGCCTTCGACGAAGATCGACAGAGCCGAATCGAGAGACGGAGGTCAACGGAACGGTGATACCCTATCCTGCGCGCCTTCGACGGATGTCGACGGAGCCAAACCGAGAGGCAGAGGTCGACGGAATAGTGATGGAGACGCCTTCACCAGAGCCGCAGTTAACGTGGTGGGACCGACGAGGAGATGGCCAAGATCCATCGTTGTGAGGTCGACGGAGCCGCGGTGGAAGCGCAGGCAACGGAGATGCGACAGAGAGGGTGAGAGATGCCGGAGAGGATGAGAGAAAGACGCCGATGAGAGAGATGCCAGTAAGGATGAGAGAAAGACGCCGGTGAGAGAGATGCCGGTGAGGATGACAGGGATGGGAGGTAGGGAGGGTAAGAGAGAAAAGAGGGAGATGGAGTGTGGTGAGAGAGAAAAGTGAGAGAGATGTCGGAGAGGATGAGAGAAAGACGCCGGTGAGAGAGATGTCGGTGAAGACGAGAGGGATGGGAGGCAGAGAGGGTAAAAGAGAAAAGAGGGAGGCGGAGTGTGGTGAGAGAGAAAAGAGGGGTGGATTAGGTTGTGTAATATTTTGTTAATTTAAGGGTATTTTAGTCTTATGGTATAGAGGAACTTTCTAAGTATGGAAAGTGTGCAGATTTAGCTGAAACAACTATAAAAGAAAAGTGTGCAGGTATGATTGAGAGGAAGTACTTGCTTGGAAAACTTAATTTAAAGTACTAAAAAAATACAATTTCTTAAGGTGTCAAAAACGTTTTTGACGCCTTGAATTCCGCATCCGACGTCGCTACTTCGACTCTCAGTCCCTTGTTCTGACAATGCAGAAAACAAAACCATTTTAGAATTTTACAATCAACCACTAAGTAACACCACATACAACTCTTACACAGGCAAACGAAACATACCCTTGCATCTCCACAAGCCCAGAAATTACAAGAAAATATGAAAAATTCAAAAAAACCTAGGAAAATCACCCCCAAATCCAGATTTTTCCCCTAAATCTTAAACAAGGGATAAGAGCAACTCAATACACGCAATTAGAGAGAAAGAAGAGCTAGGGTCGAGAGGAAAATGGCGAGTTCTTACCATTTGGGATGAAGCTCCGTTTCATGGGCTGTTGGCGACTCCGTCCGCAGCAATGCGTCGGCGAGTGTTTGTCTGAGATAGGGGAGAACGAAGACATCGATGAGACCTTCAAGCGGTGGCAACGATCGGTGGGGAGAACGACAAACCTTGGGTTATGTGCGTCCAAGGAGACGACACTTTGAGCGGGAACAAAAGAGAGAATCAGGAAAGAGCTGGAACAAAAACAAAGAAAAGGGGAGAAAAAGACTCGGGGCTTTGACGTATTTTCAAGTTTTTTTTCTATATTTTAAAATAAGGGCAAATCGATCATCTAAACAAAAACCGGCAATCAAACTGTTAACTAAATAGTCAACACAGTCAAAGGTTATTTTGATACTTTATGAGATTGCAGGGTTATATTATCATCTTCATCCTAAAGTCATTGTTATTTTAGCACTTTACTCATTTATTAATTGTTGATAAATAGCACTTATAGCCTAAGAAGTTTCTTTAGTTGAAAAAATTGCGTGTAACTTACGGCTTTGGATCTTCTGTCACACTTTTGTGTACCACTGCATGGTACACAACAACAGTGTAACAGAAGATCCAGAGCCATAACTTAGCTACAAAAGATTGTTGCTTACTATTTGGAGGTGTGGAGCTTGCCAAACTGTGTGCATAAAAACATGATATGACAAATCAAACTATAAAATATCAGATCTCACCATTGGAGATGGCTAAGAGTAGGGGCGGAGGGATTCATCAAAGGGGGCTCGTGGGAAAATATTCGAAATTACTTTTAGCAATTTTTTGTAATTTTCTTCTTGGTGGGGTTTGGAGCCCACTCCAGTCCCCTTGTAGTTACACCCTTGGCTAAAAACATTTACAATGGTAGAGTTTTGTGAAGTGTAAGAGAAAGTGGAAGGGGATTACACAGGGCTGTCTATGACCATGTTCAACCAGTGCTTTTGAACAGAGCCCCTAAAATTTATTATTAGCTATTATATATCTATATATATAATTTATTTTTAGAAAATTAAATATGATCCTTTTGGAAGTCGTTTTCCTTTCCCGTTCCGACTTGTTAGTTCAACACCTTTGCATGTTTCTTTTCAACCAAAGTATCTTCATTATACTTGTAAGAACTTTTTTTTGAAATAAAACTTTGATTTCATTCATTGAAGAGGTGTTGTACAAAGTGTGGGATGTGCTCCCATTTAGAGATAGGCTTTACAATATATTTAGCATGTTGAGCTAAAGAGTGTGCTACTGTGTTATGTTGTCGTCTAACCCAGAATGGTTCTGGATGCATATGACTTGTTGCTAGGTTAACTATGTCATCAATGATTAGGCCGAAGTCCGACAAATCTTCATTATGGTTCTTGACTGCCCTTATGACGACCTGTGCGTCACCTTGAATACGGCTGATCTGTATGCCTTTTTACGGAGCTGTAAGCATCCATGCTCTTAGAGAGATAGCTTCTGCGTGTTTAACTGCATGCATTATTGGAAGGTGCTGCGATTCTCTATAAATCCAAGTTCTAACTTCAGAACATATGTACCATCCAAGACATGTTCTATTTTTGGATATGGCTGCATCGAAGTGAAGAGTGTTTCCATCGGTTAACGGTTGATTGCTTTGACCCCTAGTCTCCTGATTAGACTTTTCGCCTCTCAATGTTCCTTCTAAATCTGATAGCAGTTTTGTGGTATATGTGACACAATGTTGAGGTCGAAGGTCATGACACTCTCCATGAAGAAGCTTGTTTATGTGGTGCCAGAGTTGTGATAACAGCGTTGCAACAATTTCCATATCCATTGGCTCTAATTCCAGTGTTAAGTCTTGGACCCATAAGCTAGTGATTTGTTGTTGGAAGTGGAAAATCTTCTCATACAGTTCAGCTGCGAACCATATTTGGTGCGCTACTGGGCAGTGGAAGAATATGTGTTCAATGGAGATATCATCCGTAGAGCAACTAAGGCAACAAGGTTCAACTGGCATGTGCCTTTGAAGCAGATTGATTGCTGATGGCAAATAATTCTTACATAGTCTCCACAGGAAGTGTTTTACTTTTGGCTGAGCCGATAAGTTCCATATCTTCTTCCAGTGCAGAGAGAGACTTGAGCTATTTGAGGCCATGTTACCTGCAATTTCAAGAGTTGACGAGTTAATTTCTAGATTATATCTAGATTTGACCGTGTATTTACCGTCAACTGTAGGGTGCCATATCCATCGATCTCGGGCCTGACCGCTCATGTTCCTTGGTAACGATAGAATGAGACTTGACTCTTCCCGATTGAAAGTACTTCTAATAACTTCTTCATTCTAGGCAATCCCGTTGTCAGTCATAAGATGTGAAACTTTTCAATCTGCCGGGAACTCATTTGGCAAAGATGTGGGTTTTTGGTTTCCTACTCTTGGGAGCCAGAGGCCATTTTTTATGTTCGTATTTCTTCCGGTTCCAATTCGCCTTCGAATTCCTTTGGACAATAGTTTCCTCCCTTCCATAATGGATCTCCAAGCATACGAAGGGTTCCACCCTAACTTTGCTTCTAAAAATGTTCCCGATGGAAAGTACTTGGCTTTTAGAAGCTTTGCTCCAGGGGAGTTTGGGTTGACCAGTCGACGCCACACCTGTTTTGCTAACAGTGCTGTGTTGAAAGTCTTCAATTCTTTGAATCCTAATCCTCCCATACTCTTGGGAGCACAACTTTGTCCACATGGCCCAGTGAATCTTCTTCTTCTGGGTCGTGCTTCCCCACCAATATCTACTGAATAATCTGTATATATTTTCGATCAGCTTGTCTGGTAGCATAAAGCACATCATACTTGTAAGAACTAAAATTGTATTGCTTTTGATATTTTATATAATGATAATTAAGTAGTATTATTAATTTATCTTTATTTTTACATTTTATTTTAAAAGTCATAATATCCAAATAATATAAATTTTATATAATAATTTTATATTAATGTATTTAGGACCTCCTTTTTATTTTGTACGTAGAGACTGCCCTGGGATTACACATGAGGAAATTTGGGGAAACTTGATAGGAGAATGAAGGAGGAGACTCTCCTCTCACTCAAATTGTGTCTCATTGATGGGATGAAGGATATAAGTTGATTTCCAATTCCTTGTTGTTCTGTTCAACATGCCAGAAACATAATTCTCAAATTAAAATCTTCCTAATCCCTCAAAATTCACTCTTCACTTGTAATCACTAATCAAACTGATTCATCACTTCAACTTCAATTATGATGGAGCTCAGCTTTCCAACCTCTGGTAACTTTAGCGATGAACTCTTCCACCCTTCTCCTCAGCTCATCATCATCTTCCTCCTCCTCGTACCCATCCGATTTCTCCTCGTCATCTTCGCATTCGATAGCGACATCCACACTAGCAGAAGCTTCTTCCATAACTTCCTCTCCCACCGGCGCACTCTCCTCGCCGGTGGTGCTGTCGCGATGATGCCATTCTGCGACATCATTCGCGACACTCGTGTCCTTCGCCGGAGCAGAAGGGGTGTCCTGGTTTTGGTCGCGGTCGATGTTAGAACTCTTGGAACTTGCTAAGAAGAGAATGGCTATGATCACATTGCAGAAGCAAAATGCCAGAAGAGAATTGGGAGCCCCCATGGTGATCGAATAGAAGGCGTAATCCAATGCTGCCATTTTTTCGTTCGATCTTTGGACTGAAAACTGAAATACTATGTTGCAAGAAAATGACCAAATTCAGAGGATTGGGAGTTGGAGTTACAATGTTGTAGTGAGTGAGAGGTTTTTGGAGGATGGGGAATTTTATAAACTTAGAAAGTGTGCCAAGGAAGCCCTTTTGCTTCAGTCGTGGTGTGAAAGCTTCGCGGGTTGACATGTTAAATAAATAAATACTACTGAATATTCTTTAGTCTTTGTTTTTTGCATTAGTTACTCCCTCCTTTTTATTTTATTTTATTTTATTGGATCATATGTTTAGGTGCTGGATTTAGGTGAACAAAATAAGTGGATGAAATTGAGGTAGAAAGTAAAAAGTAGAAAGATCGGATGAAATTGAAGGAATGCTATCAAAAATAAAATTTATGTCAAATAAGAAAAACATGTATCCATAGTAAATGTACCATAAATAACAAAAGCGAGGGAGTGCGTGTTTTAGAGAGAAGTGTGTTAGCGTCAGCGTGGGGCTTTGGTTGAATTATTAAATGGGGTCATTTGTAAGCTAACCACCAATAACTGCTACATTTCTTAATTTTTGCCTGGTTTTGTTTAAGAAGGTGTTATCCTATGCTGATTTATTCATCTGTCACAATAATTTCCAAGAAATTCGAGGTAAGACTTGGGTGATGCTATATCCCGCCCTGTATTTTACTATCTTCGCCCTAATACGTATAAATACACGTATTTTGAATTTAAAAAAAAAGAAAAAAATGGAAGAATGGTTATAAATACTCCTTCTTCTTCTCTCTCCTCCTTCTTCTTCTTTCTCTCCTTCTTCTTCTTCTTTCTCTCCTTCTTCTTCTTCTTTCTCTCCATTTCTCTCCCCCTTCCCTCTCTCCATTTCTGCCGCCCGCCGCCGCCGGAAACCCGCCGGAAAACGTAAGTTTTGGAGGAATTTTTTTTTCCTTTTCGTGCGAATTGTTGCTCGATCTATTCAAATTTTGTTGAACTTGTCGGAATTGTTAGAATTGGGGTTTGTTAGAATTTTGTTAAATGTAGAATGGATGTTGGGTTGGTGGTTAGATATTGGGTTGGTGGTTAGTATAGGAGATTAAGATGTAGAATAATAATTTGGAGAAATATAATATTAGGAATTTAATGAATTTTGGAATTAAAACGAAGAAATTGTGTTTTTTAGAAATTATTTAGTTTAAATTTGGACATAATATTTTAGAAATTGTATTTTTTAGAAATTGTGTTTTTTAGAAATTATTTAGTTATGTGACATAATAGAAATTATTTAGAAATTATTTTTTAGAAATTGTGTTTTTTGGAAATTATTTAGTTATGTGACATAATTAGAATTAAAACGAAGAAATTGTGTTTTTTAGAAATTACTTAGTTTAAATTTGGACATAATATTTTAGAAATTGTATTTTTTAGAAATTGTATTTTTTAGAAATTATTTAGTTATGTGACATAATAGAAATTATTTTTTAGAAATTGTGTTTTTTTGGAAATTATTTAGTTATGTGACATAATTGGAATTAAAACGAAGAAATTGTGTTTTTTAGAAATTATTTAGTTTAAATTTGGACATAATATTTTAGAAATTGTGTTTTTTAGAAATTATTTAGTTATGTGACATAATTGGAATTAAAACGAAGAAATTGTGTTTTTTAGAAATTATTTAGTTTAAATTTGGACATAATATTTTAGAAATTGTATTTTTTAGAAATTGTGTTTTTTAGAAATTATTTAGTTATGTGACATAATAGAAATTATTTAGAAATTATTTTTTAGAAATTGTGTTTTTTGGAAATTATTTAGTTATGTGACATAATAGAATATAGTTCTATTTAAATAAACTTTATTAATCCGATGTAAACAATTGTGTAGTAAACTATTACGATATGTTTTAACTATTGTTTCCTTGAATGTTAATAATAGTGTGATGTGGTAAAAAAATAAGATTATTTAGTAATGTAATCTCCAATTTGTAACTTAAAAAAATGTGTAGTTCGTTGTATGGGATTGTACGAGAATTAAATTTGCTGTTTGTGGAGGGGTTTTTTTTATGTTATATCCACTTTTTCCTATGCATTATAGAATATGTAGTTTCCATTAGTAAATTGAAATTATGCACTGTTCGAAAATATTAGTTCACACGTTGTTGAAATGTATGTTAATTTATCTTATCATATCAGTTTGATTCAATTGTTGTTATACTAATTACATATCTTGTGTTGTAGATGAGCACTGCTGGTCAACCTGACGGCCATGGTCGTTCCATACGACGAAGAGGTGTTAGTGCCTCGGCGAGACAAGCTAGAGGCCGCGTGGTCGAGGATGAACCGTCGTCTCGCCCGCAGGAGTGTGATGTAGGAGCAGAGCGGCCTTCTCCACCGAGCGTTCGTGCATTCGATCCCATGCCAACATGGGACGGTCCGGAGATTAACATTCTCGCGTCTGGTGGAATCCGTCACGATAGTGACTGGCAGTTGAATTATGACCTGCCGGCAGATGTCCCCCTGATGGGCCAACCTGGGACGAGTGTGCCATTGGATGCCGGGATCGAACGTTATGCTGCAGTTAGAGCCAGGCACACCGTGAGGAATAGAGCTGGTCAATTCGCACAGTCTTCTGGTGGATCGTGCAATGCCGGTGAGACTAGCACCGGAAGGGCACCGAGGAATAGGAGGAAGCGACCCGCCGATGAGACGTGGCTAGTGCGGGGACCGATGGCTGGTGGCCCGCAAGATGACCTCGTCATACCAAGCTTCGGAGGACACGTCGCTGTTGACGTTTGGAATGGTATAGAGCGAGGTGTGCTGAGATGCCATGCTCGGTCGCCGCTATGCAAGCAGCTAGTCACCACGCTCCCCGAACTGAGCGATGTTGCACAGGCCCGGATACATGCGACCGGGTTAGCCCACCTGCCTGCGATTATGTTCCAGTTCCTTGACATGGCACTGATATCCGCTTTTGTCGAGAGGTGGCAGCTGGACACGAACACGTTTCACATGCCTTTTGGGGAGATGAATATCCTGATGCATGGCGTTGAGATGATTCTTGGCATTCCCATCGATGGTGGCGCTGTTGCGAGTACCATTTCGGCGGAGACTATTGAGGAAGCGTGCGCTGAACTGTTTGGGAAAGACGTGGAGTGCTTTGTCGCGGAAGACTGGAACGGGGGTAACATAGATGCCCAATCGTTGATGGCGAGGTGTGTAGCGGCGGGGCAGAGCGAGAACTTCCAATTTATGTGCTACATGCTGACCCTGTTTTCATCCACGCTTTTTGTGGATAAAACTGGGAATAAGGTTAGAGCCAACCTTCTACCCCTGCTTGATTCGCAGTTGTCGTGGGGCTCGGCGACGTTGGCCAGTTTGTATCTGCAGTTGGGAATTGCGTCCCGGTCCAAGGCGCGCGGCCTATGCGGATGTTGCACGCTGCTTCAAGCATGGATATACGAGTACTTTCCGATGTTTCGGCCGAGACCGAGTACATTGCCAGCTCTTCCGGGCCGCGCCAGTCGGTGGCACACAGGGGATAAAATGGGGAGGGGTACGGGGAGGCTCGGTGCCATCAGGCGACAATTGGATGCCTTACAGCCCGACCAGGTATGAATTCCATGCTTTTACTCTTATTCTGACAGTAGTAGGTAGATCGGATTCCATAGAAACGTAACATGTCTGTGAAACTTTTTGCAGGTGGATTGGTTGCCATATGGAGTGGACGTGGTTAGGGCTGCGAGAGGGAGGACTCACTACCGCGGCGTGATTCGATACCTCGACGCAATGGAGGCGTACATGCCAGATCGCGTTGTGCGCCAGTTCGGTCTCGTACAGGGTATACCGCGGGGTCTTGCAATTGCGCCCGAGCCTTGTTCCCGCCCGGCTGATCCAGCCGGCTATTCAGTGACCTACCCAGGGAGGCTGCAGTTGACCCTATGGGAGATGGCACACACTTGGCACGACGGTCAGCTTGCGGCGTTCCCGATAGCCACGAGCCAATCAGAGTGTACCATGGATTACGAGGACTGGTACGCGACTCATTCGCACCCATTGATCGCAAATCCTGAACATGCTGCCACGAGTGGACCGGACAGGACACATCATCAGTTATCGGTAAGTTTTCCCGAACTGTTTGCTTCGAGTAATTATATTACATTGTACTGTCTCGTTATAGTAAAATCCGTTTCCTGTGCAACAGATGCTGAGTGACATGATGAGCACCCTGGATCCGTTTGACTCGGCGACCGTTGATGGACTCGCCGACCCCAGCATGAGGGAGTTGATGACGACTTTTGTCAGTCATCGCGATGAGTATCGCAGGCTCGGTTATGGACCCATTCCTTAGTCGACTGTTTGCTTATGTATGATCCCACAGTTTTGCCATAGTTTGCTCATTTATGTAATCGGTAACTGTTTGTGCATATCAAATTTACAAGTCATCGATTTTTGCAACAGTAACGCTTTCGAAATAATTGTGACGCTTCGATAATAACTGTAACGGTTGCGTACATGCCGAAATGTTTCGCTGGGTTGCAACAGTTAATTACTCTCAGAGTATGCTCTTCTCCAAGCCCTTATCCTCCTACGAAAGGGTAACTCCCAACCTACGACATCAGCCTTCCTCAATGTGGTCCACATATTAACCACGGGAGGCATGGGACAGTTTTCCTTCACGTGTACCCGGACGAAATGGCTTGCACTGCGAACGTATACAATGTGTAGCTCCCTACTTGTTCCATCCTCGCCCCCACCTGCCCTCAGTGGAAGGACCGTACAGCAATGGTCCGCCGACCCATTCTCTAAAATGTAATATAAAACTACAACCGTGTTGTAGTAGGTGGCGACAGGAAACATGTCTGCAATGACCGTAAACCAATGCTCTGGACCACATGGACCGCTGGTGTGGTGTATACGGGCTCTGGCAAATTCAACGTCATCTTGCGAACCGTATATGGGAACATAGTCAGGCCAATGAGTTGATATCTCGTTAAATACTGCCCGACGCGCTGTAGACCATTCACCTTCACCGTCTACGTGGAACGCATCAGCAACGCATCTGAAGCCACAGTTTCCATCACTCACGACATCGTTCCAGCCTTCGATGTAACGCCGGACAATGTGGGGGACACTTTCGAGGAACGGGAATGTCGCTGCAGGAGAACACATTAAGATAAATATCTTGTGCAGGCGGCGTTCATTAGGAAGAACGGTGCTTGTACTTACCGTGCCGGCGACCGCTCCCTGAAGCACGCCCCGGGGACCTTGAACTACTCCCGTATCGCCTGTTCACGTGCTCGTGGTAGCTCGGTGAACGTCAGGTTGATCTTGATCGGGGGACCTGCTCGCTTGGTCTCCCACGTGCACTAGTACAATTGTCCGGCTCGCCAATGCCGCTCTCCTCCGGACGCAACTGCGCATCTATGTAGGATGAAACTCGTCGGCGGACCGAAGGGTCGCTGCGTGCCAGCTCCTCCAACAGAGTGTTGAACCGCGACTGATCTTGTTCGGCCATCGCAATGTTTTCCGTGCTCCGCACGTGATCACCCAATGCCAGGCTCTTAAACAGCGGATGAATGTCGTCCAAGTACAAGGGGATTCCTTCATCAACTGCCCCTGCCATGACGCATGCACATGGTATTCCGTGTGTCGAGCACAGCACACAGCCACAGTAAGCATATACCTGTGCTCCGAGTGCATCAATCCTCCCGGACTCGACCGTCAATTTATCCAGACAGTATTTGGACACGTTGTTGATCAAGTTGCTGAAAAGGGCCCTACGGTGCAATCTTCCAATGCACGTTCTTGATTTCTCCAGGCCGGTCTTGATCATAGTAATCTGCTGGGCTATCTGCAGGTCGACATGCCTCCATACCGTGTCCAGTGAACCGGTCGACGTTTGTAACCACCCTTTCAATGACGAGTGTGCACTTTCGACCCTGCATGTAGTTGTGTTCCCGAAATGCAGAAATCTGTTCGTCCATGCCCTCACAAATTTCTCCTTATGGGGGGTGAGCCACGTCGTCTCAACGTAACTAATAACAGCCTCGCTCCAAGACCATCCAGCCCTCATATCTACCAAGGCGGTTTCGTACCCTGAAACGGTGGACGCATTGCAAACCCGGAACCATGCACCATTCTTGAACGCTGCCCCGTTCCTCTTATTCCCTGTCAGCACAGTAACACGTGCCTCCACATCCTTGTTAATATGCCAGGTGCAGAGTAAATGATTCGATTCTGGAAACACAGTCCGAAGTGGCCTAATCAGTCCCATCTCCCGATCGGTGACAACAACCTCAGGGAACGGTCCATCCACAAGCAAGTTCTTCAGCGCGTTCAGCACCCACACATAGGTATCTGCCGTTTCGTCAACGACAATTGCGTAGGCAATCAGGAAGTTTGTGTTGCAAGGGGACATCCCAACCATCTCAATGAATGGCATGCCGTAGCGATTGGTCTTGTACGTTGAGTCGATGGCCACAACCCACGGAAACGTGCGAAATGCCACAACAGCATCGGGATTGGCCATGAATAAATGAGTCAAAGTACCATCACCTGCTGAGCGGTGACTAGTGACATACCCTTTCGCGGTGGCCAGATGCAAACAATTCTCCGCTGTGTTGCGCCCGCCTCGCCTTTCTGTTACATATGCCGATCTCTCATTGTACACCTGCCTAATGTTCTGATGCAGGTCCGGAAACGAATTACTGAGGCTGGCATTGATATGCCTTGGGGCTGTTTCTGAATCTGTCAAATCTCTGATCATTTGCTTCGCGTCCGCATGGAGCTTGCTGCTCTGCCTATGACCCTCGGGGTACACTGAGAACGAGTGGTTGTGCATCCCTCGTCTAGGATCCTTGCACGGCACTACATTCCAACCATCCCCTGTGATGCTCTGTTTCAAGACAATCGCGAATGGGCAGTCACAACTTCTGGTCGAGCTGCTACTCCGTCGGACTACATCAGATTCGCTCGTATCTACAACCTTATCCTTTCGGCCCCGATTGCAAATGCAATATAACCTCAGGGGACCATTCCTATTCTGTTTGTAGGACCCCGTGACAAGTTTAAATCCCACCTGCAGAGCAATCCGTTGCAGGTAGGAATAAGCCTCGGCAACACCTGGGAACACAGCTGAGGTGGCAAATGGAGAGTATCCATTCCGCCCTGCGGCAGCTTCACATGACTGATTGTCATCCTTAAACAGCAATAAACATCAAGTAATTAATTACACTCAACTGCTATACCAACGATAATGATGTCGTCAATTAACGTTTACATATGAACGAATAAAGATAAAATTACAGTCAAAATGTTAAAACATATACTTAAAGAAGAGAACATAAAGATAAAATTATAGTACATGAAATGCCATTACAGTTATAAAATTCCCGTACACAAATTAACTCCCTAAACTAAAATTACATTCATCCATTTCAAACTGTCCTCCTAATGGACTTAAGGGTGCACTCCGCCATTTCTCATTAACAGCTAAAACATACATGTAATGGAAAAAAAATGTGACAATTTTATTTGATGAAATAACATTGTGGCTAGAATTAATATTACATTCTTACAGTTCAACAAATTAAAATATCAAAATAACGTAAAAATACGTAACTTAACGGTACAATAATTAACAAATTAACAAAACAACAAAATTAACGTTACAAAATTATTGTAGATAAATTAAAAACAGCATTACGTAACAAAATTAACAACAAAATTAACGTTACTGCTATTAATAGGAGATAAATTCATAGCAGATAAATGTGCAATAATTTCTACGTAACAGTTAATAAATTAAAACACAAAGACGAGCATAAATTTCTACGGCAAAAATTATTAAATTTAACAACTACTTATGGACAGAAAACTAATTAGTAAAATTACCTCCGAAGACATGGAATTTCTAACACCCTTTTTGGAGTAATTTTTGCTCGTCTTTGGATAGCAAAAATTTCGAGTGCCCTCAAAATCAGTAGAATTCGTGCTAATTTATAGCAGTAGAAATTTGGGAGGCAGCCTGGCACGGCTCGCGCCCAGGCCACGGCGAGCGGAGGCGCGTCCGGCTCGCGCCCGTGGCCTGGCGACCGGACTCCGTCGGCCTCGCGCCCAACGCGCGGCGAGCGGAGGGCCGTTCCGCTCGCGCCCAGGGCACGGCGAGCGGCGCCGGTCCGGCTCGCGCCCAGGGCACGGCGAGCGGCACCGGTCCAGCTCGCGCCCAGACCGTGGCGAGCGGACCGGCGGCGGCTCGCGCCCAGTCGGTGGCGAGCGGGCCGGCGGCGGCTCGCTGCCAGGCGGTGGCGAGCGGACCGCCGGCAGCTCGCGGCCAGGCGGTGGCGAGCGGAGACCGCCACGGCTCGCGCCCAGGCCGTGGCGAGCGGACCGGCGGCGGCTCGCGCCCAGGCCGCGGCGGCGGCCGGTGGTCCGGCGGCGGCGGCCGGTGGTCCGGCGGCGGCGGCCGGTGGTCCGGCGGCGGCGGCCGGTGGTCCGGCGGCGGCGGCCGGTGGTCCGGCGGCGGCGGCCGGTGGTCCGGCGGCGGCGGCCGGTGGTCCGGCGGCGGCGGCCGGTGGTCCGGCGGCGGCGGCCGGTGGTCCGGCGGCGGCGGCCGGTGGTCCGGCGGCGGCGGAATTTCTTTTACATTAATTCAGTTAATATTAACTAACTACAATTATCTAAATTAATTTTAATTCAGTTATTGAAATTAAATAAAAAATATATACTGTATACGTATTAGGGCGAAGATAGTAAAATACAGGGCGTGGTATAGCAATCCACTAAGACTTTGGTAACGGAGAAATACTTCTGGCTAAGAGCATCTCCAATTAAGGGGTAACCCCAAAAATACCTACGAGTAAGTTTTTTCTGAAAGCGCATAGCAACGCTAATTTTTTTCGAACAACAATAAGTATTCGTCGAATGTTATCATTATGCCCATGTGACCCAAGATTGGCGTTGACTGAGCAAATACCAGCATTGATCATCATGAAAATGATCAAAATATCGCTACTTAGTTTTCTAAAAAATTGGACGATTTTTTACCCTCTTGAATTTTGCTTCACCGTCAGAATCTAACAAAAATTCAAGGGTTATTTCAACACTTATTGTTTTTATTATTAGGGCTATATTAGCACTTATTTTGAAAATTTGGGGTTGAATCCAAAATCTTAAACACTTTTCAAACTCACAACAGATAAAATACTCTCTTATTTATGTGAATTAACTCTAATCTGTAATAAATCATAAACATCTACACTTAAATAACTGTACAATTTGAATTTTTATCCTTTGATGTGCATAACTATGACAAATTCAGAAAAACTTAGGAAACGAGGCCCAAAACAAGTAGGTTGAATGTAAGTCGGTTGAATGACTCAAGATGCTCGATACAAGCAGATTGAACTCAAGATGGCTCTCGATGTCCAGTTCACACACAAATTCACTTTTAAAAAACATAAACCGATTCAATTTTTTCTAGCGTCCATTAAATACAAAATCACCATCGAATTTGGTTCTGTCTGAACAGCCTCCACTTTTCCTATCACATCTTCACCTCAACCTCTAACTTGGAAACACTAGTCGATGGTTCCACCAAAATACACAAAAAAACCACGTAAAAATTGGTGTTGGCGACGAGTTTAGTGGAAGGGAGACTTGCCGGTGGCGCCGGAACTTAGCAGTGGCAATGGCTAGTGAAAATTGCTTTGACATTTTTGGTTCTATGGATCAGTTTGCTCCGATGTACGCCTGTGGCGTCAGCGGCGACCAAGCAACAATTGTGGTGTTTTAGTGGAAACTTGGTGTCGACGGCGAGTTTGGAGAAACATGGAACGATGAAGACGAAGAAGAATGGAACAGGGGAGGCAAAGCCGCAAATTGGAGAAGGAAAATGGCTTTAGCATTTGGAGATTAGGGAGGTCAAAACTGACATTTAATATTTTACTTATTTTTATTTTTTAAAAAATATTTCGGTCTTTTTTAGCAATTCCGGGAAGACTGGCGAGTTCAGGGTCATTTCGGCACTTTCGAAGAACTGAAAGTTGTTTAGGCACTTTTGGAGAAAAATAGGATCATTTTCGCACATTTCTCTTTATTTGATTAGCCATTGTATCTCGATGCCTTTTATGTAGGATGGCCGATAACCATCGATTTTCTTTTCTAGCGAACTTACAAGAGAAGGTAAAAGATTTTGGTGTATGGTGATCACCGAAGAGTTTTTTGGTAAAGTTAAAGGAGAACTAATAGGCGCAATTTTTCGGCCGGCTCGCTCCTTCTCATCCACCACCTCCAATCGCTACCATTCCCCCAACTCTCTACCCCCACCTCCCATCACCACCATTCCCCCAACTCTCTACCCCAACCCACTGTCCCTTCCCAACCATTCTTTGGGGTTCTCTCACCGCACTCCCAAGTTCTCTCATGATAACAGTGTGTGGTCGTCTCTCACATTGGAGGCAATCAGGTTTTCTCGCAATAGAATCGCGCCTCTCTCGATGGAGTTGATCTCTCTCGTGCCTGATTCTTTTGCAACGCCACTGGTTGGTTCTTTTGCAACGCCGTCGATTGTGGTTCTTTTGCAACGCCATCGATTGTGGTTCTTTCGCGACCAACAATATCGACTTCGTGCACGACAAATGGTTATCCGGGGTTGAGGAGGTTTTTCGCAAACCTCAAGATCGAAAACCGGGGGTGAGTGGTGATGATAGAGGTGATAGTGAGGGGGTTGTGGCGGGAGGAGGGTGTTTTTCAACTGTGGTCCAATAGTAGAGCCGGGAAGGGGGAAAAGGGAATGGGAAGAAGGATGGATTAATTTTTGGGATAAGTGTCAATATAACCCTATCTACTTGGGTAAGTGTCAATATAACCTTATGATAATTTTTAGTGCAAATATAACCCTAACTAGTTAATGAAAATGCCAATATAACCCTCAGACCCCACTTCCGGCAATGACCTCAATTTTTCGGCGTTGACTCTATGTAAATCAACCAAAATACCCTTTGAGCTAACTCTGAAATTACGTGGACAATTTTAGCCTCATAGTTCGCCGGACGGCCGCCGAAACAGGTAGGATTATATCAGCACATTATGCAATCTTATTAGGTTATATTAGCACATTCCTAATGTTTGTAGGATTATATTAGTGCATTTCTAATGTTTGGAGGGTTATATCAGCATATCCTTAAAACTTATAGGGTTATATTGGCACTTTCACTAACTAGATAAAGTTATATTGGCACTTTCGAACATTTAAAGGTTATATTGACACTTATGTCAACTAGATAGGGTTATAAAAACATTTTTCTCTTAATTTTTTTGAAATTAAAATCAGTGTTATACCTAATATGGCCTAGTCTCGTAAAAATACAGAACGTGATTGCTATAGCAATGCTAAATTTCCTTTAATTCTTTCCAATCACCACAGTGATGATGTAAGCAAACGATACGTCCCTATTTTAAAGAAAGTGGTTGCTATCCAACCGAGTTTTAAAATGCTGATATGTTCAATAATTAACATACTAAGAGAGTGAAAGTGCAAATATGCACAAACACATAAAACCACGAACTCAAGGAACATAAAGGAATGGGAACAACACAAACCAACCAACTCTTGACCAGAAGAACGGAATAGAATGGAATTTCATCGTCAATTCCAAGCAAAATATATTGAAATTACAAGTAGCAACTACTAAAACTACATAATTCAGCAAATCACCAGAGTTTAACAAAAACCTCCAAAGGAAACAAGAGACCATTTTCAAAACAGTGCTAAGTTGGGTATGAACTTAATCACCTCTTCCTTTTCTTATCAGAAGAATTACTCTTACCGCCATTGAAGCCCCTGATATCAGTTGTGGTGTCAGCCGTGTTCTGCTTCTTCATCCCTTTCCTTCCTCCATGGCCAAACTTGGAGTTCTTGAAGTCCCGGCCCTTCTTGCTCTTATCTGGAGCTCCTTGCTTCCCCTTTCCAAAACTTTTCCTCGCCTTTCCTCCAGACCGGTCTCCAGGGGCCACTCCGGGTCTATTCTTATTAGCCCTCTCGAAAGATTTCCCCTCCTCAAAAGAAAAATCCATTTCGCCATCATCCTTATCAGCAGCAAACCCACTGTTCTGCCTCTGTTTCCTCCACTTCTTGACGGATTCAATATCGTCCTTCTTTTGCTTCGCCCTCTCCCTCATGGTCTGAGCTTGCACCTCTTTGGACATCTTCTTATTATCCCGAGCCTTCCGTCTCTCCTCGCTCTCCTCGATCCTTTTCTTCTCAGCCAAAAGCTGGCTCTTGACTTTCTCCATGTGGGTATCGGACTTCACCATCTCAGCGTAGTAATCAGCTGGCCTCAGAACGGGATGCCCCATGGACTGCAGCTTCATGATAGCCTGCCGCGTACCCTCCACCGCCTGAGTATAGAAAGAAAGCTCCCGAGTCAAGTCATCATTCACATCAACCTCTTGCTCCCGATCAATGTCAAAAGAAAGCCTGTGAATCCACTCCACATTCCCAGGCCAGCTGAAGTCACCGAGCTTGTCTAGCAACCCGTCCTTGTTATAAACAGCAGTCTTTGAAGGTTGTTCCAACTTCACTTCATTGTCCTCTTCAGATTCTGATCCCGATTCTAATTCTGAGTCGCTGACTTCAGGATCCTCCGTGCCAAATTCATCCCCGTTAAACATAATGCCGATGTGTTCTGAATACGCAACAAAATCCTGCTCAGTTAGAACACTTAAGTAGCATTCAAGCAAAATCCTACTCAGCTAGAACACTTAATCAAAATTTAAACAAAATCCTACTCAGTTAGAGCACCTACACAAAATCCTACTCAGTTAGAGCACCTAACCGTAATCCTACTCAGTTATAGATTATCACCAATAATAAACTAAAAAATCAAATTAGTAAACTCAAGATATAGATTCATACAGCTATCAGCTTATCTCAACTATACCTCACAGTCGCAGCAACACAGATAACGCATTTAAGCAAAAAGGCGCAGAATCTCCAGAAAAAATTCATGTGAAAATAAAATCTAGGCCTCTGGAAGCTTCGGACACTACAGGGGTACAATAGGAACGCAGAAAATTTAATCCATACAAAACGCAATCGGAAAGAGCCAGGGGTTTCCATGCCGCACAACAAACAGGGGATAAAGAGAGCGCCGTTAATAGATAGAGAGTTTAGGACGATTTGTTACCTCGACGACAACAACAAGCGAGCTAATTGTTCACCCTCCTGTGGAGAAAACGGAGAAATGGAGAGCAGCGGTACGAGGAGAAGAGATGTTAGGGCAGATAAACCCGGCTTAAACCCTACTCATCCTTTTCCTTACCCTTTTGTCTTTCGCCTATCAGTGATGAAAAGGCAGCCCAGATAGTAGAGTCCGGCCCAACACTGTCAGCCCAATAGTCTTCTCCTGGCTCCCTGTACAATTGTTCTGTTTTTGTTTTTGTTTTTGTTTTTGTTTTTGGTAAGTAAGCGTTATTTAGGGGTGACAGTTAGACGGAATGAAAGAAGGAAAAATCAGAATTGAGCAGAGCGAAGGCAGCGAAAACTCTGTTCATTTCAAGGCCACCCTTAATGTTAACCGATAAAATATTATTCTAAATTAGGAAAACAAATTTTTTAATATTTTGAAATGGAGGGAAAATTTTGGTCAGATGGAAGCTGTCTAATTAGTTAAAAAAGAGTAACACTTACCTCCATCTGTCCCACCAGTTTTGGCATATTTACATTTTCAAAGTCTTCAATGATTAATGCTTAACCATCAATATCTCTAGCAACAGATAACATTGTCGCATAAAAAATTGATATTTAGAAAATAAATGTTATGATGAATATAATCATATCTATCATAGTGTTTGTATTATAATATATTAATATATATTTAGGGTCAAAATTTATCAAATTTGACTTTAAAAAAATAAATAGGCCAGAACTAGTGGAACAAGGGGAGTATAATTTAACAAAAAGAGAAAATTATGTTTAAACTGTTACTCAAATAAAGCTTGTTTGAAAAGATACTGTGTCCTAATCAAAGGCCGAAAAACATATCTATCAAGTAAAAGATCTCTAATCACAGTTGCTTGATCGTGTTTTTCTTAAAAGACCACAACTAACAGGTTTTAGTCAAAAAATTAGAGCCTGGCTCTTAAGAACTGAGTAAGATTTTAGTTATATTTATCCTTGTAAAATATTTCCCATGTCCCACATGAATTTGCACAAAAACTATTCATTAAATCAAAATTGATTGGTTTAAAAAGTAAAAATCAAGTAATATACAAGATAATATACTATCATGTGTGATCAGCGGCAGAATCAGAAAATTTTGTTAGAGGAGGCTGAACAGTGGCGGGCTGGACGGTGGTGGGCCATGGCATCGGCTGTGGCGGGACGGCGGCGGCGGCCGGCGGAGGCGTGGTTGGAGTCTGGAGGGAGCTGAGATTTGGCCGCCTCTCTTCCCATAATTGGAGAAAAGAGAAAGGCGGAGGCGTGATTTTTCATTTTTATTTGATTTTTTCCCTTACAACAAATGAAACGATGTCGTTTCACTTACGTGAAAACGCAGTTGTTTTAGTGGTTCATTTGCAAAAAAAACGTTCGTCGGAAGATGCGGAAGCTCGCCGGAAGATGCGGAAGCTCGCCGGAAGACGTTCGTCTCGCCGGAAGCGGCCTTCTTCCACCACTACTACCTACGGCCGGCGATTCAGGTAGGGTTGGAGCCCTACCTCGCGTACCACTGGTTCCGCCCATGTGTGCGATCTTGTTAGAATTGTCGTAATATCAACTTTTTATTATTTTTAAATTTACACAAGGAAAGATATTAACAGTCAAAAATCATTTTGGTCAATATGCAAAAGTCAACATGTGCAAATATAGGTGGGATGAAGGGAGTAGAATTTAACTCTTTTTTTGATAATATCGTTCCATGCTTCATTCATTGATAATGAGATCGGTACATGTTACACTGTCTTGTGCTAGATTATGCGTCTCGACTACTGCTAGTCTATTCACCTTTAGTATTGATAACCCGTGGAACACCATTCCTCGGATTATAATTTCCTTAACCAATTGTCTTATATCTGGTGGGATATCTGGGTAATTGGCGATATGTCGTAACGCATTTTCACAGTCTGTCTTTATGAGTAGATTCCATTTCCTTTTGTTGCTAGCCTTCTTCATAGCCTGGAATATAGCCATTAGTTCAGCCTGTACCGCCGAGGCTGCATGGATGTTTTCTTTTTCCATTCCATCGTAGCTGTGTGGGAGGCTTTGCGCACCACGCCGCTACTCCTTCTCCATTAATGCTGCAGAACACAGCATCAATGGTGATAATTGTGCTATCATGAAAGATATGGTCTATACACATGTCCTTCTTGAGCCACATGAGAGTGATGTCTCCCATCTTTATTGTTTTTTTTAGTGATTCGCCATTTGTATCATTGTGTGGTCTTATACCTGTGAGATCCAGATCGGAGTCCGAAGTGTGCATGTCCCAAACCTATCCCTTGTCGTGGCTCTATTGGTGAGTCCCTATATTTCATCCATTATATATTTGAATGAAATAGGTGTTTGTTGTAGTGTGACGGAAAATCTCGCGCACCAAATACTCCATATTATAAAACATGCTAATTCTCGATCTTCCTTCTCCGCAGCGATGTTAAACCATTGATGGATCCATACTTTGAAGGAAGTTGGGATACCCATGCCGAAATCTAAACTCAATCTGCTATGCCTCCATACCTTTCTAGCTATGTCGCATTCGAACATGATATGCTCTATTGTTCTGTCCGCCCTCGAGCACATTTGGTATTTTGTGGAAAGGATCATACCTCTTTTCAGGAGATTCGGAGCTATTGGGCATGCCCCATTTATCATTCTCCAAATAAGAAAATTATGTTTTCTGGGATGTTAGCATTCCACAGCACCTTCCACATTTTTGTTTACGACTGATTTGCTGGTGGTGTCGTTGAGGAAGAGAGTTTATCTCGGATCTTAGCGTCCTTTGCCATGTGATAACCCGTCTTGACTGAGTATTTCCCTAATGTCTCTTTGTCCAAATAATCTACATCCCTGAAATTGTGCATCGGAATATGTATTTTTTGTATTTCCCTGATTGTGGCAGGTGAGAATATTGTTCTGAGTAGCGGCATCCTCCAGGATTTGTGTGCGTCGATGTGGTCAGAGACTTTAAAACCTATAGATGGGAAGATACTTGTTTCATATTTGATTGGGTTGATCGCATTTGGTATCCAATTCTGTTGATATCCATTGCCCACCCGTCACAATCTTCCACTTGAGGTGGGGTTTAATTAGTTCGAGTTCCCAAAGAATTCCCCTCCATCTGTAAGAATCTCCCGGCTTCTGTTTTATCTTGAGAAGGTCCTTGTTCCTGCAATATTAAGCTAGAAAAAACTTGGAGAAGAATGATTCTTCTTTTTGTATGAGTGTCCACGCCTGCTTTCCTAGCATCGCTTGGTTCATTTCAGAAGTAGATCGCATCCCTAGTTCACCATACCATTTCGATTCACATAGCTTATCCCATAACTTCCAATGTATTCCTCTCCCTTCCGGATCTCCAGCCCAGATAAACCTTTCCAACTGTTTGTCAAACTCTTTTGCGATCGTTTTTGGTATACTAAAAGTTCTAATGGTGTACCAGGATAATGAGCAAAGTACATGCTTGCACAGTGTGATCATGCCCATTACCGACAGGTCGCTCTTCCTCCACGCTGCAGTCTTTGATATAATCTTCCTTTTCAAGCCTTTAAACAATCTGAGTTTGAACCCTTAAAATTAATGGCATGGCCTAGGTATTTCCCTTGCAGGAGATATGGCTTTATGTTGAATCTTAATTTGATCAGGTTCTCAGTGTAGTCATTGGCATTTGGGCTTATCATGAAAGAAGATTTCTCGAAATTCAATCTCTATCCCGAATAGGCTGCGAACATATTTAAAGTAGTTGCTAGTTTCTGCACACCCCTTTCCGTAACCTCGAAGAAAATTATGCAGTCATCCGCAAACATCAGGTTTGAGACACGTGGCACTCCAACGCCACATTGGATTCCCTTGCATACCTGTTGGAATGATGGTGAAGCAATCATGGACGACAATGCTTCCTAGCACAAAATGAATAGAAATGGGGACAATGGACAACCTTGTCTTAATCCTTGTTTGGGTTTAAACAATTCTGAGAGCTCCCCGTTAAATTTAATCGAGTATGTGACCGTAGTGCCACACTCCATGATCCACTGAAGCCACTTAATTGGAAAACCCATTCACCCCATTACATTCCTGAGAAAGTCCCAAGACACTCTATCGTATGCTTTGCTTATATCAATCTTCAAAGCTGCAATGGCTACTTTCCCTCTCTTCTGCTTCCTAACCTTTTCTATTAGCTCGTGTGCTACTAATGAGTTCTCGACTATCGACCTTCCTTTTACAAATACCGCTTGGTTGCTAGAGATTAGATGCCCCATTATGTGCTTATATTCGCTAGTACCTTAGCAATTACTTTATACGTAACATTGCATAAGCTAATAGGTCTTAAATGAGCAGGTATTGTGGGTACCTTTGTTTTTGGAATTAGTGTGAGGTTGGTGGCATTCCATTCTTTCAGCATTCTTCCAGTTTTGAAGAACTCCTGTACTGCTTTCGTGAGATCGTCTCTGACTCCGCTCCAGTAGTGTTTATAAAATCCTGGTGGGATTACATCTGGTCACAGTGCCGTCCAATTTCTCATTTGGAATATTGCCACTCTAACTTCTTCTGCCTTCACCCCTGCTGATAGCTCTCTTTGTTGGTCCGATGTAACCGTTAGGACAATAAGTTGTAGGACGTCATTGATTGTAGTATCCCCGTACGCATCTTGTGGTATAATAGATTCGTTGACAAAAACCATACTGACATGTTCTACCACCATCTGTCATAGTTTGTTCGGATCGGTTACCCATATCCCTTGCATGTTCTTCATCTGTGTCATTCGATTCCTACCTTGTTTCTTCTTGGCCCATTTGTGAAAGAAGCTTGTATTCTTGTTGCCTTCTGCATCCCATTTAATCTTTACTCTTTGTTTACGGAAATCATTTTGTTGTTTTAGTAGATCATCTAATTCTTCTGATCTAATTCTCGCTTCTTTAAAATCGACGGTCATCTAATATCTATCTATTTCTTTTTCCTTCCTTCGTATCATTTTGTCCAGTACACCCACGTTTTGAATGACTCTTACCATCTTCAACACCATTAGATATTAATCCCGCCCTATAAAACCCCACACAAATCTCTGATCTTGAATCACCTCAACAATAAAAACCACCACTTTTTCACAAATTAAACCCAAAAATCGCTCCAATCTCAGCATCAATTCAGAACACTGGATGAAATCACAGAATCAAATTTGCAACACCAATTAGAATGTAACCGTAATCTGGATCAAAATGTAATAATAGTTCAGAGAGTAGTGCATTAATGCTCTGATGAATAGTGAGTAATTCAGTTGAATAAGCACAAATGTTTGATTGCTTGAAACTCTCCAACAGACTAATCAGACACAAAATTGGGATAAGCTAATCCGCATAAACAGCCGCAGAAAATCATCTACTGCTCGAGAGAATAGACTCCAATGATCCAGACTTTAATTAGTTAACATTGACCAACTCCACATCAAAATCTAGCCAAGCATTTGGAGGTATGGCTACTCCAGCTCCTTTAGATCCATATCTGCGTAAAGATATCACTATTGTCAAAGTGTGGACATCAAAGACAAAGGAACGACACATTAACAGGGTCCATCGAGGAGGGGAAATGAAGAGCAAGAGCAAGTAGGATAGCATTAACCGAAAAAACACGAAAAACATAATAATAGTATTCTTGAACAATGCCATACAAAATGACAAGCAGACAAGGATCACCAACTTGTTCAAGCAAAGTCATGCAACTGCCTACTCCAGAAAAGTATCCTGTATGTAAAATTCCACTAGAACACTCAAAATGAAAGGGAGCACAACAAATTTCCTTTCTTTGTCCTATTCCATTTTCAAGTGTTGGGGGAACAAAGGATGTCCTCCAACTATGTTCAGTAAACAACATAAAAACTTTGGTTTGCAGAGAATTTCAAATTTACAATGGATATCGAACAGATAATAGATTCATATGCAGGAAAGAAGGACTGAAGCATACCCCATCTCAGGTGGAATATGTAATCTTCTCTTGTCTCCAACACGCATGCCTAAAAATCACATTGTTCAAAACATGTGAATGATATCGTCATGCTCATGAAATTGACAAAATCAAGAAAAAAAATCCAACATTTGTTGTAAATTACCATTAACACCAACATCCCATCCCTTTATGACTTGTCCAATACCTGTTAACGCAGAAACACAGCGTAACTAGAAAGTTACAGGAAAATTGAGATATGTGGTCATAAAACTGATGTAGTAGAATACCTAGACGAAACTGAAATGGTGCTTTTCCAATGTTAGAGTCGAAAATCTTGCCATTTTTCTGCAGCTTCCCAATATAACGGACACTAACCTGAACAAACAGAAGTTCCCCATTCAAACACTTGAGAGCAATTACACAACATGTAAAATCATGAGATAATATAAACCAATAACACAAATCACCTTTTTTCCAGGAGACGCCTTTTTCCCATCTGGTTTACCCATGGCCAACTCCTCTATGGCCAATCCATTTGGGAAGGTCCTAATTTTAGCTTTAGACTTCTCTCCTGAGACCAAAGAGGACACATCACTGTCTTTAGCTGGTGTATCACCATCAGATGTCACAACCTTCTCGTTTTTTTTCTTCCTCTTCTTCTTCTTCTCTCTGAGGTGATGCATAGCAGCACAAAAGGGAAAAATAAAACTCACTAAGATGAATACCTTTTATACCAACCATCTTGCATTGCACATTAAAATGGTAGCGAAATCAGAAGCAAATATTTTGTACCCAAAATTTCCAACATAATCACAAATCATCCAATAACTCACTCTTTAGTAGCTGACTCCAAAGCATTTTCCATATCGGCAACTGGTACTTCATCAATATGAGCAGGATCCGCCTCAGAACCATCCTTGCCATTGATTTCATTCTTAGCATCATCTTCAGCATCCAACTTTTTCTTTTTGTTCCTTATCTTCTTCTTAGAACCATTTCTGGGAGTAGCACCATTAGCTGTTTCCCTATTTGACGGGAAAAAGGGGAAAACAGTAGTAAACAACTGATAGAAGGGGGAAATCACAAACAAAAAATTTGCAAAGAGATTATTAAAGTATAATATCTCAATTAGTAAGTAATTCACAAACAAAAGATAAAATAATACAATATACTCTCATCAACTTCCAATGATTAGAGTTAAATTACCTCAATGTATCACCATCTTGGTCATCATCATCAATCTTTCTTTTTAAGTACTTATCAGCAGCATCCTTATCCTTTTGATGAGACTTGTCCTTTTGATGAGACTCCACACCACTGTGATCCTTTTTAGTAGCATCTGATGACTTTTCCAACGGAGAAATGGGAAGGCCGTCCTCATCCTCATCTTCACTAGTCAATAAAGGAGCACCAGAAGTCCCACTGACAACCAGCTGCTTTCCAGACTTGTCCTTGTTAAGCTCACCTTTCTTGTTTTTCTTTTTCTTTGATTTTTTAGAGGTAGTGTTTTCTTTGGTGGGTTCATCATCCAATATCTCCTCAATAGTAACTTTTTAGAGAAAAGAAATTAAGGTGAGATACTTCTTGAAAGAACTGTAAACAGAGAATATGCAAAGTTTTCATTATCTAAAATATCTAAAACCCCATATAAAAAGAAAATTTTCCAGACTCGTCATTGAGCTTCATTCAAAAACCAAATATGTGATGGAATGAAGTTCAGCTTGTGCCACTTTTAGCATGAGAACATTGAAACTGGGGAGTAGCCGAGTAGGAGTCAAAATATAAAAGAAGACATAACTTTACTTCGAAACTCAATAGATAAAGCGAAAACAATTAACAGGTTCTAACTGAGATTACACAGTTGTAGCAAGTCCAGACAACTCAACAAACACCATAGCAACATATAATATTCTCTCAGTATAGCAGCTCAATTTTCTCATGCTTCAAGTGTGAAATCAATGAAAGTCTCAAAAAGTATAAAGAGAAGGCCAACAACTGGGAAAAATACCTCCACTGTTACGGACAGGAGAAGACGAATACATATCAACATCATCGTCGTCAATGAAGTCATCTTCGTCTTCATCTTCAGAATCGTAATCAAGATCATCTGATTCACTTTCTGATCCAACATCATCCCCATCATAATGATCTCTGATTCCAGAGTTAGGGAAACTCAAAAATATAAATCAGCAAAACAAATCACTCACAGATTAATCAGTCCAATCCCTTATCATGTATGTCTAGAAAAAACAAACTAAGCCAAAAGGATACAAGTCGCATGCATCTCCATCCTCATCCGGACCATAGAAGAAACCAGAGAGATGGACACTGTGAGGTCCAATAGTAGTGAAAGTAACTTCACCTTCCTCCTCGAACTCAAGGTTCAAGGCACAATTCTCCACTCTCTCAGGTAACAATGTGCATATACTTATTGGCTTATTATCACCGACAACACACTGCACTGTGGTTTTTTGGTTTGATGAGCCAGAGCCTATAGTAGCCTGAACCCAACCACAATCAAATTAGCAACACGTGGAGGAAAGCAATCCAAACTATCAGCTAAGCACAAGGTAAAATATCCACACAAATACCAACGGCTAATGCAGTAAGAGACTAAATTACAACAAGCTGACTGTAACTTGGAAAATCGTATAGACTGAGTACTCATTAAAACATAAACGCAAACAGGCCTAAATCTTAAATAATGTAATAGCTCATAAAACAAGAAAATCAGGTTTTCGGAGTAACATTACACGACCCATATTTTCTGAGCCATAATTCAATGCGCTTGCTGATACCTCTAGCTTATAAACAAGAGAATCCTAACATAACAACAAGAATTACCGAGATGTACGAAACAGATAGCAGATGTACAACAATTCTATACAGTGAAATCAAAATCAAAAACCGTGGGAACATATTAAACTACTACAATCGAAAAGATTAACTAAAAACCGAAAGAAGAGTGATAGCGCAAGAACATCGAGTGAACCTGAGATAGGTGAAGCCTTCCGTGTTCTTCGTCGTAGTTATGAACGTAGGGTTTTCCCGGTTTCAATTCAACTCCTATTAGCAAACAAAAAGAAACAGCTTAGCAACAATACATTGAAGAAGAGGAAACGCGATAAAATGAGCGGAAAAGATAAAGAGCACATACCCCAGAAAGCCATTACCGGGTACCGAGTGCGAAGAAGAATGAAGAATTACTAAAACCTCTGGGAAATGAAGTCTCTCCCTTTTAAACTGCTAGCTCTTAAACCCTAATTCGGTTAATTGATGGCGGCGGGTGACGTGAAATGTCTATGGGTTTGTAGAAAGTTTTGGACATTAATTTTAGAGCAAATGTTCATCACTTTCAATTAAAATTTAGGGATAACTGTCACTATAACTCTATCTACTTGGTTAAGTGTCAATATAATTCTATAATAATTTTTAGTGTAAATATAACCCTAATTAGTTGATGAAAGTGCCAATATAACCCTCAGACACCATTTCCGGCATTGACCTCAATTTTCCGGCGTTGACTCTATATAAATTGACCAAAATACCCTTTAGACTAACTCTAAAATTAGGTGGACAATTTTAACCTCATAGTTCGCCGGACCGCCGTCGGACCACCGTCGGAACAGGTAAGGTTATATCGGTACATTATGAAATCTTATTGGGTTATATCAACACATTCCTAATGTTTGTAGGGTTATATCAGCACACTTCTAATGTTTGTAGGGTTATATCAGCACATTCTAAAAACTTATAGGGTTATATCAGCACATATTATAAATATTAAGTGTGTGGTACTCGACTGGCCTTAATGGGCATAACAATATCTTATACAACATAAAATTTGACATCATGATACCATCATTAATACTAAACACCATTATCACATATCATAGCCTCATTTCAAAACTCATCAACATTAAAAACCCTAGGTCGAAAAACACAGCAAAATAACAATCACACACAACACCAAAGGTCATTCAATCATCAATCTGGACTAAACACAACAAAATAGCATTAAAACCCCCTACATTCTATTGTATGTGCTGATATGACCCTATAATTTTTACTAATGTGCTGATATATCCCTATAAATTTTAGGAATGTGCTGATTTAACCATACCAGGTTTTATGATGTGCTGATATAACCCTGCCGGCGGCGGCGGCCCGACAGCGGGTAATAACGTCATTTCCTTTTTTTGTATTTTAATTTTTTTCAGTAGGGCAAACATGTAATTTTCTAAAATAGTTGCCAGAGAGGGTTGTATTGGCACTTTCACTAACTATATAAGGTTATATTGGCACTTTCGAATATTGAAAGATTATATTGGCGCTTATGTCAACTAGGTAGGGTTATAAAAGGATTTTTTTCTAAAATTTAGAATTTCATGCTCTATTTTTAAATGGCAAATTTCATGCTCTGTTTCTGCCCTATTATTTTTAAAATTGTCAATCTTAACTTACAAAATCTGAAAATGCGACTCCATCTCAATTTTTTGAAGAATTGTGCTGATACAACTAAATCGCACTATTATGCCATTGACTAAATGGATTCAGGCGTTGACCTAATATGAAAAGATAAAAATATTCTTGGACTTAAAACTACCCCTTCTACCCCTTGATGATGTGGTCCATGATTTGATTAAAAAGAGATTCAACTACTCTGCCACCATTGCTATACTTCCACCAGCGTCGTTGCTCCCACCACCGATTTCCCACACCACCAAACCTAATTTGCCGCCACCACAACCCTTCCACCCCCTAACCTTGTCATGAAAAAAATTGTTTAAGATTTTGTAGGGTCACCACAACCCTTCCACCTCCTAACCCTATCATGAAAAAATTTACCCCCACCCCCTAACCCTTCCACCGGTTCAACAACATTCTTGTCGTGAAAAAAATTGTTAAAAAATTTTGTAGGGTCACATTATAATTGTATATACATTATAATATATTTTAAAAAGTTCTTTAAAGTTATAGGAACTCATTGAAATAAATAAATATCAAATCACCCTCATTAATTACATAGATTATAAAATATCTCTATTGTATAACGATTAATTGATTTAAAATAAGATTTTCAGAAGTAGTATACTCCTAGGAGTAGTGCCTAGTTAATTAAACCACGTGTATAGGCCCATTTTTTTTCTTTTAATTAAAGGGAGTGTATTAGGTTCCCTAAGCCTTTTCGGAAAATAGTAATATGTTTGAAGATAGTATGTATTGAGCCATCATCAAATCCAATTGGTGAGATTTTATTTTTTAAAATCAATCTTTTTGCTGAGAAAATGCCACGCGACGATTACAATAAGTGCAATTGACATTCAACGTAACTAGCATCTAGCAAAAATTAATCTATTGCAATGATATTTACATTACATGTCAACCAGACTTTCCGTCTGTACTATTATAGAGTAGAGATCCAATAAAACGGTAACATCGCCCTCGAGGATAATAACTTGTTTCTGCGAAAATCATGACCACTTGGCAAAAAGAAGTGTATCACGCATCAATATCCCTATGCCAAACAGGGATCTTCAACAACTATAACACCACTTGATCCAAAACGCGATCTATGTTGTCCAAACTGGAAACACCTTGAACAACACAGATCAAGAACCCGACTCTTTTTAGAGAAACACACGATCTGTAAAATCAAATCGGACAAAATACATCGACGTGAACAATCTAATCTATCATATCGAGAAACAATACCAATGTATGGAGACAAAACCATACCTATTCAATAACATAAAAATTAAAAGAATTATTGTTTTTCCATCTCCCATTATTATGGAGAGATGGGGAAAAGAAAATTGAAGAAGAAGAGACTTTTGAGAGGAGAGTTATGTGCGGCGATTAGGGTTTGCCAATTGGTGAGATTTCAAAGTCATCTAAGTTAGTTCTTTTTAGTTTATTTATACTTTAGTCCAATTTAATTTAATTCACTTTAATTTATTTAAAATTATTTAAAACAGAGTCCGTCTCTTGAAATACGGTGTTTCCATAAGTCATGGAAAGACCAAGGTTTAAAGTGCAAATTAGAATAAATTAATATAAAATTTTCAGGTTGCATAAATCTGGTTATAAACTTGATAACTACTACATGCTGCACGATAAAATTTTAATATTGTCACTAATACCTTTTACATTTTATTATTATAATTAAACACGTCTTTCCATAAACCTTTGAAAAGATGGTCTTTCCCAAATCTTTTCCTTTAAAATAATACTAATGAAATAAAATTTAAATTTTTGAGTATGTTTCAGTTCAGCCCACTCAGTAAAATAACAGCTGAAAGAAATCTTGTTAATTTGATGAGCCGATAGAAGATGGAAAGTTGATGCAATTCTCGTCAAGATTGTTGTGGTTGGGAAGTTGATGCAATTCTGAATCTAGCTTTTATTGTATTCTTCTCTTCTTTTTAGCTTCCATTTGTTATAGTTTCGAACGAAAGTTTAAAATCCCAGCTTAACCACCTCATATCAAATCAGCTTTCATTTGGTTTGTGGGATCGAGTCTGAATCTGAGATTATTGTTTGGTGTAGTGTTAATGGTTGTTAAATTCGATATGGATATGATACCAAATTTTGCTCCTATCCTTCAATGTTGAATGGTTTAATTTTGTATGAGAAATCTGCTGAGACAACTGTTTCGTGCTCCGCATGAGATTGTAATAATATTATAATAAGGCCATCAATGCGGGGGTGTCGGCTGGTATGGGCCGCCAAGGGCAAGCGGATGATCGCCTTTAGCCAATAAGGCCATCAATGTGTGTACAAAAATAAAATTGCAATGGAGTTCGGAGGAATTTTCAACTTTGATGAGAGAAATACTAACACCCATGAAGTGATTAGGTGGTATAAAGTCAAGAGGTTTTCATTGATTGTTTATTTGGTAATTTGTAAACTAATATTGGAAACGAAAAATATTTCATGTTGGAACATATGGATAGCACCCACAACTGCCTACAAGGTTTTACGGAAAAAACAGAATATTGTGATTATTTTGATTTATGGAAGTTTGAATATCCTGCAATATATTAGGCGGTGGTAGAAGCATATTAGTTTTATGAAAATTCTCACAAATATGGAATTGGATTTATGGGATATGGGATATATTGTGATAAGGAAAATCCCTTTATTTATGAGGTTTGGATATGCTTCATAAGTAGATAAGAAATAAGAATATTATGGAGATAATTATGAATTGTTCCGATCTGCTCATGGACTTCAAAATGGGACATCACGGCTGCATTATACTCACAAAATTAATTGCGAAAATCTGCACACAGATTTTCTATCCGTCCAAGAGTCTTGCGAAGAGCCACATTCATATGTTCTAACATACGTGACCTGCTATTCAAAGTTCATAATCATATACCTTAATTCCTCGGGAGGAGGAGATCCAACGTCGACAATTTTCGAGGTTAGAGGGAGTCTGATAAAGGCGGATCAGTAGCTATGGGAGCTAGCAGAATTCACATGTTTAATTAGTGAATATAAGAATTATGTATGGTGTACTATGTATTGTATCTTTCTGATTAGTATATTCATTATGAACTGGGTCAGGCCCTGCAGATGTAGGTGTATTTCATCGAACTGCGTAACCAAGCCTTGCGTCCTTATGCTTTATTTGATTACATACTTGGTTAGATATGTTATGATGGAACATAGCAGTAATAATTAAGATAATTCGGTAAAACCAAATTTTATTTGGTATCAGAGCTTGGTCACTTATTTTTCCCTTGGTTGTGTCAAGGAAAGTGTGATACGGTTTTACCATGGTGACCAAAGAAGGAACTTCGGTGTCTCGACCACCTCTGCTGGAAGGCAACTATAACTATTGTAAGGCATGCATCAGAGTATTCATCAACTCACTACACGAACTTTCTTTGCACTTTGTTGAAAATGAGTGGAGTCACTCTACTGAAGATGTTGAAACAAGCTCTAATGCAAAAGAAGGAGAGCCAAGTTAGAGGTAGCAGAAACTCAAATCTATTTGGTCTCCTGATGAACTCAAGGCCTCACTGGCAAATTCAAAGGCATTGAATGCTATCTTCACGGCAGTTGATGAAAATCAGTTCAAACTCATCTCAACATGCCATCAGGGCAAGAAAGCTTGGGATATTCTACAAATTGTCCATGAAGGAACTAGTTGAGTTCGAGATTCCAAATTACAAATATTGGCTACAAAGTTCGAGGAACTAAAGATGGAGGAAGATGACACTACTGATGTATTCAACTGGAAACTCAGGGATATCTCCAACATGGCGTATCAACTTGGAAAAGTTTACAAAGAGGCAAATTTGGTGAAGAAGACAATGAGATCACTTCCTAAAAGGTTTGCAATGAAGGTTGAAGCAATAGAAAAAGCAAGAGATATAGTCACCATGAGCTTAGATGAATTAATAGGATCATTACAGACTTATGGGATGACATTCCAATAGACTACAAAAAGGGTTCAAAAGGGCTTGGTGTTCAGAACATCGTCATCAAAGGACAATCACGAATCTGAAGTGATGATGAATTTGAAAAACTTGCACTTATCACGAAAAATTTCTCAAGAATGTTGAAGAAAGTAGTAAACAAGAAATCGCGGGAAAGTTTGGTGGAAATAGACCAAGGCCACAAGAATTTGGAAATAATTGTGGGATACGATTTGAACAAGGAAATCAGATGCTCCCCAAAAAACAAAGTGGTGAATCAAAATATCTTGGACGAATTCAATGCAGAGAATGTGAAGGATATGGTCATATTCACGCTGAATACGCAAATACCCGGAAGAAACCGAGAAAATCATATGTCACCTCATGGAGTGAAGACGAAGAATACGAGAAAGACAAAGAGGAACTTACGAGCAACTATGTGGCATTTGGAGCAAAAAATCATGGTGGATCGGATGATGAATGTTCCAACATGTCAGATAAAATTAAAGTTGTATGTTCCAACATAGATTCGGATGATGGGTCTAGTGATGATGACAGACTTGTTGTGAGTGATGAAGAAATCTACAGTACATACGAGAAGATGTATGCCATGTGGGTTCAAGTTGTTGATACAAACAAAGTATTGAAGGAAGAGAAAAACCATCTGGTTGAGATAGAAAAAGAGTTGCAAGTGCTAGTTGCTGAACTTAGACAAGTGAATGATGAGTTGAATGTGAAGCTAATTTCAGCAACCAAGAGAGTTGAGACGTCTGAAGCAGCTATTACCAAGCTAAACACTGGAAAAACAAAACTTGATGATATTCTGATAATAGGAAATAGCTTTAGAGATTGACATGAAATTGGGTATGACAACCCACCTAGGAACACAATCACGCTCAAGTCAAAGATTCAAGAGGTAAAGAGAAAGTTTAGCAAACCTCATCAAAGGAAACCCATCATTTGTAGATACTGCTCGTATCAAGGACACATAGAGGAACAATGCCATAAATTTCTCAAAAACATCATTAAAGGACGACAACTCTTGGTATGTTCCAACATAGACGAGGTTCAGAGGTCAAAGATGGTCAGAATGGTATGGGCTGTCAAAAGCTCTAGTACTTGCCTTGTTGCACATACTTCTGTTATAGTACATTCTAGATATTCATGGTATTTTGATAGTGGTTGTTCTCGCCACATGACTGACACTTAGGAAATTCTCACAAACATTACACCATATGATGGTGGTTTTGTTACTTTTGGCGATGGAAAGAATAGTAGGGTAGTTAGAAAAAGAGAACTGCAAATTGAAAGATTTCTAGTATTCACCAGTGTTTTGTTTGTTGAAGACTTAAAGGCAAATCTGCTAAGCATTAGCCAACTGTGTGATGACAACATGACCGTGGAATTTCAAAACGATAAATGTGTAGTGAAACACAGTGAAGCCAAAGTCCTTTCAGGCGTTCGATCATGCGATGATTGTTATTTGCCGGAGCACGAAGTGAAGTGTATGAGCTCTAAACAAAATGAAGGATCACCGTGGCACCAAAAGCTCAGTAACATCAACCACATAACCTTGGTGAAAATTGTAAATGCAAAGGCAGTACGAGGTATGCCTACATTCACGAGCAAAAGTGAAATTGTCTGTGGACCGTGTCAACAAGGTAAATAAATTCAATCTTTCCACTCTTCAGTTCAGTATATAACTACCTCAAGAAATTTAGGATTACTGCATGTGGATATGATGGGTCCAGTCAATACACCTAGTATAGGTGGCAAGAAATATACCTTTGTACGTGTTCATGATTTCTCTAGATTTACCTGGGTAGCTTTTCTAAAAGAAAAATCTGATAGTATGGAAGTGTTTAGAAGTCTTGTGATAAAATTACAGACAGAAAAGGGAAGTCCAGTTGGGAAGATTGTTATAATTTGCAGTGATCATGGCATGGAATTTGAATCTCAATTCAGTGACTTCTGTGATGAACTTGGAATTCAACATGAGTTCTCTACACCAATCACTTCTCAGCAGAATGGCGTCGTGGAAAGAAATAACAGGACTCTTCAGGAGATTACTCGAGTCATGTTAGCCGAGAAGAAATTCACAAAAATGGTGGGCAGAAGTCGTTAATACAACTTGTGATACGATCAACTGAGTGTATCTATGTCCATTCACAAGCAAACACATCCTACGAGATTTGGAAGGGCAAGAAGCCAGATATCTTATACTTTCATGTGTTTAGAAGCAAGGGATACATTCTCAGAGATAGAGAGCAATTGACAAAATTCGACAGTTGTAGTGATATTGGGATCTTCCTTGTTTATTCCAAGAACAACCGGGCTTATCGTGTTTACAATCTTCGGACAAATACCCTCATGGGATCCATAGATGTCATTGATAATTCTGACGAAGGAAAAGTATCAAGTGATGGAGAAGATGAACCAGAAAAAGGCCATGTTCCAACACAGCACAGCCAACCTGACGAGCCAGCCAATGTTGGAACATCTGAGCAGACCGACTATCCTGTTGAACCTGAAGATATTGAGTATGTTGGAACATCATCCCCCACTGACTCATCAATTGCTCCAACACAGGTGCAACCAGAACCTTTGACAAGGAGTACTCATTCAATTCCTCGCGTTGATTACAGGAAATTATCAGGACTACAATGTTTTATCTCTCTCATTGAACCCGAGAACTACAAGCAGGCTTTACTTGATGAATACTGGATTGCGGCAATGCAAGAAGAACTTGGTCAGTTCGCACGAAACGATGTATGATATCTCACTCCTTATCCTAAAGGTGTGAATATCATCGACACAAAGTGGATCTTCAAGAATAAATCAGATGATGATGGACAAATCACTCAAAACAAGGCCAGATTGGTAGCTCAAGGATATACTCAGGTTGAAGGAGTAGATTTTGATGAGACATTCGCACCAGTTTCCATATTAGAGTCAATTCAAAATTTACTTGCTATTACCTACTCTATGAACTTTACTCTATATCAAATGGATGTCAAAAGTTCTTTTCTAAATGGTGTGGTAAATGAAGAAGTGTACGTGGAACAACCTAAAGGATTTGAAGATCCTCATTACCCTCACCATGTGTTTCGACTCAAGAATGCGTTATATGGTTTGAAACAAACACCGCGAGCATGGTATGAACGACTTACTAACTTTCTAATTTAGAAAGGTTGTCGTCTAGGGAAAGTAAATGAAACATTATTTGTGCTCAAAAATACCTCAAAGATTTTGATTGCTCAAATCTATATTGATGATATTGTGTTTGGTTCTACTTCATCGTCTATGATGCAGGATTTCTGTTGTTGTGATGCAAGCCAAATTTGAAATTTGTATGGTTGGAGAACTCACGTACTTTCGAGGGCTGCAAGTCAAGCAAGAAAAGAATGGTCTGTTTATAAACTGGAGTAAGTATGCCCTGAATTTAGTGAAGAGATGTGAACTTAGCAATTCTCGTGCAGTTCGAACACCTATGGGGGGTTTTGATAAACTATTGAAGGATGATAAAGGAGCTGGAGTTCATCAGAAATTATACAGGGGCATGATTGGGAATCTATTGTACTTGACAACAAGTAGACCAGATATATGTTTCAGCGTAGGAATATGTGCAAGAATTTAGGCTGACCCAAAGGAATCCCATTTAACTGCAGTCAAAAGAATTATTCGATATGTGAATGGAACTTCTGAGTGTGGTGTTTGGTATTCTAAGAATCAAGACTATGATCTGATTGGGTACAATGACTCTGTTTGGGCTGGTGATGCAGATGACCGTAAAAGCACCACATATGGGTATTTCTTTATTGGCACGAATCTAGTTTCTTGGTATAGTAAGAAATAAAATTCGATCTCTCTGTCTACTGTAGAAGCTGAATATCTTGCTGCTGGAAGTTGTTGTGCACAACTATTATGGATGAAGCAAGTGTTGAACGACTATGAAATTCATCAAGGGCCTTTGAAGATCTTATGTGACAACACAAATGCTATTGATATTTCTTAAAATCCAGTTCAGCACTCTCGAACCAAGCATATTGACATCAAACATCATTTTATTCGAGATCTTGTTGAAAGAAAGGAAGTGGTAGTGGTCTATGTTCCAACTTTTGAGCAATTTGCATGTATCTTCACAAAACCGTTAGATACTGCCATGTTTGAGCTTCTCGGACAACACTTAGGTGTTTGTCAGATATAAGGTATTTCTTTATATAGCTTTTATTTAACTGTAAATATTTTTTCCTGCTTTATTTTTCATGTACAAAAAAACAAAAACAAAATTTGAAAGAAGAAAAATGCTACAAAAATAGAAGTTGTGAAGACATGCTATGTTGGAAGTGCAGGGAGGTGTGACATGAGTTGACAAGTGAGAAAAGTGCAATTATTACTTTTCTTGGAAAGGGAAAAAGACACTGCGCGGTAAAAGAGGTAATAAGGGAAGGGTTTGTTTTTGGTTCAAACTTTGTCTCCATCTCCCTCTATTTTTGGCCTACACTCTCACATTCCTTAGCATATTCGGGTTTCTTGTTGCCAAAATTTTTGTGAGTGTATCTTGAAGAATTTGAGTGAGTTCTTCCTCTTCACAACAAAACTTTTGCCAAAAAATCTCTTCAAACCCAAAAGTCTCCATGGCCGAGAAAGAGACCCAATAAAATTCTCATCTTCCGGAGAATACCAATGGCGAGAATGAATAGAGGAAAGAAACTATGGACTGGAATCCAACTGGCAGTAGTGGTCAAAAGGAAGAATCCAAGGACAAGGACAAATCTCTCAACCAAAAGGTAACTGGTCCAGATCCTCCAACCTTTAAGTTGCATGACATGAAGTTTAAATCTGTGGATGATTTTTTTGAATGAGTTGATGCAAATAGAATCACCATAGACCTGTCTAAGTTTAAGAATTTGGAAGGGGAATTTCTTAATGTGAATGTAAAAGAGTTGTTTACTGGGGATATAGGAGATCTTGAGGATATTGAGAACTATAATACTAGGCTGTTGAGAGGCAAATATGGTGTATACAATGGGAATGATAGGTTCCATGTGTATTCATCTATTCCTGGCCCTAGTAATGTTAGGATTGATGAGATCAACGATGATGAAGCTGAGGGACTATAAGTAATTAAATCTACTAAAAGGATGCCCTTAGGATTCTACGATGTTGATGTTGATGTTGCCTTGAGAATTGAAGTACTTAGAAGGCCTGTGATCATTGAGATTACTGACAGTGAAGGGGGAGAAAGTGTTGGGTATACTCAAACATAGAGGGCAGAGTCAAAGACTGCTGAAGATATAGAGGTTGATGATGCTAATATGGGAGGTCAAGACCAAAATGATGTTAATGGGAATGCACATGATAATCTGGAATATTCAGAAAGAGGAAAGACTGGGGGGTTTGACTTGATGCAGGAGGAGTCATGCAATGAGCAGTATGTTGGAACATAGGTTGAAGCAGATACTAAGCAGGGGGAAGAGGTTGAACAAGCTGAGTATGTTCCAACACAGGAGCCAAATCTAAACTACTCATGTGATGAGGTTTTGGATGAGTTCTTTCAGACTGTAAGGGCCATGAGAAAGATGTCTGCTACTGAAGATCCTCCACTAGCCAAGAGGTCCAAAAAGAAAACCCAAGGTGCTTCAAAGAAGAGGAAGAATTTGGTGCCACCTCCTCTTGTAAGTGATGCTTTATCTGATACTTATTTTGATAATAATTATGAGGAGATGGGAGAAATTTTTGCCAAGAGAAAAATAATTTCTGAAAGGCCTGTGGACTTAGAGGCTTATAAACCTAGTGGATTTATGGATTTTTTGGAGTTGATTGGGATGAAGAGAGCTGTCACTGTGCAACTTCAGTATAATAAGCAGGTTGTTACTGAGGTGTACTCAAATTTGATGGCTACAAATCTGGAAGATGACTCCCCGTGGTGTAATAGAGTTTATGTAAGGGGAAAGGTGATAGATTTCTCTGCTGCCAGGATGAACAAGATATTAGGGTTGAAAAATCCAGATTTTGAAGGTGTCTTTTCTGATGATTTGGATGTGACTGATGACAGAATTCTGGAAGTGATTTATGGAGGGTACAAGACTGAGTGGCCATACATAGGGTATTCACAAGCATCCTGCCTATCATCTAGATTTTTTGGACTCTATCAGGTGGTTGTGAATTGCTGGATGCCGTCTTCCAACACTACAACTCTGACAAAAGAGATGGCAAGGCTTTTGTACTGTGTTGGAACACAGAAACCAGTCAACCTGGGGTTGTTCATTTAGCAGAATCTGGTTAGACAGGCTATTGCTCCCAAGGCTAAGCATGCACTGGTTTATCCGTGTTTGATTTCTGCATTGGATAGGAGTGCTAAGGTGAAGGGTAAGGCAAATGATGTAACTATTGATACTGAGTTCCTTCGGCCAAATAAGAAGACATTTGGAATGAGACAAGTGCATGATCTTCCTTGGAATCCAGAGGATTCCACTTCTGCAGGTGCTGAGATCAAGGCCAAGTTGGTGATTCTGAATACAAGGTTGGGAGTCATAGCCATCCAAATAACGGCCCTTGAAGCAGAAAAGGAAAATATTGAGGGGGGAGAAGGTTCTTTTGGAAGCACATGATGCAGCTCCTGGACAAGATTGATGGTCCCGTAGTGTCTATGTTTCAACATAGATCACATGATGGGTTCAGGGGGAGCAGGTTTAATTGTCCTTTATTTATTTATTTTTGTGCTTTATTGCCTCTGGCATATTCATAGCCCTAGGGAGAGAGTATTTTTAACATTATTTTTTTATTGGATGACTGTTATCTGAATTATTTCTTTGGTTCTTGAATTCTGGATTTTTGATATTCTTGGTATTCTTATAATCAGATTCGGTATTTAGCATATGTTCCAACATAGGTGAATTTCTGGAAGATTTATGTGTATAATTGAAAGTTTTTTTCGTTGAGTTCTTATTTCCAAAAATGGTTGGGTCCACAAATGTCAAAGGGGGAGATTGTAAAGTCAGGTGGTTTTCATTGATTATTTAATTGACAATTTGTGAACTAATATTGGAAACGAAAAACATTTTATGTTGGAACATACGGACAGCAGCCACAACTACCTACAAGGTTTTACAAAAAAACATAATATTGTGATTATACTGATTTATGGAAGTCTGAATATTTTGCAATATATTAGGCGGTGGTAGAAGTATATTAGGTTTATGGAAAATTCCCACAAATATGGAACTGGATTTATGAAATATATGAGATACATTGGGATAAGGAAAATTCCTTCACTTATGGGATTTGGATATGCTTCATAAGCAGATAAAAAATAAGAATATCATGGAGATAATCACGTTCCGATCTGCTCATGGACTTTAAAAGGGGATATCACGACTGCATTAAACTCGCGAACTTATTGTGAAAATCTGCACCCAGATTTTATATCTGTTCAAGAGTCTTGCGAAGAGCCACATTCACATGTTCCAAGATACGTGACCTGTCATTCAAAGTTCAGAATGATATACCTTAATTACTCGGGAGGAGGCTATCCAACGTCGACGAGTTTTGATGTCAGAAGGAGTTCGATCAAGGTGGATCGGTAGCTAGATGAGCTAGCAAAATTCACATGTTTAATTAGTAAAGATAAGTAGTTTGTATGGTGTACTCCACACTGTATCTTTCTGATTAGTGGATTCATTCTGAACTAGGCTGGGCCCTGTAGATGTAGGTGAATTTCACCAAACTGCGTAACCAAGGCTTGTGTCCCTTTGCTTTACTTTATTACATATTTGGTTAGATAGATTATATTGGAACATAGCAATAATAATTAAGATAATTCGGTAAAACCAAATTTCCAGTGGAATTACACGATACACAGTGTATACAAATCTTGAATAAAAAAGACTCAAATAAACAACTTGAAAGTGTGAAAGGCTTAATTCTTTAGCCTCTGTATTAATCTCAATATATAGGGTACAATGAGGTGTATAAAAGGAATATACAACTATGTACAACTATGATCTTATCACAATGACAACTATGATCTTATCACTAATAATCAGAATCAATCAAATATCTTCTATCCTTACACCCCCCCTCAAGCGAAGCGTCAGATGAACCGAGACGGCAAGCTTGGATCTGAAAAACTTGAATAACGATCGAGAGAGACACTTAGTGAAGATATCAGCAACCTGAAGCGAGGTAGGCACATAACTAACCCGAAGCTTTCTAGATGCAACGAGTTCCCGAACAAAGTGGTAGTCAATGTCAATGTGCTTCGCCCGTTTGTGAGCAACAGGGTTTTGAGCCAGAAAGATTGCACTATTGTTGTCACATAACAAAAGAGGCGCACGAGACAACGGAAAATGGAGATCACGTAGTAGATGAGCCAGCTAGACAACCTCTGCAGCAGTGTTGGCCAGGGCACGATATTCTGATTCAGAACTGGATCGTGAGACTGTAGGTTGTTTCTTAGCGCTCCAGGATACAAGGTTCCCACCAAGAAACACTACATAACCATAGGTAGAACGCCGAGTCTCGAGGAAACGTGCCCAATCAGCATCTGAATATCCCATCACCTCAGTAGATGACACAGAGCTGAAAGAGAGACCAAGATGCATGGTTCCACGAACATAACGAAGGATGTGAGTCACAACAGCAAAGTGATCGTCCCGGGGATCCTGAAGAAACTGACTAACTAAATTAACTGCAAAAGCCAGACCAGGACGAGTGATGGTTAGATACTGAAGCGCACCGACGAGTGAGCGGTATAAGGTGGGATTGGCAAACTTCCCACTGGTACTGCTATGAAGCTGAGACTGTGGCAGAAAAGGGGTGGAAACTGCAGCAGCATCAGTCATACCAGCTCGACGCAGGATATCTCGAGCATACTTAGCCTGACTCAAGAACAAGCCAGACCGTGACGAAGAAACCTCTAAGCCAAGGAAATAGTGAGCATGGCCCAAATCCTTGATGGAAAACTCCCGATCAGTGCGGGCAATGAACTGGCTGATGAGAGCTGGATCATTGCCTGTGAGGATGATATCATCAACGTAGAGCAGAAGGTAAAGCAAGGTGGTACCCTGGGAGTAGACAAATAATGACGTGTCAGCGGAACTACACCGAAAGCCAAGAGTGCAGAGATAGGTACTGAAGCGTTGAAACCATGCACGAGGAGCCTGTTTGAGACCATAGATGGTCTTTCGCAAGCGGTAAACATAATCAGGACGAGTTGGATCTTTGTAGCCAACAGGTTGAGCCATGTAAACTGGCGTATCAAGAACACCATTTAGGAAGGCATTTTTAACGTCAAGCTGATGAAGAGGCCATCTGCGCATGGTGGCAATGGCAAGGATGGTGCGAACTAATGCAGCCTTGATCACAGGACTGAAGGTGTGCTCAAAATCAAATCCAGGAACCTGCGAATATCCCTTAGCAACAAGGCGGGCTTTATGACGACCAACATTACCGTCAGGCCGGTACTTCAAACGGAACACCCATTTCGATCCAACAATATGACACCGGGTGGACGAGGAACTAACTCCCATGTATTTTGCTGACGAAGGGCAGTCATTTCCTCATTCATAGCAGCAACCTATTGTTGATCACGAAGTGCAGCTCGATAGTCGCGAGGCTCTGTTTGGGCAAGCAAGATCGAAAGGAGACCGGTGGCAACGAAATCTGGAGGCAGGTCTTTGGTTCGACGAGTATCATCGTGATGGCGAGTGACCATATGATGCATTCGTGCAGGCTGCGGATCATCAGAATTAGAGTCAGACGACGATGAACTAGAGAACATCGGAGTGGTAGGAGACTGAGGCGGAGTATCCAAAATGGTGTTCGGAACCAGTGCGGGAGGCGTGACAGTTTTTGAATCAGGAGAGCACATCAAACATGGAGAAGTAGGCACAGTCTGCTCTGCTGGAGAAACCACAGGCTGAACAACTGGTAAGTCAGCATCAATAAAAGCAGAAACATCTAAGGAAGAAAAAGATGATTCTGAACGATTGGATGGAGCAAGAGGGAAGCAAGTCTCATCAAACCTAGCATGGCGAGTGATGTAAACACGTCTGGTGGCTTGATCCAGGCACCGGAAACCTTTGTATTGAGAGCTGTAGCCGATGAAACACAAGGGATGCTTCGTGGAGAGAGCTTGTGCTCTGCATAGGGACGGACAAAAGGATAAACTCTGCAGCCAAAAGGGTGAAAGTTGGAGTATACTGGTTTGCGATCATATAGTAGTTCATACGGAGATGACCCATCGAGGACTGGTGTTGGTAGTCGATTGATAGTATGAACTGCTGCTCTAAAAGCGTCATCCCAATAAGATAGTGGTAAATGAGAATGAAATAGCATAGTAAGCCCCATCTCAGTGACATGGCGATGTTTACGTTTGGCCCGTCCATTCTGCTGAGGTGTATGTGGACAAGAGATTTGATGATGAATTCCCTTTTTAGCAAAATGAGCCCGTAGGCGATTATTAATAAATTCCGTTCCCCCATCGCTCTGAAAGACCTTAATGCGGGCAGAGAGTTGATTCTCTACGAATGCCTCAAACTGGAGATAGATATCCACAAAGTCTGATTTGCGGTGGAGAGGGTAAAACCAGGTAAAGCGCGAATGATCATCAACAAATATGGCATAATAGACAAAACCGTTTCCAGACAATACAGGAGAAGGTCCCCATAAGTCACAGTGGACTAAATTAAGCACATGCAGAGTTCTTTTATTATTCTCAACAAATGAAAGCCTTTGACCTTTTGCCATAACACAAGGGGCGCAGGTGTGGGGAGTAGGCAACACAGAAGAAACAGATAATACCCCAGCTTTATCTAAAAGGGAAATAATATTATGGGACACATGTCCTAGGCGGGCATGCCACAATTCAAAAGATGCCCAACTTTTAGTATTCTGAATAAAAGAAATCAATGCTGCCTCTCCACGATCCAGCACGTAGAGCCCATTCTCACTGCGGCCCCTTCCCACGACTGACCTGGTTACCTTGTTCTGAATAATAAAGGATTTGTCATCAAAAGTAATCAAAACACCAAGATCACGGGTTAACTTGCTAATAGACATTAAGTTTTTGGTAATATGGGGCACAACGAGCACATCAGTTAATCGTAAGGATGGGGTAAGCTTATAATCACCATGATGTGTAATAGAAATATGAGAGCCGTTTCCAACAAGAACTTGAGAATTACCAGTATAAGGAGTGACACTTTCTAAAGCAGAGAAAGAGGATGCCATATGATTGGTCGCGCCTGAGTCGATGTACCAATCAGGGGCACGAGCAGCTGGTTCAAGTTGGAATGAGGACTCGGCAAGCTGAGTAGATTCTACGGGACGAGGAACCAAACGATAACACGAATTGGCTGAATGACCTGGTTTCCTGCACCACTGACAGACCAGACCTCCACCACGTCCACGATCACCACCAGAGCGTTCACCACGTCCACGGCCATAGGAACGGCCTCCACGGGCGGCGCGTGTGCCAGACGCACCGCCACCACGCGCCGGCGCGTGATCCCACGCGTGGCCACCTGCTGGACGATCGGCCGCCAGAAAAGTGGTGGGCTGGGCTGCAGATTGAGTCTGAACACTATTGTTTCCATCTCCTGAGAGGGTGGAGAGAAAAGCTTCATGGTTTTCGGCCCGGGCAACAACGTCGACATAATTCGACGTCGGCGAAAGATTCATGATGGGGGCGCTGAAATCTCTGTATTCTGGGCCGAGAGCAGTGACGAACCACAACACCTGATCATCATTGGAAGGGGCAGCATCCATGGTGGTGAGTTGATCGAAGATGGCCTTGAACTTGAGATGCAGGTCGTGCACCAAGCCGGTGCGGCGGAGATTAAGTACTTGAACACGAAGCTTGAGAATGCTGGACTTGCTCTTGTTCTGATATACTGTAGAAACAGTATCCCATATTTGCTGGGAAGTTTCACAGCCGAGGACCTCCGCCATGGCTTCCTCGAAAAAGAAGACCGCGGCATCATAGGTTGCCTTTTCAGCGGCATTACCTGGTGACGAAGAGGCGGCAGAAGAAGGTGGTGATGGCATGGGCGGACATGGATGGGATCCGTCCAAAAAACGGAAGAGATTCTGTGATCTGAGTATGTGGCGAACCTGGGTTTTCCAAAGCATGAAATTCTCAGATGATAGTTTGATGTTGAGCATGTGGATTAGGGTATTATATGGTAGCTTTTCATCAGAAACAGCAAGCTTGGATTGGCCGGAAGTTGACATGGTGATGAAAAGAAAAGGGGGAGGTAGAATATTAAGCAGTAGTGCTGCGAAAAAAAAAAAGAAAAAGAGGAGAGATGGATCAATGCTCTGATACCATGAAAGTGTGAAAGGCTTAATTCTTTAGCCTCTGTATTAATCTCAATATATAGGGTACAATGAGGTGTATAAAAGGAATGTACAACTATGATCTTATCACAATGACAACTATGATCTTATCACTAATAATCAGAATCAATCAAATATCTTCTATCCTTACACAATTGAAAAAGGCGTCTAGTGAAAACATTTGAAATAATGGAACATGATGAATGCCCAACTTGGTGAAAACTAATAGCTCTTGAACAACTGGTAATTATTATCAACATGTTTTATCCGCTTGCGTTGAATAAGGTTATGGACTAAAAAGACTTTACTACTATTATCACGTAGAAGAATATGAAGTGAGGTAGAAGCAACATGGAGTTCCTACGGAAAATGGATGTCATATTAAAATCATTAACCTTTACTATAATACTAGTAACTAATATTATATAAAAGTGATTCATGATTTATCACCTTTCAATCTTCGTATATGTTTGATGCGTTAAACTCAAATCCAATACTGAAAGCTGCTACTGATTGTCATGTATAAGTAAAAAAATCAACCTTATTAGTATGAGTGTGATGTCTCTTAGCAGGAGGCTAAAATAAATTCGTAAGTATCATAACTAAAATAAATAAAATTATATTAACGTGGGTTGAAGAGACCACTTCAATACCAGGTTAAGTATAACTACTTGTGTAATTGTCGATGTTGCCTTCTTCAAGAAGGGAGGGGCCTCATCCCTAGAAAAGGGCATAGATGGGAGATCCGGAATGGTGAAGGTTATACTAGAGTTTGTATTTTTAATAAATATATAAAATAATAGTACATTCTTTTATATTTATAAGATTGTAACTATCATACTCACTATAAAATACAAGTTGACTGAAGTAATGATATCATCTATTCAGAGATATCAATCTTACATTATTCACACGATACAATCATTGGCGGAACCAATGGTACGCTAGGTAGGGTTGGAGCCCTACCTAGATCGGCGGCCGGAGCTAGGAGGAGGCGGGAGCGCGTCTCCGGCGCGGCGGCAGCAAGGGCCAAGCCCTGCTCGCCGGAGAAGAAGGCCGCGTGCGGCCTTCTTTTTTTTTAATTCATACGTACTAAAACGACGTCGTTTCGTTTGGCCTTATTTTTTTAATACCTTAGTAGTAAAACGACGTCGTTTCACTAAGTAATATAAAAAAATGAAATCAGAAATGGAATGGGCCAAAAACTGAGCCCAATCCAATAGCCAAACATTAATCCATTCTATAAAGCATGCTTGGGGGCGAGAAGAACAGCAAGTCAGCACTTCTCCTTCCTCTGCCTCACAGCCTCGCTCTCCGCCGTCCGCTGCCGCGCCGTCGCGCCATTGCCGTCCGCCACCGGCTGCTGCCTGCCTGCCTCGTCCCGCCGGCCGCCTCTCCAAACCACGGCAAGTCTTCTCTAGTTCTCTTTATGTCTTTATGCTAATATTTATTAATTTTAGGGTTTATAATTTATTGTCTTTTTAATTTATTTCTTCAAAACTTAAATATGTGTATAATGTGAACATGATTTTTGGATTGGATGTTGAATTGAATTTATATGGTTGTATTATATATGATTGTTGAAGTTTAGTTGAATTGTATAAATTGATTTAGTTGAATTGCAGATTTAGTTGGAATTTAGTTGAAATTATAATTGTTTGATTTATTTTGTATAATTGTATGTGACAATGAAATTGTCAATTTGTCATAATCGGTTTATGGAATTATCAATTAGGGATATTTGTTAAATTGAATTTAGATGAATATGATTTTATAAAATTTTTATTTTCATTTGTTAATTATCAATTAGGGATATTTTGTTAAATTGAATTTGAATCGATGAAAAATAAATTAATTTACATATTTTTCCTATTTGATATTTAATAGGTTATGGATAAATTTTTAATTCGAAGTAGCGGATTAAAGAGATCGAATGAATCTAATGAACAAAGGCACAATGAAGAGGGTAGTAGTACAAAACAATCTCGTGTAGAATTCAATCAGAATGATGTTATAAGTGATCCCGGGCTACGTAAACCTATTGAAGAGATTGATGTTTCTATTAGAGATGAAGTGCTAAGAGAATATATATTAAGAGGTCCCTGCCAACCTAAGAATCATACTTTTCCAAAGACAGTGTTCAATGATGAATTTAGAAATTTTCAAAAGGGTTGGTTTGATGAATTTAATTGGTTGGAGTATAGTGTTTCAAAGGATGCAGCCTTTTGTTTTCCTTGCTATCTTTTTAAGAATTCGGCAAAGGGGACGGCATATACTGTGGATGGGGTGATGAATTGGAAGAATGCCCTTAAAGTATTTAGGAAACATGCTAAGAATGTGGATGGAATTCATCATGGTGCAGCAATCAAATTGAGAAATTTTAGCCTTCAAAAGCAAAGTATCTCACATTGTTTGGATGGTCATTTCACCGAAGCAAAAAAGGCATATCGCACACGTTTGAATGCGGTTTTGGATGTGACAAGATACTTGTTAAATCAAGGTTTGGCTTTTCGTGGTCATGATGAAGGTTGGGATTCCCTCAACAAGGGTAATTATCTTGAATTGGTTGAATGGTATTGCAAGCGAAGTGAAGATGTTGCTAAGGTAATGAATGAAAATGCTCCCGGAAATTGCAAGTTGACATCCCCCAGAGTTCAGAAACAGCTCTCAAGTGCTTGTGCTGGCGAGGTAACTGATGCTATTGTTAATGACATTGGAGATAGTGTATTTTCTATTCTTGTTGATGAGGCTCGAGATGCATCAATAAAAGAGTAAATGGGGGTTGTTTTGAGATATGTCAACAAACAAGGATGTATTCTTGAGCTTTTTCTTGCTCTTGTGCATGTTTCCAATACTAAAGCTATTACTTTGATGGAGACTCTTAAGTAACTGTTTGTAGATAAGAAATTGTCCTTGTCAAAATTGAGAGGCCAAGGATATGATGGGGCTTCAAATATGAGAGGGGAGTTCAATGGATTGCAAGCTTTGATATTGAAAGAAAACTCTTCTGCGAGGTATATTCATTGCTTCTCTCACCAACTTCAATTGGTTGTTGTTTCTGTTGCATATTGTACTCTATCTGTGGGTGAATTTTTTGGGTATCTTGTTCAAACTGTGAATCTGGTTGGAGGTTCATGTGTTAGAAAAGAGATGCTTGTGCAATTAGAACATGCTAGACTTGTAGAGGCATTGGAGAGTGGGGACAAGGTTAGTGGAAGAGGCAAAAATCAAGAAATGAGTTTGAGAAGGCCTGGTGATACACGTTGGGGATCACATTACAATACTATTCTTCGCTTTGAGGCTACGTGGTCTTCAATTATTCAAGTGCTTCTTAACATCTGTGAGCATGGCAATTTAGTTGAAAATGCCTCTACAGCAAAGGGTTTGATTGATAGAATGGAGAGCTATGAATTTGTGTTTTGTATGTTTTTGATGAAGCATTTGTTGGGAGCTACAAATCAATTGTCCCTTGCCTTGCAACAAAGAGATCAAAATATTTCGATGGCTGTGTGAATGATGAATAGAATGAAGACTGAATTGCAAGAATTCAGAGATTGTGGTTTTGATAAATTATTGGATGGAGTCAACACATTTTGTGTGAAGCATGAGATCACATTAGACGTGATGGAAGCACAACGGAAAATTCGTCACCGTTCTAGACGACGGGGAGAAATGTCAACCAATCATGATTTCTACCGTGTTGATATTTTTCTTCAGGTACTACTTTAATATTTACATAGTTTAATTTATTTTGTTTATAATATTTTATGTGTATTTTTTATCTTACTGTTATATTTTTTATTGTTTCAATACTAGACCGTTGACAAGATGATTCTTGAAATGAATCATCGATTTTGCGAAGCAAACTCGGAATTACTCACTTGTATTGCATGCCTTGATCCGAGAGAAAGATTTGCCATGTTTGATGTTGGTAAGTTGCTTCGCCTTGCTGAACTTTATCCGGATGACTTCTCCCTTGTTGAGCGTTTAGAACTAGAGCAACAACTTGATTTCTTCATTCATGATGTGAGAGATGATGATGCCTATTCGGCCATCAATGATCTTGGAAGTCTTGCTCAGCATATGGTTCGATCACGTAGCATGGTACTCTATCCATTGGTATATCGTCTGATTGAGTTAGCATTAGTTCTACCAGTTGCAACTGCTTCAGTTGAGCGAGTTTTTTATGCCATGAAGAATATCAAGACCGATCTTCGTAATAGAATGGGAGATGAATGGTTGAACGATGTTATGACGGTATATATTGAAAAAGATATTTTTGTTAAGATTGAGAATGAACCGATTATGCAACGTTATCAAGCCATGGAGTCTCGTAGATATCTGTTGCCCCCACCTTTTTCTAGTTCTACTTCTAGTAATTCGAGCATTAGAAAGTAGTTATTTTAGTAGTTTAGTGAACTTGTAAAAATATTATTGTATGCTACTTGATTTATTATATTATGTAGTATTTTTCATTATTGTTGAGTTGAATTTTTAAAATTTATATGTCATTAATATTTATCACCCTTTCTTCCCTCCGTCAATTCCCTCCTCAGCCGAGAGCCCTTCGCCACCAGGTCTCCGCCGCGACGCCACCGGAAGCTGCCTCGTCCCGACGCCTCGGCACGCCGACCCCAAAAATTTTTCAGCCTCCCCTGAAAAAAATTTCTGATTCCGCCCCTGGATAAAATATAACTTGTATGTACTCTATTCGACGCACACAGACGATCCCATGGAAATTGAACCCAGACCAAATAATCCGTAGGTCCTGCGACAAATTTTAATTAGGGCACGGCTCATTTTAAGGAGAAAGTCATATGGTTTTTACATAAATTCATTCACAGTCCACAATTACTTTTATATTAAATATTTTAATTTTTTATAAAATTTAAATATTATATTTTAAAGGTTAAAACAAGTAATAATATGTATTTGAATGTAAAAATATTAAAATATATAACATAAGAATTTATTCTAAAATTTTAAATTTAGTATATAATTTAACAAATATAATGTATAAGATAAAAAATAAGTGACCTGCACATGCCACCTATCAGGAGAGCTAATACATTTCTTGAACGATAATGGTGAAGTATATTTATTTGTTTTCTCGAATGATGCATCCCAATGTGTTTTAAACCATGATAGTAGGATATTGTGATTTTGTGAGGAGAGTTTTAATTTATAAATTAAAATGTATCCACGTCAAAATAAACAATTAGAAACAATATAAGACATCAAAGTTTGATGTGCAGATAAATCTTTTTCTCAATTTTTTAAACGAAAATTTGTAATATAAATGATTGTTTCATTTGCAGATTTTAAAAATAAAATAATACTTGCTTTTAATTAAAATTAGAATTAAGTGTTAAAATTATCCAATGTTTTGGCCGAAAGTGTTAGTCTAACCATCTAAAATCTGAAAGTGCGAATTTAATCCTATGTTTTAGAGAGAAAAAGGCCAATCTAATCCTGATAACCTCAAATTGGCCGTAATTCAGTAACTAACCATTACACCTTGTTGAAAAACATTAAAATTTTAGGAAATTTGAAAGGACTGTATTAACAAAAACTTTTCCGTTTTTTCCTTTTTCCCTAACAAAAACTTTCCACCAGCAACACCTTTTCCATCGGCTGATTCCCCACCAGCCACAACCCTTTTCCATCTGCCACAAAACTTTTCCACTGGGGACGACCTCTTCTTCTTCCCAGGAATGCCCTTTTCTTCTTCTTCTCCATCACTCACCTTATTCTTTCCAGCGGTTTAAGGTTTGGTGGTGGGTCGACTCAGAGGAGAAGCGAGTTGACTGGGGGATGGACGAGTTGAAGCGCTCGGAGATGGTGCGACCGTGGAAGAGGGTTTTGATGTCGACAACTTTGTTGGAGCCGTGGGGACTATCGGGTCTAGTACGCAGATGAATCCATCTAGATGCTATTCGGGTCAGGTTTGGATTTAAATTTGGAATTGGGGTTGGGTGGAAGGGTGGTGACGGGGCGGTGGCAAGGTTAGTGGGTGGAAGGGTTGTAGTGGCGGCAATTTAGGTTTGGTGGTCAATTTAACAAGAGAGTTTATCAAAAAAATAAGGTGAGATTTTCAAAGAGACATGTGCAATATATTTCAAGTAAAAGTGTTGGAGAAAACCAGTAGCTAAATTCGACCGTTGAATGCAAATTACAAGTATTTCGATGATGTTTGCAAACGGAAAGGGTAGAGTTCAATGCTATTCTGGAACTTTGGAATGACCAAAATATAATTTGCTTCTGAGAATTAATAAGTGTAAAATCCCTCAAGGCTCAAACCACCAGGTGAAATTATGACACAGCATGGTAACGGTAAACTAAAGAGATCTCCATTTAGCTACATGGCTACAGTAAATGTGTTCCTAATGGTCATTATTGACCATCATTCGACCCACCATAGTAAAGTAATCCTTGTAGTACTAGGAGTACAATTTTTATTTTATTTTTGTTATTCTCTCTATCTAAAAAATAAATAAAAAATACTCTCTTTCTACCAAAAAAAAGAAAAAGAAGTATATTTTTTCGTTACTCCACCATTTTTCGGGTCAAAATTGAAATTTTCTGGCCTGGATCAAATAGACCGGTAGTTTACTCTCATGTATTGTATTTTTTTCAATCTTAATAGATCAATTTAATCTATTAGTTTAGATTTATTCGTGACTGCTAGTATTTTTCTATTATTTTGATGTGATTTTTTCTTACAAATTTTACTTTACTATCTTTGATAAGAAATCTAAACTCTTTCCTTGTAGGAAATATTATAAATAGTAGTTACCCTATAGAATTAGCTATAGATGATAATTTCCTTATACACTTAGAATCCTATTGCTGTTAGACTTTGGTTTGTTGTACCCCTATATATTGTAATTCTCATGAGATGTGCCATTGATGTGAAATCAATGCAACATAATAAAGTCTTTTATTGGGTTATTGGACCGATAGAAGTCCAAGATACTTTAAAATTTAATATGGTATCAGAGCCCCATGTTGGGTTACTGGGCTGATGCGTGGATCTGTCATTCTTTTCAAAGGCAATAAGGGCATAGTAGCCTTTTTCTTCTATTCTTGGGATTAAACCAGTGCAGCTGGAAATCGGTTGCAGGTGAGCTGCCTTCCAACGGATTCATTACATATTTTCTGTTGAAGGAGGTTACCTGCAAGTGGTAAGGTGGTTAGAGAGCTGGAGTATATACTCATGAAATTGGAAAGCATTAGGCATTTGTTGAATTGTGATATATTTTGGCCGATCAGATTCTCTCTCTCTCTCATCTATATACTTCTCTGCTCTCTCCTCATTCTCGGTTCTCTTTGTAAAATTTGGCAAACATTTACTGATTTAGTGCTATTAATCTTTTAAGAGCATTACATTTGGTATCAGAGCTGGTAGGTCCTTGGAAATTCATGGTGGATAACACAAGAACAAGGTTGTTTGAGGGACACTTGAAGGAACTTGATGCAAAAGGGGAAGCAATTTCAAATGAAATTGCTATGGTTTGAAGGAGAAATACGAGAAGCATGATGAGAAGATCAATGCTACGGTGGAAAACACTTTGAAGGATTTTCAAGCGGAGCTGTCAAAGAGGCTGGAGCTGATTCTAGATTCGTGTCAGAAGAACAACCAAGGTGAAGAAACTCCTGATTCTTCTTCATCTGTCAAAGCTGTCAAGCAAAATTCACACACTGTGGAGCAAGGGAATGTTGGTGTTTTATGAAACACAAAGCTATTTAAGTATAATTGGATTCGAGTAATTGTAAACTCGTGATGTTAAAACAAGTTTGGTGGTGCAGAGTGCACACTTGTAAAAACTATCTACGAGGTTACATTTTTTGGATAAGTATTAAAACTGTGTTGGTTAGACTAACCTGTCTTATCCTTATGTGAAAAAATGCATCATTCTATATATCTCCGTATTTATTTATAATTCTGATGGAGGTGGTGTGTAGTGTCTAATTCCTTGACTGAAAGGATGAGGATGAATTAAGGATTGTGTACGGGATGTAGTGTTGGCATCATGCCTAACTCACTGCATTGTCCTAGAAGGATGAAAAGTTGTGTCATTTCAGAATTTGTTCGTAACATTTCTGATAGCTACATTGTTTGGTATAGAACAATGAAGTGGTGTGTCTCTTCACAACATTTGTTTCTTATATATACATGTGTACACATGCATGGTGTTAGATGTGGAAGAACACAAAATAGACAAACAAGAAACACACACATGACCAGGGAAAAAGACAAGATTTTTCCAGAAATATATAGCAACCAAAAATACGGGTACTCAAAAGTATTCTCATGATTCAAGCCTAGAACAAGAGGGATTCTCGATTGTTTTATCCTCGGAGGGAATTCGTGTAACCCAGGGCTGTAATAGGGTCGAATTACTCTTTAAGGAAAGCGTACGTAACGCGACTCACATCGATATCCAAGAAAAGTTTTACCACAATCATCCAAGCGTAATTTTGTCATTCCATTATAATGCATTATTACAGCATATTCCCCAACAGGGAAGGGTGATGCTGAGGAGTTCAAATCACGTTCAAGGTCGGCAGTGCTACATAATCCTAGGATCGTGATGAACGAGCCTAAGTTCGTGGTGAATGAAGGATTTGAACAAGAGTGTAAAGAAATATGAGAAATAATATTTTGATTGTGGAAAGTGTTGATTTCTTCCATTGGTGAATGTAGGTATTTAAGGTTACAATATCTAACTAATTCTCACCTAACGCGGGATACATTTTAACAACTCTATCTAGAATTTTTGACTAGCAACTAATTCTAACAACTATGGTAAATGTACATGTGGAAGGGTAAAATGTATATACGGTTAACAGTCCCCCGCAAGCTCATGGTCGAGGATGGACATGAAGCTTGGACCATAGAGTCGCAAAATGCTGATTTCCAATAGCCTTAGTGAAGATATCTGCAGTTTGATTAAGAGACCGGACATGGCGAACTGTGAGATCGCCCGAGGCAACCTGTTCCCGGACGAAGTGGTAGTCAATCTTGATGTTTTTTTACCGCTGATGAAAGACTGGATTTGCAGTTAAGAAAGTAGCACTCAAGTTGTCACAGAGCAGTATAGGAGGACGCTGGACAGAGACCTGCATTTCCTGAAGAAGTTGCTGAAGCCACATGAGTTCAGCAGAGGCGAAAGCAATGGCACGGTACTCCGCTTCAGTGCTTGAGCGAGCAACAACATTCTGTTTACGAGAGGACCAACTGATAAGGTTTCCACCAAAGTAAATTGCAAAGCCATACTGAGAACGACAATCATCAAGATCAGACGCCCAACCTGCATCAGAAAAGGCCACAAGGCGAGAATCATTTGCCTTTTGCAGTAACAAACCAGATGAAAGCGAGCCCTTAAGATATCGGAGAATGCATTTGACTGCACACCAATGGTCCTCAGTAGGAGAATGCATGAACTGACAAACTCTGTTAACAGCATAGGATATCTCAGGCTGAGAGATGGTAACATATTGGAGAGCTCCAACAATGCTGCGATAAAGAGATGGATCACAGAGTACTTTTCCAGAAGTAACCAAACGAGAGCCAGGCTCAGCAGGAGAACATATAGGCTTAGCGCCAGACATATCACTCCGTTCTAGAATGTGACAAATGAACTTCTGCTGAGACAGGTGAAGGGAGGAACCATGTCGAGCTAGCTCAATGCCGAGGAAGTAGTGAAAAGAGCCAAGGTCCTTTAAAGCAAAGTCATGATGTAACAGGAGGACAAACTCATTAATGAATGGTGTGTGAGACTCGGTAATGACAAGATCATCCACGTAAACAAGAACATAGACCACATGAGAGCCGGAAGTCTTGACAAAAAGAGACGGGTTTGAGATACATGCCTTGAAACCAAGGGGAACAAGAGAGGCAGTGAGCTTGTGGAACCAGGCCCTGGGAGCTTGCTTTAAGCCATAGAGAGCTTTCCGAAGCTTGCAAACATGAGTGGGTTTGTCAAGAGCAGTGAAACCTTGTGGTTGCTCCATGAAGATAGTTTCTGAAAGGTCACCGTGGAGGAAGGCATTATTCACATTAACCTGTCGAAGGGGCCAACCTGCAGAGATAGCCAAACTCAGCACCAGACGAATAGTAGTGGGCTTGACCACGGGACTAAACGTGTCAAAGTAGTCAATTCCTGCTTCCTGAGCCCTTAGCCACAAGACATGCTTTGTAACGCTCAATGGAGCCATCAGATTTCCTCTTGACCCTGTAAACCCACTTACAACCAACAACATTAGCATCCAAGGGACGAGGGACTAAGTCCCAAGTCCTATTAATCATTAAAGCATCATATTCAGATTGCTTTGCATGCTGCCAATTGGGATCTTTACAGGCTTGATGAAAGAGTTTGGGTTCAAGAGATGTAGTAAGTGCTACAGGAAACGGATATTTGGTGGATAAAAGAGCTTTGGGTTTAAGGGAATATGTGACAGAATGAGTGGTCATGTTATGAATAGACCGATCAGAGGGACGAAACCAGGTAGGTGCATTGTCATAGGGTGGAGGTGCAGCCAATGTGAAGTGTGAAGGTGATTGCGATGGTGAAGACTCGGACGGTGATAGGAGTGAAGAGTCGGATAGTCATGTAGAAGGAGATGGAGGAGGGGACGGGGACGGTGGAAGAGAGGTAAGAGATGGTCGTGGGGAGGGTGAGGGTGGAGTGGTATGAGTGGGGGGTAAATATGTGGAAGGGGAATGATGAGTTGAAGGTAAGGGAATGAAAGAAATTGGATTGGAGAAGGACGGGGGAGATGGGGTAGATGACATGTTAGGATAGGGAAAAACTATCTCGTCAAAGGCAACAAAACGAGAGATGTATGTGCGAGAGGTGGGTAGGTGAAGACATTGATATCCCTTATGCTTGGAACTGTAGCCAAGAAAGATGCAGGGAAGAGATCGATACTCAAGCTTGTTGGCAGTGTATGGACAAAGAAAGGGATAGCAAAGACAGCCGAAGGATCGAAGAAGACTGTAGTTAGGTACTTTGTTATAGAGGCATTGATAAGGAGATTTGTGAGAGAGAATGGGTGTAATTGTGCGGTTGATGAGATAGACGGTAGTATGAAAAGCTTGCTCCCAGTATTTGGTGGGTAGTCGAGAGTGAGCAAGGAGAAAAAGGCCTTTCTCAACAATCGTGCGATTACGACGTTCGGCAGAGCCGTTTTGTTCAGGGGTGTGAGGACAAGAGACTTGATGTCGGATTCCATGGGAGGCGAGTAGTGTAGAAACATTGCGGTATTCACCGCCCCAATCAGATTCAGGTGGTAAATGTACATGTGGAATGGTAAAATGTATATAAGGTTAACAAAGAGGATTGGAAGAGCAAGATCAGACGCAACTCCGGAACAAGCAGTCGAGAATTGAACTTCCTACATTCTTTGGTTTCAAAGCCAAAGAGTGGTTGAGGAAGTGCGATAAATTTTTCAGCTACTTTGAAATCTACGATCCTAGCAGGATGGAAGCAATTGAAATCTATTTGGAAAGAAAGGCAGAAGTGTGGTTTCATAGTGAGAAGGCTGCTAGAGGACATATGACTTGGAAAGAGTTTTTAGAAGCTTTGTTCAAGAGGTTCACATAATTAGGAGGAAGATATGAGTTTGAAGAATTCAATATGCTCTATCAACGTGGCAATGTCATATCCTATCAAGAGCTCTTTGAAGATTTGAAAGCTTTGGTACCGAGTAAGGATCCTAGACCACCTGAATCTTATTTGAAAGCTTTGGCATATTAGATTGGCCCACTACACATAACATCAAAGAACTGAGGGGATTCTTAGGTTTGACAGGCTATTACAAAAGGTTCATAACAAATACGGAGTGATTTGTTAACCTCTCCACAATCTATTGAAGAAAGATGCATTTAAAGGACTCCTGAGGCTACCAATGTATTTGAGTAGTTGAAGAAAAATCATTACTTCCGCACCAGTATCGAAAATCTCTGAGTTCAGTAAACCATTTGTCATTAAAATCGATGCTTGTGAAACTGGTATGGGAGCAGTGTTGATGCAAGATCAACAACCCTTGGCTTTTCTCAGTAAGTCTTTCTGCCCACATGTGAGAAAAAATTACTGGTTGTGGTTATGTCTTTAGACAAATGGAAACACTAATTAGTGGGCAACAAGTTTGTGATCATAACTGATCACCAAAGTTTGAAATACTTAATAGAGCTGAAACTTACTAGTGCCCTTCAACATAAATGGATAGCTAATCTCTTGGGATTGGATTTTGAAATCCAATACAAGCCTAGGATACAAAATAGAGTGGCTGAAGCTATTTCCAGGTTACCTCAAGAGAAAGAGAAAACTGGTTCTGAGAAAAATATTCAGTGCAACATTGTGTGGGATAAGGCTTTGGATGGATATGAGGATCATTATACTGACAGTTTGATTGACTTGGGATTATGGGATGTGAATCATCAGAGAAGAATAGAGAAAGAACCATTATGGGAGGATAGTAATCAGAAGAGCATGGAATCTATACTGATCAAATAAAATCCAATGAATAAACATACAGACACTGAGCTAATTGACAAGAGCAATGTATCTAAACTCTTTTGCAGGGCTGGGAAAATTACTTCTTCAGTAGTTCATGTGTGGATGGAACAACTGAGAGATAGTTATATGGGAGATAAAGAATCCCAACAACTGATTGAAACTACAGTGCTACACTATATCAGGATAAAAAGTACAGTTATGTTGGGGGAATTCTAAAGAAAGGGGATAGGATCTTTGTTAGCAAAAGTGAAAGTATCAGGTCAAAATTTTTATCTACAATGCATTCCTCAACACTAGGGGGATACTCAGGGAAAGGTGCTATGATAAAGAGGGTGATGTCAATATTCTTTTGGCCTAACATTAAGCAGGATATAATAGAGTTCATCAGAGTTTGCATCACTTGTCAAAGAAATAAGAATGGGCATTGCCATTCTCATGGTCTATTACAACCATTACCTATCCCTAATCAGGCCTAGACTCATGTGACCATGTATTTCATAGAAAAATTACTACGATCTGAGGGTTATGACACTGTCTTAGTTGTGGTTGATAGACAAACTAAGTATAGTCATTTTACTGCCTTATCTCACCCTTTCTCAGCCAGTCAGGTTGAAAATATTTTTTGATACCATTTACAGGTTACATGGAGTTCCTAGCTCCACAACTACTGACCGGGACAAAGTTTTCACAAGCCATTTATGGAAAGAACTCTTTTCCAAGCTGGGAGTTAAGATACAATTCATCACATCCTATCATCCCAAATCTGATGGCCAACAGAGCGAGTTAATCAGGTTTTGGAACATTTCTTGAGATGCTTTTGTGGCGAAAAACCTGACAGCTGGAAGTCTTGGTTGGGAGCGGGTGAAAGATGGTACAACACAAACCATCACACTGGATATAAGATGACACCATATGAGGCCTTATATGGAGCTAAACCTATGGATTTACCAATGGGAGACTTCACAGGATATGGCCACCCCAGCTGCTCAGAATGTGTTGTTTCAAAGAGAACATATAAACCAATTGCTGCAGGAGAATTTGAAGAAAGCTCAGGAACGAATGAAATATTTTGCTGATGAGAAAAGGACAGAAAGAGCATTTGAAGCAGGCAAATGGGTATATCTGAAACTTCATAGGTATCAGCAACAGTCTGTGCAACTGAGAATCCATAATAAATTTGCAGCTAAATATTACGGTCCTTCTCAGATTGCCAAAATGATAGGGGGAGTGGCATATCAGTTAGTGATGCCTGAGCACAATAGAGTGCATCTATTATTCCATGTTTCCTTGCTTAAGAAACATCATGGGACTGTTCCAGCTAGTATTGATCCTATTCCCGATGCCACATTCATTTATGAAGCTACTCTGGAGCCTTTTCAAATCTTACAAAGGAGGTTGATCAGTAGAAATGCTCAAAATGTTACCCAATGGCTCATGCAGTGGAAAGAACAAGCAGTCAAAGATGCATCTTGAGAGGATGCTGATTATATCAAGAGTCAAGTGCTCATATGACCCTATGTTTTGAGGGTTTGTGCTAATATGACCCTGTGAAGTTGAAAAGTGCTATTGTAACCCTGTGTTTTGCTAAAATGTGCTAATATAACCCTGGAGACCTGAATTTGGCCGGAAATACTTGAAATGACTATTATACCCCTATTTTTTTAAAAATAAAAAATAAAAAGGTTAAAAGACAATTATGCCCTCAGAAGTCTTCTGCTCTTTTCTTCTTCTTCCTCGTCTTCTGCTCGTTTATTCTTCTTTCGCTTTTCTGCCCTCATAAGTCTTTTCTTCTTCTTCCTCTTCTGCTCTTTTCTTCTTCCTCTTTTCTTCTTCCTCTTTTCTTCCTCCTCTTTTCTTCTTCCTCCACTAGCCTCCAACCCCAAATCCGCCATTAGCTTGGGTTGGATTCGTCCGGATCTTCTCAGATCTTCTTCTTCTTGAGCTTCTCCGAAGAGGCATCGGGCGGAGTGGGTCTGGAGATTTGAAGAACTTCAAGGTTAGAAAATTGCTTTTTCTTGGCTGGCTTACTTGATATATTCACGGGTCTTGGAAGCATCACTTGATAGTTGTGGTCGGGTTCGTACCTATGGAACCCGGCCGGCCTGTTTCTGGGTTCTTATTCGGATGGCGAAGTGCAATTGTTTTTGGCTCCTCCAAGCTGGAAATAAGGTTCACGATGGCCGGAGGAAGGATTGCTATAGGAGATAAGGCAAGACTACAACAAGAGGGAATTCGAGGTGTTAGAATTCAGAGTTTTCGGTCTTTCGAGAACTTCCGTTTATCCCTCCGGCCAAATAGGCCAGAATCTAACTCTCTGGCGAAGTCGGCGCTCTGACCGAAGCCCGCAAATCACGGTCTCCACCTGTGCCTCCTCGTCGTCGTCGTCGTCGACCTCCTCGGACTCCGGCACGGCGTAGGCGGAGTTCATGGTCTTGAGAACACCGGTGGTGCGGAAGGAGACGGTTTTCAGGTTAGCAGTGAAAATATGGGATTTTTTTGTTGTTCTTGAAGTATTGGCAATTAAGTATAGAGAGGTTCAAATTAGCTATCGTGTTGGTAATTAGCTATTCTCTGCTTCCATTTTTAACATGACTCTGGTTTATAGCTGTTCTTGAAGTGTTGGGCAATCTGGGCAATGAAAAAATGGGGTTTTGAGGGCTGTATTGAGACTGTGTTCTTGGGGGAATTGGATTTAGAGGTGAAACTTGGGATTTTTCATTGATGTGCTGAGTAGTTAAGAATTTCTCCTAGGTTAAGAATTTCTGCGGATAATTTTTGTCATTTGTGAGGAATGCGGAAATCCAGATTCCGACGGTGGTGGGCGGCGGAGGTGGTGAAGCGGCGGTGGAGGTGGTGGTGCAGCAGAGGTGGTGGCGGAACAATGATGATGAAGAAGAAGAATGTAGGGTATTTTAGTCATTATATTATTAGGTTTAAGACTAGGGATAATTTAGTCATTTTAGATTTGGTCAATGCCGGAAATTACTAAGTCAATGCCAGAATAGTGCCACAGGGTTATATCGGCACTTCTGATGCAAAACATAGGGCTACAATAGCACTTTTCAACTTCACATGGTCAACCCCAACTACACCTTCCTCGGAATCAAGACTTTTTACAATCTCCGCTGACGAGCTTTCTCGCTCAACTCACTGAACAGTAAGAGTAGGCTTATAGAGGGCGAGTGGTGGAAATGCAAATCTGAACTTTCTGGAATAGGAAGAAAAGTGGACACACCCGCTCGGTTGCTGTCTTGTTCTCTGTCGCGAACTGGGATTGCTCGCCAGCTAGGGTCATATTAGCACAAACCTCCAAAACATAGGGTCATATCAGTATTTTGCCATTTTATCAAACATCAATTTCCACAATTTGCAACTTGAGGGCAAGATGTTTCTCATCAGGGAGGGATTGTCATACTTTTGTAAGGCCACAAGGGCATATAGTCTTTTTCTTCCGTTCTTGGGATTAAACCAGTGCGGCTGGAAATCAGTTGCAGGTGAGCTGCCTCCCAACAGATTCATTACAACTTTTCTAATGGAGGAGGGTAGCTGCAAGTGGCAAGGTGGTTAGAGACCTGGAGTATATATACTCACGAATTTGAAATGCATTAGGCATTTGTTGAATTGTGATGTATTTTGGCATCTCTCTCTCTCTCTCTTCTATATTCTTCTCTGCTTTCTCTCCTCATTCTCGGTTCTCTTTGTAAAATTTGGCAGACATTTACTGATTTAGTGCTATTAATCTTTTAAGAGCATTGCAGATCCCTTTAATTTGGCACGTGAGGGGGACGTGTTGAAAGATATATCCCACATCGGCTTCTTACCGTCATAATGACTAATATATACGGCCTCGAGTCACCTCCACTTAGTGCCAATTGGTTTTAAGATGGAACCCCAAGATACCTTGAAATTTAACAATCTTTTACTGATTAGAGAATTAATTAATATTTTCCAATCAAGATTATAAAGTAAAATAGTAAATGCAATAATTTAGATTGGTCCATAATCAATATGATTCCGGTTAAATTTTGATTTTGATATCCACTAATCCAACAATATTTATCACTTCAATTTCGGTTGCAGAGTTCGATCCTGGAACGACAAACAACTTCAAAAACATTTTAAAAATCGCATTAATAAAGTGTGCAATTACAATTAACAGGGGAGTACAATAGTAAGTTATTGTTCAAAGACTAGTAGGGTAGTATCTGACAAAATGTATATCAAAATATCAAAATGTTGCTATTTTAAAAGAAAGGGGGATACAGGTACTGGTAAACATGGGGTTGGTATTGAAAGGTCTTTTACAATCCACTTTATTATGTGGGAGCCTCACGATGCGTAAGGTGGGAATGATTAGCAACTGATGTCACAAAATTACACTACTAAACAAATCACAATAATACACGATTAGTGCAAAACCTGCCCAAATTACGAAAGTGTGAGTAAATGAGGGACTTATTTCTCAAAAAACAAGGTTTCCTTTTTCGTCCTCGTGCCAAAATTGGGAGAGTGCGCTGCAGAGCTTGCAGGCAGAGTCACCAGTGTTGACCACACTAAACGAGTCAATACAATTGGCTCTTCTCCCCGGGCCCCACGCTGTTGACAATCTCGGAACTCATTGGTTGCAGATTCTGCACACGCGCCCCGCCCCGCACGTGGGCGCCACGCCCGCACTTCTTCTCTCTCTTTCTCCTCGGGCTTTTCTTACAAGTCCACAACGACAACAACGAAAGTGAACACAAAGACTCCCTTCTCCCATTATCCTCCACCTCCTTCTTCACTCCTTCTGTGCTTTCACAAGTTAAGAAAGATGGTTTTGTAATTTCTGCTGATTTTGGCGAAATGGTTGTTTTTGTTTTTGAATTCGAACCCAAACCAAACTTTCACCTGTTCTTCAGCTACCTCGAACCGACACCGAAATAACGTTCAACATTGAGTGAGATTGAATTCCCGACGTGTTTTTTTTATAACCGTTCTTGGAAATGTCGGCGGCGAATGCTAATGAGTTGGCGCTCGTGGGCGGCGAGGACCTGGCGGCGAAGGCGGTCAACAGGCGGTACGAGGCTCTCGCCGCCGTCCGTACGAAGGCGGTGAAGGGGAAAGGCGCGTGGTACTGGGCCCATCTGGAGCCGGTTCTTGTTCGAAACGGGGAGACCAATTTGCCCAAGGCGGTGAAGCTCAAGTGCAATCTGTGCGACGCGTATTTCTCGGCGTCGAATCCTTCCCGGACGGCGTCGGAGCATCTCAAGAGGGGCACGTGCCCCAACTTTAACTCCGTTTTGCGGCCCATTTCGCAGTTGCCGCCTTTGGCTTCTCCTTCGTCTCAGGGCCACCGCAAACGGAGCTCCGACCAGCCCTCGAGTTCTTACCAGTTTGGGATGGTGGATTCTCATTCCCCGAGGTTGTTGAATGAAATAAGCTATCCTAGTCAGGCCCACGTGGCGCAATCTTCGACACATTTGGTGCTTTCTGGTGGGAAGGAGGATTTAGGTGCACTAGCAATGCTGGAAGACAGTGTGAAGAAGTTGAAAAGCTCGAAAACTTCTCCTGGTCCTGCTTTAAGCAAGGATCAGGTGGATTCTGCGTTTGGGTTGCTGGCTGAATGGTTCTATGAATCCTGTGGGACTGTGTCGATTTCCAGCCTGGAGAATCCAAATTTCAAGGCTTTCTTGAACCAGGTGGGATTGCCTCCGATTTCCAGGAGGGATGTTTCTGGGGCCCGGCTCGATTCGAGGTTTGAAGAAGTGAGGATGGAGGTGGAGGCTAAGATTAGGGATGCTGTGTTCTTTCAGGTCGGTTCTGATGGATGGAAGGAGAAGAATTGCAGGTGTGGAGAAGAGAGTGTGGTGAATTTCATGGTCAATCTTCCCAATGGAAGTAGTGTTTTTCAGAAAGTGGCAGCCATTGCTGGTTCTGCGCCGTCTCAGTATGCAGAAGAGGTTTTGTGGGAGACAACGAGGGGGATATCGGCCAATGCAGTTCAGAGGTGTGTAGGGATAGTTGCAGACAAGTATAAGGCAAAAGCGTTGAGGAATTTGGAGGTTCAGCACCATTGGATGGTCAACTTATCATGTCAGCATCAGGGTATTAGTAGCTTACTTAAGGATTTCATTAGAGAGCTTTGTGTTTTCCAATCTGTGATTGATAATTGCTTGAAGATTGCCAACTTTTTTAACAGCAAGTCGCAGATTAGGAATAGTTTCCATAAGTTTAGGTTGCAAGAAGTTGAGCTTTCAGGGCTGATCAGAGTTCCCTGTCCTAAGAGTGATTTCTCCAAGAACTGGAATTCGGTTGTGCTGATGATTGAGGATATACTGAGATACGCTCGGGTTCTGCATTGGGTTGTATTGGATGATTCTTACAAGGTTGTGTGCATGGAGGACTCGGTTGCAAGGGACATTGCTGATACGGTTCAGGATGTCGGGTTTTGGAACGAGTTGGAGGCTGTTCACGCGCTTGTGAAGCTAATTCGTGGAATGGCTGATGAAGTTGAGGCTGAGAGGCCTTTAGTTGGGCAATGTCTTCCTCTTTGGGAAGAATTGCGTAATAAACTGAAAGATTGGTGTGTGAAGTACAGCATTGTGCAAGGACCGGTTGAGAAGATAGTTGAAAGGCGATTCAAGAAAAACTACCATCCAGCCTGGTCAGCTGCATTTGTTCTTGACCCTTTGTACTTGATGAGGGATGCTAGTGGGAAGTATCTTCCGCCGTTCAAGTGCTTGACACACGAGCAAGAAAAGGACGTGGATAGGCTCATTACACGCTTAGTATCGCGTGAGGAAGCTCACATTGCACTGATGGAGCTCATGAAATGGCGATCAGAAGGGCTAGACCCGTTATACGCACAAGCTGTGCAGGTGAAACAGCGAGATCCTGTGTCCGGGAAGCTTAAGATTGCCAATCCTCAAAGCAGTAGGATTGTGTGGGAAACTTGTTTGAAAGATTTTAGGTCACTGGGCAAAGTTGCTGTTAGGCTTCTCTTCCTCCACGCCACTTCATGTGGATTTAAGTATAACTGGTCGATAATGAGATGGATTTGTGAGCAAGGACATCCCAAGGTTTGCCTGGACCGGGCTCAGAAGTTGATCTACATTGCAGCTCATGCGAAGCTTGAAAGGCGCGATTTTTCTAGCATTGAGGAGAAAGATGCAGACTTGTTTGGGGCAGCGAATAGTGCAGATGACATGCTCAACGACGTCTTTGCAGATGCAAACTCAGTGTAATGATGCCTTTTTTTTATCCCTTGACTTGTGTAGAATCCTGATTTAGGAACTTTTAGATGTTTCCACTTCTCTTTTCTGTGATTTGCATCTTCCAGGGAGGAGGGAAATTAGCATTGTATTTTTAGGAACTGCATACTGACATGATTCATTAACCCCCGCTAGATTCGAGGCAGAGATTCTTGTGTGTAGAGAGCTAAATTTGTTGTTGCTGCTGCTGCTGCCTTCCATAAGGTCAATAACTAGTGAGCAAATGAGCATGAACTGATTGTAGTATGGTTTCAGAGAATGATTTTGCTCGAAAGACAGTAAAGTGGCTTGTTTTTTACTGATTAACTCTTTTTAAATCTTGTGACTGATTTTGATCAAATGCATCAAACTGTCGGGAACTAGATGTTGCTGGTTTATGCTGCTCATTGAGTTTTCTGTCGATGATATGGTCGCATATTAGTATTCTTCTGTTGTTGGGAAACAAATCTGTTCATTCCAACTCTCAGCATCTACACAGCCATTCATGTGTCACAATTACAAGGACCATCCAGCCACTCATGATTCATGTGTCAATAACGACTTAGGATTACCTTTATTTGCATCAAAATTCTGTCTTGACTTTCATAGAGCTCTTTATTTCTTGCATATCTTGTAATCTACTTAAGCCTGAAGGTAAATATATGATGTTCTGATGTTTTTGGAATCCCATATTGATTGTTTGCCACATGCTATGTTTTCAGTTTAATGTAGAATGTGGCTCCCTTGTCCACTGATAGCATTAGCATCTCCCTACTTAGGGCTGTCTGAAAATATATGTTTTTCTAATAGGACTTTTAACTATTAAGTTTCGGTATGAATGAGGTTTCAAGTCACACTAAAGTATACAGTTGGAAATAACAATACCTTCGCCACAGCTTGGTTTTCTATATTTGTTGTTTGTAATGCCTAGCCACAGTTAGATTGCTGAAGCGGTCGAAATGGCAAAGAAAAAGAATGCTTCTTTAGACAGATTGAGGTAAAGGCGTAAAGCTCCAGTCAGGATTATAAGGTATTCTTCCTTATCAAACTAACTTTGTTCTGGTTTCAAGAATATTTCAACACCTTCTTTATGCCACGATATGTTTATCATTATGATAGCTTGTCTTTGAAACATCATAAAGATGAATTTTGGAAAGATAACTTTCCAGTTTCCACCTCAAAACGTGGAAAAGGTGAATTTTGAACAGCATTAGGCTAGTAGTTAGTGTGTGTGACTGTGTGTCATGATTGCTAAGAAGTTCAGGAAACCGTAAGCAAGGAATATGATACTAATGTTAGTTTTTCAGCTACCTATGTGTCAGTGTTAACTCAAAGGGATTATGTAATGCGCTTGATTTGATTTACAGGTTCTACTTTGGAACATTTGTTGATAAATTTGTGACGCTGTTAGTAAATTGAGACGTGTACAATCTTTATCTCTTTAGGTTTGACGCATCCATCATTTACGCTTCTTGTCATGTAACCCCACACCGTCAAGTAGTTTGAAAGTGTTACTGGACGCGGGATCAGCATACTAATGAATTCAGGCTGTTAATCTCTGAGGATGTGATTGACCAGATTTACTGTGTTTTTACTGTACTTTCATGGACTTTATGATAAATGCTTAATCATGGCTTTGTTGAAAGCTTTTTTAGGTAAAGCGAGCGTAGTACAAGGAATGGTGCAAACAAAAGGGAGCTGATGAATACTGAATGTAGGGCAAATGGGCTCTCTATGATATGGAATTAGTAGAGTCATTATCGGGTACCTCAATTATGGAGTAAAAGTCATACTATTCTCTTCTTTTGGTATTCAATCATTCCTTTACCACACCTTTGATTGCACTCGCTGTATATTTTTCGGAAAGTCATGTACCCCATTCCAACTTTTTCCATTATTGACACCACCACTCCCTCCTCCTCCACATTCTACCTTCTTATGGTAAAAAAAGTGTTCTCGTGATTTTCAGTTTTTAGCTATGTGATAGTATGAATTCAAATCTGTTGAAAGTGCTGAAACAGATTTGATTTTGCACCCAACGCCCGTCAATGCAACTAATGGTGAAATGATGAAACAACTTGACCCCAAGCCCTCCCGGCTGCCGTCTCTCCCTCTTCTCAAAAAGCTCGAAACTTTTTCCTTCAATATTCTTTTCCCCATCTTCCCATCATAGCGAGACGGGGAAACAGTAGTTTTTCAATTGCTTTTGTTTGAGTGGTTATGTTATTGAATAAGTATGGACCTGTCTTCAAATACTAGTATTGGTCTTTGACTTGAGAGATTAGAATGTTGTGTTTGTGATAGTCGCTCGATTTAGTTGTTTACGGTGATGTTTTGTTGTCGCTCTGGTTGTACATTTTCGTAATTTTGTTTGTGTTTTTGGTTAGGTTTCCATTCATTTGGATGCTGCTAGATCTGTGTTTTTCGAGGTATTTACAGTTTGAACAACATAGATTGTGATTTGGATCAAGTGGTGTTGTCGTTCTTGAAGATCCCTATTTGGGGAAGTGACTAATACATAATACACTTCTCTCTGCCAAGTGGTTATACTTTTTGCAAGAAGCAAGATAATATACCGATGACGATATTACAATTTTTGTTGGATCTTTAATCTGTAACAGTACAAACGATCAGTCTGGTTGACATGTAACTTAGATATCCTTGCAATATATTAGTTATTGCCAGAGGCTAATTGAGTTGGATGTTAATTCCATTTATTGTAATCGATGTTGTGCGCTTTCCCAGCCACTATAAATGATTATTTTTTTTAAAATGGTGAAATGATAAAAAAATTCCTCAAATTTTGATGTGGTAAAAAAAAATGGTCATGTAATCCTCAAATTTTGACGTGGTAAAAAAATGTCATGTAATCCAAGCTTTTTAAAGTGCCGAAATACCCTCAAGTTGGTTGAGCTCGTAATAAACACCGGTTAAAATCATGCAATTTTAAAATGATTTAAAAGTTTACAAATTTAATCTATTAATTTTTTAATAAATAAGATCATCATTTCTCTTTTGATTATTTTCATCGGAGGACTCACTAATCTCCATTCACATATAATTCATCTCAGAGTGTCCATCAATTTACAAAAATTAAAGGGAGATAGCTCAACAAGTCATTAGATATGAATTCAGAAGAGCAGCAGGCCTATATGCGATCAACGGAACGCGAATAATCACATTAACATGAGGAATTAGATTCTCCGCCATGCACGCCATTTTCCTTTAAGAACTCAACATCGTTGTTGCACCATCGACTGATGTCTCTAATGAGCTATTTGGCAGGACCAATTTCATAGTTGAAGAAATTGATGGTGTGTTCGATCTATTTTGTCGAACGCTAGGGTTTTATGGACCAGAGGACTTCTCAAGTTCTCTTGTTGCATAGAGATGAGAAAAGTATCGTCTGTGCAATGGCGGTGATGGCCAAAATCAATGGCCACCGATTTCAAATAATGGTGATTTGGGATGGTTCTGGTGCAAGGGAGGGAAGATGATCTAAATAAAGACTCCGAGTGGCGAGTGGTAGTGAATGCTTGTGTGTCCGTGGTGTTTGTTAGGAGGGCGCTTGAAATTTTTGATGGAGACACATAGGGGAAGGGGATCAATGGGTGAAGGGGAGTGGCATGGCACAGAAGGGGAAGATGTGTGGAATTGCCGAGGCACTATAAGAGTGCTGCTAAGTTGGATGACGTTGTTTGGTGGAGGTGGCCGATATGTTGTTGGGAAAACATTTATGGTGATTGAAATACATGAGTTAGGCTTGTCAATCAAATAAGATTATCTTTGTCATTTAATTTTTTCCCATAAATGGTGAGAGGAAATTTTAACCTCAAAATTTGTTATATGTATATTTTTAAAATTATGGACAAGCCACTGTATTTGTTAAATGAGTCCGTCTCTTGAAAGACGGTCTTTCCATAAGTTATGGAAAGACCAAGGTTTAAAGTGTAAATTAGAAGAAATAAAGATAAAATTTTTGGGTTGCATGAACCGGTTATCAATTTTATAACTACTACATGTTGCATACTAAAAATTTTAATATTGCAACTAAGACCTTTTACCTTTTATTATTCTAATTATACCCCGTCTTTCCATAAGCATATGGAAAGACTGTCTTTCCCATGATTTTGCCTTGTTAAATTACATACAAATTTAAAATTTTAAAAATATAAATTGTATTTTTTATATTATATATTTGTATCTTTACACATTCATATGCACATTATTACTTGTTTTAACTTATAAAATACAACACTTAATTTTCTTTAAATAATGTTATCTTTCAAGGTAAAATATTAGAAGACCTATATCTATCAATAACCTTATGAATATGCCAACTCTCTAAAAACTTCATCTTTTTTTTTAAAAAAATTCAATAACGGTTTTAGTCTGTTAAATTCATTAAAATATGTTACGGTCAATAAATTAATTAATTGAAATTATTTCATAATAATCGCAAAAAGAGAAACAACACTTTTACTTTCACCTCAAACTAACTATTTTGCCCAGTTTATTAACTATGGTTAACATACAGAAGATCATCATAATGGGAATAAGGTTAAACAAATGTTGACTGCTCACCAACCAGTAAAAACTTTTTTCTGGGTCGTATATTATGGGAAAACAGGTGGATAAAGGTGATTAGCAGTACAAATCAACCCCTCCGCTGTAGTGGTATCTCCCAACTTAGCATGTTCCCTTCATAATTACCTTTCCTCTTTTTGCTCCAACATTACATGCTCCATTTTCCCGAATAATGGAAAATCATACCAGTACTCATTTTACCATATTCTGGACCACACTATTACTCTAAATTTACCATGTTCTTCAAGCTATAATTTTATTTTTTTATAAATCTTGAGTACTGAAGAAAAGGACTAATCTGATGCATTTGGGTAGAGCATTAATTTATACTCGAGGGCTTTGCTTGCGGAGTTGCCACGAAAAAACATGCTTTATCTGGAAAGAAATGTGTGGTGCGAAAAGAGAATTATACCAAAGAGAGCAGGCAATAGGTTCGAGAATGATTGTAATTATCAGAAAGGTAGGCTATCATTCGATTGCGAGTCATTATATTCTTGCAGTAGTTACGTTAATCTATCATTAATGAACAATGTAATAATAGGGCCTAGGCTAAAACAACTTAATGTCTAATTAGAATAGAGTAATATTAGTGTAATGGGCCTGGTTTAGTAGTAAGCCGCACTCTCTATAACTGAGATGAGAGGTCATGGGTTCAAAACACACCCCCATCGAGAATTGTGAATATTAGAACAATTTCTTAATGGTGAATACCCAGTGTCATGGGACCGTGTCGGTGGTTCTCATAGTGGTTTCCCAACCTGCAGGTGGTCGATGATAGTGAGATCGTGGTGGTTCCGGTTTTGATGGCAGCAGTTCGTTGATGGTGCAACGTTTGAGTGTTCTCAGGAGGGCGTCCCTAGCTGTTCAAATAGATGAGTTTCAGGCTCCACTTAGCTTCAATAGATTCAATGGCGGTGTCTCCTAGTTAGGTATTAGATTAAGATGTTAATATGTAATTTGGTTGTTTGTATGTAATCTTTTTTTAAAAAAGAATAGAGTAATGATAAAGAGAGTGGAAATTTATAGTGAAACCACAATGTGGCAATAATGAAAAGATAAATGCATCCCTAATTAGTTACACATTTTGAGGAAGATGATTAATGATTTAGTCTTTTACTAACATTCACATCATTCACTCACTGTGAATTTTCACTCTCCCTATCACCACTCGTTAGAATATGGGAGAAATGCAAAAATAACCCTAATAAATTTTGAAAGTGTAGATCTAATACTGTAAAATTTGAAAGTGTAAAACTAACCCTAAGTTTTTGTAAAATAATGCAATTGTACCCAAATTGCAATATTTTGGTATTGACCGATCGCATTCAAACGTTGACCATTTATGAAAAAAACAAAAATACCCCTATTCTTAAAACAAAAAATTGAATGACAAAAATACCCTAGGGTCTTTCTTCTTCTTCTTAAAACTTGCCACTAGCACTCTGCCACCGCGCCACTAGCACTCCACCGCCGCGCAAACCCCGAGCCACCAGCTCCGTTGCGGTGACTCCCACCACCCCCGCCATCCTTCCGCCAGATATGCCACCATCTAACTGAGACCTGCCACCAATCCCCTCCGCCGGTGGTAATAGTCCGCCATGAAACCCCCCACCGCTAGCTCCGATTTGAACAGCACCCTGGACCCACCGTGCCACCCGTCATGCCACCCTGCCTCTAACAATTGAGCAGGGGCCGAGATGAACAGTGCTACGGAACTCGTCGGAAACATCAGATTCATATGCTTCGATTGCCAGAAGCAAAACTTCAATCCACAAATCTGATTGCTCCTATTCACACCGTTGGATTCATATGCTCCGATTGAAGAAATCAGTGTCTTAACTGATTCGCCAGCAACCATGGATTGGAGTAGACGAAGGCAACCATGGAATGGGCAGAGGAAACCACAAAGAAGACGACGACAACCATGGAATAACCGGGAAAGAAACACCCGGGAAACAAAAGAAATGAAGAAATGAAAGAAAGAAAGGAAAATTGAAAATAAAAGGGCATTACTGTTTTTTACTATTTTTTATTTTTAAATATTTTTAATAGAAGGGTAAAGTAGTTACAATTTTCCAGCCAATTTAACCGTTAACATTTCAATCAACAAAATCAAAGGTTATTTTTGCACTTTCAAATTTTATAGAGTTGTTTCTACACTTTTGACCAAAACATAGGCTTAAAAGTGCACTTTTCACTTAGAATATTAGGAAATGCAAGTTTCAGTGTGGTGGTGGAGTAGGGCGATAGTTATGGTGGTGGACGATGGAGGAGAGGGGGATGGTGGTGAATCAAGAATGAGACGCTCGTAGAAGGGATGACGGCGAAGCGGAACAAGGAGAAAACTAGTTTGGAACTGGGAAACGTGATGCGATATTTAGGGTTAGAATATATATGGAATGTGTAAGGGGTAAATTAGGCATTTCACATATTTTTATTTTTTAAAATTGGGAGGGAAAAACAGATATTTTACATTTTGCTTATTTTTAAAATTTATTTAGAAGGACATTTCGATCATTTTCAGCAATTATGGTGAAAACCGGCGAGTTCAGGCCATTTTTATGGCCACAAGAAACCATCTTACGAAAGAAAATTCTCATCAAAACATTTAACCACTTGATCCATAACATGGGCGTTTACTGTTTATATACATCGATTAACACTACTTTTAAGCGTTAATTACAACATACAGCATCTAATTCTTCAAAACTACATGAACTAGTTCCTGCTACCTTCTGATTCGGTAGAAAATTATTGCAAATAGGTCTTCAACTCGGTTGAATATTCCAGTTTAGAATAGTGCGAAATGAGTATGGAGCGTTTAATCTGGCCTCTTTCCCATGATACCTATATATACCGTTGCATATAGTAATGATTTTATTCCCGTCGGCCGTGAAAAATAATTTGCAACTCTTTTTCTTGCTCTGTTCTGATACCCATAATTACTACGAATATACGGTATCATTATGTCCTCCTCGGTTCAAAGCTTTTCTACGTGCGTTGCGGTGCAGATTATGATTAATATATTTTTTTCTTTCCCTTTTAAATCAATGGCGAAATAATCACATAGGAGGCAAAGTGTTGGAAATACTGCATTTCCATAGGCATGCGTAACTATATGGCTGAATTAGAATTTTAGAAAGATAAATTTTTTTTAGCTGTAATATTAAAAATTTATTATTGAACGTGTAGCAGTTATAAGTTTATGACCCGATTGCTGCAACTCAAAAATTTTATCTTAACTTATTCTAATTTGCCATTCAAATCTTATTGTTTCCATTACTTGTGGAAATACGGTGTTTCGAGAAATGAATTCTTAATAATAAGCTAACTTTTAACTAGGTGAAGTCGATTTTCCATCGCCGTTGTATCTATAATTTTGTTAGTAGTTGACCCTATATTTGAACTCGTTTCTCATGTTTTTTCCGTAGATAGTTTTCTCAAAAGGGTCCGTCTCTTGAAAGACGGTCTTTTCATAAGTTATGGAAAGACCAAGGTTTAAAGTGTAAATGAGAAGAAATTAAGATAAAACTTTCGGCTTGCATGCACCGAATTATAAATTTTATAACTACTACATGTTTCGTACTAAAACTTTAATATTGCAAGTAAGACCTTTTACCTTTTATTATTCCAATCAAACCCCGTCTTTCCATAAGCCTATGGAAAGGCCGTCTTTCCCAAGACTTTGCCTTCTCAAAAACACATCTGGATTGCTCAAAAATATCTCCATATCGGAAGAGTCCGGTCAAAACTAACTATTAACAAAAGGGTGGAAATTACTAGTTTCGAAAACGCATCTTCTAAATTTTCTTTCTTATCACTGCTCTATGACAATTGTATAGCTCCAATGCAAAGACTTGGGTGAGACAGTCTCACCCAAGCTTATGGTGAGATCAGGGGTTTTTAAGAAAATTTAATAGTTTTAGGGGTTTAAACACAATAGTATGTAAGATATATATTTTTACTTATTATTTAGATTTATTTTCATCTTCTCTCTCATTTTCTAAATGCTGAAATTGCCAGAAACCCTCTAAAATCACTTCCATAAATTTCGACTCAAAACCGTCCGAATTCAGTATAAAACCGCAAAGTCGTAGACTACATTGCATCGCACGGTGTAATCCGGTTTCATAGAGGGGTGATTTTCTTAATTCGTTGGATTTTGTGGTTTATTTGTGGGGTTTTATGCTTCTCAAAGTTTCTGGTGGTTTTCTTGTTAATTTTGGTGGTTTTCTCTGTAAACCTGGCCGCGTATGTGTTATATCGGTCGTTTATTGTGCGCTTTTTTATTTTTGTTTTGTTATTTTGCAAATATTTTGTTATTGTGACGAAATTGAAGGGATCGAAGGAATGTAGAGTTGATAAGGATGGCGCGATTGTGGATGAAGGTGTTCATACTTCATCGGCTGTTGATTTGAAAGGTTTTCTTCTGATTTTTATTCGTTGTATTTTTTTAGGGTTTTGTGTTGTTGCTCTGTTTTATTGATGAATTATTTGATGCGTTCTTCGTTCTTAGCGATGTTGCTCTGTTTTTTATTTAATGTTGCTCTGTTTGATGACTTATTAGATGTTGCTCTGTTTTGTTATTTTTATTTTGTGGTTTTTGTGATATCAAACAGTTGAGAATAGATTAGTTAGCATGTTTATGTATTTAGTTCATATTATGCTGTGGCTTCAATGATATCAAACTGTTGAGAACAGATTAGTTAGCCTGTTTATGTGTTTAGTTGTTTATGTGTTTAGTTCAGGTTCTGTTGTGACTCGTTGTGGTTGTATTCACAAGGAAGTGGGTCTTGTGTGCAAAGAAAAAGAAACAGAGAATCTTAGTAGTAAATAGTGAGCGTGATATAAATTAAGTTAAGATATTTTCTTTCTTTTATATTTTCCTTTTCATCGCCATTTTTTCTCTTTTCAAAGTAAAAGTTTTTCTTTTCAACCGTCAATTTCGCTACGATTTCTCGTTAAAATCGTTGATTTTCAACCAGAGATTTGGTTAATCTAGAGGATTTATGATTTCTTAATCCGGCATAGGTTTACGACGTCAAATTGGGAGTAATTTAGAGAAATATTGAAATTCTATCGTGGAAGAAGATTTGGAGGTTAGTGATTTGGTTCAAAGGCTAATAAACTTGTGAATCAAGTGCCGAAACTTTCTACTTACTATTGTTTATGCGTTCGTTGCTTTATTTTGTGATTTTGCAGTGTAAGTTATGGATTTCAATTTGGTTTATCATGGAATGCATAACTTCTTAGCTGCGAATGCATTGATCGAATAGTGTCCTTCCTGAATTGTGACAGATTTGACACAATCAGTGTCCAGAAAGTTCACATTCTTCTAAATATATAATATTTTTGGCCCACTTTACAAAAGGCAATTACTATATATGCTTAGCATATATGTTTAGCATATATGTTTCTTTTATATGTTTAGCATATATGTTTATCATTTTAATGATTTTGTTTAGATTTTCATTTTCTGAAATGTATTGGTAGAAGTTACAAGTAGTAAATGTATAGATCAATTCATATGTTTATTATATTTGCTAATCGTTTTAATTATTTAGTTTTAATTTAGGTATTGTATTTCTTTCAGAATCTATTTTCCAAAAATCTATGAAAATGTTACAAATTTTTTGTCACTGGGCCATGTATTAAGAGCATCTCCAATGCAAACGTCAATTAGGTAATCCTTGCCATATCATACTTATTGACTCCCAGCCCCAAATATCATCTCTAATGCAGGGGTTAAATAAGGGCGTCAATTTGAGGTTGACAAAAATGAAAGTGACCCCTTCAAATTGAGCTTAAGAGGGTGAAACTGAGGCCGTCACTTTACCACATCAGCAAAAATTTCCATACATACGAATATCTATCAAATTAAAATTTTGATCAAGTTTCCATATACAATTCCAATCAATTTAAATTTTCAATCAGGTTTCTATAAACACAAATTTCAATCAATTTAAATTTTCAATCAAATTTATATTAATTAATTTAGTATATCATATTTTTCTTATTAGTTAAATATATATAATATCTAAAATTTCATGCACTCCTACAATTCATAAAAATATATACCCCTCTATCACAAATCTATTTGCACTAAGCATTATTCATTTAGTTAAACTTTGTTAATTTAAAAAGTAAGTTTCAAGTAATAAATAAGATAATATATTATCATGTGTGATAACATTAGAATCATGTTAACATATATTTTTATAATATTATTATTTTATCATTTTTAAATATGCACTATTAAAGGTATTGCTGGTAAAAAATAGTTCTGGTCAATATGAAAAAGTCTTTTTTTGCAAATAGAGTTGGGATAGAGTGAGTAGAAATGAAGATATTTAAAATAATTTATATAAAATTTTTAAAGATGATGTAAATTATTATAAAAAACTGAAGTTTTTGAATTAAATATATATGTGCGTATATGTGTTTAAAATAAAACACATATACTTATATAGTTATGAAGCTAAGAATAAATACAAATGAAATATATGTACGCATTTGAAATGAATCTAGAATAAATGAGTATAAATACAATTCTTTCAACTTTTATTATTATAAACATGACACGTCAATATTGAAGTCTCAATTACGATGCTTGCATTGGATTTCCTTGACAAATTCATATTGGAGAGACTTTTTAATCCAAGTCATATTGAAGCCCAATAATAATTTGCCACTTGGCCCCGAAATTCATGGATAACCCTCGTTGCATTGGAGATGCTCTAAAAGTGCAAGTGTATTACTTTGTGTACTTCACATTTTAATTTTTTTTACAGTAACTTTAAAGTTACATGTATATGTGCATTTAGTTCATTTATTAGAATCATTTTTTCAAATATACTGCTGCTTGTCGGGGTTTATTAGTTCAAATTTATTAGAATAATTATTTAACTTATTTGAACTTCAACCGATATTTCAAGTGTTTAAGGCACTAGAAGAGCAATTTAAATGATTAGTTTCCGAATTTAAGCAATGCTTACAAAATAATAATTTAATTACAATATAAAACTGAATCTGATAGGTCTAGCCCATTGTTGCTTTTACAGTCTCTCAATTACTTGTTGAGCATCCACTCCTTCAATCTCCTTCATGTGCAGTCTATCGACGTACTTCAAATGATCCTTTTGACAAATCGCTCAAACTGGAGTAAAATCAATTCCTGCAAATATGTATCATTGATAAACTACCACTAGTAACATATAAAAACTCATTAGATCAACTATTTATGCTGTTTATTCGTGCATTGGAGGGCTTAATTCAGTTTTTCTAACCAGTAATCTAGACATTTATGAAAATACACACACAGTACTTCATGTGTCCAAGCATTAACATCGTGTATGCATCAAGTTACTTCAGACATTTCAGCAAACCTAAGATATCAAACTCTTCACAACACATTCATCTATTTAAATTAAGACTTTGATAATTGATTTAGTAACATATAAACACATTAGTTCATTCGTTTAAACAATTTCATCGGGTATTTAACGTCTTATTTCAGACGTTTCATCAAAAAAATGAAATATCAAATTCTTCCTAACAACATTCATCTAATGAAATCTAGATCTTAATGATTAATCTTTCATGTGTATAGGCATTTTTATAGTGTATATATACTCTTATTTCATACGTTTCAACAAAGTATAAAATATCAGGTTCTTCGTAAAAACATTCATCTTATGAAATTCTAGTCCTTGATAAATCGTGTACCAATTTTTATATACATTACATAATGTATTTATAATTTTATACATTTACATCGTGTATTTAACATATTACCTCATACACTCCAGCAAATTTTAAAATATCATAAATCTTCTTAAGAAAATTCATCTAATTAAATCACATACCTTGATGAATCATCTAACAAAATAAGAACACATTACCTCATGTTTTCATGCTGTTAGATCGTGTATTTAACGTATTGCTTCATATATTCCAGAAAATTTTAAAATACCAAAATCTTTTGAACAAAATGCACCTAATCAAATTCCAGCCCTTCACTATTTATGTAGCAAATGATGATCACATTACTTCCTGTGTTCATGCGGTTACATTTTGCGTTTAACATATTACTTCACACGTTCCAACAAATGTAAAAATACCCAAATCTTCTTAACAAAATGCATCCGATCAAATTCCAGACAGTGACGAATCATCTAGCAACTTTTGAACACATTGTTTCATGTGTTCATGCTGTTAGATTGTGTATTTAACATCTTACTTCATACATTCCATAAAATATTAAGATATCAAAATATTTTGAACAAAATGCATCTAATCAAATTTGTGTCCTTCACTATTTATCTAGAAAAAAATAATCACATTAATTCCTATATTCATGCGGTTACATCGTGCTATTGTTATATTACTTCATACGTTTCAGCAAATGTAAAAAACCAAAATCTTCTTAACGAAATACATCCAATCAAATTCTAGAACTTTACGAATAATCTAGCAACTTATGAACACGTTACTTAATGTGTTCATGCGTCTACATCGTGTGTTGAAAATAATACTTCATACATTCCAACAAATACAAAAACACCAAAAATCATCTTAACAAAATGCATTAATTCAAATTCCATATCTTGACGGATTATCTAGAAAAATATGAATATGTTACTTTACGTGTTCATGCAGTTACATCGTGTGATTAATATAATACTTCATAAGTTCAAGTAGATTTTAAAACACCAATTCTTAACAAAATGCATTTAATCAAATTCAGACCTTGGCAAATTATCTTGCAGAATATGAACACTTCATGTGTTCATGCATTTATTTCATGCGTTTAACATAATACTTTCATACTTTCCAGAAAAAAAAACACCAAAATCTTCCTAACAAAATTCATATAATCGAATTCCAGAACTTGACGAATCATCTAACAAAATTCAAGCAGTTACTTCATGTGTTTAACTATATTTACATAATCAAATCCAAACATTGATGTAAGTTTGTTGAATTCTCAGTTTAAACATCTTTGCTGCTTTCTCCTTTATACAAACTGATTTCGTTACCTTGAATTGCTTTGCTTTCCATCGGTTATAACAACACCACCTTCACGAAATTCGTTTATGCGATTTCTCAAAATTTTGGCTGTTGTTGATGAAAACTGAGATTTGAAACCATAAATTTCATATTACCTCGATAATTTCACTGTCGCAGACCGTAGAAGCTTTCGAACTTACGTTTGTTTGATTGTTCCGACGCAAAATTCAGGTTTCGAAATCAGATTTCGATCCAGATTTGCAAAAAAATCGTAGATTTGAAAACCTGAGCTTCAAACAGTATATTTGCAGAGGTTTGATTGGTGATTTACGAGCTTCAATTTGGTGTTTAAGAGTTTCAATTCGGTAATTAGATCGGATTGAAATGAGAGGGATTGATACTCCTTGATTTTGGGAATTCCTCACACCCAAAAAAGTGGCATAAAAATGGAAGTTGCTTCATACCAGATTTTTTACCCGGATTTGTGTTATAACCCAGTTACATAACCCCTTTTCAGCCCTATTTTCTAATATTTACAACCTGATCCCATTTTTCAACATCATTCTTAAAAATTACAGTCTGATCCGTCGTCTCACCATATCATATGGTGAGACGGTCTCATAGGAGCTTTTCTGTAGCTACAACCTCTAGATTAGGGTTATAATCATGTTTTGGAGGCAATTTTGGTTGCCTCAGCTCTACAGAGCTCAAACAGGTTGTAACTTTTATTCACATAGCTTGGAAATCTAATTAATCTCCCCCTACCCAATGGGTGGTTTCATCTTACGCGAGTGTGTAAATAAGTGAATGTCTCATGGTACTGATTGACAGTTAAACCAATTATAAAAAAAACTCACTTTTATAAATTTCAAGGTTGGTTATAATTATTTATACGTTGAAATTTATTTTAATATATTTTTATAAATATAAGTAGGCAAAGTCTTGGGAAAGACGGTCTTTCCATAGGCTTATGGAAAGACGAGGTTTGATTAGAATAATAAAAGGTAAAAGGTCTTAGTTGCAATATTAAAGTTTTAGTATGAAACATGTAGTAGTTATAAAATTTATAACCCGGTTCATGCAACCCGAAAATTTTATCTTAATTTCTTCTAATTTACACTTTAAACCTTGGTCTTTCCATAACTTATGGAAAGACCGTCTTTCAAGAGACGGACTCATATAAGTATCTCATTACAATAAATAAAAGTAAATATCAAATCACTCCATTAATCATAGTAATAATGAAATGGCATGATCTAGAGCATAAATGACATTATCTAACGGTTTTAATCAATATAACCAAAAGATCAGGAATTGAGCTTTACCAGATGTAAAGATTATGTACATATACAACAACATAAGAAGAAATTAAAACCCAAAACTCTGAACAATTACCAACAATGATAAAATTGCCGTTCACTCCTTAATATATACTGTTTCAAAAAACACCCAGACAACCAGTAAACTATGCAGCTGAAATGTGTGCAGAGGATGCCTCCATCATTCCACTGCGTATCTGGTCACTAATATCGCGAACATGACCAGGTCCATGGGGTAAGAAAACCGTAGTGTTCTTTGATGAATTCCCAAGGTCTTTGATTGTATCAAAGTATTGCGTAATCAGGATAAGATCCATCACCTCCTTAGCTGAGGTACCAGCAACCTTGTCTGAGAAATTCAGGATGTTCTCTCTCAACCCGTCTGTAATTGCCTGTCTCTGCCTTGCAACCCCAACTCCACCCAGATACTTTGCTTCGGCTTCAGCCTCAGCCCTTTTGACCAGTAGGATCTTTTCGGATTCTCCCTTGTACACACTAGCAAGCTGCATCCTTTGAGCTGTTACAAGGAATGTGAAATTAAATGTTTGCTGCCAGAAAGCTGTTAAGGATTTAAATTGAGAAAGCCGTTTATCACTGAACTGATCGAATGATCTACACGTATAAAAGAACACACAAGATACAGACACTGCCTTCTCAATACAAAATTATGTGCAAGGAAACTAATTGCTGATTCAAATAGCATATGCAGGACTCCAAACATTTATGATTTGAAACAGATAATATCATAAAATGCAACTGCTCTAATGGAATGCCCAAATAAGAGTTTTAGAAATTAGAAGGTGAAAAGGTTGGAAGCATGTAAATGAAGACTAGAGAATTTATCCAACAGAAACTGTCTCCAAAAATCAATACTCCTACCAATTACAATTGGAATAAAAATGAAGACTAGTGTACAATGTGTCATGTATGTTCACCTGCATTTATTTCATTCATAGCCTTGCGCACAGAGGCATCAGGAACAATGTCCACCATCAGTATTTGTTCTATATTGTAGCCATAAGTTATCATCACCTGAGGCAAGATATATCAGTAGACACATTGAACAAGATACTTGTTAACCAAACAAGTCCTAGGTACGATCTTCAAATATAGACACTATTTCAGTATATGAAAGTTGAATTTGAATGCGAACATGATACAAGTCCAGAAAAGATAATTATATGGAATTCCCACATTCATGCTGCCTTATGAAACAAATTCTCCTGAAACCAGCTGAAATACAATAACTAGCAGTCTCTATCTTTGTTATAAATAGTATCATATTAAACTGTAAATCAGAAAAGGATTACAATCATGGTTAATGACTGAATTTGAATGCCATGACAAAGAACAACCACAAATACTAAGGATAGGAAAACCATAAGACCAGACAGAGCCAATGCCCCAACCAAACTACTTGCAGCTCAAGCACAAACCTAGTGAGGTTCCATCCTAAAACCAATTGGTAATAGGAGGAGTATCCCACCAAGCGTACATACAAGACAACTAGTCTCTCCACTTTCAACGTGGGATACTCTAACAGAAACATGACCGCCCAAGATACTCAGTATGGAGAGACTCCAGGAATACTTGTATTATTCCTACTGAACATGTCAAGAATGGCTAACTCAGTATGTACTTTACCTTCTCCAATTCTTCTGTGACAGCCTTAGCCACATCGCCCTTCTGCTCAAAGAGCTCATCCAAAGTCATTTTGGGAACATGAGCACGAACAACTGTATAACAGAAAGGAGCAATGGGCAAGATGTTGAATAAATAATCACCATTCAAATGTGAAATACGCTGGAATCAAGAAGTTACCATCAAATACGTATGATTTAATCTGCTCCTCAGGATTTTGCAGCTCATAGAAAGCATCATCAGCATTTTCTTTAATCACTCGATACTGAATCGAGCAATACAGTTGCACAAAGACGTTGTCCTGTTCAGTAGGAATTCAGATTAGAACACTACTTCATTATCAGCAAACAAAGAGAATTCCCTATCATGCTTAAATTCTAGACATGCGATACAACCGGCAGATATGGAGTAAAAATTAGGGCATCTCAGAGGAATATTTCCACTAATCAACATAGAGCTATTTAAACACAAAGTTCAAACAATCCGTGAAATGAACACGGAGCATTAAATAAACCCTAGAACAAGTGAATACAGTATAATACTATCTCAATTTCAGCATTCACGATTTCAAGGCATCTAAACTAACGCATATGAAAAATAAGGAACCTTAGTTTTGGTCTCGATTTTGACATCGAGAGATTTGATCCTGGTGGAGAGGACTCCCGCGATGCATTCGCCGGCGAAGGGATTGAAGAAGTTGAGACCTGGTTCCGCCAGTTTCAGAAACCGCCCCCATTTTTCTACCACGCCGACGTTGGCCTGGTCCACGCATCCGCAGAAAAAACAGTAGAAATTCATTATTTTTCTTCAAATTCTATATTGCACAGACCAAAGATGAAGATAGAGGATAGTAGTTTTTTTCGTAGAGATTGATTAGAGAGGGTATCAAAGACAACAGTGGATGAATACGCAGTCCCAGTCGGTGACTTTCACTGTTTTGTTTTTCGATGACTTGGCGCGTGGATCAATGAATTCCATGCGAGTAACTACTTTTCAAACCTCAAAATTAAAATATAAACAAAAACACGTTTTTAGCCCCATGCTCATCAATCGATGAAATTATATCTCAAATAGAAGGATATGCTTAGTTGATGCATTTCAAAATCTTATTCCTCTATTTATGTCTTCTATATTTTTGGTATTTTTTTCAGGCGTGTTTCACCATCGATAATTTTTATTGCGTACGATAATAAATTATAAAAATTTTACTTTTCAAAAACTACATGTTACGAAGAATTCAAATACACCTCACATAATGTCCATTACTATATAAAACAAAAGTTATCGATGATCAAATATACCATAAAAAATGTTGGTCGAAGGGGACCATATATAGAGGACTGAAGGGAGTACTATTAACTATGTTTGTCACTTCTAGTAGTAGCAATTGTAATATCTATACATTTTTTAGATAAAAATGAAATATCATATATTCGACTAGATCATTTTTTATGAGAATAAAATTAGATCAAGTGTAATTCCGATTCAGATGTAACAGTGCAAAAATAATTCGCAATAACTTCTGGTTATGTGTATTGAATATTGAACCTTGAGTTTTTAAGTGTTAAAATAACATCGGACCCATTGGCGATGAAAGTGTCTCCCAATATAAAGGAAATGATCAAATTATCCTCTCCAAATAAAACCCTCCTTGCCACCCGTTGAGTTTCTTTCTCAAACATCCCCGATCGAAAATCGTTGGGAGCTTAAACCCCGCCTCTTCAATTAGAGTGTTGAAGATGATCCAGTGACATCGATAATGATATCCAAATGTGTGGCTGAAAGTTGTGGTGCTTGAGAGTAAGGACAATGATATAGTCTGAACTCTCATGATTGCAATGGCATTGGAAGGAACTCGACGCGGTTGAATATGTTGTTGGGACTCGGTGGTGAATCATTGGGTTATCGACAACAAGCTTAGAGGCAGAATGAAGGTGCATTAAAGGCAGGGTGAATATTTTTGTTATTTCATTTTGTTTGTTGGAATATGGCTAGAGAGTTTAAACTTTATATTATTAAATTGATCAAGGGTTAAATGGGTAGGTAAAGAAACACGGTGCATCTATCAAATGTTATATATGTACTTTTTTTAAAAAATGAATCTTGTGATTACACATCAAAAAAATGTGATTACTCACCCATCACACCCATACGGTGGGCCAAATAATTAATGTCTGGTTAAATAATCCAATGATCACGAGTTTAAATCCTTATAGTTGCAGTGAGAGAATTTACCGCCTCATTGCGACGGGCAATGGATCACTCATGTATTATTTCCCGGTATATCATTTCATGGTCAAAGCAGTAAAAGAAAAAAAAATTACTCCTCAAAGTTTTTTTTTTAAGAAATGAATGACTCCTCATGGTTATCCCTCTTAAGCAGCATCCAGTACTCCTCCAGCCTAAAACCCTAGCCCCTCACAAATCTCCTTCCTTCAACCCTCAAAAAGTTCTCTCTAGTCGATATGGCATTGTTCAACAGACTTCCGGGGCTCATCAATCGGAGCTCGAGAATGAATGCATCAATCCGTCCACCTGCTACATCGCTCATCACCACACGCAGCATGTCATCATCTACGAAGCTTTTCGTGGGGAGTCTTTCATATGGAACTGACGAGGGAACGTTGAGAGACGCATTTTCAGGCTTTGGTGAAGTAGTTGAAGTCAAGGTCATCACAGACAGAGACACGGGAAGGTCCAGAGGTTTCGGATTTGTTAGTTTCAGTGACTCTGAGTCTGCTAGCTCCGCGGCGACTGCCATGAACAGCAAGGCCTTGGATGGAAGGAGCATCCGTGTCAGTATTGCCGAAGAAAGACCTTCCCCTAGAGACGGCGGAAGCTTTGGAAACTATGGGCGAGGTGCTTCTCGCAGTTAAAATTGTTTAGTTTATAAGCAAATCAGTTGCTTATAATCCCTGCTAAACACACCTTGTATGTTTGTTGTGTTGCTTATAAACTCTATCAAACACACTCCCGTTGTCTTCAAGTCATGGCTTTAACATCTTTCTTTACTATGTTTTGTGACAAGTGACAATGATATCGCTAAACACAATACCGAGATGCAATTCATACAAGCAACCCCCCCCCCCCTGTTTCCACCTTCAATTTAGATTTTCCAGACACAATTGAGCAAGTGAAATTTTGGAGAAGAGAGCATCAACCTAATTCAAGGACCAGATCCTGATGGGAAAATGCCAGAGCTAAGAGCAACCTCCAAAATCAGTTTTCTTATTTTATGTACTTTTATTTCCTTAATTCCTTGAACAAAAAATATTTACGTGCTTCCTTATCAATCAAAATTCTCACCTGCATATAAAAAACATACTGTTTCAAAATCACCCAGAAAACTAGTATAGTAGCCTATTCACAAGATGTCTGTCCAGCGGATGCCTCCATCATTCCATTGCGAATCTGATTACTGATATCACGAACGTGACCAGGTCCGTGGGGTAGGAAAACTGTAGTGTTCTTAGATGAATTCCCAAGGTCTCTCATTGTATCGAAGTACTGGGTAATCATGATTAGATCCATTATTTCCTTAGCTGACGTGCCTGCAACCTTGTCCGAGAAATTCAAGATGTTCTCTCGCATGCCGTCTGTAATAGCCTGTCTCTGCCTTGCAACTCCAACTCCGCCCAGATACTTCGCCTCAGCTTCAGCCTCTGCCCTTTTGACCTGCAGGATCTTCTCTGCTTCTCCCTTGTACACACTAGCGAGTTGCATTCTTTGAGCTGTTTCATGGAATAAGAAAGTACCGAGAATTTAACTTCAGAAAGTTGTTCATCATTTTTCTGACTGAATGATTTACAAGTGTTAACTAATAAAGGATACATTGGATACATCAACTGTTTTCTCAACACAAACTTCTGGTTGAAACAACTGTTGATACAATCTGGATTTGTAGCACTTATAACACTTGTGACTTATATCAATCCCATCACCATTAAGATGCAAGAGTGTTAAAAGAGCACCCAAAAATAGCACAGGTTCACCAAAAAGACGGGTACTAAAGGAAAAGAGCATATAAAAGAAGACGAGAGGTTCTTTCATTGAAACCAACTCCAAAAAATCAATATATTTGACATCTGCATTACCAACCAAATTAGAGGAATAAGGTTACAAGTATTTTACCGGCATTTATTTCATTCATAGCCTTCCGCACAGAGGGATCAGGAATGATGTCAACCATCAATATCTGTTCTATGTTGTAGCCATATGCCCCCATCACCTACAGAATGATACATCAGCAGACATTCTGAACAAGAAACTCTTTACACAAACATATCACAGGTTGTTCAAATATAGTAGGGATATGCGGTATAATGTTGCAAATTGTACAAGTTCAAAAAAGAGAACTATTAGGTCAAGAGCTACAAATATTCTTGAAACTAATTGCAAAATTTACCCATGAAATCAGGCTACCAAGAGACCAAACACTGCCGCTTCAAAGATATCAAGTTCAATGTTGTTTGTCTACCTTGGGGGAAAACACTTCAAGAAAATAGTACTATACATGTTTTTACAGTGTCACCTCCACTTTTATATGTTCCTCAGATTCAACAGTGAAATGTATATTTGTTTTCAGCCCCAGATCATTTCATGTTCATGCAGCCTCTATAAATTAACATTTGTAGCTTGAATGACAGACTGCAAATAAACTATCAAATTCACATAAATATTGACATACACCTCCTAAGTTTGCCTCTACAATAAGTGGACATACACATCCAAAATTAATTGCACAATCAACTTAGCAAACATGTCAAGATGGATAATTCAAAATGTGAGCCCAAATACTTTACCTTCTCCAGTTCTTCTGTAACAGCCTGAGCTACATCACCCTTTTGCTCAAAGAGTTCGTCCAAAGTCATTTTTGGAACATGAGCTCGAACAACTATTTCCAAGAAGATATATCAGAAAAAGGAAAAGGAAAGAATATTTAACAGAAAGAGGCAATTGGCAGAGACGTGTAAAAGGCACCAATATCTAAATGTGTTTGCTATGGAATGAATATAATTACCATCAAATACATATGCTCGTATCTGTTCCTCAGGATTTTGCAGCTCGTAGAAAGCATCATCAGCATTTGCCCTAATTACTCGATATTGAATTGAGCAATGCATTTGTACAAAGACATTGTCCTGTACAGTGGACGTCCAGATTAAGTCAGTATTACTTAATCAGTTTGTGATCCAATACAAGACATAATGCTTATACAAAAGTTCAAGTGGATAGTGAAGATTCTTCCCAATGATGGTTTAAAGATGTGAACGAGTCTGGCAGTCGAGTAGGATTTCATATTCATTAGACATTAGGGTCAAAATTCATGTAGAACAGAAACTAAACGTCTTTGATTGTTGGATCGAAACTTCTGAAGCTAGATGTTTATGACACTCAGAATCCTAAGGCAACAATTATAAGAATACAAACCATTTCGAAGGACTTCAGATCTTAATTTCAGAGTTCAAACCCATAGCCTGTTGCTTCATTATAGCACCTACACAAACCAATCGTGCACGAGCGGATTTTTTTGTAGCCTACGATTAGCAGCGCTGTTCATTTCATGCTCATCACCGACTAAATAACCGAGAAACCGTTTTACGAACAATAGCTAAGATATACGAAGGAAACCTAAACGATCAGTATAAATTTGTAAATAACAGATGCAAGCACCGATGAATATAAAACTATTAACAAGATCGCGATCACCGGTTAATCCTTCACGAGTCCGCAGCATTAATCAACGCATGATCAATTATATTACAGCAATTGGATTATACGATCGAGAGAAATGAAGGAACCTTGGTTTTGGTCTCAATTTTGACTTCGAGAGAGTTGATCCTGGTGGAGAGGATTCCGGCGATGCATTCGCCGGCGAAGGGGTTGTAGAAGTTGAGACCTGGTTGCGCCAGTTTCATAAACCGCCCCCATTTCTCCACCACGCCGACGCTGGCCTGGTCCACGCACCCAACAAAGAAACAAAAGAAATTCACCATTTTCGATTTCCCTCTCTGTGATTCTTCACTGTAGAGAGACGGAAGAAGAATTGATGCTGATATTGTGGAGTGCAATTAGGAGGAAATTTAAGTCGGCAAATCAGATCAGTGACGCTGTAATGGCTTAACCGCGTGGCATTCCTATTACCGTGATACTATCAAGGCTGTAATGCTGATATTGATGCTCTTTGATAAATTTTTAACTTTATAAAGTTATAAATAACTCTATGTTTTACAAGAAAATGTCAATAATTTGAAAATGACAAACTAATCCTAAGTTTTGACGAACTATGTAGGTAGACTATCTCCAATGCTCAGGAGTCGTGAGTAAAAATATGAGACACTTGTCAATATTTTATTAGACATGCATCAATATTATGTGAATACGAGAGACTTAATTGAAAAGTTTTTTAAAATTTTGCACTTCAATACAAGAGCAGGTAGCATCATTTTAGTATGAAAACAATTACCGTTTACCAAATTATTCTATAATAATTTACATATTATACTTTATTTAATTTCATTCATCTTAAATAAAATTCAAACTAAAATATTTCACTTACAATTTAATTGAAATTTTTATATATAAATTATATTAAAATATTAAATATGTGTTAAATTAAAATTCAGAAATAATAATTCACACTAATTAAATTTAATGCAAACTAAAATTTACTTTTATGTTTCTGTAATATTATTAATTTTTAGCTTATAATTTTAAATATATTTTTTAAATATTTTAAATCAATATAATATAAATTAGTTAATAAAATTTGTTTATATTATGAATCTAAATAATACATTCAAATTGGGATCCAAATGTTAAATTTAAATTTGGAATCGTAAAATAATTAGAAGTTAAAATCCTAATTTGGTAATTTGACATATTGACGGCTTCAATATGGGGATTTGTATTCACAAGGTCTAATTGAGGTACTCACTCCATGTGTTATCTACGTCAAATTGACCCTCTAATTGACTCTTGGATTGGAGATCAATTTTAACTTTCAAACCCGTCAATCCTATGTGGTTGTTAACGTTTTCTATTGTGATGCTTGCATTGGAGATGCTCTTATATACCAAAATTTCCCATCTCCGACATTGACGAAAGAAAATCGGGCATAGACCAAACTCGAAAAGACTAACCTGAACTAAAAACCGATATTTTGATGATGTGGTTCTTGATTGACTTCCTTTGATTAAAAACGGTTATAATTTTTCTTCGTCACTCCCCCACTTCTTCCTCCTCCCTCAACATGATTCCAACCCATTATATACACGTTTAATCCGAACTCAGAACCACAAAAAAAAAAAAACAAACTAGCCACCACTGCAAAACCACCACCAAAATCACGATGCACCGAACCCACAACACCAGAAACCACGTGAGTGAACTGCAACAAGTGCGATGTGTGTTTGTCACAAGTAAGAACGCTTCGTAGGCACTGTGCTAGCTGTCCGTGCTATCGAACGTAGGCGTCTGATATCTCACACATGCGCTTGATGCTCAACAACTACAATCACATCGACCACCACCACCACTAACGCCGAGCCAGTGCTACCATGCCACAATCATGAAACCACCACTACCAACACCTTTTTATTTATCATAATACCAGAAAAAGATTAAAAAATGATACAAATACATGACGTGTTTATAAAATACATGGCGTTGTTTAACATTTTAGAAATGTTAAAGGCTTTAGTGGGATTGGCCCATTTGTGCGAATACTCTAGCAATATCATCTAAAACCTATAATCATTGGGCTAAGAAAGCCCAAGGAAGCAAGCATGGGCAATGACCCTACTTGTCCAAATCACTCCCCCTTTCAACATGGGCACAAGCTAATGTTAATGAAGACAATATTCACAAACAATATCCTCTGTTCCGTTTTTAGGACAAGAAGAAGAAGGACCATATGGGTCGAATCATGGAACTGAGTGGGCATGGAATGGGGATACTTTTATTTATGTGCATTCATTGATCGGTACTGAGTAGCTTAAGGTGGAACCCAGAATATTCATCCTCTTGCATTACAACTGTGTATTTGTCGAGCGAAAACAGGATTTCGACACTTGCAGATATCTTTGTCTGTTGGACTCACTGCAAACTCCTCAGTGTGCTTTCAAGTCAACCACCACCATTGAAATTTCTGGACCGTTCTAGTATTGTAGCAGTACTGGTGTGATGTTGTGCATGCCTCAGTTGCTCTGTTGCACCAATAGAATTACTCTCGGTTCAAATTGCAATCCAATCATTATCACTATGTTCAGAATACATGTTTGACCGTTAATATGTTAACAGTGTATAATAAGGACAAACAAAAAGTTGATATTTAGAAAACTACTTGTTACGACAAATTCAACAATGATACATACTCCATCCGTCTCATAATTAATGGCACAATTACTTTTTAAAGATTTTCAGTGATCATGTTTTGCCGTTAATATATTTAACTATATATAATAATTACGCTTATAAAATTGATATTTAGTCTAACAAGATCCCACATGATATTTTTATTATGTATTATTAATTTTTATTTAGGGTCAAAGTTTATAAATTTTGACTTGGAAAAAACAATTGTGTCATTAATTATGGGGCGGAGGGAGTACGATTATATTGTTACTCATAAATCTATTCAAATACACGGTCAAAATTTAATAGAAAATAATGCCTAAAAAGTAAGTGTACAATGTGAGGGTGAGTTCGGTAAACTTATGAAAAACTGCCTATTTTAGAAGTTTAAGCCATTTTTAGAAGAAAAGTATAATTTGACTTTCCTCAACTTTTAAAATAAGTCAATACTCATAAGTACAGTTCCATCAAACACACCATAAGTCATGCCAAGATATGCTAATGAAATAAAACATGTATTCCCTCTATCTCTTATTATTGTCTTGTTTAATATTTCTTTATTAATGTCCTACTTTTATTTTTGATAAAATATTGAATGTGTGAAGAGAAAAGATGAAATACTTTTTGTTCACAAGTGTACTTTTATGCTATTTAAATAATTTTTTAAATATATACTTGTTATAATGAAATGACAATAATAGAGGGGAAGTGGAGTATAAATGTTATGAGAAGTTTATTGAGGAGCATATTTAACCAATTATAATGATGAGATTGTTGTTAATAATTGACAGCATCCATAAATCTCCCTGATATATATTATTAGACCCAGCGGCGGAACTAGGGGCCGAGGGGTGCTAGCGCCACCCTAGGATCCGATTAGGCCTAGAGCCACCGGAAGCCATCGGATTCCGCTCCCCTCTTGAGCCACCGGCATCCGGATGCCTTCAGCTTTGCCGTTGCAAAGGCTGAACGAAGAAGATGACCAATTTTATTTTATTTTTCTTTTCTAACTAAACAAAAGGACGTCGTTTTGGTTTAAGTGAAACGACGTTGTTTTGTTAAGCTGAAGGAAAAAAATTTGAGGTCAATTGGGCTGAAATCCAATTGGCCCAAATATTCATTAAACCTAATATACTCCATCTAAGCCCAAGCGGCCAAACCTAATATGCTCTTCTTCCTCCAAGCTCCAGCCAAAACGTAGCAGATCCACCACGGCACCACCGCCTGCCGTCCCGCCTTCCGCCACCGTCCCCTTCCTTAACCACAATCAGCGACCGCGTGGTCCGCGTCCAAGCCAAACCAAGGGCAAGGTATCAAGAAGTCAATATATTTTTGTTGTGTAATTTACGTTGAATAACTTGAATTGATCTGCTTAATTGTGTAAAATTGTAAATACATTCGCGTTGGAAAAAAATTTTAGCATTGGAAATAATTTTTTGCCAATATATTAGCGTTGGAAAATTTTTTTTGCCTCTTTTCAGCCCCCCCTAACATTTCCTCCTGGTTCCTCCACTGATCAGACCTCTAATTTTCTACTTAGTTTAAGACTAATGGCGCTTATAATCATGCCAATTACATTAGAGTGATTAGATTTCAAAGCACAAGATGATAATAACACTGGTTACATGACTAGATCACATGATTAACAGAGTGTTTATTTCCCCTCTGCACGTGTGGCCGACTGCTTGCCTACACAGCTTTGCTGCATAATTACACATATTATCAATCCTTAAATTGACCAAGTTTTCCAGCATAATTACACGTACGTGCGCACATAATACATGATTATCGCAATAGAAACAATGATTAAGAGGGAAATTTCCAGGTAATTACCAGTGATTAATTAGCTCCAACTAAATATTCTGTAATTAGCAGAATCAGATAAAACTAATTAATGGGGCCTGCCTTCCACGATGCAGGGAGGACAAGAAATGTCAGTGCTTGCAAATTTCTGGGGGAACAGCTTGACCTGATCTAGATCTCTGTAATGCTCACCACAGGCAAGATTTACACTTGCCCATTCTGCTGCAAAATCCTTCTTTTCTTTAATGCAGTTTGAGCCCTAAAGGGGTGCAGATTCTGCTGACCGAACTAAAATAGAATTCAGTGGATTGAACTGAGTTATCCACACATGCATGCATGCATTTTACAGGAAGATGAACAGTGATCACTGATCAGATCTCATGTGGCCTCAGTTCTTGATGCTCTGTTTTTTTTCTGGCAATGGCAGAGGTGATCATCAACTTGTGAATATATTCTTCTTAAGACAGCCATAAAGGTCATTGAAATGTCACTATTATTGTCACTCTCTGTCAATGGCGGGTTATATTTATTTAGATGAGTCATTTTATAGCAACCAAATTACATATAGCTAGCAATGTCCTCCTAAGAACGGACAGAGCGAACCGCCACCTGCAGGTTGGAAAGTTACAATGGGGGATTAGCGACATGGTACAACGTTGGATAATTCCGATCTGATATTCACAATTCTTGACAGGGCTGTGGTTTGAAACTTGAACCTCTCTGTTATAGAGAGTGTAGATTACCACTGAAATCAAGTCCAATTGACGTTATTTTATAATTAATGTAACTAATGAGATGATTTGATATTTGTATTCATTTATTGTAATGAGCTTTGCAATATTTAGAGAACCTTTTAATTAATATTTCAAAATATAAATAATTATAATCTAACCTTACGAATTATAGGAATGAAGTTTGTCACAATTGGTGCAACAGTTAAGCGGTTTAACGTGGTAAGCTCTCAAATGCAGAACTTAGAAAACGCCGCTCGTAAATCTGGGTTTAGGTTGTCCAATTAAATCCTTAACCTGAGTTCTTGATTTTAGTATAGCAAAAATTTGAAAGTTGGCATCAAATACCGTGGTTTGTGAGGTTGGCCAACAATATAGAGGACGCATTTACAAAATGCGTCCTCTCGAAAATGTTTTTTTTTCCGTTTTGAGCTGCTGCAATTTTTTTTTCGGCACAATGATTAGAGGACGCATTTACAAAATGCGTCCTCTTGGAAAATCATTTTTTTTTCGGCAGAATAAATAGAGGACGCATTTACAAAATGCGTCCTCTTGGAAACTAATTTTTTTTTCGGTAGAATAAATAGAGGACGCATTTACAAAATGCGTCCTCTTGGAAACTAATTTTTTTCCATTTTTTCTGGCAAGTTAAATATAAAAATAAAAATAAATAAAGATAAATATACGTACAGATAAATATAAAAATAAAAATGAAAATAAATAAAGATATATAAATATGCACACACGTAAATGTGTGGATGTACACACACGTCAATGTGTGGATGTACACACGTCAATGTGTATAAATATATACGTGAATATAAATATAAATATATACACATATATAAATATAAATAAAGACACATACATAAATATAAACATAAATGAAGATATACATATATATATATATGTAAATGTATATAAATATAAAAAATATATGTAAATATAAAAATATACGTACATATAAATATAAAAATAAAAATAAATATAAATATAAATAAAGATATATAAATATGCACACACGTAAATGTGTGGATGTACACACACGCAAATGTGTGGATGTACACACACGTCAATGTGTGGATGTACACACACGTCAATGTGTACAAATATATACGTAAATATAAATATAAATATATACACATATATAAATATGAATAAAGACACATACATAAATATAAACATAAATGAAGATATACATATATATATATATGTAAATGTATATAAATATAAAAAATATATGTAAATATAAAAATATACGTACATATAAAAATAAAAATAAATATAAATATAAATAAAGATATATAAATATGCACGCACGTAAATGTGTGGATGTACACACACGCAAATGTGTGGATGTACACACACGTCAATGTGTGGATGTACACACACGTCAATGTGTACAAATATATACGTAAATATAAATATAAATATATACACATATATAAATATGAATAAAGACACATACATAAATATAAATAAAGATATATATATATATATATAAACATAAATATAAATATAAATGAAGATATACATATATATATATAAATATAAAAAATATATATAAATATAAAAATATACATACATATGAATATAAAAATAAATATAAACATAAATATAAATATAAATAAAGATATATATAAACTCTAATATATATAGAAGCCACGCATTTTGAAGGTAGTATAAAAAAAATCGGTAATGTAATAGTATTTTTTGTAGCTTTAAATAATGGAAGACGCATTTGGAAAATTAATTGTTCGGTAGACCGGGTGTCGGCATCGGCCGGAGAATTTTAATTATTGGGCGAAATGGTTATTCTCGTGTTTGTCTGATTGTATGTTGTGAACTAGTTGAACGATAAATTAGGACAGCGTGAGTTGCTGTTTGGTAACTAGTCCTGAATAAGGGTGCCGGAATGAAGTATTGCATAGTTAGAATGAGTATGAATTAGCATAAATGTACAATAGCCGAACAGTACGTGCGAAATGTAATGCAAATCGGTGTTTAGTGGCATGCTCTGTCCTAGTGACGATGACGATCCCTGCAAAGCTTTTCGCCCGTTCCACACGGTGGAGGGCGTACGGTCCTAGATGTCCGTCGAGGAACAGCCATCTGTGTAGGCACATGCACTTCCTGAAGTGGAACTCCCTCTGGTATTTCGTCCTCCATTTCGTCTCCCGTATCCTCACGATAGGCATATGGAACACTACCCGTATGTGATGGAGCATCAGGTGACATGAACTGATGACTCGATGTTGGAGTGACATATGCAGTGTGTTCCGATGGAGTCATACCGTAATGTGAAGGTTCACCGTGTGATGGGCCGGCAATCGGTGGACTCGCATGTGATGGGCCAGCTTGTGATGGACCAACGTGTTCCTCCCGGCCCCTAGGACGCCGCCTCCGACCTCCCTGTCGAGCTGGTGGAGCCTGGCGGTCGCTTCTGAGGTCTGCATATCTGACACCAGGGGGAGGATCTTCACAGTGCACAAGCGGCTGATAGTACTGTAGTCTGGAGGCCTGATGCGCGTGTTGTAGACCCCGTGTGACAAGTTCATGGATTCCGCTGAGAGCGGCCGCGAATTGTGGGGGACATCCATCCAACGGAATGTTCGACATGTTGTACACCTCAGTGACTATCTGCAACTATAGAATCGAGTTAAATATGTTAGTTATGCAATATAGGGGAAAGCCGTAGCATTATTTCTTGAGAATGTTATGATTGTAGGAAATACCAAGTACTCTGCAGTTGCACTGTCTCCATGGAAACCCTCTGTAGCCGTGGTAGGCCGTCCTGGCTGATCAATCATGCTCACCGTCTTGCGGAAGTACCACTCCATGTATTCACGGCTGGGACAATATGGATCTGCATACCCAAGTGGGTGTACTTGTCGACCAGATCGTTGCTCCCACTCAACGAAAAATCTTCTTAGTTCGGCACGCCAATCAGTGCCAGACCTGCCGCGACGGTCTATATCATGAAGCAGTTTATACTCTTCCCTACTGACCAGCTGGGTGGGTATTGGCTGGATCAGGCCGAACTGCCTGAGAACCCGATGTGCGTGGTGGAACTCCACTACATGCCAGCAGATGAGGTCGACGCACAGCAGCCAGTTGTTACTACTAGCAGTACAGTACCACGGGAGTTGGGCCACGATGTTCGGCGTGTATGGCTCCCAGATAAACTGAAAGAACATCATAGTGGTCCCGTTAGGTCTTGAATACCATTTTTCGCACGAAATCAGGAGATTGTAATCCAAGATGACCCATACCTGATTCTGACTGAGAGATGTGATCTGATCGCGATACACTTTCAAAACATGCATCGGTGAGTGTGATAAATCGTGAGGGGCTCTCCACCTACGGGCGGTGATGAGTGAACTATATTAGCAAATATATGGAATTGACCACAGTTTCAAAAACTGACTGCTAGTGTTATTCGGCACCTACCGGGACCCAACAGCATTCATCGGCGCCGATATGGGTAGAGCTCCTGCGGGTCGGATGGATGGGATGCGCTCCCATGCCCACAACTGTTCCACAAATTAAATTACATGTAATACAAAGTAACAAAGAGGACATTATGTACGAATGAGTGGAGTGACAAATTACTTTACCTGTAGCAGGACAAGGGGGCCAGAAATGGATTTTACTTGTGGGATTGCAGCGTCACATAAGCACCGGTACAAGTGTGCAAGAATGGCACTCCCCCAACTGTAGTGACGTGCTGCACCTAGGTCCATCAGTATCGACAGGTAGAGCAGTGGAATTAGACTACCCGATGTGTCTGACATGAGCATTCCCCCAACCAGCAGCAGAATGAAAACTCTCGCCCGCTGTTGACACTGGACCTCAGTAGGGTGAGTAGGGAACGGACTGCCCAACAAATCTCCCAACCAGCTCGCCCTAATGCGACCCCCTCGGATAACTCCGGGGTCAGGTGTAGCACCTAGGTAGTCCGTGCAAACTACCATCCATTCCTCAGTACGCCTACGGGTGTCGATCCCTGTGACTGGGATCCCATCGATCGGAAGACCCCATAGCATCCCCACATCCTGCAGCGTGACCATAGCCTCCCCCACCGGGAGGTGAAATGTGTGCGTCTCGGGCCGCCACCGCTCCACTAGGGCAGTGATTAGTGAATGGTCAATCCGTATCGATGCAGAATCAAGGAGTCCCTGGAATCCTACGCCACGCACGTAGCTCAGAACTGGGTCAGGCACATCTGCGGTCCATCATGCCCCATCACATCGCCGGACCTGCATTGCCTCATCTTGTAACTGTCTGTTGTACACTGCCCGGGCACGATGCTCCTCGTGAAGGTACAACAAATCATCCTCCATGGGTCCTGGATGGCAATGGTCCATCGTGTTGCCCCTGTACACAATTACGACATATGAAAATTAGTTACTGAAGCGATTAGAGTGGCAAACATATTTGGCAAATAAAAGCAATAACATCACAAGTAACAAGCTATAATATTCCGATGGACGAAAGTACATGTGCAAGTAACATATGACCGAGGTACCATTACAGACACTACACGACAACATGACACTAATTACGGCCACGCCTACGGCGGCCCCTGGATTCAACCGGCACCCGCTCGTCCATCTGATTCCTTATCCTTCTCTCCGCAAACTGTCCACGACGCCTACTGCGGAACTTCTCCCCATCAGGAACCAACCTCCATGCGGCACGTTGCCAGAGCGATGGATCTCTTACAGGCATGAAACCCTGACTATATTGTTGCACATATGTGGTCGTGAGATACACCCTGTCACATAGAGTAGCCGGATCGTCACGCCTATGCCGACAGACGGCCAAGGCATGGGAACAAGGGAAACGGAAAATCTGCCACTCACGACAAGTACACTCTCTTCTTCGGTATTTGACCGTGTACTGCCGGTCACTGATGCCCCCATCGATGTTCCTAACCACAACCCTATAAGTCTGCGATGCATGACCGAACACGGTCACGATATGTCCCTGCGCCAACCGCTCCTGCTTCTGAAACTTTTTCCAGATCCTGCTGGGAAACACGGACCTGGACAAACGGGCAACATTTTAGAATACATTAACTGTTTTGCAGACACTCAGAAAAGGGATACGTAAGTGACAAATTACCTCCAATTCGTGGCGTCCATAACCCTCTGGGAAAACATTTCAACTGTTCGCTCCAACGTCGCTTTGACACAAGCTGTGATCGGCAGATGGCGTGCGCGGCGCAAACAGTTGTTGTAACTCTCAGACAAATTCGTCGTCAGAATTCCCCAACGTCGATCACCCACATCGAATGCAAGGCACCACTTACTCCTATCTAGCCGTTCCAGCCAATCCCAAGCAGATGGATCTGTACTCTCTAGCTCCTCCTTGTACCCCCTCCACTTGCTCTCTCGCCTAGCAGAACCAAGCTGCCACACCAGAGTCTTCAAAAGCGCATTCTTGAACTTCCCGTTATCATATGATAGGAAGTTGGATTGAAAATGCCGCAGGCAAATTCGATGGTATCCAGCCGGTTCCATCCACTCCTCCATATGCGTCATCGCATTTATGAGTCCAGCATGCCTATCGGATATGACACAGATTGGCGTGTTAGCACCACCAACGACGTGAAGACGCAGTCTCCCCATGAACCAGTTCCAGCTCTCATTCGTTTCTTCGTCAACAATAGCGTAAGCGATGGGGAGGATGTAATCATTTGCATCGTGCGCCACGGCGACCAGCATTGTGGACTTATATGCCCCTCTCAAATGAGTGCCATCCACGCTTATGACATTCCTGCAGTGGCGGAAGGCTTCAATTGCCGGACCAAATGCCCAGAACACAAATTTAAATTTCCTCGACCCGTGGCCGTGTATTCTATCAGGTACGTCAGCCCAGTCTACAACGGTGCTCGGATTGGCCCTGACTAGCTCATCCATAAACGTTGGGAGCTGTTCGAAAGAATCCTCCCAAGTCCCGAACACCATGTCAATTGCCTTCTGTCGTGCATACCACGCCTTCTTGTAGGAAATGGTTACATTGAACTCCTCCTTCACTTGAGCTTGCACATCTTTGACTGTGTAAGAAGGGTTTACATCAATGTGGTGGCGGATTGAACGGGCGATCATCACCGACGTCAGATTCACGTTACCCGTAGATCGACCAGCACCAACACACCCATGGCTAGTTGCCCATTTGGTGATCTCCCACATGCCATGTGACGCCTTCTTGGAAGCTCTGGCAACCCAAACACAATTCCCAGTTCCTTGGACAACGTCCTTGCATTTCGCATACCATGTGCGTGATGTGCTCTCCACAACCCTGTGTTCCCTGTTCATCATGGAACTCCACCTAGAGATAGCTTCAACCAATTGGGCCTTCGTCTGGAATCGCATACGCACATCCACCCGTCTCTCGATCGTAGGTAGAAACTCCGGACCCAAAATGAGTTGGGTCATAGCTATCCTCATCCGGGCCACCATAATCCCTATAGTAGGCCTGTGTATCTGGATTCGCCAGAATATGAAACGCCGGGGGTACATTGTTCGTGCACACCACCTGTTCTTCATCGTCCCCAGGATTCGAATCAGTTGATAAGGAACAATCATCCTCACTTCCACCATCAAGTTCACCCTCGACATCATCGTCTTCGCCACCGTCATCCCTACCAACAAGGTCACGAACGTGTCCCATATAATCATCATCCAAGACATTCTGCTCGTCACGGGCCATACCATACATACCACCACTTGTGGACGGCTGAGCACAATCCACGGGAGCATACCCAGAAGCAGAAGGTTGGCTGGACTCACCAATTTCTAAACCCCGGCTACGAACGTGTGGCGGTACGCATGGTGCATCAGCCAAGTTCTGGAAGTTGCTCAACAACGACATGAACGTCATTGGCCGTGGCCAATCATTAGTGCTTGCCAACTGTTCCATAACAACGTAAAAATCCGCGGACGACAACGACAATCGATCAACAATGTTGAAGAAGAACGTCGTTGAGTCGTCATCTTCCAAATTATAACACCGATAGTATACAGCCGAACCAATCAGTTCAGGACATCGGTAATATATTTTCAACATATACCCCTCACTGGCAATGCCAAGCCTCGTGACAATTACATCAACTAATTCTGAGTGGTTCAACCTCCTCTCGAGAGTCAGAACTCGCTCCGGTATTGGAGGATCATAATACACACCCACGGTCAAATCGAACTTGATCTGACCGCCTCTATACATATACACAGTCAAAAACATCGCACGACTGCAATACACGAATACATAACTTTCAGTTCATTTTCATTCTACATTCATTTCATTGCACCCTCAAATACGTACATGCACTCCACTAGACCACATCAACAGCACTATTAACACAGACATAATACATTAACAAGTAAACGATTATGCAAAGACATCACTTCTATTTTATTCTCACCCGACATTCCTTCCCGTAGTATCCTCAAAAGTCATTATTATTGCTACAAACTAAATACATTTATCAGTCAACAATTCACTTCGTCACTTCATTTCATCACGCATGAGCATTAAACGCTATAACAGCATCGGACCAAACTTAATCGCTAAAACCACACACAATCATACAACACATCCGAATTAACTACAATATTTCCGTAGCTCCGCAACTTACAATTTAACAAAAATATCAGAAACTTTCTTCGTGGAACACATTCGTGGAACACATTCGTAACCTTATTTAGGGTTCAATTAACATCAACAAAATGAAAAAAGAGGGGGGTGGAAGTCTAACACTCACAAACAAGGTGACAAACGTGGAAGTCAACGGAGGTCAACGGCGGGTCAACGACGGGTCAAGTCCGGTCAACGCCACGAACTTCAGGCCGTTTCAGATATCTACAAGCACAAATCCGTTGCAAATTTTACTCATACAAAATCTTGACAAAATAAAACAAGAGCAAAATGTAGGATTTTTCAAAACATAAAAACACATTACCGATAACGTGAACAGGCGGAAAGGCGTACAACAACCGGCGCAACGACGGAAAGGAAGATGGGAGAAATGGAGAAAATTTTCGGCCAAGTAAAAGGGAGAAATGGGGACAAAGCTTTCGGCAAAAACAAACAAGGGAAGGTAAGAAAAAAAGAGGAGAGGAGAGTTGGATAAATAGGCGGAAGAGGAAGGAGAGAGGAATGTTCGGTCTTCATTGACCGAGAGGCCGCATTTGCTAAATGCGGCCTCGTCCGTGACCCGGCCGCCTGTCGCACTGACGCCTGACGACGCGCTGCTCCCCCTGACCGAGAGGACGCATTTGCTAAATGCGTCCTCTCCGCCACGTCAACATCCCACATGCACCACAAAACTGGAGAAAAAAAAATAAAACAAAAGGAAGAGGACGCATTTTGTAAATGCGTCCTCTGTATTAGCGTCCACTGTGCAACACTGTTGCAACAGAAATAGAAATTTCTCCCTTAACCTCAACCAACCTCGATTGCTGCTTTTGGATTAGTGACCAAAAATAGATTTCAACGGTGTTCTTGAAATTGTCCTTGATCGTACAATGCTTGGACCTGTAGATTCGGAACGTAATTTACGGAAAGATTCGTGCAAGAAATTGGAGCTGTAATCTTTGCTGGTATTGCAGATTAAGCACGTAGTTTTGGTGTATTTGTTAATTTAGGCCATCCGGTTTTGGACTGGTTTTACAGCTAAGGCGTCGGTTGCCTTGTCTCCGAACAAGGACAACTTCCATACAAATCGTACGTTGTGAAGATTAACAAACTAATTAAGGCTTCAACTGTCTGTAATGGGGAAGACATTACAGCTAATTAGGGATTTTGTATGAAATGGTGGATTGAATGTTATAGAATGATAGATTCAGATTTGATTAAGAAGCAATTAAGCATTAGATTATTGTTTAAAAAGTTGCAACATGGTTGTAAGTAATGCCCCTAGCCTCTAGGAAGTTCACCAATTGCCTTTTGATTTTCTTCAAGTGTCCCTTTCTTCCTTGCATGATGGCCTAATCATGTGATCCTAATGATAGTAGTCATTCAAAAACATGATAAACTATGAATTAATTGTTGATTTAAATTGAGAGTTGAAATAAACATAATTTAGTCACTCCGTTTCACTAATAATGGCACCATATGTTTAGGTGTTTGGATTTAGGTGGAGAAAATGAGCGGATGAAATTGAATGTAGAAAGTAAAAAGTAGAATGAGTGGATGAAATTGAAGGAATCTTGCCAAAAATGGAAAGTGTGCCAATATAAAAGAAACAACCCAAAAAGGAAAGTGTGCCAATATTAAAGAAACGGAGGGAGTATGAGTTTATTGTGTGAAAAACTATCTTATACTCTATAAATTACAAAGTAACAATACTACTTTTTACTTTAGACATTTTACTTTTTAACTTAAAACACACCATAAATCGTGTATGGATATGAAAATATTGCTACTCCCTCCATTCCAGAGGAATCAACACACTTTCTTTTTTTGGGTGTTCCAGGCAAATCTGCACACTTTCTTCTTTAAGCAAAATTCAGCTTTCTAAAAGACAATATTACCTTTACAAATATAAAATTTTACATAACCATACGCATTATCCCAAACCCTTACTCCTGCACTTTCAAATATAGAGTTCTCTCCACTCAGTGCCTCCTCTCCTCCACCACTTCCCGCCACCGACCCTCCCTCCACCGATTCCCCTCCTCCGCCTCCTTTCTGCCACCGCTTCCCACCACCGACCCTCCCTCAACTGCTTCCCCCCTTACGCCTCCTCTCTGCCACCGCTTCCCGCCACCGACCCTCCCTCCACCACTTCCCCTCCTCCGTCTCCTCTGCGCCACTATCCAGATTCACCTCCTCTGCCTCCGATTCCAAATTCGCCTCCTCCATCTCCGGCTCTAGATCTGCCTCCTCCGCCTCCTCCCCGCCACCGTTTCCCGCCACCGACCCTCCCTCCACCGCTTCCCCTCCTCCGCCTCCTCTCCGCCACTGTCCAGATTCGCTTCCTCTGCCTCCGGTTCCAAATTCACCTCATGCGCCTCTGGCTCTAGATCCGCCTCCTCTCTGTCACCGTTTCCCACCACCGACCCTCCCTCCACTGCTTCCCCTCCTCCGCTCCTCTCCTCTCCGCCTCCTCTTCGCCACTGTCCAAATTCGCCTCCTCTGCCTCCGGTTCCAAATTCACCTCCTCCGCCACCGCTTCCCGCTACCGACCCTCCCTCCACCGCTTCCCCTCCTCCGCCTCCTCTCTGCCACTGTCCAGATTCGCCTCCTCTGCCTCCGGTTCCAAATTTGGCTCCTTCGCCTCCGGCTCTAGATCTGCCTCCTCCGCCTCCCCTTCTTCAAGATCTAGCACCTCCATCGTCAATAATTCACTCTCCGCCTCTCAAGCCACCGACCCTCCGACCCTCCGCCACGGTTCTTAATGATTATCACGGTCCTCAACTCATTTTCACCACTCATTTTCTTCACCCCTCCGTCCCGAGTGATATACTATAGTTACAAACTGAGGCCTCTAAGACTGATCTTGACTTTTGGAATGCCCTTTTTTCGGTAACTAACATCTGCTCTTTTGCTAGGGTTATGTTTTTGTTGATGTTTCTGGATGTTTTTAGTAATTGGTTGGGTTGAACAAAGGGTTTTTTTTGTATTTGGGATTGCTTTATTTGGTGTAACTAGTGACAATTTTCTTGAATTTTAGAAATCACTAAGTGGATTGCTGTTGGAGTTTGTCTATTGGCGGGAGTTATGGATGCACCGGTGAGCGAGAAAGAGATTGAGGCGGAGGAGCACCGGCGAGGCAGAGTTAGAGGACGAAGAAAATAGTTGAAAGAGAGAGGGGTTTTTCAGTCTTATCATCAGGGGAAAATTTGCAGAGAGATTTTCTCTCTCTGCAGGTTCTCCTGGGACGGAGGGAGTATTAAATTTTGAAATACCTTTTTTCTAACTCTAGTGTGTTTGATAAATAATTCTCTTTCTTTATTTATTTACTTTTACGTGGTTAAACTGAAAAAATAAAGGCAAAATCTTGGGAAAGATGGTCTTTCCATATGCTTATGGAAAGATGGGGTTTAATTAGAATAATAAAAGGTAAAAGGTCTTAGTTGCAATATTAAAATTTTAGTATGCAACATGTAGTAGTTATAAAATTTATAACCCGGTTAATCCAAAAATTTTATCTTCATTTCTTATAATTTACACTTTAAACCTTGGGCTTTCCATGATTATGGAAATACCGTCTTTCGAGCGACGGACTCAAAAACAAAAGGTCACACTATTAAACTCACCAATAAACAAATAATTGCCATAATATATTGATCAAAACATTCACTCTGGAGTAATTGATCAAATAATAATATTTGTTTGGCTAGCATTCTCTTTTAAGGTGAATGTGACTATCTGTCATAATCCCTTGAGTATGCAATTTTCACGTGAAATTTATGTTCGGATTTGAAATCGTCAAACTTTTTTTATAGTTTTTTTAGATTGTTACAATTTTCAATTGTGAAAAAATAATTTTCATTCATTCTTTTCTTTCATTTTAGCTTGTATAAAAAAATCGATTCGAATAATAAGATGTCAATTTTATACGAATAGAGAGTATTGTAAACTTTTTCACCTGAAAATTTTCAAAGGCTTTAACTGTTGACTCATCCTTACACCCATAGGTACTCCACATCAATGCAAAAGGTTAAAAAACATACAAATCCTCTCCCCGCTCTCTAAAAGAGACACCACAAAAGCCCTAGTTTTGGAGAGGCTGCCACCACCATCACCGACCGGCCGGAAGCCTCTCCCTCCCTTGTTTTTTTACTTTTCTCGTCTTCTTAGTATTGTAGCATGTAGAACAAGGGGGGATGGCCGGAAACCACCTATCCCTCTGATGCCATCACTAGAGCTCCGGCGAGCAAAACGAAGAACTGGCGAACATCCACCCACTAGAGTTTGCCGACGAACAAGTTGAACCGAAAATCATACCCAAAAAGTACAAGCAGACGAAAGCAGAGGCCAGCTCCACCCGACCGATTGACAGGAAAGTGAGCTCCTCCGCGAGACCCATCTAGAGAACGTGACTCCGGCGGGCACATGAAATCCAGCGACATCTGTGCGTTGACCTCCAGTTGCGGATCTGGCGAGTTAACACGCGGCGGACTAAGCCACTAGATCTGATCGGTTCAGACGTGGGAGACGCGAGCCACATGCCTGCGAGGCTAGAGGCGGACCAGCAAAGCTCACCAGCGAGCTTTCCGGCGGTGCTCCAAAGTCAACAGTGTCCCAACCCGGTCAACAGTCGACAAGCAGTCAATCAAAGATGGTGAAGGCAGTCAAACAGACGGCGGCGGTGAACAGTCTTCACCAACTCGGTCATGTCAAAAATTTTGGCCTAAAGCACATCCAGCGTAATTTCTTCTCTAGTCTATTCATATAACCTATCTCCACCCAATGCATTGTCTAGTCGCCAATAAATATTCATCGTAATTGGTTGTAGCCACAACAGCCTTGTGGTGATTGCGATATAGAGTCGATTTGAAGCATTTGGTTTGACTTTTGTCATTAGTGGTGTTAAGTTTTGACAATAGTCAAAATAGGTCATTATGTGGTTGAAAGATTATGGTCTGGCCCACTGAAAAATGATGAATCTTTATGTATTAGTAGTATACATTCGCCGAACAGAATTTCTGGCGCACAACAGAGTTCCCATTGGCTGCAGCACCACACATGCGGCGAGTTCGGAGGACAACTTTCTCAAGGCGATAATTACTTATGGGTTAGAAAAGATATGTTGTACCATGACTTCCCCAAATGACAGTAGGGTTTATGTTATTATGTTTTAGTTTGTTTTTATGTCTTTTCTAGGTGTACTGTTGGTCCTCTCGCGACTCCGGCGAGACATGGATGACATTCTGTCATGCTGATTGGAGAAATCCAGCGACAACCTCCAAAAGGTTCACGAATCATAACTGCGGAGTTGTGGCAACCCGATGTGGACAAATTCTGGCCAACACTGAATAAAGATGGAGGCATGCAGTACCGAACTGCTTCAAAACAAAATGGATCGGCCCTCGGCACCCTTTCAACACACTAATCGATGATTGGAGAAATCCAGCTGCAGTATCTTCAAATTACAGAGTTGTCGCAACACGGTGAAGACAAATTGGAGGTGCGACTCGAGCAGCAGATTGCCAATGTGGCACATGAACCTAATGATAGGTCCTTTTGTGGGAGGTTCACCCCACAGTGTGTGAGCCCAGAGAGTTTAGAATGCCGTAACAAATTAGTTATAGTTGTTAGATAGGGGTTGTGCGACCTAAACTTGGCGCAAATGTATAACGATCTTGCAGTTAATAAGAATGAGAACGACTCTTTATTTCCAAAAAAAAATTTAAAAATTGAATTTTGGTTGAGAAAAAAAACTCCATAGGGTAGACTTAGTTCACCATGAAAGTCAAGTAACACTGCCTTCTACTCCATGCAACTAAGCAAGTTGGTAAATTTTGTGCGAATATTTTACCTCAACTATTCTCACTGATTTCAACTAGAGGATTAAATACTACAGTGGCAGTTAAAACATTGCCTTTCCAGGAATCTAGTCTAATTTACAACGCTTGGCAAAATAATACTAATATGATTGTCTCTTATCCACCATTGTTTAATCTTGCCAGCAAAGCACAATACTCTTCCTATATAAACCCAACAAACAGATCTTGGACAAACACAACCAACAAGCTTTGCAATCCTCATCTTCCCCGGGCAGCAAAAGTAGCCGTTGACATTTGCACAAGAAGAAATCATGGGCGCCTGGTCTGCAGAAAACGCCACAAAAGCCTACCTCAAAACCATGAAACTGGTAAGCTGCCACAGTTCTTTGAGACTCGGTCATTTGTCGCTCAGATTCGTAAAATAAAAAATATATTACCTATGAAAATGTACTTACTTGAATCTTTCTCTTCTTCAGGGAAAAAGTGCAAAAGAGCCAAACGGCGCCGAGTTCATCTCAGCTCTCGCAGCCGGAAACAACGCACAGCTGGTGATCGCCGTGTGCGCCGCCATAGTCGACGATACAACGCTAGCCCTCGCAGCCGCCGCCCAACAAACCGGCGGCCGGGTGATCTGCATCCTCCCGAGCCAAGAAGAACTCCCCATTTCCACAAACCTCGTAACGACCAACAACGTTACTCAGGTAGAATTCGTCGTGGGAGACGCCGCGGAGATTCTCGCCAACCGTTACAAGGAAGCAGATTTCCTAGCCATTGATGGCAACATCGAGAACTACGAAGGTGTTTTAAGGACAATCCAGAGGAGTACTAGGTTGAACAGTACCATTGTTTTGGGTTACAATGCGTTTTGTAAAGGGACGTGGAGGAAAGGCGGTCAGCATACTCAGCTTTTGCCGATTGGAGATGGTTTGCTGTTGACTCGAATGGCGGCGGATTCCGGGCCGGTTAAGAGAAGCCACTGGGTTGTGAAGGTGGATAAGTGCACTGGGGAAGAACATGTGTTTAGGGTAAGATCTCCTCAAGGAAGAGTTGCTAGGGCTTGATTAGTTAGATTGAAGTTCTTAATTGACCCTTTCTGTAAGTGTAAATAGCTTTAGTTATGTTGCAATGCTACCCACTACCAAATGTTAAGCTAATTAAGGTTGTACAATTGATTAGATTGTTCTTTTTGCTTATATTCGGGGGGGACAGTGGTGGGTTTGCATTTCAAATTTATTAAGAGAGTGATTGCTTATTAATATGTGCTGAAGCCGTTACATTAGTATGAGACCTTCTAAAACATGATTAAAAACAAATTCATTTTGATTTGATTTAAAGTGAACTATATCGTACTAGTTAATGTTGATTGGAGTGGGCATATGCTCCCTTTGTTTCCCTTCTAGTGACACACTTACATTAATGAGATGTTTCATTTATGCTGGTACACTTTCCATTTTTGGCAAGATACCTTCGATTTCATCCACTCATTTTACTTTTTATAGTCTACATTTAATTTTATCTATTCATTTTATCTACCTAAATCTAAGCAGATAAACCTATGGTCAGTGGCGGAACCAGGAATTTTTTTTAGGTGGGACTGACACACAGCAGGGCTGGAGGCTGGAGCAGTTGAGGCACACCACTTTTATTCTGCAGCATCGTCAATTTCTCGCCCAATCCAAACAAACCTAATATTCCCTTTGTCTCATCTTAAATTACCCACTTACCTTATGACACTATTATCTATCAAAGTTTGACCACATATTTGAATAGATATATGAGACATAATATTATCGTATGTGATATTGTTGAATTCGTCGTATTAGGTAGTTTATAGAAAGTAATATTTTGTTTGTCGTTATTATACGTAGTTAAACATATTAACTGTCAAACATGTTTCTCGAACGGTATGCAATGATTAGGCTGTAATTTAAATTGGGACAAAGGGACTACTTAAAATTTTATTTTTTATTTTTTTTCGTTCATTACTTGTACTAAAATGACGTCATTTTGGTATAGTTTTGGCCAAAAAAAATAAGGCTGCAAGCGGCCTTCTTCTCCGACATCAATCACCGGGAAACAAAACCCTCGCCACCAGAAAAGCGCAAACCGCTAGGAAGCACTACTCACCATTACTATCATGATGCCAAAATCTCACGCACGATTGGAGCCCTACCTCACACCATGGTAGTTTCGTCGATACCCATGATGACCTTATTAGTGAAATAGAGGGAGTTGAGTTTCAAAAAAGTGATATCAGAGTTACGATTCTCGTGCGTAGTGTCGGAAATTGTATGCGTGCCTAATGGGAAAATGTCTTCTTGTTGGTAGTGGTTTTGTGTTGAACTATATACTCCCCAACTAGGAGGGGTCGTGCTTGAGAATCCAAGTCGGTGACAGTGTGGGATGTCCTTCCGTGTTCTGCTTCGGTGGTGGTTTTGTGTGGAATTATTCTACGTGTTGTGTGGTCTTCATTCAAGGGTAAGATTGACGTGAAATTCCAGTTCCAATTTGAAACTGAAAGAGTTATTGCTCCCTATGTAAGTGTTGAAGTCAATACACCGCTACAAATTAAGGGTGTTGCTATATCCCGCCCTGTATTTTACTATCTTCGTCCTAATACGTATAAATACACGTATTTTGAATTTAAAAAAAAAAAAAGAATGGAAGAATGGTTATAAATACCCCCTCCCCCTCTTCTTTTTTCTCTCCCCCTTCTTCCTCTTTCTCTCCTTCTTCTTCTTCTTTCTCTCCTTCTTCTTCTTCTTTCTCTCCATTTCTCTCCCCCTTCCCTCTCTCCATTTCTGCCGGAAATCCGCCGCCGCTGCCCGCCGCCCGCCGCCGCCGGAAACCCGCCGGAAAACGTAAGTTTTGGAGGAATTTTTTTTTACTTTTCGTGCGAATTGTTGGCCGATCTATTCGAATTTTGTTGAACTTGTCGGAATTGTTAGAATTGGGGTTTGTTACAATTTTGTTAAATGTAGAATGGATGTTCGGTTGGTGGTTAGATGTTGGGTTGGTGGTTAGTATAGGAGATTAAGATGTAGAATAATAATTTGGAGAAATCTAATATTAGGAATTTAATGAATTTTGGAATTAAAACGAAGAAATTGTGTTTTTTAGAAATTATTTAGTTTAACTTTGGACATAATATTTTAGAAATTGTATTTTTTAGAAATTGTGTTTTTTAGAAATTATTTAGTTATGTGACATAATAGAAATTATTTAGAAATTATTTTTTAGAAATTGTGTTGTTTGGAAATTATTTAGTTATGTGACATAATTGGAATTGAAATGAAGAAATTGTGTTTTTTAGAAATTACTTAGTTTAAATTTGGACATAATATTTTAGAAATTGTGTTTTTTAGAAATTATTTAGTTATGTGACATAATAGAAATTATTTAGAAATTATTTTTTAGAAATTGTGCTTTTTTGGAAATTATTTAATTATGTGACATAATTGGAATTGAAACGAAGAAATTGTGTTTTGTAGAAATTATTTAGTTTAAATTTGGACATAATGACATAATTGGAATTAAAACGAAGAAATTGTGTTTTTTAGTAATTATTTAGTTTAAATTTGGACATAGTATTTTAGAAATTGTATTTTTTAGAAATTGTGTTTTTTAGAAATTATTTAGTTATGTGACATAATAGAAATTATTTAGAAATTATTCTTTAGAATTTGTGTTTTTTTGGAAATTATTTAGTTATGTGACATAATTGGAATTAAAACGAAGAAATTGTGTTTTGTAGAAATTATTTAGTTTAAATTTGGACATAATATTTTAGAAATTGTATTTTTTAGAAATTGGGTTATTTAGAAATTATTTAGTTATGTGACATAATTGGAATTAAAACGAAGAAATTGTGTTTTTTAGAAATTATGTAGTTTAAATTTGGACAAAATATTTTAGAAATTGTATTTTTTAGAAACTGTATTTTTTAGAAATTATTTAGTTATGTGACATAATAGAAATTATTTAGAAATTATTCTTTAGAAATTGTGTTTTTTGGAAATTATTTAGTTATGTGACATAATAGAATATAGTTCTATTTAAATAAACTTTATTAATCCGATGTAAACAATTGTGTAGTAAACTATTACGATATGTTTTAACTATTGTTTCCTTGAATGTTAATAATAGTGTGATGTGGTAAAAAAATAAGATTATTTAGTAATGTAATCTCCAATAGAATATAGTTCGTTGTATGGGATTGTACGAGAATTAAATTTGCTGTTTGTGGAGGGGTTTTTTTTATGTTATATCCACTTTTTCCTATGCATTATAGAATATGTAGTTTCCATTAGTAAATTGAAATGATGCACTGTTCGAAAATATTAGTTCACACATTGTTGAAATGTATGTTAATTTATCTTATCATATCAGTTTGATTCACTTGTTGTTATACTAATTACATATCTTGTGTCGTAGATGAGCACTGTTGGTCAACCTGACGGCCATGGTCATTCCATACGACGAAGAGGTGTTAGTGTCTCGGCGAGACAGGCTAGAGGCCGCGTGGTCGAGGATGAACCGTCGCCTCGCCCGCAGGAGTGTGATGTAGGAGCGGAGCGGCCTTCTCCACCGAGCGTTCGTGCATTCGATCCCATGCCAACATGGGACGGTCCGGAGATTAACATTCTCGCGTCTGGTGGAATCCGTCACGATAGTGATTGGCAGTTGAATTATGACCTGCCGGCAGATGTCCCCCTGATGGGCCAACCTGGGACGAGTGTGCCATTGGATGCGGGGATCGAACGTTATGCTGCAGTTGGAGCCAGGCACACCGTGAGGAATAGAGCTGGTCAATTCGCACAGTCTTCTGGTGGATCGTGCAATGCCGGTGAGACTAGCACCGGAAGGGCAACGAGGAATAGGAGGAAGCGACCCGCCGATGAGACGTGGCTAGTGCGGGGACCGATGGCTGGTGGACCGCAGGATGACCTTGTCATACCAAGCTTCGGAGGACACGTCGCTGTTGACGTTTGGAATGGTATAGAGCGAGGTGTGCTGAGATGCCATGCTCGGTCGCCGCTATGCAAGCAGCTAGTCGCCACGCTCCCCGAACTGAGCGATGTTGCACAGGCCCGGATACATGCGACCGGGTTGGCCCACCTGGCTGCGATTATGTTCCAGTTCCTTGACATGGCACTGATATCCGCTTTTGTCGAGAGGTGGCAGCCGGACACGAACACGTTTCACATGCCTTTTGGGGAGATGACCATCCTGATGCATGACGTTGAGATGATTCTTGGCATTCCCATCGATGGTGGCGCTGTTGCGAGTACCATTTCGGTGGAGACTATTGAGGAAGTGTGCGCTGAACTGTTTGGGAAAGACGTGGAGTCCTTTGTCGCGGAAGACTGGAACGGGGGTAACATAGATGCCCAATCGTTGATGGCGAGGTGTGTAGCGGCGGGGCAGAGCGAGAACTTCCAATTTATGTGCTACATGCTGACCCTGTTTTCATCCACGCTTTTTGTGGATAAAACTGGGAATAAGGATAGAGCCAACCTTCTACCCCTGCTTGATTCGCAGTTGTCGTGGGGCTCGGCGACGTTGGCCAGTTTGTATCTGCAGTTGGGAATTACGTCCCGGTCCAAGGCGCGCGGCCTATGCGGATGTTGCACGCTGCTTCAAGCATGGATATACGAGTACTTTCCGATGTTTCGGCCGAGACTGAGTACATTGCCAGCTCTTCCGGGCCGGCCAGTCGGTGGCACACAGGGGATAAAACGGGGAGGGGTACGGGGAGGCTCGGTGCCATCAGGCGACAGTTGGATGCCTTACAGCCCGACCAGGTATGAATTCCATGCTTTTACTCTTATTCTGACAGTAGTAGATAGATCGGATTCCATAGAAACGTAACATGTCTGTGAAACTTTTTGCAGGTGGATTGGTTGCCATATGGAGTGGACGTGGTTAGGGCTGCGAGGGGGAGGACTCACTACCGCGGCGTGATTCGATACCTCGACGCAATGGAGGCGTACATGCCAGATCGCGTTGTGCGCCAGTTCGGTCTCCTACAGGGTATACTGCGGGTCTTGCAATTGCGCCCGAGCCTTGTTCCCGCCCGGCTGATCCAGCCGGCTATTCAGTGACCTACCCAGGGAGGCTGCAGTTGACCCTATGGGAGATGGCACACACTTTGCACGACGGTCAGCTTGCAGCGTTCCCGATAGCCACGAGCCAATCAGAGTGTACCATGGATTACGAGGACTGGTACGCGACTCATTCGCACCCATTGATCGCAAATCCTGAACATGCTGCCGCGAGTGGACCGGACAGGACACATCATCAGTTATCGGTAAGTTTTCCCGAACTGTTTGCTTCGAGTAATTATATTACATTTTACTGTTTTGTTATTGTAAACTCTGTTTCCTGTGCAACAGATGCTGAGTGACATGATGAGCGCCCTGGATCCGTTTGACTCAGCGACCGTTGATGGACTCACCGACCCCAGCATGAGGGAGTTGATGACGACTTTTGTCAGTCATCGCGATGAGTATCGCAGGCTCGGTTATGGACCCATTCCTTAGTCGACTGTTTGCTTATGTATGATCCCACAGTTTTGCCATATTCTGCTCATTTATGTAATCGGTAACTGTTTGTGCATATCAAATTTATAAGTCATCGATTTTTGCAACAGTAACGCTTTCAAAATAATTACTCGACGCTTCGATAATAACTGTAACGGTTGCGTACATGCCGAAATGTTTCGCTGGGTTGCAACAGTTAATTACTCTCAGAGTATGCTCTTCTCCAAGCCCTTATCCTCCTACGAAAGGGTAACTCCCAACCTACGACATCAGTCTTCCTCAATGTGGTCCACATATTAACCACGGGGGGCATGGGACAGTTTTCCTTCACGTGTACCCGGACGAAATGGCTTGCACTGCGAATGTATACAATGTGTAGCTCCCTACTTATTCCATCCTCGCCCCCACCTGCCCTCAGTGGAAGGACTGTACAGCAATGGTCCGCCGACCCATTCTCTGAAATGTAATATAAAACTACAACCGTGTTGTAGTAGGTGGCGACAGGAAACATGTCTGCAATGACCGTAAACCAATGCTCTGGACCACATGGACCGCTGGTGTGGTGTATACGGGCTCTGGCGAGTTCAACGTCATTTTGCGAACCGTATATGGGAACATAGTCATGCCAATGAGTTGATACCTCGTTGAATACTGCCCGACGCGCTGTAGACCATTCACCTTCACCGTCTACGTGGAACGCATCAGCAACGCATCTGAAGCCACAGTTTCCATCACTCACGACATCGTTCCAGCCTTCGATGTAACGCCGGACAATGTGGGGGACACTTTCGAGGAACGGGAATGTCGCTGCAGGAGAACACATTAAGATAAATATCTTGTGCAGGCGGCGTTTCATTAGGAAGAATGGTGCTTGTACTTACCGTGCCGGCGACCGCTCCCTGAAGCACGCCCCGGGGACCTTGAACTACTCCCGTATCGCCTGTTCACGTGCTCGTGGTAGCTCGGTGAACGTCGGGTTGATCTTGATCGGGGGACCTGCTCGCTTGGTCTCCCACGTGCACTAGTACAACTGTCCGGCTCGCCAATGCCGCTCTCCTCCGGACGCAACTACGTATCTATGTAGGATGAAACTCATCGGTAGACCGAAGGGTCGCTGCGTGCCAGCTCCTCCAACAGAGTGTTGAACCGCGACTGATCTTGTTCGGCCCTCGCAATGTTTTCCGTGCTCCGCACGTGATCACCCAGTGCCAGGCTCTTAAACAGCGGATGAATGTCGTCCAAGTACAAGGGGATTCCTTCAGCAACTGCCCCTGCCATGACGCATGCACACGGTATTCTGTGTGTCGAGCGCAGCACACAGCCACAGTAAGCATATACCTGTGCTCCGAGTGCATCAATCCTCCCGGACTCGACCGTCAATTTATCCAGACAGTATTTGGACACGTTGTTGATCAAGTTGCTGAAAAGGGCCCTACGGTGCAATCTTTCAATGCACGTTCTTGATTTCTCCAGGCCGGTCTTGATCATAGTAATCTGCTGGGCTATCTGCAGGTCGACACGCCTCCATACCGTGTCCAGTGAACCATTCGACGTTTGTAACCACCCTTTCAATGACGAGTGTGCACTTTCGACCCTGCATGTAGTTGTGTTCCCGAAATGCAGAAATCTGTTCGTTCATGCCCGCACAAATTTCTCCTTATGGGGGGTGAGCCACGTCGTCTCAACGTAACTAATAACAGCCTCGCTCCAAGACCATCCAGCCCTCATATCTACCAAGGCGGTTTCGTACCCTGAAACGGTGGACGCATTGCAAACCCGGAACCATGCACCATTCTTGAACGCTGCCCCGTTCCTCTTATTCCCTGTCAGCACAGTAACACGTGCCTCCACATCCTTGTTAATATGCCAGGTGCAGAGCAAATGATTCGATTCTGGAAACACAGTCCGAAGTGGCCTAATCAGTCCCATCTCCCGATCGGTGACAACAACCTCAGGGAACGGTCCATCCACAAGCAAGTTCTTCAGCGCGTTCAGCACCCACTCATAGGTATCTGCCGTTTCGTCAACGACAATTGCGTAGGCAATCAGGAAGTTTGTGTTGCAAGGGGACATCCCAACCATCTCAATGAATGGCATGCCGTAGCGATTGGCCTTGTACGTTGAGTCGATGGCCACAACCCACGGAAACGTGCGAAATGCCACAACAGCATCGGGATTGGCCATGAATAAATGAGTCAAAGTACCATCACCTGCTGAGCGGTGACTAGTGGCATACCCTTTCGCGGTGGCCAGATGCAAACAATTCTCCGCTGTGTTGAGCCCGCCTCGCCTTTCTGTTACATATGCCGATCTCTCATTGTACACCTGCCTAATGTTCTGATGCAGGTCCGGAAACGAATTACTGAGGCTGGCATTGATATGCCTTGGGGCTGTTTATGAATCTGTCAAATCTCTGATCATTTGCTTCGCGTCCGCATGGAGCTTGCTGCTCTGTCTATGACCCTCGGGGTACACTGAGAAAGAGTGGTTGTGCATCCCTCGTCTAGGATCCTTGCACGGCACTACATTCCAACCATCCCCCGTGATGCTCTGTTTCAAGACAATCGCGAATGGGCAGTCACAACTTCTGGTCGAGCTGCTACTCCGTCGGACTACATCAGATTCGCTCGTATCTACATCCTTATCCTTTCGGCCCCGATTGCAAATGCAATATAACCTCAGGGGACCATTCCTATTCTGTTTGTAGGACCCCGTGACAAGTTCAAATCCCACCTGCAGAGCAATCCGTTGCAGGTAGGAATAAGCCTCGGCAACACCTGGGAACACAGCTGAGGTGGCAAATGGAGAGTATCCATTCCGCCCTGCAGCAGCTTCACATGACTGATTGTCATCCTTAAACAGCAATAAACATCAAGTAATTAGTTACACTCAACTGCTATACCAACGACAATGATGTCGTCAATTAACGTTTACATATGAACGAATAAAGATAAAATTACAGTCAAAACGTTAAAACATATACTTAAAGAAGAGAACATAAAGATAAAATTATAGTACATGAAATGCCATTACAGTTATAAAATTCCCGTACACAAATTAACTCCCTAAACTAAAACTACATTCATCTATTTCAAGGGTGCACTCCGCCATTTCTCAATAACAGCTAAAACATACATGTAATGGAAAAAAAATGTGACAATTTTATTTTATTTGATGAAATAACGTGTGGCTAGAATTAATATTACATTCTTACAGTTCAACAAAATTACGTAACTTAACGGTACAATAATTAACAAAATAACAAAATTAACAAAACAACAAAATTAACGTTACAATAATTAATAGGACATAAATTATTGTAGGTAAACAGCATTACGTAACAAAATTAACAACAAAATTAACGTTACTGCTATTAATAGGAGATAAATTCATAGGAGATAAATGTGCAATAATTTCTACGTAACAGTTAATAAATTAAAACACAAAGACGGGCATAAATTTCTACGGCAAAAATTATTAAATTTAACAACTACTTATGGACAGAAAACTAATTAGTAAAATTACCTTAACGGTACAATAATTAACAAAATAACAAAATTAACAAAACAACAAAATTAACGTTACAATAATTAATAGGACATAAATTATTGTAGGTAAATTAAAAACAGCATTACGTAACAAAATTAACAACAAAATTAACGTTACTGCTATTAATAGGAGATAAATTCATAGGAGATAAATGTGCAATAATTTCTACGTAACAGTTAATAAATTAAAACACAAAGACGAGCATAAATTTCTACGGCAAAAATTATTAAATTTAACAACTACTTATGGTCAGAAAACTAATTAGTAAAATTACCTCCGAAGACATGGAATTTCTAACACCCTTTTTGGAGTAATTTTTGCTCGTCTTTGGATAGCAAAAATTTCGAGTGCCCTCAAAATGAGTAGAATTCGTGCTAATTTATAGCAGTACAAATTTGGGAGGCAGCCTGGCACGGCTCGCGCCCGTGGCCTGGCGACCGGACTCGGTCGGCCTCGCGCCCAAGGCGCGGCGAGCGGAGGGCTGTTCCGCTCGCGCCCAGGTCACGGCGAGCGGCGCCGGTCCGGCTCGCGCCCAGGGAACGGCGAGCGGCGCCGGTCCGGCTCGCGCCCAGTCGGTGGCGAGCGGGTCGAAGGTGGCTCGCGGCCAGGCGGTGGCGAGCGGCCCACCGGCGGCTCGCGGCCAGCCGGTGGCGAGCGGAGACCGCCACGGCTCGCGCCCAGGCCGTGGCGAGCGGACCGCCGGCGGCTCGCGCCCAGGCCGTGGCGAACCGGTCCGGCGGCGGGCGGCGGCCCGGCGGAATTTCTTTTCCATTAATTCAGTTAATATTAACTAACTATAATTATCTAAATTAATTTAAATTCAGTTATTGAAATTAAATTAATAATATATACTGTATACGTATTAGGGCGAGTATAGTAAAATACAAGGCGTGGTATAGCAATCCACCAAATTAAACCTATCGTAATACTTTATTTAAAACATTTATTTAAAATGTTACAATGGCTTATAAAATGTCACTTAAACTTTTGAAAAGTGTTACTCCCTCCATCCCAGGGGAATTTGCACAGAATCTTTTTCACTGTCTTTAAAAAACATGTTTGACTGTAAATATATGTAACTACGGACAAGAACGACACATATAAAATTGATATTTAGAAACTACATGTTATGATGAATCTAACAATATCTCATACGATAATATTATTTTTCATATATCTACTCAAATATGTGGTCAAATTTTAACAACTTTGACCTCCAAATAGTAAGTGTGCAGATTTGGCTGGGACGGAGGGAGTACTTAAATTTTAAAGAGTGTTACATTAGATCAAATGTAACATCACCTAATGCAATAAAAGTGTTACTTACCTTAGGCGATGTTACATTCGATCTAATGTAACATTTTAAAAAAATTTTGTAACACTTTTAAAAAGTTTAAGTAACACTTTACAAGGTATGGTAACATTTTGAATAAGTATGGCAAGAAAAGTGTTACTTTAGTCTTAGTTTGTAGTAGTGATACAAAAGTTGTGACAATGTCAAATACAAATTTATCCAATATTATACTAATGTGAATTGAAATAAGCATTTGCAAACCTAATAGAGAGGGTCTAAAATAAAAAAATCAATATATTTATAACCTTGAAAAAGATTCGGTGAAGTAATCTCAACGACAAAAAACCATATTTAGTACCCTTCATTTTATTATTGTTGGAACACTTCTATTTTGATTTGTTTCACTAATAATTTTTTTAAAAAAATGTTAGAATAACCAATTCAGGTATATCTATAGCCCCTCGCAATGAACCACCCGCAAACCAAGTGTAAAGAACCATAGTACCCCCTCCATTTTATTATTGTTGGAATGCTTTCCGTTTTGATTTGTTTCACTAACAATAACAAATTTTAATTTTAGCAAGAAATAAATTATTATCAACCATTCATTTTACTTTTAAATTTTTTTCGTTCAATATTATCCACATACATAGTATTTGTAATTGCATAAATTGTAGAGCTAAAAGCAAAGGCAAAGTCTCAGGAAAGACAGTATTTCCATAGGCTTATGGAAAGACGGGGTTTAATTTGAATAATAAAAGGTAAAAGGTCTTAGTTGCAACATTAAAAATTTAGTATGCAACATGTAGCAGTTATAAAATTTATAATCCGGTTCAAGCAACCCAAAATTTTTATCTTCATTTCTTCTAATTCACACTTTAAACCTTGGTCTTTCCATGACTTATGAAAAGACCGTCTTTCAAGAGACGCACTCAAAAGCAAATGGGTCAAATAAAAAAATTGGAAGTACTCCATCAGTTTCAGTCAAAGTTGTCATTTTTTTATAAAAAAAAGTTGTCAAGCTTGAGTTAGTTGACTTTATAAAAAATCGTTTTTATAACCTTACCTAATTAATATAAGTGTCAATATAACCTTTCAATGTTTGAAAGTGTCAATATAACCTTATCTAGTCAGTGAAAGGGTCAATATAACCTTATCTAGTCAGTGAAAGGGTCAATATAACCCTCTCCGACAACTTTTAGATGAAATTTTATAAAATTACATGATTGCCCTTCTAGAAAAATATAAAATACTAACAAATAGGAAATGACATTATTACCCTTAGACTCATCAATCCGCCGGACCACCGTCGGGTTATATCAGCACATTATGAAAACTGGTAGGATTAAATCAGCACATTTCTAAAATTTATAGGGTTATATCAGCACATCAGTAAAAAATGTAGGGTCATATCAGCACATACTATAGAATATAGGAGTTATAATGATATTTTGTTCATTTTGTTGTGTTTAGTCCGGATTGATGATTGGATGACCATTGGTGTTGTGTGTGATTGTTATTTTGTTGTGTTCTTCGACTTAGGGTTATATCAGCACATTATGAAAACTGGTAGGGTTAAATCAGTACATTCCTAAAATTTATAGGGTTATATCAACACATCAGTAAAAAAATGTTGGGTCATATCAGCACATACTATAGAATATAGGGATTTTAATGATATTTTATTTATTTTGTTGTGTTTAGTCCGGATTGATAATTGGATGACTTTTGGTGTTGTGTGTGATTGTTATTTTGTTGTGTTCTTCGACTTAGAATTTTTAATGTTGATAAATTTTGAAATGAGACTATGATATGTGATAATGGTGTTTAATATTAATGATATGACAAATTTTATGTTGTATAAGAAATTGTTATGATGTTATAATGGTGTATATGATGATGTGGTCGTCCGTTAAGGCCAGCCGAGTACCACACACTACATATTTATAATATGTGCTGATATAACCCTACAAGTTTCAAGAATGTGCTGATATAACCTTACAAACATTGGGAATGTGCTGATATAACCCTACAAATATTAGGAATGTGCTAATATAACTCAATAAGATTTCATAATGTGCAGATATAACCCTACTTGTTACGGCGGCGGTCCGCCAGTGATTCGACGGCGGTCCGGAGGTGGTCCGGTAGCGGTCCGGTGGTGGTCCGGCAGTGGTCCGGTGACGGTCCAGCAAAATATGAGGGTAAAATTGTCCACCTAATTTCAAATTTAGCCCAAAGGGTATTGGTCAATTACATAGAGTCAACGCCAGAAAATTGAGGTCAATGCCAAAAATGGGTCTGAGAGTTATATAGGCATTTTCATTAACTAGTTAGGGTTATTTTTTCACTAAAAATTATTACAGGGTTATATTGGCACTGACTCAAGTAGATATGGTTATATTGGCACTTATCCCAAAAAAAATTAACTACTCCCTCTGTCCCATCCTTTTCTGCAGAAAGAGAAAAGGTTGGGAAGAATTTTAATGAGTGGGAAATGTCTATAATACCCTCAACCCTTCAGTCCCCTTTTCTTGTTCCTTCTGACGTTCCCCTTTTCTTGTTCCTTCTGACGTTCCCCTTTTCTTGTTCCTTCAGTCCCCTTTTCTTCTTAAAACAACAAACACATCCCAAAAACAGCAAAAACAAGCAACTTACAACAAAGGGACAGATGAATCTTTTCATCTTCATCGATTCCATCGGAGTCCATTTTTTTCAAATAGTCTCAGAGTCCATTCTTTTCAAATAAACAAACAAAATGGGCCAACAAAATCAAAATTAATGCACCAAGAACAGTTAAGATCCTATCTTTATCAACCCTTTCAGCATAGTACATCGATGAAGTGGGAAATCTTGAACGAAGACAACGACGACATTGATGAGCACCACCAATCGACCACCAACAATCGACCTTGACGAGAAAATCCAGCGAGCACCACCAGTACCACCAATCGACCCAACACCCAACACCACCGCCAGACCCACCTTGCTCCAGATCTGCGAGAAATTGGGGGTAGCCAAAGATGCAACAGAGATGGAAACGCGGCGGAGGTGCGGTGGAGACGTGACAAAGAGGTTGAGATGGAAGGCTGAAAGCAGCAGAGGCGTGGTGAGATGGGAGGCGTAGGCGCATTGAGATGGGAGGCGGAGTATTCTTCGGTGTATTCTTTGATGTATCCTACTCCGGAGTATTCTTCGGTGGAGATGGAGGTAGGTGGAGGAGCGGAAGTGGAGGAGGTGGAGGAGGGTGAAGGAGGAGGAGGGTGGAGGAAGGTGGAAGGTTGATGAGACATCAAATGCATGTATTTTCCAAAGCATTTAACATCTCTTTTATCATATTTTTGTTGTAAGATTGCTAGATTTAGTAGGTTTACATGATAAGGGGTTTAGATGACCATTTTCGGTTTTTATATCTAAATCCTTCATTTTGTAAACTATGTTTAGTCTAATGGACTTTTGGTCCTTATGAGCATCTAGATTCCTTTTTGTAAGATTAATTTGTAGATTGCTCGTGAGCACTTAGGAGTGGTTTAGTGAAGGCTATTTGAAAGGATGGTAGAAGATGGAAGGCCACTCACAAAGTGGTAGAAGATAAAGTGAAGAAAGAAGAGCAAAGCAAAGGGTGAAGAATAATCTATGTTTTGAAACAGAGTTTTCAGAATTTTCCGAGAAGAATCAGCATCCAAGAGTGGTACCATTGGATTCCTCTTCTCGAGTACTATAAAATCGACTACAAGAACTCCCAAAACGGATCAACGGTTCACCCGGAGGAAGCAAAACAAAATGAGACTTTTTTCCATCGCGACTCGCGACGAGTGTGTCGCGACTCGCGAAATGTTGACCTGAGAGCTCAAAATTTTACTGATCTGGTCTAGACTCACGACAGAGTCGCGATGGCCTCGCAATACTGCCCTGCAACTTGCGTTTTACTCCCTTTTTTCTTGTACTATAAAAATAGCTTTTAACCCCCTTCTTCCCCAACACTCTAAGCCCGACTTTGGGGCTCTAAAACCTAGTTTTTCACCATTTTCTTCCATTTCTTCTTCTTTCTTTGTAGATCTCTGTTCTATGTTATGGGTTTTGATAATCTAGCATAGTTTTATCTTGGGAGCAAAGGATTGAAGCTTCCATTCCTATGTAGTAAGAACCATATATTTATCTATTTGGTGCTTTTGCTATTGTGCATTTATTGAGCTTTGAATGTTAATTGTTAATGGCATTGATGTTGTTGGAAGGTTGAGTATATGAATTAGTTGTATGATTACTTGTTAGGGTTGGGAGAAAGTAGTTAATTCTCCCCTCTTTTAATGTGGAATCCAAGAGCATGAGTTAGAGATTCTTAAATGATGTTGGTGTGTTGATAATTGCTAGATGAATGTGATGATGTCGAACTCTTTGTCATGTTTGTTTTAGGTAGCAAATGAGAGAGGTCTATGAATGTCGATCGTTCTTGACTAATCTTGTGTAAATGCATGAATTGGTTAAATGCTTAGACACGGTGTAGTGTTTATAAGTGTTGCTAAGCTTGTTGATTCTTTGTGCTAAATGCCATCAATGAGATACTCTTAGTAATAAAGGAGTCAATGGTGAGGTTTGACAAGAGATGTCGAATTCACTCTTGCAAACTACTCCCTCCGTCCTAGCTATTTTTGCACTTGTCACTGTTCATTTAGTCAAACTTTGTTACTTAGAAAAGTAAATTTCAAGCAATGTATAAAATAATATATTATCATATATGATATCATTAGAATCGTGTTAACATCTATTTTTATAATATTATTTTTTCATCATTTTTAAATATGCATAATTAAAGATATTACTGGTCAAAATTAGTTCTGGTCAATTTGAAAAGGTCAAAATTTGCAGAAATAGCTGGGACAGAGGGAGTACTACCTAAGAAGGATGGAAGATTTATCTTCACAACATGTAGTTGAAGTAGTGAATAGATTGTTTCACTCGTTCTTGAAGCCTTTATTATTTAGCATTTATGTATTCTTGATGCTATGTTTCACTTCATTTATGTCATGGTTGTTTGAGAATAGGAAGTGTTTTTATGATTGAAGTGTTAGGATGTTAGGAAAGTGACGAATTCCTTAGCTCCTTTGCATGAAAATCTATGAACATGAACTTAGAACTTCTTGTGCATAATGTGTTGTGATTCTTGCTAGATAAGTATGGTAATGTTAAGTCAAGTAACGAATGTGATAGAATGAGTGAATGGTTCAATGATCTACATTAGGTTTGGAAGTGGATATCCATTTCCCCCAATGCTTTATCTTTGTAGTTTTAAAACCCATTAGCATAGTTACTTAACCTTGCTAGTTATCTTGTCTTTTAACTTTCATAACTTAGGACCACCAACCATCCAAACCCCCCCCCTTTTTTACTCGTTTTTATATGTGTACATATATCTACTCCTAGCCTAATATCAATCTTTTGTGCCTAAACGCTTAGGAAGATCCCTCTTCTTCGTGGACGACCCCGACTTGCCGCTATCTACTTAGTTGTAGATAGTAAGCATTTAGGGGTTATAAATATTAACTTTGAGAGGTACGGCGACGACCTCCCAAAGGTGGAGGAGCGGAGGATCTTGAGATGGGGGCAAGGAGGAAGGTGGAGGAGAAAGATGAGGGCAGCGACGATGACGGAGAAGAAATGGGGAGAAGAAAGGTTTTCCGAAATGGGAATGGGAATGGTGGGAAAAGAAATGGGGAAAGTGTGCAAGTGAGAGGGGTGGGGTAGGTTAGGTTGGGAGTAATTTTTAATTAGTTTAGGTATAATTTTGTATTTTTACATATCTGAATTTGCCAAATAAAAAAATGTGCAGAAATGAATGGGACAACCCAAAAAGAAAAATGTGAAGAATAGGATGAGACGGAAGGAGTAAGTAACTATTGTTGAGTCGAAGGACTATTAAATAGGCAGTGTGAAACTAGACAAGATTGTCAAAATTAGCCTTTACAATGCTAAACTTCATAGAATCCACCAAGAGTCAAGTGGTTAGTACCAGTGAATGGTGATCCATTGTCAGTTCATACAAACAAACTAATGTTCAAAATAATCAAATCCTAAGAAAATACAAAGTCAAGAACTCTGAGAAGAGTTAGTGCAGCTACTGAGTTCTTCTAGGATAGTTTCCATGTCAAGCCTTTCCTCCGGAGATTCATGGCTGCAGAGAACCGCCAGCTTCGCGAGCCTTACAGCCTCAACTTCAGGGAACCTCCCATGGAGATTTCTGTCGACGAAATCTTGCAAATTCCCAGATTCAGCAGCAGCTTGCATTGCGACAGTTATTTTGCGCTTTCCAGAAATGATTTGCAGCAGAAGCACCCCAAATGCGTAGATATCGCTTTTGTTGGTGAATCGGCCCGTGTTGATGTACTCGGGAGCCAGGTAACCCATGGCAGCACTGGCCTTAAGCGTCGAGTAGACGGTGTCTTTGGTGAGAAGCTTGTGAAGACCAGAATCAGAAAGCAAGGGTTTGTTTCTGTGATCTATGAGTACATTTGAAGCAGAGATGTTTTGATGAACAAGGGCTGGTTTGTTCACCTTGTATCCATGCAAATACTCAACACCTGCTTTGTAAAACATATAGAAATGTTAGCTTCATTCATAAACAAAGTATTTGTAGTTCAATCAATGGAACTATCAGAAGAAACAGTTCAGAAAATAGATTAACCCCAAAACATGATACAACCTGATACAATGTCTCAACCAACATTATGGCAAAATACATCTAATTTACTTCTGAGTTTTGACCTTCAAAAACACATTTTACCAGTTGAAAAGACCTAAAAACGCAAGAATGAGCCTATAAATACGCGGCAGGGTATTGTAAGGGCTTGCTGCCATGATAGTCAATCTTTTGTCTCTCAGATAAGTGAAAAAACAAAACATTAAGACACCCATGTATTGTGAAAGGGCTAAGAGAACAGAAAACTCACCTCTGGCAATACCATTGATGATTGCAACTCTAGTGGACCAGTCAAGGACAAGGTCGCTCCCATCCTCCACGTCGAGATAGCGCAACAAATTACCATTTGGGACAAAATCATTGATCAGAAAACACTCTTTCCTCCCCTTAGAACAGCAAAAGCCTCTCAACCGAACCAGATTCTCGTGCCTCAATGAGGTTAACACATTTAAGCCTTTCAAGAACTCCAATTCGTCTGACTTGCAGCTCGTTTTTGAAATGCTCTTAACAGCAACAACTGATCCATCTCTCAAGGTCCCTCTGTAAACAGCGGAAAATTTGCTTTTCCCTAACAGATTTCTCTCTGAAAAGCACCGTGTAGCAGACTCCACCTCTTCTATGTTGAGCTTGAAGTTCTGCATAACCTCGTGAGAAACCTCGCTAAAACGCCGTCCCTCAGCCAGCGGATCCCATCCACTGGAGTACTCGAGGCTGATGAGGGGAGAGCCATTCTTGCTCTGAACTTTCTTAGCGTGATCAAGACCAACGCCGCCCTCTGATGCATCAAACGCTGTCCCGAGTTTCTGTTTTCTCCGGTAGTGAATGAAGGAGAAAACTCCTATGACTGAAACAAGAACCACCACCATAATCACTCCCACGATGACAGGAGCCTGAGAGGCTTTCGAGGATTTTGAGCAGGCGTTCGAACCACTACAGTTTAGCTTCAAGTTGGCTGTCTCGGGAATGTCTCTGGTAGGGAAGCCGGCTGTGCCAACTCCAAAAGGTTCGGGTCTATCATGATCGAGGTGATCAGAAGCGCTGCAAACTCTCAGAGATGAAAAACCCGATCCACATAGTCCTAGATTGTTCTCATAGCGAAATCCTCCACTTAGCCGCTGTAAAACTGCATACATTACAGATACTCAAAAATTCAGAAAGAGAAGAGGATTTCCTCCACATTATATCGAAAATGGGAAGAGTGACACAAAACTTAATTTGTTCTTTCCAACATGCTTGTGCTAGAACCTTAAAACTATCTTTGTAACTTCAAAACATCTCACTTCCGTTACTTATTACAAACATAAATTCGAAACCAGACCAATACAACATATATGAAGAGCATATACCATGAGGACAATCATAATGACTGAAATGAATGGTCGTAAAGTTTCATCAAAATGCCGAAGGAATTACCAAGAGGGACATTCCCAGAAAGTGTATTGTTCCGGACATCAAGAACTTCAAGAAGAGATGCATCGGCTAACTTTGTCGGAATCGAGCCAAACAAGCGGTTAAAACTCAAGTCCAGCCTTGTTAGCAACCCTAAGTCACCTAAGCTAGCTGGTATTGCACCAGTCAGCTGATTGAACTGCAAAGCAAGAACACTGATTTTCTTCAAACCACCTAGTTGGGTCGGAATGCTTCCACTGAACTGGTTGTAACAAAGCTGCAAAACTGCGCATCAAAGAAATCCTTTAGATTCAGTTGCAAATCCAAGCAGAAATCAACAGCCAAATAATATTTTTTGTCTCAGATTCAAATCGAACGGAAGTTTTTTCGGATCGGATGAACTCTTTTGAAAAATCCATTACTAAACCAACAATTACCTCCCAAACAACGCTTGATATTGATTTTAAGTTGAAATTATATTTAAAAAATTAACAAAATTAGCAGGTTGCATCAAATTTAACACAAAAATACATATAATTAGAGCATGTAGCTTGCAAATATCTCTAATTACATAGCTAGTTAGGGTTAGGGTTTACACAAATATTACATATCCAAGTAATGAAAAAACTATCGTCAAATTTTTTTTTAAAATAGAATGTAGTGCAAAAATGACAATGGGTTCTTTGATAAATGATGAAACAACCTAGAATTTTTCTAAAGGGACAAACTGACCATTGGGTCTTGAAAGTGACAAAACAGTCCGAATTTTTCAAGCCAATTTTGGGTCAGCACATTTGGTGAATTCTTAGGTTGTTTCAGCAAAAAAAAAATGATGATTTTGACATTTTGCAAAGAACTCGTGTTATTTTGTAGTTGTACCCAAACTTTTAGCCCCAAATAATACATGGCAATAAATTAGGAGTTTAGGACTAAGAGATTATATGAACACCAGACTACTTTACTCGAAATCAGAAGAACACAGAACATTTTCCATCCCACGTAAAATCATTACCTTGTAAATTGGGCATGTTTCCGAGCTCAGGCGGAATCTCGCCGGAGAGATTATTCACATTCAAATACAAATCACTGAGCTCACTCAGTTCTGCGATTTCTGCCGGAACCTCGCCGGACAGAGCATTGTAGTGCAAGTACAGTCCGGTCAAGTGCGTCAGCCGGCTCACCGCCGGCGACAGCTTCCCGGAGAGACCTCTCCCCTGTAAAGTTATATTAGCAACTTCACCCTTCTCATTACACGCAACGCCATCATATGAACCGTCGCACGGGTCACCCGACCCGGTCCATGAACTCAGCAATCTGCCTTCCGGGTCCAGACCCGCTTTCAGGTCCATCAGAGCCCCGAGTTCGGCATTACTGGAGAATCCCAGTTCGAAACAGGCGACCATTATGAGAAAAAGGGTATAGATCGCCATTGTTGTGGAAGTGGGCAGTGCTCTGTTTTTACTCTTGTTTTAGCTTGAAGAATAGTGAGGCAAAATGGAGTTCAAAGAATGCGTATCTGAGCGTGCTTGATACAGAGAAAGTAACGGTTCACTGTGTTTTTTAAAATGGCGGAATCAGAATGCTTTGACAAGAAGAAGGGACAAGGATTGCAGACACGGGTTTCCATACTCCATTACTCTGGTTAAAATAAGCTCGAGTGTTTGGGCTATTGTGAAGTGAAAAAGGTGAAAGTATTGAGCGCTGGAGATTTTGCCACGTGGTGAACAGGTGAGGTGGCGAGATCGTGGATGGGTAGTGTGGTGAAGGCTGAAGCCATCCTCGTGAATGATTAGAAAAGTTGGTCGAATTATGAATCAGTGATGAGTCTGATGACCATACCAGAAGTAGGATTTGTCTGATTTTGGCATTTGGTACCACTTTACATTTTGCAGAGTGAAATATTTGTTCTTTTTTTTAAAACAATCGTTCATAGCTTGGTGAAAAAACGTCCAGCGTCGATTACAATGGATTTGACATTCAATTTAATTACCTTCTAGCAATAATTAATCTATTACAAAGATATCTAAATTACATGTCAGTCATACTTCCTCCATTTTTTTTCATTGGCACACTTACTAAAAGTGGTATTTTTTTTAAATTGGCACTTGCTATTTTTGGCAAGTTTAAGGTTTTTACATCCACTCATTTTACTTTCTCTTCTTTCAATTCAATTTCATCCACTCATTTAGCATCTCCTCAATTCTAACACCAAAAGAGAGGTGCCAATGAAAAAAAAACGGAGGGAGTACTAATCATCTGTACCGTTACAAATTAAAGATTCAATAAAAACTGTAATATTGCCATTGGGATATTAACCCGCTTCCCGCGAAAACCATGACCATTTGGCAGAGAAGGGCGTATCACACATCAATCTCTTCGCCAAACAGTGATCTTCAAGAGCTGCAACACTATTTGACCCAAAGCAGATCTATGTTGTTCAAGCTATAAACACCTTAAAAAACACAAATATGAAGCATCCAAGTTAATGAAAAACCTAACCAAAAACACACAAAATTATAAAAACTCGATATTTACAACCAGATCGAGACCAAAACTTCGATGCTAACAACTAAATAGAGTGATCGTCACAAACACAATAATCTAATCTATCAGGTCGGAGAATAATACTAATGTATGGAGACAGATCCATACTTATTCAATAGTTGTTGTAATAAATCAGATTACAGATTATATTATTATTAGCATGATTAGAGTTCTTCATTTATTTTACCTCTATTGTATTCCTCTATATATTCAGCCATCAATAATATTATTCCTTATGGCAAATCATTCTATCATGGTATCAGAGCATCTTCTAATCCAAAACCAAAAATCCTAGTCTCCCTCCCCCTTTCTTTCGTTCTCCCGTTCCCTCCCCTCTCCAAAACTATTTTTCCGGCGGCCGCCCCCTTCTCCACCGCCGCAAACCCTGACTTTTGTTGCCACATTCTCAACTCCTCCAGGTGGTAGCAATGTTGATTCCAAGGATGCTTATTTGAAAGCAAAAGAAGAGTATGATCAATGGGTTGATGAAGATCACGTCTCTATAGTCTCCTGTTTTCCTCTCTCACCACCGAAGTTCTCGCGAAACTCCCAGATTGTGCCACTTTCAAAAAAATCTGGGAAAATCTTGCTCTCATCTATCAGAACAACAGTGCCTCCACCATTCTCCGTCTTCGTGGGGATTCGCATGGTATTCGTAAGTCTGGTATCGTTTATGAACTTCATCTCAAATTTAAGGAATTTTTGAACTGTCTCTCGTGGGTAATCCGGTTTCAAATGTTGATCAAATTGTTTGGTTTTTTACTGCTCTTGGTCCTGATATAATGATTTTTATGCTCTTTTGATTAATGGTGTATCCACTCTGTTACATGCAGATGTTCTTGCTCGTGCCAAAAATCACGAAGCTTTTTTGATGAATTTACATGGACACTCAGGACCAGCCGCCGGACAGGCTGTGTTCCAGACAAGCGACGCACCTCAAGTGGGCTGCGTGTGGGATCATGTGCCGACTCAAGGAAATCGCGTGTGGCCTTCACATGCCGCCCGTGCTAGCCAATTTAGTGGCAAACGCGGTGGCCGGTAGTCCTTCTCCAATTCTCAGGGCGCTGGTCCGGTCCCTGGTCGTGGTTGCCCTCACTGTTCCTCGTGCGGACGACTCAGTCTTTATGCTGCGACGTGTCTTCAGATGCGGGCCCAGATTGGTTGTCTAGCGAGTACTCATTTGGCAGAAATTTATCACTCATCTCAGCAATCAGAGCCTGCTTCTCGAGTTTCAGACTGGTACATTGATTCCGGAGCAACTGGTCATATGGCGTCATCTGCCTCAGGCTTAGATAGTGTCACTCCTTATACTGGTGAATCTCGTGCTCTTGTTGGTAATTGTGCCCCTATCATGATCTCTCATATTGGTGATTCTAGAGTTTGTGAGAATTTACATTTGTCTGATATTCTAGTTGTGCCTGATATTACTAATAACTTATTGTCTATTAGTACGTTAACCAGAGATATGGGTGTACTGACTACATTTGATGATCGGAATTTTGTGATTCAGAACAAAGTAACCAGGGACATCGGGGCCGGGGCTACAGTGAGGATGGACAGTATGTGTTGGACCGGGGAGATGTAGCTTTTGTTTCAGTTTTACAGCAAAATAAGAGTCGTGTTTCATATGAGTTGTGGCATGCACGCCTACCTAGTGCATTTATTTATACTTTACATAAATCTGGTTTGCTTTTAGTTTCATCTTTGTTTCCTAAAATGAATACCTGCACCCTCTGTGTTATGGCAAAATGTCAACGGTTGGCTTTCGTTGAGAACCCTAAACGTGTTGAGCATGTTCTTGATTTGATACATTGTGATTTGTAGGGTCCCTCCCCAGTTTATCTGGAAATGGATTTACATATTATGCATTATTTATGGGTGATTTTTAACCATTCACTTGGTTATATCCTCTTCGTCGCAAATAAGATTTTGTAGGCACTTACTTTCTGTTTGAGGCACTTGTTGAAAACCAATTTTCAGCAAAAAATAAAGTTTTTCAAAGCGATGGTAGCACTGAATTTTGAACACTAGACTCAGATCTCATTTTGCGGTGAAGAGCATACATCATCAAGTTTTGTGTCCGTCCACTCCAAAGCAACACGGACGCGCAGAACGCAAGTATCGCCATGTGGTGGAAATGGGCCTTACAATGTTGTTTCACTCTCATCCGCCAATTTCACATGGGATTATGCATTCACGACTGTCGTCTACATTATCAACTGTCTGCCTACTCCACTCTTACAAAGATTGACACCTTATGGTCTTCATTTTCATCAGGATCCCATTTATGTTAACTTCCATCCATTTGGTTGACGGGTTTTTCCTTTTGTTCATCAATTTGATGATCATAAGTTGTCTCTCAGTAGCATTCCATGCATTTTTATTGGCTATAGTTCACGGTGTAAGGGTTTTCGGTGCCTCGACCCTTGTACTGGCAAGGTTCATGTTACTCTCATGCTCAGTTTGACGAGACTTATTTTCCTCTTGCTCCAACAACAGGGACTGGCTCTCTTTCTGCAGGGTTGGATATCTCAGCTTTTATTAATTTGGATTCTGTGACAGCACCATCGTTAGACTTGGATCCACCACCACCGAGGTTCCAATTTCCTGACGATGAGCCATCTCGGCCAGCTGCTCCGCGAGCTGACCTGTGTTTATCGCTCAGTCCCGCGTCCACACCAACCTTGCCTCAAGATCGCACCTCGAGCTGGCGTCTCGGCCATGCGCCGCACTGGTGTCACATCCTTGCCTCGGGATGGCATTGGGGCTGCGCCTCGGGATAGCATCGCGGTCGCACCTGATGCCACGGCTGCACCTCTGGATCCCGCATCGGCCATGCCTCGGGGTGATCTCGTGGCCCCACCGTTGTCTCGATCTTCTCGTATGGTTACTCGATCTTCCACTGGTGGAATTCAGCATCGTAATTACTACGATATTTATGCTCATGGTTTTCTTACAGCTCTTCTTGCCCAGAAAGAGCCAACTGATTAATGTTATGCACTTCAGGATCCTTCTTAGGCTTATACCATGCATGAGGAGATGGAAGCTCTTCGTAGTCAGCATACTTGGGATCTTGTTCCTCGTCGTTCGGATGTCAACATTGTTAGGTCCAAATGGGTTTATCGTCTGAAGTATAAACCAGATGGTTCGGTTGATCGCCATAAGGCACGCTTGGTAGCTCAGGGTTTCTCTCAGATTCTCGATTTTGACTTTGACCACACTTTCAATCCGGTGGTTAAAAAAATCTACAGTTTGGACATTTCTAGCTATTGCAACCATGCAAGCCTGGCCTCTTCATCAGTTAGGCGTCAAGAATGCTTTTCTCAATAGTGTTCTTGATTCTCTAGTTTTTATGGCACAACCTGTTGGCTACAAGAATCATGTTCATCCAGACTATGTTTATCGTTTGCGTAATGCTATTTATGGTCTGAAGCATGTGCCTAGAGCATGGTTTCAGCATTTCAGTGCTTATCTATCCCACCTTGGTTTTCATTGCAGTTATGCTGATACGTCATTATTCGTGCTATCTCGTGGTTCTTTGCTGCTTTATATGTTGGTCTATGTTGATGACATCGTCTTGATTGGGAATGACTCTACACTAATTCGACAGTGCATTGATCACAACCATCAGGAGTTTTCCATCAAGGATCTTGGTGTGTTACACTACTTTCTTGGTCTGGAAGTCATGCCTACTTCCTCGGGACTTCTTCTGGGTCAAGCAAAGTATGCTCAGGGTATTCTCTCTAGGGCTGGTAAGTCAAATGCAGTGCCGATTTCTACTCCATTTCTGCATAATTCCCAGCTTCGCAGTAGTACCATTCCTCCGTTCTAAAATCTGACGTTGTATCGGTCTTTGGTTGGTACTCTTCAGTATCTGACTATTACCTATCATGATTTTGCCTTTGCGGTTAATTCTGTCAGTCAGTATCTTCTGGATCCTCGGGAGGATAATTTTTTTGCTATTTCTTGGATTCTCCACTACGTTAGTGGAACCATGCTTTTCGGTCTCAGTTTTCGTGCTACTTCTTCCCCTTAGGTGTTGTGTTATTCAAATGCTGATTGGCCCAGATGTTTGGAGACTCACCGCTCTACTTATGATTATGTTGAATTCTAGGCGGCAATTTGGTTTCTTTGAGGCGAAGAAGCAACCACAGTGTCTAGGTCCAGCACCGAGTCAGAGTATCGAGCTTTGGCTAATACTGCTTCTGAGATTGCCTGGATGACTCATTTGCTTTTGAATCTCTGTGTTCCTTTGTCTAGTGTGCCCCTCTGCTTTGTGGCAATAATAGTGCAGTTTTCTTGGCTCAGAACCAGGTGGCTCAAAGGTGGGCGAAGCACATCGACAGTGATTACCATTTTGTTTGTGAGTTGGTCTCTTCTTGCAAGCTGCTCATTGATCATGTTCCTACTTCTCTTCAGATAGCGGACATCTTTATCAATGGTCTCTCTCGTCCATTGTTTGAGTTCTTCAGGTTCAAGCCTTGGTCTCAGAGAACCCGATGCTTCGCTTGAGAGTGGTGTGTTAGAATAAATCAATTACTGATTAGATTATGATTAATATGATTAGAGTTCTTTCCTTATTTTACCTCTGTTGTATGCCTCTATATATTCAGTCATCAATAATATTATTCTTTAAGCAAATCATTCTATCAATAACATAAAACTCAAAGAATATGAATTGAAAAGTTATTGTTTCCCCATCTTCCCATGATAGGAAGATGGGGAAAAGAAAATTGAAGAGAAAGTAGGGTTTTTTTAGAGAGGGGAGAAGGAGATACAGGTGAAATATTTGTTCATATTCATTCAAGGCAAAGTCTTGGGAAAGATGGTATTTCCATAAGGTTATGAAAAGATGAGGTTTAATTAGAATAATAAAAGGTAAAAGATCTTAGTTGCAATATTAAAATTTTATTGTACAACGTGTAGTAGTTATAAAGTTTATAACCCGATTCATACAATCTGAAAATTTTATCTTTATTTATTCTAATTTGCACTTTAAACATTGGTGTTTCAATGGCTTATGGAAATAGCGTCTTTCAAAATACCTCCTTTTCGTCGAGATGAAATTTACGGGAATATAGGAGTAAATTTTTTTAAATAGTTACCAGCCACCTCTAATATAAAAAAAAATGAGAACTTTTTTTTTCTTTTACTTATCCGTCTTCGTCATAAATGTTTCCTGCCTCCACCCTTATACACTTTAAAAATCACCAACGTGGCAAAGAGTATGTGGTTAAATTTCCACAATGCCCCCTTTAACTTAACAACAAGACTGGATATAGTACATTCCCAAAATATCCCAATTTTTCCACAACTATTCATTACCAAATCAGCTATTATAAAAATTGATCCAAAAACAAACGAGAGATTGTCAAAAATGGTACCCTCTTTTAATTGAAATTCAGAGTTTGGTGCCTGAATTTTGAGTTTGTTCTTTAAAGGTACCCATTTTTCCCCAAAAGAATTTGGATCAAAATTTTTCCACAATGGTACCCCACTTTTAACTAAAAAGTACAATTTTGAGACATTAATGAAAAAGTGGGTACCTTTTCAAAACAATTTTTAGAGGGGTTAAATGTTTTTCTAACGCTACCTATAGGCTGAAAGTGCCAATATAACCCTATAAAATCAGAAAGTGTCAAAATAACCCTAACTTTATGTTGAATTGTACCAATATAACCTTCCGGCCACATTCCGACATTAACTCACCTATTCAGCCGTTGACCAGATCAGACTAGACAATTTTGCCTTTGTGCATTTCAACCTAATTTTTTTTTCTCATTTTACCCCTTAGTTCATGTGTTTTTTTCCCATTTCCAATTCAGCCACCCGCCGCTACCTCCTCTCTCAGCCCCCCATCAACATGCTACAGTCATTCGCTACCACTAACTCTCTCAACCCCCCGCAACCACCCCACAGTCCTCTGCCACCACCTCTTTTCTTAGCCCCTCGCCACGACCTCACAGTCACCTGTAACCACCTCCTCTCTTAGTCCCCCTGCTGCCACCCGCCACTACCCTCTCCCAGCCACCCTCTGCCACCCCACAACTACCTGCCATACCCCCTCTCTCAGCCACCTGCCACCACCTGCCACCACCTTCTCTCACATCCTCTCGCCACCACCCCCACAATCACTTGTCACCACCCCACAACCACCACCCCACATCAATCTACCACCACCCCAATTTCTCTTCTGCTCTCCCCACAGACCCAGAAGTTGATGCCAAAATCCAGTTTCTGTCCTCAACAGGGTAACACAACGGAGGCGGTGAGGCCATGCCAATCCTCACCGGGAAAAAAGAAGAGGGGGGGATGGGGGAGAAAGAAGACGTATGACCTTTTTTTATTTTTTTTAATCCAGGGGTAAAATCATCATTTCATTAAATTTTGGCCAAATTCGGCGCTAACAATGGGAGTCAACAACTTTCAGGGTTAGATTGACACATACATTATAAAAGTTAGGGTTATTTTGGCATTTTCTCATTTTACAGGGTTATATTGACACTTCCAGCCTAAAGGTAGGGTTATTTTAGCACTTTACTCTTTAAAAAATTAGTTATCAAACTGTGAATTTCACATAAAAGCGGCTACCATTCCGGACATTTTCTCAAAAACAAACATGCAAATTTATCTTGGGATTGAGGGAGTGTATAATTATCGTTCAATCACAGACACATATATAATTATCTGATCTATTTCATTCATCATAAATTCTAAACCTAAAACCGCAGTGCTAAAACAATCAATTCCTTTATCTTTTTAAAGTTTGGTACACTTTTCATTTTTGTATGTTTTTCTAAAATTATCAATTTTACTTTTATGATAGAAAAAGTAAATCATTCTACAACACTCTTTGAATTCCGCACTCTTTTCATTTAATTATCCCGCACATCTATATTATGTTGCAAAACATTATACAAAAAGATTTTGTTTCTGGAAAGACCAAGGTTTAAACTGCAAATTAAAAGAAATGAAGATAAAATTTTTGGGTTGCATTAATCGGGTTATAAAATTTAGAGTGAAGTGCATTTTTAACCCTATGTTTTGGGTGAAAGTGCAGCTTGTAAAATCTGAAAGTGCACAATTAACCTTGCAATTCGTTGACCGAAATGTCAACTGCAAAAATGGCCAGAAATCATGGAAATGACCATTTTACCCCTGAATTAAAAAAGTAAAAGATAAAAATACGAAAATACGAAAACAACCTCTCTTTATCTTTACTTTTTCCGCCTCTCTCCTCCTATTTTTCATGTGCTTCTCTTTATCTTTCATTTATTTCTTTCCCTTTCCATTATTTTCTCCTTTTTTCCCGATATTTATCTCCTCTCCCGTAGTAATTCGCCACTGATGGTGGAGCGGAGAAATTCGAGGGGGCATTAATCAGAGGGCAAGAGTCAGAGGGTAAGAAATCTAACATGCAAGATCTAGGGTTTTATGGGGGATCTAGGTTTGGGCGATGGTGGTGGACGCGGTGGTGGACAAAGAATGGTACGCGTGGTCGTGTCGCATAGGGAGTAAGCTCTTCTGGGGACTGCGGCAGTGGTGATCGATTGGTGGTGGTGGTCGATGGTGAATCTAGTGAATCGATTGTGATCGTGGGGCACCGGCGTCCTTCTATTTGGCCAAGGCTTGCATCTCGCACAAAGCGGCGGGAATGCTATTATTACTCGGTTAGGAGGTGAGGAAAGAAATGGGTTAGATTCACCGGTGATGGGGTTAGGCAGAGAGAAGGAGGAGCGGCGGTGGGCTAGGGTTGAGAGGGGCGACGGCGCGGCGGTGCTAGGGTTGAGAAGAGCGACGGCGGGCTAGGGTTGAGAGGAGGAGTGGCGGCAACGCTGTGGTTCTTGGCTTTTGTTCCTCGTTTTCAGATTTTAAAAATCAGGTTTTGTTCCTCGTTTTCGACTTCTGCAAATTTGATGTGTAATTGTGAAGTAAATATCAGTTTGTGGTGTTGTTGTTTTTCCGGTGAAGTAGGCTTTTAAGTAGTGTAGAAATGTTGTGCTGGTGGCGGACGACGGACGACGGTGGAGATGGTTGCGAACTGCGGCGGAGCTGGTGGCGCGGCAGCGGTAGGTGGCGGATATGGTGGTGCGACAGATTTGAAGATGATGAAGAAGGAGAACTTAGGACTATATTTGTCATTCAATTTTCTACTTTAAAAATAGGGATATATTTGTCTTTTCATAAATGGTCAATGTCTGAATATAAAATAATTGGAACACATTTCAAACGTCAACTATCTGACAGTCTTTAAGTGCTGGCCTTGAGTCCAAAAGGACCACCTGAATGAATGCAAAATTCCAGTGGGTGTGTGTTATTATGGCGTAATTATGGTGTTTTTGGGCACTCAATGCTCTATCATAGCCGAAGCGCTGAGGATGGTGATCGCCAAGTTCAGTACCGACGGTACTCTCAGCATACAATTTCAGTTCACGACCGCATGTTAAGAATAATATAAATCCTTTGAACAATTAGATATGTTATTTTCATCTGATTTATGTTGAATTCAATTGAACTAAAAATAAGTTTAATATGATAATAATTGTAGGATTAAATTAAGGACAAAATCTTGGAAAAAATCGTCTTTTCATTAAATTATGGAAATATGGGTTTAATTATAATAATAAAAGGTAAAAGGTTTCAGTTGCAATATTAAAAATTTATTATGCACCATGTAGTAGTTATAAAGTTTATAACCTGATTTATGCAACTCAAAAAATTTATCTTCATTTCTTCTTATTTTGACTTTAAACCTTGGTCTTCCCATACCTTATGGAAAGACCGTCTTTCAAGAGACTGAATCTAAATTAACTTAGTTTTTTCTAAATTGAAATTATTGAACTAAATTAAACTACATATATATTAAAAAGAAACACGACCTAATAATTCTGACATTGTATTTTTAGTCTTGTCACGCTATTAAAAGACAATTTTAATTACTCCTTTTATCTTATTTTAAGGTGCACACTTTTACTTTTGACAGTTGACTTGAACAATATTCGATCTTAATATTCTTTCACTAAGGATAATTAAAATTTGTGAAAATTTAACATTTTGAAAATATATGTTATAACGAATCCAACAAGATATCACACAATATTAATTATACTTGTGAATGTGTAATTCATAATGATTTCATTGATGCGAGGGTGTTACAGTTTATAGAGTACAAGAGCTATACATTCATTGTATCTAGCTACTCTAAATATAGACAATATATACAAGAATATCTTAATATCAATCAAGATATTCTATCACCCCCCGTCAAGCGAAGCGTCGGATTGCTGGAGACGCAAAGCTTGGAACGAAACAACTCGAAGAGCGGGCGAGACAGTCCCTTAGTGAAAACATCAGTCACTTGAAGAGAAGAGGGAACATGACTAACACGAAGCTTCCCAGAGGTAACAAGCTCACGAACGAAGTGGTAGTCAATGTTGATGTGCTTAGCCCGCTTATGGGCAACTGGATTTTGAGCCAGAAAAATGGCACTACTGTTGTCACAGAGCAGGAGCGGAGTGGAAGATCGAGGGACCCGAAGCTCACGTAGCAGTTGACATAACCAAGCCAACTCAGCCGCAGTATTGGCCATGGCACGATATTCGGATTCACAACTGGATCGAGAAGCAGTAGGTTGCTTCTTAGCACTCCAAGAGACAAGATTTCCACCAAGGAAAATGGCATAGCCATAGGTGGAGCGGCGAGTCTCAAGACAACGAGCCCAATCAGCATCAGAGTAGCCAAGAATGGGAAGACCAGCAGGCGAAGGATGGAACGAAAGTCCATAGTGAAGCGTCCCATGAACATAGCGAAGGATACGAGTGACAGCTTGAAAGTGATCATCCTTAGGAGACTGCAGAAACTGGCTGACAGAGTTAACAACATAAGATAAATCTGGGCGAGTGATTGTCAAGTACTGCAGTGCACCAACAAGTGAGCGATAAAGCTTGACATTTGAGAATTCAGGACCAGCAGAGGTGACAAGCTACGAACCAGGCACAAACGGTGTAGAGACAGGTGCAGCATCCGTCATACCAGCTCGCTGTAAACTCTCCATAGCGTACTTAGCTTGCCCCAAGAACAACCCAGAAGAAGATCGAGTAACTTCAATGCCCAAAAAGTAGTGAAGAGAACCAAGATCTTTGACAGAGAACTCTCGATCAGCACGAACAATGAACCGTCGAATGAGATCGGAGTTATTTTTGGTGAGGATGATGTCGTCAACATACACCAACAAATATAGCCCAGTCAATCCTCAAGCATAAACAAACAGTGAAGTGTTAGTCAAGCAGCACTTAAACCCTAAACAGAGAAGAAAGGAGCTAAAGCGCTGGAACCAAGCCCGAGGAGCCTGCTTGAGCCCATATATGGCTTTCCGAAGGCGACAGACAAAATCCGGATGAACAGGATCAGAAAATCCAACTGGTTGCTCCATGTAGACCGGAGAATCAAGAACACCATTAAGGAAAGCGTTCCTGACATCGAGCTGACGAAGAGGCCAAGAGAAGGTCGTGGCAAGAGCAAGGATGAACCGGACAGTGGAGGCTTTAACGATAGGACTAAAGGTATGAGTAAAGTCAAACCCAGGCAGCTGAGTAAATCCTTAGGCAACAAGACGAGCCTTATACCTGTCAATAGAGCCATCGAGATGATGCTTGAGACGATAAACCCATTTGGATCCAACAACATTAGCATCTGAGGGTCGAGGAACAAGATCCCAAGTGTGTTGCTGGCGGAGAGCTCGCATCTCCTCATCCATAGCAAAAGTCCAACGGGAATCTTTAACAGCGGAACGAAACCCTCGCGGCTCAGTCTCGGCAAGCAATGCAGCAAGAAGTTCGGTTATCTCATAAGCAGCAAACTGACGATTAGCGGTAAGACTGTCTGTTTGCAAACGGGTAGTCATGTGGTGAATCGGTCGTGGTGGTGAAGGCGACGGAGAGGAAGCAGATGGTGTTGGAGATTGAGACGGGGATGGCAGTGATGACGGTGCAGGAGTTGAGGTCGGCGACGGTGTTGGAGTCGGGTTTGCCGACGGTACTGGAGTCGAGTTTGCCGACAAGATAGGATCATCCTAGTCTGCAAAGACAGACACATCCAAGGTTGATGGAGCAGCAGAAGTAGAATCAGCAGCTGCTGGAAAGGAGGTCTCATCGAAACGGGCATGGCGAGTGAGGTAGACCTTCTTGGATGAGGGGTCAAGGCAGCAAAAACCTTTGTACTGTGCACTGTAACCAACAAAAATGCATGGAACACTTCGAGGAGCAAGCTTATGGGGTGCAAATGGCCGTATATAAGGATAAACTCTACACCCAAAAGGATGAAAGTTAGAGTAATCAGGATGACGGCCATGGATCAGAAAGTAGGGAGACACATTGTGGAGAACAGGTGTAGGTAGACGGTTGATGGTATAAGTGGCAGTGGCGAAGGTAACATCCCAGTAAGATGGTGGTAGCTAAGAGTGCATCAACATTGACAGTCCCATTTCCGTAATATGCCTGTGTTTGCGTTCGGCTCTACCATTCTGTTCTGGTGTGGCTGGACAAGAAATTTGATGAAAAATTCCCTTAGCAGAGAAATGAGCCCGTAAACGCGCATTAGTGAATTCAGTGCCTCCGTTACTTTGAAACACTTTAATCGAGCAGGAAAACTGATTTTCAACCAAGTTCTGAAACTGCACGAATGTTTCAAAAAAGTTCAATTTCCGCTTCAACGGATAAAACCAAGTAAAGCGCAAAAAATCATCCACAAAGATCGCATAATAAGAGAAACCACTTTATGATAAAATAGGAGCAGGACCCCATAAGTCGCAATGTACTAAAGCAAGTAAAGAAACAGCTCGTCTGGGATTATCCATAAATGAAAGCCTTTTTCCCTTAGCTCGTTCACAGGAAGAACATAAAGAGGGTGTAGGCGAAAAAGATGTAACCTTAACTAGGTTGAACTTATTCAATAATGAAATAACGAAAAAGGAAGTATGGCCTAGTCTAGCATGGCATATGTCAAAAGAAGCACTATGTTTATTTGCTTGAATATAAGCAACAAAAGCAGCACCACCTTATTCTAGCACATAAAGACCTTGCTCACATCGTCCTCGACCCACGATTTCCTTTTTGGACCGTGTCTGAATAATAAAAGAATTTTCATCAAATGTTATCACAGCATTTAAATCCCTTGTCAGTTTACTAATGGAGAGAAGGTTTTTCGTAATATCAGGTACCACCAACACATCAGATAAGCATAAATCACGAGAAAACCGACGCTGACTAATATGAGTAATTTTAACATGTCTACCATAGCAATAGCGACAGAACGGTTACCATTATAGGGAGTGATGCTGTCAAGACCAGACGATGTGGAAGCCATGTGGTTGGTTGCACCAGAGTCTAGATACCAGTCAGAAGCATTGTCGAGAGACACCGAGGACCGAAAAGTATCAGCAAGATTTGCATATTCTGGATTTGGGTTGGTGCAAGTGCGAGTCGTGTGACCAAATTCATAACAAAGTTGGCATTTGGGATTCCACCTTCGTTTACTACGATGAGCACCGCCGCCACCACCGGCAGATTGACCAGAGGAGCCACCACCACTAACTGCACGACCAGAACCACCAGAGTGCCCAGAACCGCCGCTGGATCGGCCAAGCGTGGGGTTCGATGCGCCTGTCGGTGGCGCGTGTTGGCCACGCGCCTGGGAGTTCAAGAAAAAACCACCTGAAAATGCCTGTGCAGAGGCTGCAAAAGCGACGGGAGCAGGTTCAGAACCCATGTCAGCATGAGAACCACCAGAAGCGAGGAAGATCTCATAACTTCTGGCCCTTGCGACAATGTTGGCATACGCCGGAATCTCGGGTTGCGACATTTGCACCGCCTGGAAGTTGGAGAAGGCTGAGCCAAGACCGCGAAGGAAAATCATGACGCGATCCATGTTGTCGACTGGAGATCCGATAGAAGCAAGGCCGTCGGTGATAGTCTTGAGGCGGCGGTGATATTCCATGACAGTGGAGGAGCTGCGGCGGATTGTGTGCAGCTCGTCACAGAGTTGTAACTCTCGAGCGTCGGACGTGTTGTCGAACGCCGCCGCCAGAGCCTCCCACGTGGCCTGAACAGTCTCGCAGCCGATCGTTTCTAACATGGATTCTTCGGTGAGCGACGATCGGAGAAGAGCCTGAAGGACCTTGTCCTGCGTCGTCCAAGCCTCCGGCGTGAGGGCTGAGGAATCCGACGTTCCAGCAGCAGAAGCGTTGGGTTTTGGCAGAGAACCGTCGAGGTACGCAAAAAAACCCAGCGGATTGAAACAACACATGCACCTGAGATCGCCACGCCATGAAATTTCCGGTGTTGAGCTTGATCGGTAACATATGGATCATGGTGGCGTAGGTCAGAGATTTTCTGGTCTCCATCGGGACGACGAGAGCGTACCGGCGGCAGGATTTGGTCTGGATCGGAAGAGCTGTAGACACCTAGCAGTGGGCTAGGGTTTGTAAGGTTAGGGTTTGAATACTGCACCTAACAAATGTGTATGAGAACCAAATCTGATACCATGTGAATGTGTAACTCAAAATGATTTCATTGATGCGAGGGTGTTACAGTTTATAGAGTACAAGAGCTATACATTCATTGTATCTAGCCTACTCTAAATATAGACAATATATACAAGAATATCTTAATATCAATCAAGATATTCTATCAATACTTGTATACTAATTCAATTTAATAGCCAAAGTTATGAAATTTTGAGTAAATAAAAATAGTTAAATTGCATTTTGAAATAGAATAGAGGGAGTAGTATACTTCATCCGCTCCAAGCATATTTTGTTCTCAATTTTTAAAAACTCATTTGACTATAGATAAATTTAATTGATTATTTATAACAGTGACACATGAAATTTATAAAATATAAACACTACAACTAACTTAATAAAATTTTACATACTAACGAAGCTATTATGCTTGTGCTAAATTGAAAAATCAGAGTGCAATTTTATTTAAGAGTTTCTTCATTCATGTATCCCCTCCTTGTGCATTAGGTTCCATCATGATGATTTAAAGATTAGGAGCAAGTGCAAAGTTCAATGGCTTTTTCCGTTCTTCTTCTCTTTTCCTTTTCGCAACATTAGCTTTCTTTGTGCATTAAACAAACAATTAAAACGGGTTTTCTAACGAGTGCCCATGGGCACTCGTTAACAACTTCATATTCCATCGAAAACTGTGTTATTAAATGCAAATTCATCGAAACCTGTGTTATTAAATGCAGATAGAGTTAATGATTATAAGTAGGGAGTGTAAGTTTCTAAGAGATGTCATTAATCATTAACTCTATTTACATTTAATAACACAGTTTTCGATGGAATCTGAAATTGCTAACGAGTGCCCATGGGCACTCGTTAGAAAAACCGCAATTAAAATGGTGGAAAAAGTATTAATTCTCTTGTCCATTTTGAAACTGGAGAAAGTAAAAACGATCGAAAGCATGCTTCCAAGGAGTACTGCTAAACATGGGAAATAAATAGTACACGACAGCTTCGTTTCTCAAAAGATGAAAGACCAGGAATGGAACACAAAAACAAGGACGGTGATTCGTCCAACAAAGTAAGCATGAAAAAGGGTTTCACCGTCTTCTTTGTTAAATTTCAAATTATGTTTGGTGAAATCCAGCGTACTCCCTCTTGCACGGTATCTTTCACAATCTCCAATAAACATGTTTCACTGTAAATATGTGTTGCTACATGACACACAAAAAATTGATATTTAGAAATTATATGTTACGATGAATATAATCATATCTCGTATGATAAAATTATTGTTAATATACCTATTCAAATATGTGGTTAATATCTAATATCTTTAACCAAACAAAAATTTCGTACAGAATAGGCTGGACCGAAGGGAGTACAATACTTCTTTGCATTTTACTTTGCAGTATCTCTGCAGACTATGCACTATCTCGAACAAAAAAAACAGGTCCTTCTTGTTCTTCTTCTCTAAAATGGACCATCCACGGGAGAAAATTTCCTCATTTTTTTGTTCAGAGTCATGTGCTAACCTGACTATGACTTTAGTTTGAAAGTACCAATATAAATGTGTGATCTCAGAAAGTGCCAAAATAACCCTTGACTTCACTAAATTTTTAGTCAACTATTTGATGGCTGGATTTTGTTGAAAAGACCATATAGCCCTTGTAAAAAACAAATTATTTCTTTCTTCTTCAGTTTCATTTTCGCCAAGACCACTTTTCGTTTGTCTACATCTCCTCTGCCCTAGCCCCGCCTTTTTCTCCGTTTCTTCTTTCTTTGAAATTTTGCCACCATAAATCTAGGGTTTCTGGTGGGTGGCGGGATGACGGTGTGTTTGTCCGGGTTGAGAGGGATTTGGAGGAGACCTTCGGGGCTGGGTGGGGCTAAGGCGGAAAAGATTAGGAGGGGTAGCAGCGGGAGGAGAAGATCGGGAGGCAGGGCTAGGGCGGAGGTGGGTTGAGCAAAAGAGATTGGGAGGGGTTGCAGCGGGAGGGGTAGTGAATTTTTTTGCGGTTGTGGAGGTTTTCGGCGGAGCAGTATCAATGAAGAAGAAGAAGATCAAGGGTATTTTAGGTATCGGTTTTTTAACTTTTTAGTCAAGGGTATTTCCATCATTTCATTTCTTGTCATTGCCGAAATTTCATGGATCAATGCCATGGAGTTTGGTTATTTCGGCAAAATTTTTTTGAAAGTTAGGGTTAGATTGATACATACGATAATTAGTTAGAGTTAAATTGACACTTTCTCAGATTGCACGATTATATTAACACTTTCATCCGAAAACTAGGGTTATAAATGTATTTATCCTTTTTTATGAGTTATGGAGCAATCAACGTACTTACAAATTAATCACGGTACTTTGTATGCTATGTACTTCCTCTAATCACTTTATACCGGCAACTGTAAGATGACACAATTTTTTTGAAAAAGTAAAATTAGCGGTGGAAATTGTATTGGGAGAAGAAAAAAAAAAGTTGAATGGATGGAATTAATCTAGCATTTGCCATAAAGGAAAATGCCAATATAAAAAGACCATTCATAAATGGCAAGAAAATACCAATATAAAAAGATCATTCATAAATTGTAAGAGTGTCAATATTAAAGGACTGAAGGGAGTATTAGCAATGTGCTTTTTAATTTAAATATTTTATTTTTAAAGTTAAACATTGTACTCCACGTGTCTCATTTTAAAACATTGTACTCCACGTGTACAATTTTAAACAACACGCTTTGACTTTCACTAGTTGACTCGAAAAATATTTAATCCCTAATATTTCTTACTAAAAATAATTAAAAATTGATATTTTAAAAATGCATATTATATAAAATCTAACAAGCTACCACCACTCAATAGTTTCTAGTGGCACACTTTCAATTTTTTGCACAATTTTTTCAATTTCATCCATTCATTCTATCTTTCGCTTCCTAAATTCAATTGCATTTACTCATTTCGCCCACTTAAATCCAAGCACTTACGTCTATGGTGTCTAATACAGAGAAACAGGAAGTACTAAGCTTTATTTACTACACAACCAAAAATTATTTCGTAGTTTATCAAAATTTGGATGAACAAATGTTCACCATAGCCCTCAAAGTTGCCACCACATGCTGCATGACTTATTTTGTTAGGAAAAAAACACAAACACACCAAAATGGCCCCAACTTGCAAAACAAGCTGAAATGAGCATAACATCACCTTTTTGTTCACCTTTTTGTTTTTGAAAGTGTCTTTTGGAAATGTATGTAGTCCTTAGTCCCTCCTCCCATGTAGATATTGGAATGAGGAATCCGGTTCTCTTTTCTCACCTCGCCTCTGGTTATTCTTTGGGACCTGCGCATACATCACTCTTCCCGGATAATAGTAGCTCTCTGCAAAGCGCCAAGGCATCTCTTTACTTTTTTGAAGTAAGACTTCCTCTTGTTTTTTTAGTTTGCTTTCTAGGACTTTATCGCATCCCACGTTCTAAGATTCCCCGCATATTAACCAAGGCGATGGTGCATGGAGCTTAATGGGCGCTCTGGAGAATTAACTGTGCTCCGTGACGGTCAAAGTTTAAATAATCTCTCTGTTTCACTCAATGGCGGAATCAATACAAAATTTGGTAGGGGGCTGAACTACGGAGGCATGCTTGGGGCAGATGAATTCCCTTTTTGGACGGAATCCTTTTCAATTTTAGTGAGCCGGGTGGACAAAGACATGAAAAGTATTACTCCCTTAGTTCACTGGGGTAGCTGCACCGATTCGCCCCGCTTCAGATCTGCTACTGCGTTCTCTGCAAATCTGCACATATTCCCTTTTTAAAACAAATCAAAGTTGTCGAATTGAAGAGAAATGTGTACAGCGATATTACATATACTGTTACTTCATGGTAATAAATATTAACTTTTTATGTAAGATACTAGCACATATTTACCGTCAATCATGTTTGTTTAGTGAATAAAAAGACATGCTTCAATGATGTCTCCTTATTCTGCTCGGCAGCCTCTCCGTGTGGATGGACTTTACTTGTCTCTTGCCTGGGCCTGAGAGTTGAGATTGATGAGATAAGTTCCGTTTCAAACAGCCCAATAGACATTACACCCATCAGAACAAAAAACCGGCCGATCATAGTCCATTTATCACAGCCCAAGCAAACACTTTCAATATTTACGCCAGAGAGCGTAAAGGGAAGGGCACGACAAACACATCCAGGGAAAAAATCTCACGAAAAACACAGAAAAAATTCGAAAAAAATGGGGAAAGATCTGAGCGACGAACAGAAGGCCTCCATGAAAGAAGCCTTCACGCTGTTCGACACGGACGGCGACGGCAAGATCGCGCCGTCGGAGCTAGGGATCCTGATGCGGTCATTGGGCGGGAACCCGACCCAGGCCCAATTGAAATCCATAGTCTCCGACGAGAAGCTCACGGCGCCGTTCGATTTCAACCGCTTCGTGGAGCTGATGTCCAAGTACCTGAAGCCGGAGCCCTTCGACCGCCAGCTGCGCGACGCCTTCAAGGTCCTCGACAAGGACAGCACCGGGAACGTCGACGTCAAGGATCTCAGGCACATTTTGACTAGCATCGGCGAGAAGCTGGAGCCGGCGGAGTTTGACGAGTGGATCCGGGAGGTCGACGTCGAATCCGACGGCAAGATCCGTTACGAGGCCTTCATTGCTCGCATGGTCGCAAAATGATTGGTATGTCCTCTTCTCCTGTGTATTTTTTCCCTAATTTAGAATGTATTTTTGTGCGTCGTGATCAATGATGATGGATGATGCGATTTAGCATTCTTACTGTCATAATTGAAAGCATAATGTGTACTGACTGCATTGAGAATAAGGCATGTTCATATAATCATAAAGGAATCTAGAAGGTGGTTAGGGTTTGCATAGCAGAATTGGGATGCATTCTGTAAGTGGGGTAGTGAAGTTGTTTTTTCCCATCTTTCCACCTTGAAGGTTAGAGGTTCAGTCGTTCAGGTAACTATATGTAGTATGTGGCACTTGTCTATTCCTTTCTCCTTTCTTATTACACTTGAAAGTGATGTCAACTCTCATCTGCTACTTCATTTTTCATCCCCTTGTTTCTCCTTCTGATCATTTGGATAATGAGGATTTTACTGTTCAGTGCAGAACATTTGGTTATTTTGTATGTTTAATGTTTTGCTAGTTTTGGGGTTGTGCTTAAATAAACTGAGAAAGGAAATTCATAACGCTTTCCTCTTTATTGATTTGTTAATGTGAACACTGAACTGTGGTGGGCAATATATTGATTGTACGAAAGCTTTGTTTGTGTGTGCGCACACGTGTGCAGCTTCATTTCTAATGGGTTGCGCGACAGTTTTGGACTTGTGCAACCTTTTGCCATTTTGTGAAGCAAAGAATGATGTTCTCCTTGAAACCAATGTACACGATATGTTGCATATGGACGTTAAGGGAACAACATGTCTGCATATTACATCCTAAAGTATGGTGGCCTCATTTCTTATTGGTTGCATTCTAGTTTAGAGTCACATAACTGTGTGACACTTTTGGATATTTGTATTTTGAAAGACGGAGGCTTCATTTCTCATGGGTTGCATAATGGTTTTAGACACATGCAATTTTCTGATGCTGTTTGAAGCCAAATTAATACTCTCCTTGAAACCAATGCAATCAATATGATGCATATGGACGTTAAGGGAATAACACTTTTGTATTTTGAAAAATGGCGGCTTCATTTCTTATGGGTTGCATAATGGTTATAGACACATGCAACTTTCTGATGCTGTTTGAAGCCAAATTAATGCTCTCCTTGAAACCAATGCAATCACTATGATGCATATGGACGTTAAGGGAATAACACTTTTGCACATTTGATATTGAAGTTATGAGCGGTGAGCTTTTAATCGCTAGTATATTACCATGCTAGATTCGTAGTTCCTTGCATGGGTTCCCCCTGTTGTGTTAAAATTTGACTAGTTGTGTCGAACTTTGAGATGCTATTAAATATTTAAGCTGTTTTGTTGATGTTGATTGGTTTTAGTTACTTCTTTTTATGCAATGGGTATCTTGTGCCAAGATATTTGCTTGCTTATAACTGATCTGGACTTTTCTTATTCATGTTTATCCAATACAGGTGATTTGATTCAACGGTTGTAATGTTGATTAGCTTGAAGCCAGTCCCTGAAATTTCTTCTCTTGCATCGGGTCTTACTTCTTATGCTGAAGTGCATTTCCGTATTGCACCTGCCTAATTTTAGTATCTCATTTCTTATTTGTGATGTTATTGGTGTTTTAATGATGTTTGAAGGGATCTTGTATCTTGATCTTAGAAATCTGAAACCCTTGATTATCTAGGAGTTAGGAGTACTTTCATGACACAATTTGAGGATTTGGTAAAGTTTGAAGTACTTTCTTGTGTGTACAGTTGAAGTTGCTTAGGGGCCTAAATTGGTGCTCCTGTTTCCAAATTTGTTTTATCGTTGTTTACCAGCTAATCACTTCATCGTACTCTCGGTTTCAACTGATCAATGCGGTAAAATCCGATTTGATGCCGTGGAGTACCGTAGATTTTATAACCTACGTATAGCCCTTTCAGTTCTCTACCATTTTCAAAAGTTCTTGAAGAAACTGCAATGTGAGAAATATTTATTGCATCATATGCTATGAACATTTGGATGACAGTTACATCATGTCGCCCTTATGGAAGATTTGATTTTACACATAGAATCATGTTCACTTGAGAATACTGAAATGGAAATTAGGGTACAATGGTTAGCTGAAATGGAAATTATGGTACAGTGGTTAGAAATGGAAATTATGTTTAAAAACTCCTAGTTTTCAAAACTGTTCAGTATACTCTGTGAAATTCATTCTGGGTGATATGGTCTTTATGAACTTGCGGATTCATCCTGTCTTGGGATATTGTCGCTTGTCATGTTAGGAGTGAGCATTAGAACATCTTCAAGGATATGAAGTTCTTTATTAGCTATATTTAGGAGTTGATTACAAAAGCATCATTCAAAACATGAAATATGATGGTGCTTGTAAAAAAAAATTAAATTACTGGCTCACACAAAGTGGGTTGAAGTTATCACATAGCTCGCATAGAGTGCGATGAGCCTCTCACGTGCTCTGAGAGCATGCTTCACGTTAATATGGTACATCTAAAGACTTAAGAGACCATAATAATGCAAACTAAGGGCAAATGGGGGATTGAACTCTGGTTGCACATGACCACTTGAACAAACCCAAATGGCTTGGTGCTTGTAATTGAGATAGGAAAGAATCCCAAAAGATGTACTCCATCTGTTTTTGGAGTGTTGCCGTGTTTAGCCATTTGGTTTGCTACCAACTCGTAGAGAAATGGCCCGTCATAGTGAATTGCTTGCAAATAAGGTGCCCAGTGACCCTCAACAAACCGCCACTCCTAAAAGCTAGCATGCCATCCATCAGCGAGCAAGCCATTAATCTACCCCAATTGCTACAAGTCGTCCTCCCATGAAGCGCTAGCACACTATTTTACAGTCGTGTGTTGGCCGTGTTGTTGCGCTAGAACAACGTCACGGGTTTATGGTGGCGCCCCTATGTTTCATTGGTGGTGCTCCCACGCCCTTCCCTGTGGGTTGGATTTTTTGTTGAAATTTATATGCCGTCACAAAAAATATATTTTATTGTTGAATTACGAAAAAAAAGAGATAAATAAAAATATTGAATACTCTTGTATTTTTTTATTTTTAGTTTGAATTCAATGAAATACGAACTTTATGACACTGTTTGGTATTAGCGTTTTGGGTGGCGTTTCATTATTGGCGTTTTCGTTCGGTTAAACTGCTAATGAATAAAAAAATGTTCAGTTGTTTGGTTTTTTTCACGTAGCGGTTCTGTCAAATATGAAATGCTTATAATACTAGTGTTTTTTCTTAGATTTTGACTTTTACCTTTAATAATTACCTTTTTTTTAATCTTCTACATTTTTATCCTAACGTTATTCCATTAGCAACAACGTATCTTCCATTAAAAATCATGGCTTACTTACGAGATAGAGATTGGCCCTACATCGTATCAGCACTGTACCTCTATCACATAGGTAGGCGGAAGGGATTATAGTTAAAACCAAAAAAGTATCCCTAACAATACTAGAGTATGAAACTTTGTGATTGTACTTTATGGTGTTGCAAAACGATTGTTTGGCATTTCCGTTGTTATTTTGACTTCCTGTTGTTTTCCCCTGAATTTCCTGCGATTCTCTCTTCCTCTCTCTTCATCGTCGGTCTTTTTCCTCTTCTCCTTTATTCTTCTTCTTCTTAATCACCGTTCAACCTACGCAACCTATGAGTAATGATCGATTTGCTTTTGGCCCAACGTTTAAGAAATGCATGTCACAGAGAATAATTGTGAAAAGTAGGGATATTTTGGAAAATAGTGAGTCCAGTCTTAAAATTATTAAAGTTAAAGGGGACACTGTGAGAATTTAACAATAGATTCTTTGTCATTTTAGATAATTTTTAGAGAAAAGTGCATATATAACCCTTAATTGACAAAAGTGCAAATATAACCTTGAAATCATTGAAAGTGCAAATATAACCCTAGATATTTAGCTTATGTGCAAATATAACTCTAGATATTTAGCTTATGTGCAAATATAACCTTTTACGGCAGTTTGAGGTTGGATTTAATAGAAAATACTATTTCACCCTTCCAAAAATTAAAGAAAACAATAAAAAAATAAAATTGACTATCTCCGTCTCTAATCTTCTTCTCCGTTTCCAATCTTCGTTGCTTCTCAAGCCCTGAATGCTTCATTTCAGTGCTTAAAGTTGTGAACTTTGCACCAAAAGTGCAGTTTTGAGTGAAATGGATAGCGCTTACAATCCTCGGACAGTCGAACAAGTTTTCAGGGATTTTAAGGGCCGCAGGCCTGGCCTCGATTAAAGCTCTTACTACTGGTAATCTATTTCTCTGACATTTCTTTTGCTGTGATTTTTTCTGAAGATTTTGTAGAAAATTTAGCTAGTTATTACCTGTTTGCCCCTTTGTTTTCTTGTTGGGTTCTTGTAGATGTGGATAGGTTCTATCAGTATTGTGACCCAGGTGAGTTTTTTCAAAAAAATCGTTTGCTTTCCGTTTTTCTTCTGAACTTCATGGTGCGTGTCCTCAATTTTATTGTTTGTGTTGAAGTTGGATTTGTGTTTATAAGAAGTTAGAAGTAGGTGTGGATTTGTGGATTTTTGTTTTTGGTACTATGTTTGAGGTTTAATTGGGTTGTGTTAGTGATGTGTTGATGTAAGAAAGCTGTTGTTTGGATTCTGTTGCTGGCAGGGGCGAAACTACCATGGTGCGTGGTAGGGCTCAAGTCCTACATGAGATTCCGGCGTCATGGTAGTAGTGGTTAGAAGCGGTTAAAATACTTCCCGGCGGCAGAGCGGAGTTTTCCGGCGTATGTCTCATTTTGCCGACATAATCAACCGGGAAAGAAGGCCGTAGCAGGCCTTCCTTTTTTTGCCCATAATACATCAAAACGACGTCGTTTTGGCTTAAGTCAAACGACGTTGCTTTGATTAGTGCAGAACAAACAAAATTGAAATCGAATATGGGTTTTTGTATTGGGCCAAAATCCAAAAAGGATGGTCCAAATACAAAACCCAGGGGCGGAGCTTCGCAACAAAACAATGTTGCCAATTGCCACAAACCCAAAATTAGTTCAAACATATATCATCCAGCTGCCAGTGCCAGCGTACTTCCAGGCTCCAGCCTCAGCTTCGGCCGCCACCACCGTCGTCCCGCCACCGGCCAGAGACTCCGGACGTCGCCCCGCCACCGTCCGTGGGTTAAATTTATTATAATTTATTATTGTTTCATAATGCTTTTGGATTTTATAAGAATGAATTCAATTTACATATTTACCATATTTGATATTTAATAGGTTATGGACACATTTTTAATCCGAAGTAGAGGATTTACATCTTCTAAGAGATCGAATGAAAAAAATCCTTGAAATTTTTTTAAAATGATTTTTGATTATTTTTAGTTAATTTTTTAGAATTTAAATTTGAGTTGTATTGTCCAGCCCCACCTGGAAAACAATCTTAGTTCCGCCACTAGTTGCTGGGAAATGTGTGGTTTAGATAAATAGAAATTTGTTAGGGTTTAAGGAGGAAATTTTATGGCTGAATGATGATTTGTAGGGTTTTGATGTCTATCGAACATTAGTAGAGGAGTCCAGGGAGGATTTCAGGTAGGAGGTGGTGGTTCGGAGGATTTTGGGGCAGGAGGTGTTGGTGGGTTAAAGGGCACGCTTGTCTTTTACTTATTTTTTAGGCTGAAATGACATTTTGGTCTTTTACAGTCGGTCAATGGTCAGAAATGGCCAGTCAACGCCGAAAATGTCATCAGAAGGTTATATTTACACTTTTGCTAAGGAAGTAGGGTTATATTTGCACTAAAAATTATTTCAGGATTATATTTGCACTTTCTCAATTACATAAGATTATATTTGCATATTACCCTAATTTTTAAAGTATGTCACTACTTATGGGATAAGATGAAATAGAAAGTATGACAAAACTCACGGGATAGAATGAATAGCTAGAATAATTACTTCACTTTAAAATTTACATGGTTATTCTCATATGAAAAAATTTATAATTAAATTTAAAATTTCAATTTAAAATGAAATAAAAATATTATATGTTAATTAAAATAAATTTTTAATAAAAAAATACCGCGAAACGTGCGGTGAAACTTTCACTAGTTTTAGAAAAATTACATTACTATTATCTTAGATTATAATAATTTGTTGAGTGGGATCATTTTTATTGAACATTTATATAAATATTTAGACGACTTAATAATATTAGAGGATCAATATTGGACGTTAATAATAGATTTTTAAGAAATTAGTATTTTTTTAAAAAAAATTGTATTATTTAGAAAACTTTTAATTTCATATATTTCTTTATAGTTATATAATATTGGCAAAGTCTTGGGAAAGACAGTCTTTCCACGGGCTTATGGAAAGACGAAGTTTAATTAGAATAATAGAAGGTATAAGGTCTTAGTTGCAATATTAAAATTTTATTATGCAACATGTAATAGTTATAAAGTTTATACCTGATTTATGAAACCCGGAAATTTTATCTTCATTTCTTCTTATTTGCACTTTAAACCTTGGTCTTTCCATGACTTATGGAAAGACCGTCTTTCAAGAGACGGACTCTATAATATTTTATTTGTTAGTTTTAAATATAATTAAAATTTCTTACATTTAATGAAAATAAGTAAACTAATATAGTTTTTATTTATTCTCTTATATTAATGCTCATCGTGAATAATAGTTAAAAAAATAATTGAAATGAATTTATAAAAATTGTGTTTTCAACATTTGTGAATATGTTAAATAATTAAAAATATATATTAATATTAATGTAAAAAAATAGTAAAATATGTAAAATAAATTTATAAATAATGAATGGTCGTCATGTCATTAATGTCATTTTACAAAAAAACTGCTAACAAATAACAATTATATTTGCCAAACACTTTTATAATCAGCTTATTATTAAACAGCTAACATAAACAACTGATCAAACTAGTTAAATGAAACAGCTAACCGTCAACCGCGAATGCCTGATTGCCAAACATGGCCTTTATGTAAAATAATCCGTAATTTAGCAATATCCAAATAAAATTCATTTGTAGTAGCCCCAAGTGAACCTAGCAAATCGAGGGAGAATTCGGATTTTGGGCTGACAGCACTTCAAAAGGCCCGGAAGCCCAAAACCTCCAAGAAAGAAAGTGATATATAACCAAAACCCTAGGCAGTCTGTAAACTTTAACGAGGAGCTTAACTGGAGACGAAGGTAAGGCCGCTCAGACTGCTTTCCCGCCGCCGCCGCCTCCTCACTCCGCCGCCATGGGTCGTATGCACAGTCGCGGGTACGTTTGAATCTCTGCAGGAAACTCACACTAAGCTGGAAACATCTAAATCCGTTTCTAATTCGTGCTTTTGAATTTATTTCAACCAGAAAGGGTATTTCCGCATCAGCCCTCCCCTACAAGAGAACCCCACCGAGCTGGCTGAAAATCTCTTCCCAAGATGTACGTTAACGCCTGAGTTTGGATTTGGATTTCGAGTGTGTTTTTGTTGTTCTCGTAGTAATTTTTTTTTGTTTTTGTGAATTTTGTTGAAGGTTGAGGACAACATCTGCAAGTTTGCCAAGAAGGGAATGACGCCGTCTCAGATCGGTGTGATTCTTCGTGACTCTCACGGTATTGCTCAGGTCAAGAGTGTTACCGGAAGCAAGATCTTGCGTGTGCTCAAGGCTCACGGTATGAATGAACTGAAATTACCATGGTTCATCTTACTAGTTAAGGTTTTAATGAATGATTCTGATTGTATGTGATGTTTTTTAGGTTTGGCTCCTGAGATTCCGGAGGATCTGTACCATTTGATCAAGAAGGCTGTGGCCATCAGGAAGCATTTGGAGAGGAACAGGAAGGATAAGGACTCCAAGTTCAGGTTGATTCTGGTTGAAAGCAGGATCCACCGCCTTGCCCGTTACTACAAGAAGACCAAGAAGCTCCCTCCTGTCTGGAAATAGTATGTCCTGTCTCTAGTTTTATTTGTTTACTGATGCCGTTTGTGTTATTACCATTTTGTTTGATTGTTTAGTGGTGGATTTTTTGCTTGCTTGGTTGCTAGTTTGTGTTTGTCTGCAATTCGATTCTCTTTTTATATGCTATCATCTGTTGAAGAGTTATGAGTAGTCTTTTTTCTTGAGCACACAATTGTTTATTTCATGTCTTAGAAATTTTACTCAAGTTTTAAGATTCTTGGAGCCATTTGTATCATAGCCGTGCAATGATATACATTGCCGATTACCTGGAATTACCTTTCTTTTGCTATCCGTTTGTTGTTTGCCATCGTAGTTGATGTTCCACCTTGATCATGTAAGCATAGTTTTGTTTTGTTGACAGCTTTAATTTAAATAACAGAGGCTTTGCTATATTTTTGGAGATTTTGGTGTTTACACTGTTGCTTTTGCTGCTTAGCTGTATATTTTGTAAGCACTTGCATAAAAACATTGTGTTCAAACAATGGTGTGGGTATTCTGCATTTATGGTTGGTAGTAGTATGATGATTTGTGATCTCTTATCAGCGTTGAGGAATTTTTGAGCACTCATTTATGCTTGATCGCTTTTCATTTGTTCAAATGACTGATGAAAGCACTATTTAATGCAGTGAATCTACCACGGCCAGCACTCTTGTTGCCTAGGTTCGATGACCTCGGTCATCCTGGTTAGTGGAGAGCTACAGAAGCTGTTTTCGGTTTTTCTAGTTCGCCTTCCATTAGCTTGGTGATAGTAATGCAGAGGCCAATTTTGTGACGTGATTAATTGTGAAACGCGATTATGACTTTAAATTTAAAATAGGCTGTTATGCAGATCTCTGATTATATTACATTCGGCTTTTGGTTATTTACCTGACAATTTGTTTCTCTTTTAATGTTTCCTACCATTGATTATATGAGGTTAGTATTAGTAGCACTGCGTGGAATAGTACCCCAACCTCAACCTGATGGCGTGGAATACTCTACCCCAACTGTGAGTGAAACCTCAACCTGATGGCTAGGATTTTTTTTTCTAGCGCTTGGAGGGATTAGAGTCCTCCTCGTACAATGCTTTACTCATCCCTCTTTCTAAAGGAACCTGAGTATTAAACTATTATGACAATAATGCATGCTATTGGGACATTGTCAGTTTTTATTATGAATGACTTCTTTTGGGACATTGTCAAGAGTAACTTACAATCATCCTAGCAACATGTTTAGAACAAGACGAGTATGATGAGCAGTTGAGCGCCATATAGCCCATATCACTGAACTAGCAAGCTCCTTGCCCTTCAGTGTTTTTTCTTACACCAATATGCTAGCCAAAGAAAGGACCAGCATTTCTCTCTCTCTTGAGATCCCTTAGCCACTGAAACCAAAACACAACCCTAGCCTCGGGGGTCTCACCCCACCTTTGTGTGAGATGCAGGGGAGCCTCACCTCCTTTGTGTGAGGCAACTGGGTGATAGTAATAGAGTGGTGTGTGTATTCCAAAAAAAAAAACCCCTAGCCTCTGGGGTCGTCGTCATCACCAGACCTGACGGTTTGACGCTTCCCCTCTCGTAGTTGTAGCTTTTCCTTTCCATCCTAGTTGATCTGACGACAGAGTAAGGAATTGGGATGAACGACAGAAAAGAAGCTAGTCGCGACCTCTCATCACGCGAAGAAGCCAAGTCATTGTGCCATTTGCTATCGTTGTTGAAGGAGGTCTTGAACGCTCGTCTTCCTGGAGTCACACGGAGGCGCTCAGTTAGTCGACAAATCCAGAGCGGCGACCGTGTTTGCATAGAGAAGATGAAGACCTTTGCGTAAAAACTAGGCGGTGCACGATTGTCGTTGGTGGTGCATGTTGGCGCACAGCCGCCGAGGGTGGCGCACGATGGTGCAAGCCCAGATCCGACGCAATACTGTTGAGCCGTCAATATTTATCTAATGGTGGTCAGCGGAAACATCGAAGATAACGATTTTCAATCGTGAGTCTGATCTAGGCCCGTCAAATGGGTTAATTGGATAAACCAATTATCCAAACCTAATGGGTCTTTATCCAATTAACCCGTTTATTAATGGGTCATAATAGGTTGGGTCATAAATGTGTTGGGTCATTAAATTGATAACCCATGAGATATTCATATAACTCAATTGGTTAAAATATATTATCCAATAAGTCATTATCCAATAAGTCATTATCCAATATGTTATTATATAATTGGGAAAGTCTCAGGAAAGGCGGCATTTCCATAAGCTTATGGACAGTCCTTAGGGGCATTTGCCTTAAATGTTGTAATTTTTAATAAAATTTAAATATTGCATTTTATAAGTTAAAACAAGTAATAATATGTGTTTGAAGGTGAAAATATAAAAATATATCATATAAAAATATTTTCAAAAATTTTAAATTTTGTATGTAATTTAAGAAATGCAGTGTATAAGATAAGAAATAAGTGATCTGTCCATAAGCTTATGGACAGGCCGCCTGTCAGGAGACCCACTCTATATAATTAACCCAATAAGTTATCATTCAATATTTGCTTCTGATTTGGGTTACAAGTTGTCATTATCCAATGGGATTGGGCATTAAATACTCATTAGTTTTTGGGATTGGACGGGATGAGAATAATTGTGTTAATGGAAAATTTTGATCTCCATGGGTCCCATATTATGTTAACTCAAGGAGAACGTAACAAATACCAAATAAATATTCAAAATTACCCAATTAAATACATGTGTAATATTTAACATAAATATTCACTATAATTCACAAATTATACAAATTATAATTCACAAATTATTCAAGCTCAATCTCGTACAATATTCGAGTCCGTACAACATTCGATCTCGTACAGTATTCAAACTCAATCTCGTACAGCATTCGAGTCCGTACAATATTCGAGTTCAATCTCGTACAGTATTTGAGTTCATAAAGTATTCGAGTTCAATCTCGTACAGTATTCGAGTTCGTACAGTATTCGAGTTCATACAGTATTTGAGCTTAATCTCGTACAGTATTCGAGTTCAATCTCGTACAGTTTTCGAGTTCGTACAGTATTCGAGCTCAATCTCGTATAGTATTTGAGTTCATACAGTACTCGAGCTCAATCTCGTACAACATTCGAGTTCATACAATATTCGAGCTCAATCTCGTACAGTATTCGAGTTCATACAATATTCGAACTCAATCTCGTACAGTATTCGAGTTCGTACAATATTCGAGTTCGTACAGTATTTGAGCTCGATCTCGATCCCAAGTAATATTGTTTGTTAGCTTCGTCGAGTTTACAAAGCCAACATATTATATATATATTTTTATTTTTATTAAATATAATATAATGTACATAATATTATATTACATAATATAATATTATGAACTCGAATATGAACAAAACGCAGATCGATTGATGAACAAAATGCAGACCGATTGATGAACAAAATGCAGACCGATTGATGAACAAAATGCAGATCGATTGATGAACAAAACGCGGACTGACGAAACAAAACGCAGACTGGGAAGTGAGAAGTGAGAACTGATAAAGAACACGAACTTGATGAGTAATTTCACCCAAATAAATGACCTATACCCAATGAGTCATTTAGTTCGACCCAATGGATAATTAGTATAGCCCCAATGGATAATTAGTATATACCCAATGGATAATTCAGTGTATATTTAATGGATAATTGGTATTTTCAACCATTTAAACTTTAAATGGATAAGTCACGTAACATTTTACTTGGAGTGAAAAATTACGATTAACTCTAATTATTTTTTGATATAGGCCGAATCGTGTACATAACTACAAAAGAAGAAATATTTATTCGAGTGGCTAAATGTGGGGATTTCATTTATTATTTTCTTATGTTCAATAAAAGAAAAATATTTTTAAAAATCTTCATAATTCATGGAGGAGATTTTTCAAATTTAGTAAAAGTTTCTTAAATACTACTTCTACTTCTTTCGTCAAGATCTTTTATCAATTTTTAATTGGTTCAAATTAAAATTGATTAAGACATGAACCGAAATCGATAAATATGATGAATCGAGAATTTGATCGTTTCTAAAATGATTATACGTGTTAGGGAAAAATTAAATCATTCGTAATCAAACTTGTGAAATTTTTGTTATCTTATGATATGAAATTATCCATGGGTCACCCGTTGCCCAACCCAACTCGATCCACAAAAAATTATCCACGGATAATCCAGTATCCAACCCAACTAAACCCAACAACTACAACCCAATTATATCCATTACCAATGAGTCATCATCCAATAAGTCTTATCCAATAAATAAAAATAGTATATGGGTAACGGTTATCCAACGGGTCACACGACCCATTTGACGGGCCTACATGTTGGTGTGGAGTTCAAAAGGGAGGCTCACCCAGTCACTCTATGTGAGTCGGACATGTGGGATCCCACCTTATAGTAGATAGGTTATTCTCATTTTAGTTATGGTGTGTCTTTAGTTTATCAGTTCATCAATTGCAATAGAAGATATGCTAGTAATACTACTAGTTTATTAGCTAAAAGTAGATGGACTAATACTGGTGATTGTTCAAGAAACCGACTTCAAATTGTAATCCATTTCTATATCTTAATAAGAAAGAACCGACTCTTTGTTTTAAAAAAATGCTAGGCAAACTTTAATCATTTGTGGCGCCCTCGTGTTGAAATTGAAACCTAGTAGTACTCGTTTTGTCCCACCAAAAATGAAATGTTTTCTATTTTTGCATTTCCCAACTAAAATGGTGTACCTTGAATATATGACAAAGAATATGTTGTTAAATTTCCAAAATATTCTCTTTAGTTATTTATATGTTGAGAATAGTTTTTTTATTGATTTACATACCTCATTATAATAAGAGTTTGTCACTTGAATGACGTTTTTTCCATAAATTATGGAAAAATCAAATTTTAAACCGCAAATTAGAAGAAACGAAGATAAATTTTTTGGGTTGCATTAATCGGGTCATAAAACTTATAGCCACTACATGTTGCATAATAAAATTTTAATATTGCAACTAAAACATTTTACTATTCTACTATTATAATTAAACTCTGTCTTTTCATACGCCCATGGAAAGCTGATATTTCCCAATATTTTGCTTTATAATAAATAAAAATAAATATCCAATCACTCTATTAGTCACACAAATTATAAAATAACTTTGTATAATAGACAAACTTACCTCAATAATTCTTTGTAGAGAAAGTCGCTTGTTAAACTGATTAACAATTAAATCAATCATGAAAAACTTTGTTTCTTCAAATTATAATTATTTATACATTACGATACATTCTAAATTTTTCAAAGTTATGGAAAACTCGTTACAATAAATAAAACAAATGTCAATTTCCCCAATTAGTTACACTAATTATAAAATAATAACTCCGTCGGTATAAAACTAAACTTTGTGAAAATTTTATATAATAATTTAAAAGAGTTTATATCCTCAAAAGGGATGCTTTTAAAAGTTCAACAGCATTGTTAAGAATTTACAACATTATTAAGGCCTTAAATGTGAAATTTATCATTTTCTATTTTTCAGCATAGAGTGATGTGAGTGCTTGACATATATTCACAGCTGGAAAATAATTACAAGGGACTGGAATTTCTCATTAGTTTTGGCGGTACTTTTTTCTCAACTTTCCCGACGACTTCACACAGCACCGTTAGGGTTTTAGCAACTGAAACTGAAAATGGTGACGGGGTTAAGACTTGTAACGGAGAGAGTCGGCGACGGTGCCGGACAACCTGTCCTCAACGCCGCCGACGGCGAGGAACTGGTGCACGTAGAGCCATCCGTTTCCGTCGTCCTCGGCAACCGCCCTGCTGAATCCCCCGGAACTCTCTACATCTCCACCAAGTAATTAATACTATCTCCAGCTCTTTTTTGACTTCGCAGATTATGTTTTTTTAATGCGTGTGGATGCATGAATCGAACTGCTGCTCAAATTGCTAGGCAGGTCGTGTGGTTGAGTGATGCTGACAGAGGCAAGGGATATGCGGTCGATTTCCACTCGATTAATCTTCATGCTGTTTCGCGTGATCCAGAAGCCTATTCGTCTCCTTGCATTTACACTCAGGTTCGCTCAGTTTAAGGATTTGTTTTCTTACTTCGGTTTTGTAAGTAGTTGTTCGCCTAATTTATGGCGAGTGATACTAGAAGAAGTTTTCTGCATAGCAATTAGTAAATGTTTTGAAGATTTGTGGATTGTCGGCATGTAACTAAGTTCTGATCGTTGTGATAGTTGACTCAATTGTGTAAGTTAGCATAGTTCTTGAAACATATAGGTTCATTCGTGCTAGGTTTTAGAAGTGATGGTAAAGATGTTTAACTTGTACATTTCTGATTGTGTTATGGGATTAGTGGCATTGAGTATGCTGTAGTGAAACCTTATTTTCCATGTATAACCTGGTCAGAAAAATTGGACACCCATTGCATATTAATGCATCCGATCTGTGTAAGTTTATACCATGTATTTATTACCTTAAAATATGGGGATTTTTCAGTGTTGAAGTTGGGAAGATGATTGTGGATTGTCTTTCATGAAAAATTGCAATAAATTTAAACAGTTATTTTCTGGAAGTTTTATTTCTGGTGTGCTGACTTGTATACTCCTATCCCAGCACGTTACTAAGGATGTGGACCATTAGCCTAATGAATTATTTTCATTTTATTTACCTAGCAAGGAGGATATTTAGCTAATACACCTAATACCTACATAGCAAGGAGGATATTTAGCTAATACACCTAATACCTACACGCAGATACTCTTGCATCTAAATATTGTCAAATCCTGTAATGACATAGCATTAGAGATTATAAATATTCTAGAGAAACTTGTATGCTTCTGATTTTTTAATATTTTAAGTGTCTCTTTCAATTTGCTAATTAGTAGCTTTTGTTTTTTGAGAGATTTGGCAAACTCAAAGTAAGACATGTCACATGACTGTTGGAGCGATATAGGTGAATGTTTCAAGTGATTAATATTTGCAGTTTTCTGTGTGCATGGGATTCTCCTACAAAGTTGACTGTGCAAGTTTATCTCCATTCCACCATTTCCTCATTATTAAATTTTCTTGCATTATTTATCTAAACCATTGTCTTTTCTGAAGATTGTTTTACTGGGATATCCATTAACACTTTGTTAATTGCTATACATATAAGATACATGTTTGATTCTAGTATGGTTACTGTCTTGCTCTGCAGATTGAGACTGGCGATGAGGATGATGAGTCTGAGGGTTCGGATTCTGAACTTCTTGAAACAGTCGATTTATCAAAGATCACTGAGATGAGACTGGTGCCATCAAATCCTGATCAGTGTATGTGAATTTACATTATTGTTAGAGCTGATTACATTGCTTTTGGCAGCTATACCATTGATATGCTTACAAGTGTGTTCTTTATATTGTCTGTCTCCCATTAAAACAGTGGAGACTTTGTTCAATATATTCTGTGAGTGTGCTGAGTTAAATCCCGAGCCAGTTGAAGGTAATTGTCTCTGTGGATTGGCAAACAATGTATCGCTCTCTCTTCCTTGGATTGTTTTCTATATCCTGTAAACTGACAAGCTATGAATACTTTAGAGGAAGAGGAGGGAGAGCATAACTGGGTATTCAGTGCAGACAACCTTGAACGTGAAGGCGCAGGTATACTTGGGTGCTTCCAGTGATTGGTCCATTTAACTATTAGGTTGTGTTTTCCTCTCGATGACTCTATGCACATAAGCCTCATTTTTCAATATGTTCTTTTTCATCAGTTGGTGGCGAATCTGATTGGATCTCTCAAGACCCAATTCGTCCAATTGGCAGTTCAAATGGAGATCATGACTTGGCAAATACTGTACTTCAGGTATGTTAATGCCGACTGATTAGAATTTTTTGTTGATGAGAATCTTTGTTTGACCATTCAAAATATCAGATTGTGCATGTACTTTTGCTGCCACCGCCCATTAAAAGTAGGTGTCTATGTTTTTAAAGGCGTGACACTTTCTTTTGGATAACTTTTTGAAGTCACGATGATGTCATTCTTCAATTGCCCTTGTGGATATAAATAGTCTAACTCTTCTTGGTAGGATGTGCATGGAAAGATGTTGTAAACATTGCAGTTTCAACTCTAGGGTTCTGTAGTTGAATGATTACTGTTTTATGGGTTCTTAATCAGGTTTTGTTCCTGTAGTCTTAAACCAAAATCTATCTGTGATTCCCTTTTTAGTTGTGATATGCTTTAAATGTGCTGGTGATTCATTAGACCGGATGGTCATTTGTGATTCCGCTGTCAGATACAGTGCAAAGAAACCCCTAATTATAAGCCAATATTTCGTCATCTTTGCAGCTTCAAATTAATGATCACAGGTTCGAGGATGCAGAAGAGATGGATAAAGAGTAAAAGTCTGAAGATTGTTAATGCTCGCTTCTACCATAACCTTTGTTGCATTCGAAGAGTAGGGAACTATTAGCACTTTGCACTAAGCTATTTATTTTTCTTAAATATAAATACTTCCTCCTGTAGTAGAAGAATCTTTTACTTGAGCTAGATTACTTCTGAAGATTTATACCAGCTAAAATGAGTCTCACAGCTACATTGGGAATTCCTGCTCCCTCTGGTTCTCTAATAATGATGATTTTTTAACATTTGGTCATTTTCTTTTTGGCAAATTCTAAATTATTTTCATCAATTCAATTTACTTTTTACTCTTTTAAATGCGCATTATCCATCGCTAATTCTTGCTTTTCTAAATCCAAGTCTCAAAAGTAAGTGAATCAATGTTATTAAATCGGAGGGAGTATTTATTCTGGGTAAATTTGGCCATAGGGATGGTTCTAGTGGTTTTATTAGCGCGGGCTTCAAATTTTATTGAAGAAGCCCGATCATCAATGGATCTTAAAACCGGGAGTTTGATTAAAAAGTGTTCGTGTAACCCTATGGTTTGATGGTTCGTGCTAATATAACTCTGTGAAATTGGAAAGTGCTATTGTAACCCAATGATTTGCTTGAATGTGCTAATATAACCCAAAGGGCTTGAATTTGGCCGGAATTATATGAATTGACTATTATACTCCCTATTTTTTAAAAAATAGGGAGTATAAAATGTGTAAAAGACTATATTGCCCTCTTGCCCTTGTAAACCCTAGTAAAAAACTTTAAAACGTTCGCCTCATTGCAGCAGCGGGCACAAAAACAGAGGGCGTTTTCATTGAAATGACCTCCTGCAGGTTTGCGTCGAGCCATCGCCATCATTTTTTTTATGACAGAGGGGTTGGGGACAGTGGGGCATGTGTAATTGGACCGAGCACATCAGCCTTTTTCGGCGCTTGGCTGAGCAGTACCGGAAAAGGGTGGGGTGATGGCTTGGGACAGGTGGTGTGGTTCGATGGTGTAGGTCAGATGGCGGGGCATCGACGGGTGGATTTGATGGGTTGCGGTGACGTTGGAGAATTTGATGGTGGTGGTGGCACTGGTGGATTTGAAGGTGGCGGTGGCGTCGGGGTTGTATGAATAGCTCCTGCAGTGGCTTGTTTATAGCGGTGGCGTGAAGTCGGGATGGTGGAGGTGGCGTCAGGATGGTGATGGTGGCTCGAATCTGGCGGTGGTGTTGGTGGCTCGTTTCTGGCAGTGGCGTTGGCGGCTCATTTCCGTCGGTGGCTTTGGTGGCTCGTATCTAGCTGTGGTGTGAAGTTGTTGTTGGCCTTGGTCTCGTTTCAGATTCCGGCAGTGGTGTTGAAGTCGTTGGTTGTGGTCTCATTTCTGGCGTGAAGTCGTTGTTGGCTGTGGTCCCGTTTCCATATTTCAGCGGTGTCGTTCAAGTCGATGGTTGTGGTATCAATTCTGGCGTGAAGTTGTTGGTTGTGGTCTTGTTTCTAGATTTCGGCTGTTTCCAGATTTTGGCGTGGAGTCGTTGTTGGCCTTGATCTCATTTCCAGATTCTGCTGGTGGCGGTGGCGTTGGTGGCTCGTTTCGGCTGGCGCCGGTGGCATAGCAGTGGTAGAGGTGGTGGAGGTGGCGGAGATGCAGTGGCTATGGTTATGAAGAAGAAGAACCTAGGGTATTTTAGTCAATAGATTTGTAATTTGAATGTTAGGGGTATTTTAGTCTTTTTGCATTTGGTCAATGCCGAAAAATACAAAGTAAATGTCGGAATAGTGCCAAAAGGTTATATCGGCACTTCTGATGTAAAAGACAGGATTACAATAGCACTTTCCAACTTAACATGGTCATATTAGCACAAACCATCAAAACACAGAGTCATATAAGTATTTGCCCTTGATTAAGCTATGGGTAATATGCGGATATAACCCTATATGTTGAGAAAACTGCAAATATAACCCTCAATTATTTTTTAGTGCAAATATAACCCTAATGCCATCAGTCTAGCGTTGACTGGCCATTCCGGCCATTGACCGACCGAAAATGACCAAATTGCCCTTTTGACCTAATACAAAATTAAAAAGATAAAATCCCTTTGCTGCCAACACAACCACTCTTCCACCACCAGCTTGCCGCCGTTGCCCCACCACCACCACCCAGCCCCGCCCATCCGCCACCTTCCACCCTAGTCACCACCACCAGCAATCGCCAGCCCCGTCACCACCTGGCTCAGCCAGCACCTGGCTCCGCCAAGCCACCAAGCTCGCCCACCTCACCACCAAGCTAACCCGCCTCGCCACCGCAACACCGCACCACCAAGCTCCCCACCCCACCACCGCTTGCCCGCCTCGCCACTAACAAAAATCCGTAATAACGAAATATGTGTTCTTTCACCATCCCAATCACATATTTAACAACAAATTTTCATTAAAATTTACCACCACGACAGTTATTCGAAGAATTTTAGAAACAAAGCCTTACACAAATCATACCGTTCGAAGAACATTAAGCTTCAGTATATGTCACCACTCACCAGCACATTTTAGATAAATAATCTTTAAAAACTATAAATAAAAAAAAACATTGTATAGCTAATTTTTTTTCTCGAATATGTATTTCAAAGTTAAATGTTCTTAAAAAAATTGATCTATATATGTTTTTCAGCGTTAGAGCAGTGAAAATTTATTACTATTAAGGAATACTTTAATCATAATAATGTTCTCAATAATTATTTTTGTTTGGGCATTATATTGATTTGAATAGACAAAAAAAGCACAAATAAAATTCTTAAAATCAATGCAATAAAAAAATATAAATGTACAAATAAGTTACACGCAATAAACAATCAACCACTTTAAGATGCACAAATATTCATATGATTTGGCTTCGAACTTAGTATGTTTTCCCTGATTGATGATACCAATTACCAACCTCTATTTTTTCTGCTAACTTTAAGGAAAGAAAAATGAATTTCTGTATATAGGCCCAATATGAGCTCACTCTGAGCCCAATCTGTTCACGGGCTCCATAGAAAACCCTAGCAACATATAAAGGTATATAAGCAAGACTCCAAATTCCAAAAAACCCTATTCTTCCCGAAGCTCACACAGGTGCTCAGCTATCTTTCAGCCGCCTCCGTGCCGGTGAGAATTCTGCCTCTCTTCTCCTCATTTCTTCTTCATCGATTCCACCGGACTGCGGATCTGTTGTTGTTAATGATAATACATGTTTTTGATTTCGTGTTTTTTTTTATGATTAAAACTAGGGCTAGTGGTTTGAAAGGATGAATACTATTGATATGTATTTTAGTTTAAGTTTTTGTTTTCATTTTTTGATGACCTGATGTTGAAAAACTAGGGTTAGCAGCTTGAAGAGATAAGATGGCGTACGCAGCGATGAAGCCTACGAAGCCGGGATTGGAGGAGTCGCAGGAGCAGATTCACAAGATACGCATCACCCTCTCTTCCAAGAATGTGAAGAATCTCGAGAAAGGTACTCGTTTTTTTCCATATTGGGGCTATGTTTGAAATGTTACGCGGAATTGCTTAGGGTTTGATGCGCCTGTAATTAGCATTGATGTAGTGTTTTTGGTTGTGATGTTGAAATAGTGTGTGCCGATTTAGTTCGGGGTGCCAAGGACAAGAGGCTCAGGGTTAAAGGTCCAGTGAGGATGCCCACCAAGGTTCTCAACATCACCACTAGGAAATCTCCTTGTGGCGAAGGTGCGTTTTATGAACCCTTGTTTTTCAGCTTGATGGTATTAATAATGTTCTGACACTTAAAGTGCTTCTTGCTACTTGTCTGGAGTTGAGCTTTGACTTTTAAGATTATGCGCAGCTCTTTACTCATGGTTAATAATATGTAGAGAAGTTGCCTCCATTTCGTATGTCCCTGTAGCTGATATTTTCTGTATACTGATTATCTAGGTTTCACCATAGAAGAATTCAGGCTTATTAAAATAATTCACTTTCCGTTCATTGTGAAGTAGATTGTTTGATGGGAAGACAATCTAAATGTTGAAATATCTTGCTAAAAGGCATTCCACCTGTAGTTGCTATTCCACCTGTAGTTGCTCTTCTTCAGTTGGGACCAAAAGGCATTGTTGCGAACTATTTGGTTATAGTTGAATCAAGAGCTTTGCTTCATATGGGAAAATTATTTATGCTGTGTTGGAGTTGAAGAGTGCATTGAAGTAATTTGTGTATAACTTTTGCCTTGAACATCTGTTATAAATTGCTGTTGTATGTTGTATGTTTGACTGTTGTTCAGTGATTGTTTGACTGTTTAATGCAATGATTTGGGATGATTAGCCTATGAAACTAACCACTTTGGTATTTTATTCCCTCTTTTTTTTTAATGATCTTGTATCAAAATCTTTGTATCTACCACGTTCTCAACCTGACTTTCTTTTAAATTTTGTTGCGACTTCAGGAACCAACACCTTTGACAGGTTTGAGCTCCGTGTGCACAAGAGGGTGATTGATCTGTTTAGCTCACCCGAGGTGGTTAAGCAAATCACCTCCATAACCATTGAACCCGGCGTAGAAGTTGAAGTCACAATTGCTGATTCATAGATGTCTCTTAAGTTTATGTTTGCAGACTTTTCATGATGAGAGGAGTTTCAGTCAGATCTTAATGAATTTTGTTTTGTGCTTTTGAAGTTAAGCTTTATGTCATACTCTGTAGTGTACGGAAGTTATGTTTAATGGATTATTATGATTTCATTTCAGGGTATCCATTGGTAAATTTTAGTAGTACAGTTTTATTGACCCTTAATCATCACTGAATTTGCATAATCTCAATTTTGCTTGGCAACTGCCGTGTGCTCTTTTTCGTAGCAGAATATTGATCATTGATTTTCTGGTTGGATGCAATGTTCTGACTTCATAAACAGATGAAGAATATTGGTCATTGATTTTCTGGTTGGATGCAATGTTCTGACTTCATAAACAGATGAAGAGAGGTTTAGAAGCTGCTGTTGTCGACATAGCTGCTGGTTTTCCTTATTCCTCCCCACTTATTGGTTACATTTACAGCTTTAATAATTCGTAATTATCAATTTTGCAGCTCCCTCTCACCCATATCTTCACATTTTTTTGGTTGAGAAAACTTGCATGTGTGTGTAGCCATTGTTTGTCTGAGTAGCCATGCTCTTAATCTAAATTCGTATGTATTTTCGCTGCATACTTGGCCCATATTTGACCATGTCGGATGGGCTTTGTATTGCATTGTTGTTGGCTTGTGTGGGAAGCCATGCTCCTAATCTAGTCTAAACTTGTGTGCTAGCGTATACTCGTCCACGAATTGGAATTGTTGTCGAATTGGAATTGTTGTTGGCTTGTGTGTGAAGCCATGCTCATAATTTAAACTCCTGTGTGTATTTTCGCGTATATTCGTCCATGAGTTTATTTATGTTGTGCCAACATGCTAAGTGTGTTGCGAGCAACCAATCTGAGTGCGTGTATCTACGTGTATACTCGTCCACGAGTTTATTTCCGCTGCGACCACCATGCTAGGTGTGTTGCGGTCAGCTAAGCTGAGTGCGTGCATCTAAAGGCTAGGTGTGCTACGGACAACCAATTTGAGTGCGACGCACATGCAACCATGTCCCTCTAAAGGAGCCTCCAAAGGCTAGGTGTGATGCATGTCCCTCTAAAGGTGTCTCTAAAGGCTAGGTATGCTGCGAGCAACCAAGCTTGTGTGTTACTAATCTAAATTCGTGTGTATTTTGTGTTTCTAATCAAAATTCGTGTGTATTTTCGCCGCATATTCGACCACGTCCACGAGTTTATTTCCGCTGCGACCACGTCCCTCTGAAGGCTAGGTGTACGAGTTTATTTCCGTTGCGACAACGTCCCTTTAAAGGCTAGGTGTGCTGCAGGTAACTAAGCTGAGTGCGACGCACGTGCGACCATTTTCCTCTAAAGGCTAGGTATGCTGCGAGCAACCAAGTAGAGTGTGACACACCTCTAATGGCTAGGTTGCAGAGGCTAGGTGGGGTGCGAGCAACCAAGTAGAGTGTGACACACGTCTCTAAAGGCTAGGTTGCAGAGGCTAGGTGTGCTGCGAGCAACCAAGCAGAGTGTGACGCGTGAGCTGCGAGCAACCAAGCAGAGTGTGATGCACGTGGAAAATCAGGCGGCAGGCGGTAGTCGTTACACTCTAGCACAGCCGCACGTGGAAAATCAGACGGTAGTTGTGACACTCTAGCACAGCTAGGCCGCACTGTTAACCCCCTCAGAGGGTGACCCGTGATAGTTGGTATCAACTTCACACATAGAAAATCAGGCGGTAGTCGTGACACTCTAGTACGTCTAGGCCGCACAGTTAACCGCATGGTTAACCCCCTCAGAGGGTGACCTGTGACGGTTGGTATCAACTTTCTTAGGTCATAAGATATTAAAATTTAATATTTTTAAAAATATTATACTGAGAATCTAACGATACCTCACATGAAGATATTGACGTTTATATTCTAGTTCAATTAAAAGTACTTAGTCAAAGACATATGCTTATATTGTACTAGTTCCTAAATAATTTTATCATGTGAGTGTGCCCCATTCCGCTTCGGTGACAATTTTAAATTTGTATTGTTTCATTTATCGATACTCCTTGTGATGTAAATGAGTGTTCATATAGATTTATCGACTGAGTAATGAAATTAATTTGTTAGCAAGATACTGTCTTGCGCACAGCTTAATTCACGCTGGTCCTGTTATCATTCATGCCTCTATCTGTTATCAGTCCCCGTCGGCTACATTATAAATATAAAACCATCTAAAATATAATTGAAAGAGAAAAGTGCTAAAATAACTCATCTCCTGGTTGAAACTGCAATAGAACCCTGCCATCTCAAAAAGTGACAGTCTAACCTTTGACTCCGCTGAAGTTTTAGTCAACGATCGTCTAGATTTTAGTGAAAAGACTATTTTACCCTTGAGTTAAAAAAACAAAAAGAGGAAACCCTTGATGAAAAAGACGATTTGGCCGAATTCCTCTTTGTATCTTAATCTATGGAGCATTTATTGTAATCTCTCCGCTGAGTTCCGCCCCTCCTGCCACCGTGTGCAGAATCTTTCTGTCGAGTTCCTTTGTTTCCTGTTTCTTTCTCACTCACCTTCGCCTTCCCCGTTTCTCCCGTTTATGGTTCCCTGTTTCCCCGTCGCCTTCCTCGTTTTCGTCTTCTCCCTTTGGCAGGGTGGTGATACGAGGGCTGAGCGAGGCGGAGCGGCGTGACAGGTAGGGTTTGCCGTGGGGGTTTCTGAAGCTAGCGAAGCGCTGGTGAGTATTGTTCGGGCTCCTGGTGGTTTGCTTTGCCGACTAGAGGAATCAGCTCTGCTTTGTGGTGAGATGGCGCAACACTAGTTCGACGAAGTAGTGCTTCGCCGCTCCTTGCCACAAAATGCCAGAAAACCAGGCACTGTCGGAAGGGAAGTCGCCGGGAATCACCGGCGTTTTATGGCGAGAGTAAGTTGGGCGGCCGGGCGGGCGGTGAAAGCAGAGCAGTCGAAGTCAATGGGGATGGCTATGCGGAGGCATTTCAGGTTGATCAGCAGTGAATGTGGGGTATTAAATTTTCAGCTTCTCGGGGGTATTTCTGTCATTCCACTTTTGTACTGTTGGAATTTCATTGTTCAACGTCGGAATTAGGGAGTTTGGTTATATCGACACAAATTTTTCGAAAGTTAGGATTATATTGACATATACAATAATTAGTTAGAGTTAAATTGATACTTAGATTTCATGATTACATTAACATATTCCCCTAAAAGTTATGGTTATAAATGTATTTAATAATAGAAATTGATTTCAACTCAACTAAAGTAACATCAAATAATAAACCAAAGCAGAATTTTAAGTGGATCACTATATTACACCATGTATTTTACTCGGTTACGCCATGTATTTATATTATTTAGTATACAATATGAATTTTTAATTTAATTTAAATAGTTTAAATATGTTTAAATTAATTTTAAATAAAATTTATTATTTACCACCGCCACCGGCCGCCGAGCACCGCCGCCGGCATTCACCGTGCACCACCACCATTGTGCACCACCTTCGCTCGTTTCCCTTGTCCGCCGAACCGCCGCCGCTTGTTTCCCTTCTCCTTCGGTCTCTGGTCTCCGCCGCTCATCTCCGGTCTCCTTCTCCACCGCTCGTCTCCGGTCTCCTTCTCCGCCGCTCGTCTCCAGTCTCCTTCTCCGTCGCTCATCTCCGATCTCCTTCTTCGCCGCCCGTTCTCGCTCTTCTTTCCCCGCTCTCCGGCCCAGTCCCGCTCTCGTAGCCCCAGCCAGTTCTCGTCGCCCAGTTCTCCTTGCCCGGTTCCCCTCTCGGTTCTCCTTCTCCTCTGATGTTCTCATTTCTCCTCTCGGGCTGGCTTTTGCTCAGCGGGGGACGAAGGTGGAGCATCGGCGGGGCATCGACGATGGGTGGCTAGGGACGGGGATGGCTGGCTAGAGTAGCTTGGGATGGGGACGGTGGGCTAGGGACGTCGGCAGAGAAGGCTGGGGACGACGGCATAGAAGATTGGGGAGGGATGGTTGGGGACGGCGGCAGGGAAGGCGGGGGATGGCTGTGGTTGGGAACGGTGGCAGCAGCGGAACAATTAAAATTTTATGTTTTTCTATATTTATTTTCTGTTATTCTATTTTTTAAAAAAATGAAAAATTAAATTTTATATTATACATGTATATACGTATAAGGACGTAACCTAGTAAAATACATGATGTGATATAGCAACACCCAATTTTAATCAAACACATATGTACTGTAGGTAATATGTTTATTTGGGCTCTCAAATGAAAGTTGAAAAGGGTCATGCTTTATGCTACTTCCCACCCAGCAAAAATAACGCATTTTAACTTTGAAAATTAAAATGAGTCCATTTCAATCATTAACTTTTATTATTATACATGTAGGACTATTATTATATTATGAGAAATTATGAGAAAAAATGGTCTTTCCATAAATTTATGAACAGTCCACATGGGCGTTTACCTTAAATGTTGTAATTGTTTATAAAATTTAAACATTGTATTTTATATGCTAAAACAAGTACTCCCTCCGTCCCAGGAGAATCTGCACACTTTTCTTTTTTGGGTGTCCCAGACAAATATGCACATTTTTCTAAATTTTGTATGTACAAATGCAGAATATAAGGTAAAAAAATATGTGGTCTGTCAATAAGCTTATGAGCAGGCCGTCTGTCAGGAGACTCACTTTCATATTATACATTGTTGGATTCATCATAACATACATTTTAAAATTATTATTATTTTCATTAAAAAATACACAAATAAATACATTAATAATTGAAAATGGATTCAATTGATTTTCAAAAATTAAAATGTACCATTTTCACCGGTAAGGAGGTACTATTGTTCCCCCTGTCGGTCAAGGATAAAAAATGGTTGTTAGAAGTGTTACATTATGCAACGTAAGATACAACAGTCATCATTTTGTTTTTTTGATATTGATGTTTCTTTAAAAATTTTGTGACGACCTATAATATAGGATTGAAATTAAAGTCTTCCGGCCACTTAATCAATGGCTACTTTAATAATTGAAGATTATATTCGATGCGGCAGTCATCTCTTCACTAACTATGATCAATTCACTTCATTAACTTTTAGCACAGCACAGTTATATTCCTACTTACTATTATACGTCGCTTTAGAGATATTGGATTGGCTATACTCGTAGCTGGGGAGCATATAAATAGCAGCCTCGGATGGAAACATATGCCCTTGTCACGAACAAGTTAGCACGCAAAGTCATGTGGAAAACTGATTAATTGGATGTTGGTTTTTTTTTTTTTGGTTTTTTTTGTACAGATATTGATGTTTTATCTTTCTTATTTTTTTTGCTTTTTATGAGTATATCCTCCGAATACTCACATGATACCGTCTGATCATAACTTATGATGAGACGAGAGTTTAAATATAGTTTTTAAAAATTACAGAACATACCATATGTGAACTCTCATCTTTAAATAAATGTGCTTAAACCCCCCGTCTCACCATATGGTTGGATGAGACCGTATAACCCAAGTATTTTGATAAATATAAATGATTTATTATGGTGCATTGATGTTAATTAATGACGCATCTCATCAATGATTAGGGTTACAATATATAGGGATACAACAAACTAAAGTCTGAGAGGAATATGATTCTAAGTCTATAAGGAAACTACTATCTATAACTAATTTCATAGGGAAACTAATTCTATAGGGTAACTATCATTTATAATCTTTCATACAAGGAAATGATTTCTATTTCCTTAACACCCTCTCTCAAGTTGGAGCATGATGACAAAAATGGCCAACTTGAAAAGAAGATAATGAAATTGCTAATCATTAAAAAAAATCTTTAAAAAAAATCTCAGTAGGGGTAGAAGTAGCAGTAATAACAGTAACGGTAGCAGCTGGTATAGCAATATTTAAATTCAGTAAGAGCAGTATTTGTAGGAGACCATTCAAGGTAATTCTCTTGACACTTCAGGATGGTGGGTGCAAAAACCAAACCAGATCCGTCAGAAAAGCCAATGAAGTAGGGGTCAATCGACAAACAACCAACATGTACAGTTATCTTACAGGCAGATTGCATCTGCAACTGTTTTAGTAAAGTCATAATTACCTCATAGTCATTCATGTTCTGAAGCGCAGTATCCTCAAAACTATCATCAGTACGGGCCTTTTCTTTGGGATTACTTTCGGAGGCAGAGATAGTGCAAAATCATGTACGGATCAGCAGCAGGTGCAGCAACCGACGACGGATCGGATCGACGACGGCGCGTGATAGGAACGCGGTGATGCGTGAGCTTCGGGATCAACATGTGTGGCTTAACGCACGGACCTATCGATCAGGAGAGGCGGCGCACAGATTACCACGGTCAGACGATCAGTGTGCGTCGGAATGGAGAAGACAGCGGCGGCTGTGCGGTGGCGCATGGATCGACATGCGGCTTGACGGCGGCTGTGAAAACCCCAACCGTAATGGTTGAACCTTGTCTACAAAACTAACAATTTATGTTACTGTATAATAGGGAAATAAAATAATTTATTAAATGTAATTAGAAATACAAAAAGCTATGATGATTGTGAAAAATAAAAGGTAATAAATGAATCCAATCATTACTGAAGAGTGACAAAATTCTTCTGGCGTAAGATCCCCAGTGAGAATACTAACGTGCAGTGCCACGATAATTACCGCAACAAAGACTAAAATTAGTCTCGACATGTTATCAAGCAAAAAATGAGAAGGATATAAGATAGAAGAGGGAATATGGTTTTGAAATGTCGGATAAATTCGTGTATGAATACTATAAGATATAGCCGTTTATAGCTGGTATATTACAACTATACATATGTTGACTAATTATAATTAAATGCTAAGAGTTAGTGTTGTCAAAGAAGATATAAATAAATAAATAAATAAATAAAATATATATATATATATATATATTTGTGTGTATAAATATATATATACAATAATAATAATAACAAATAAATAAGTAAGTAATAAATAAATAAGTGAATGAATGAACAAGTAAGGAAAAATTAAGGATAAATGGACGGCGGACATAAGAAAATTTATCCAAAGTAATTTGGCCAATGGAATTGTTGGGAAGAGAAAAAAAACGGCGGACGTAAGAATTTAATCAAAAGTAATTTTGGCAAGTGGACGGCGGACGCAAGATTTTATCCAAAGTAATTTTGGGCAAATGAAATTCGTGGGAAGAGGAAATGAACGGCGGACGTGAGGGAGAATTTTCCAAAGTAATTTTTTGGGCAAGTGGACATAGTTTACAGGATAAAATTTCAGGTTGGTAGGTGTCAGAACTTAGGTTTTTATCCAGTATAAATATTGGGTCCCCAGTTCTTACCTTTCTCACACAGCCTTAAGAAAATTTCTTGCCAAGAGAATAGTGGTTAAACAGTGAAGTAGGGGCGGAGAATTGCCAGCAAAGTTTAACTAAGGTGAGTATTTTCATTGCCTTAGCATGAATTGAAGTAAAAAATATATATTTAATCTTGTATGGGTACAGGTTGCCCTCGAACCCCTGCTTTGCCCTCGAACCCATGCTCTGCCCTCGAACCCCTGCTTTACCCTGCCCTCGAACCCCTGCTCTGCCCTCGAACCCCTGCTCTGCCCTCGAACCCCTGCTCTGCCCTCGAACCCTTGCTCTGCCCTCGAACCCCTGCTTCTGCTCTCGAACCCCTACTCTGCCCTCGAACCCCTGCTCTGCCCTCGAATCTCTGTCCCCGAATCCCTATTAAACCTTTGTCCTCGAACCCCTGTCCTCGAATCCCTATTAAACCCCTGTCCTCGAACCCTTGTTCTCGAATCCCTATTAAACCTCTGTCCTCGAACACCTGTCCTCGAATCCCTATTAAACCTCTGCCCTCGAATCCCTGTCCTCGAATCCCTATTAAACCTTTGCCCTCGAATCCCTATCCTCGAACCCCTGTCCTCGAACCCCTGTCCTCGAACCCCTATTGAACCCTTGCCCTAGAACCCTTACTAAATAGTAACTCTCAAACCCACTGAAAACCTTCACCTCTCGAACCACTGAAAACTTCACCCCTTGAACTACTGAAAGACTTCACCACTCGAACCTTACCCCTCGAATTAGTGCTACTAAAGTCGTTACCCCTCAAACTCACCACTCGAACCTTACCCCTCGAACTAGTACTACTGGAATCGTTACCCCTCGAACCAGTACAACCCAATGCCCGTACCACTTGAACCTTCCCCACTCGAATTCTTTACTCGAACCCCCTGTACTCAAACCCAAGTACTCGAGCCCCTGTACCCAAAATACACACTCGAACCTGTACTCAAACTTCATTATAAAGGGACATACCTGTTAGACTTAAATTGATAATATATACTGATTGTTAAAATGAGTGTGTATATCATGTGTTCAATTATCGGAAACTGAATTATGAACTACTCCGATATTTTTCTGTGAATGACCGGCTTGTACTTTATCTTGTCGTGTCAAACTTGAATTATATACTACTCTGATATGTTATGTGGATGACCGGCTTGTACTTTATCTTGCCGTGTCAAACGTGAATTATCTGCTACCTGATTACCTGTCCGTGAATTTTGGGGGCCCAGACGCGATTGTAGTTTGGTCAAAGTCGGTGGGGAATGGTACTGACCGGACCGTCTGATTAGACCGGCTACACGTGGAGTTTGGTATGCTAGCATAACCACCTGACTAATACGAGTTCGTAATTGAACACCGACGTGAATGGAAAAGTGAATTCTGAACTGATAGCCTACGAGCATCACTGACTGGGTTATGTTGCGTATGTTAGTCACAGTTGCCATATAGGCACTTGGCAGCAACTCGCCATTAACCACCTGTATCCTTTTTACTATGTGCTAGAATATATGTGGCTATTTGTTATTTGATATTTTTTGATCACTAAAACTCAAGTGGGTAAATGCTGGCTATGGAACCTCAATAAGCAAGTAGCTTACCCTAGTTAAATAATCCTTTTTCAGGTGAAGAAGAACAATAAAAGAAGAGTGCTTTTTGTCTATACTTCGTTTGGGAAAGATCCTGGCTACTTGAATTTTATATGAACTCAGATGTTATAACGGTTAAGAGAAACTTTTATTTGACATTTGTAATAAATCCTTTTCATTGTAATAGTAAAGTAGGTTTTTGAATTATTTAAATCGCTTCCGCATAAACTTTAATTGCTCGTTAAATATCGGCCTTTCGGTAGCACGCCCAAACCAGACCCGATACTTGTGTGTTGGGTTTGGGGGTGTTACAGATGTGGTATCAGAGCATTCTCAAACTAAGTAAAGGAAAACTCATACTTACCTTAATAAAAGATTCTAGAGGAAATTAAATTATTTATGGAAAAAGTAAGGAGAGTTAGTTGTGTATAAATTATCAAACTGGCAAGTTTGCTATTTCGATAGATGGACCATAATGTAGAAATTGCAAGTAATACTTTTCAAGAAGTCATCGAGGTAAAAAAGATATGCCGGAGCCTTCCCGGAGGCATTCTTTCCTTGGGCAGAAATTGTTGACGATTCTCAGTGGGTGGAAACTCATGCCTATCTAAATTGGGTTGTGCACGCTTTGATTATGGAACGAGCGGAATTAATGAACAGGGTCTTTAGCCTCGAGACCCATGGACAGTTGATGAATGATTGAATGTGGGAACAACACCTGCGTGCGAACACAGAAGAAGCGAGGGCAAACACAGCGGTCACCGAAAGCCATCGACTGAAGAACCAAAGATGTAGGGAGCTCGGGCAATGGCACGCCAAACGACAGGAAACCATCCGAGAAGTAGGCTCGGTTCTGGTTAATACCCTGAGCTACAGGGCAGTTTGACTGCCTATCGTCGACAACCAACGGAAGCACGTTGGAGGCATATTAGAGAAACTAGAGGCAAGATAGAGCAATCTCTCACTACATTGCGGGATGATTTAATGGACCAAGCATACCCTAGAACGGAGCAAGAAGAAGGAGGTGACTCCACCAAGGATTCAAGAGTCGATTAAAATTGGAAGCCAACTTTTGGAGGAAAACCTTACAACTAAGATAGTAACCGTTCGTAGAATAAACATTAGAACAAGAAATGAGTCCCAATTTTCAACGTCGGGAGACGACGCTAGAGGACCATTAAAAATATCTTACAACCACTACTGTAAAATTTTTTGTGATAATATAAAAATATTTTGTGAACTATATTCTTTTAGTTAGGAAATCCAATAAGGATTGGTTCAATCCGTGGAACTAACTTATTAAATGTAGGACAATGGAAAGGGATCAAGGAGAAATTTTGAACTTACCCGCGGGACAGAATCCCCCCAACCGCTGGGATGGAATTATTCGCAAGTCAAGTCATTGAAATTTTGAGCCGCGTGATAGAGAGGGACAATCGAGCTCGATCTCCGGTCAGGGATCGAAGTCATAGACCAGAGACCGAGGATGCGGCCTTGGAACGATTCCAGAAGTTTCATCCACCCAGGTTCAGCGGCGACCCAGATGATGAAGTCACCGAAAATTGGATTGAAACAATGGCTCAAACCTTCTGAGCCTTGGGATATACGGATGGGCGGGAAGGTGAATTTCGCTATATTCCAATTAGAAGGCGCCACACTAGATTGGTGGAACATAGTCCAAAGGAAGTGGGACATGGAGAAGACTCCCAGGACCTGGGGAAATTTCGAAAGAGAGTTTAAGAAGAAGTTCATACCACCCATAGTTATCGAAAGGAAAGAAGCGGAGTTTATAAACTTGAAACAATGACTGATGAGTGCAGCGAAGTATGAGGCAAAGTTTTCCCGCCTCTCTAAATTTGCAGAGAAGATGGTCTTGACGGACGGGGAACGCAAGAGGAGATTTATCCAAGGGTTAATGATGGAATTGAAGGATGCTCTGACCCCGACCTTTCAGCACAGTTATGCTGCAGCCATCGAATCCGCTTGCAGAGTGGAGGAAACTAAGAATTCCTTATGAGCCAGACACCAATCGAGAAGGACAAATGCGAGGTCCCAATCAGTATACATTCTCGGTCCATAGGGAGTAAATTTTGAGCAAAATAAAGTCCCTAGGGGAGACACATCCCGACCCTTGACCACATCAAGGAGCTCAAGATTTTTCTTGAGAGGAACGACTCAAGTACATTGCACATACTGTGGAAACGTGGGCCATGATGAGAAGGATTGCTGGAAGAGGGCAAACAAGTGTCTACGGTGTGGAAGTACTGAACATAGAATATCTGAATGCTCACAAGCTCAACCGAGTTGCTTGTCTCAACCTATGGGATCCCAGGCATCGGTCGTCAAACATGCTCAGAAGGGAGGAGCAAGCAGGGGAAGTCAACTAAAAGTGCAGGCCCTTGTATACGCGATGGAAGATAGTGAAGCCCCGGTTTCGACCGAAGTCATTGAAGGTACCCTTTTTATTTTGGGTAAACTGCCTAAAGTTTTGATAGATCCCGGTGCTTCTCATTCTTTTTCTAGTTATTCCTTTCTTGAAAATGTGGAAGATAAGATCGAGAAATTACCCTATAAGTTAGAATTTAGCACTCCCACAAATGATGCTAAAATCCTAACTGGACGGTATGTAGAAACTGTAGGGTAAACGTGGGGCATAGGGAATTACCCATAGATCTAATTGCTCTACCCTTAAAGGGCTAAGAGGTAATACTTGGAATGGATTGGCTTGCTAAAAATCACGCCCAATTAAACTGTCATACGAAAGAAGTTAAGCTGTGTCGACCAGGGGAACCTCCGAATGAAGTGGATGTAGGAAGGAAAGGATTCTCTTCATTATTAGTTGCTAGAGTCAAGGCTCGATGAATGATTTTCAAAGGGGAAACTGGAATATTGGCTTATGTCTTAAATAAGCCAGTGGACCAGTTAAAAAAAGAAAATATAAACACGGTCCAAGACTTCCCTGAGGTATTTCCAGAGGAACTCGTAAGTTTACCTCCTGAAAGGGAGACCGAGTTTACCATTGATCTGGTACCTAGGGCAACACCTATTTCTCGAACCCCATATCGTATGGCACCGTTAGAGCTACAGGAGTTGAAACTACTACTTGAAGACTTGTTAACTCGAGGATTCATTCAACCGAGTACCTCTCCCCGGGGAACCCCGGTTTTGTTTGTTAAAAAGAAGGATGGCTCTATTCGAATGTGTATCGATTATCGAGGCTTAAACAATGTGATGATTAAGAATAAATACCCCCTTCCCATTATTGAGGAGTTGTTTGATCAACTCCAAGGAGCAGTTGTATTTTCCAAACTAGATTTACGACAAGGGTACTACCAGTTGCGAGTGAAGGGGGAGGATATACCCAAGACTGCTTTCAATACTGGATATGGTCATTATGAATTCCTAGTAATGCCATTTGGGGTGACCAATGCACCAACTGCTTTTATGGACCTCATGCATCGAGTATTTCGGCCATACTTAGATGAGTTTTTTGTCATCTTCATCGATGACATCCTGGTTTATTCCAAATTTTAGCAGGAGCATGAAGGGCACTTAAGGAAATTATTACAACTGCTTGAGGAGGACAAGTTGTACGCCAAGTTTAGCAAATGTGAATTCTGGCTAAACCAGGTGAACTTTTTAGGGCACGTTATTAGCATGTAAGGAATATCCGTGGATCCATCTAAAGTTGAGATAGTTCTAAACTAGAGAGTGCCAAACAATAGTACTGAAGTTTACATTATATGTTATTTATATGTATCGATTAATAGACCTAAATAACTAAACTATATATTGATTATACCTAAATAAGGTCATTTTTAGAAGTTTACATTTAAGGTCACGTTTAGAAATTTACAATCAATTCAATTAGTTATAATAGACCAAGCTAAACTTATCTGAAATTGGACAGAATTAAACTAAACATTATTTAAATATTTCAAAATACTAAATTCAAATAGATTTTAATATGCTAAATTGAATTTTTTTGAAAATTACATATAGTTACTAAAACCTAAACCCATTATTTTGAAATTTTGTAAACTAAACTCAAATGATTTAATTAAATTTTAAAATATCAATGTTTAAAATAAATATGAAATAAACATTTACTAAAATATTAATGTTTAAAATAATACTATTAAATATACATTTACTGAAATATTAATATTTAAAATATTTTTAAAAAATAAATATTTAAAATATGAATTTACTAAAATATCAATATTCGAAATGAATATTTACCATAAATATTTAAAATATACATTTACTAAAATATTCATATGTAAAATAAATATTTAGAAATTTTATTTACATTATCAATATTAAAGATATGCTTTTTATATAAATATTTAAAATAAATATTTACTAAAATATTCATATTTAAAATAAATATTTACTATATATTAATATTCAAAATAAATATTATAAAATTATTTGAAATATTAATATTTAAAATAAAAATTTGATATAAATATACAAATAAATATTTTTAAAAAATATTCAAAATATTAATATTTAAAATAATTATTTTATATAAATATTTAAAATAAATGTTTTCTTAAATAATCATATTTAAAATAAAATTTTAATATAAAAATTTGTGAAAATATCATAATTTAAAATAAATATTAATATGAATATTTACTAAAATATTATTTTTTAGAATAAATATTTAAAATAAACATTTACTAAAATATTAAATTAATACTATAATATTAATACTGAAAATAAATATTTAAAACAAATAATCACTAAAATTTTAAAGTAATTAGAATTGAAAATAGTTTGGAGATGGTAGATGATGGTAGATATTATGAGATGTTGGTATATGATGGTAGATATTATGAGATGTTGGTATATGATGGTAGATGATATGCATGGTATGATATGAAATTAGATGATATAATCTTTAGTGGAGAGGGCCTTACTCTTTGTATTAATAATTTGGCTTGGGAAATGAAGTTGTACAGAGCTTGTGTCCCGACCCAATGATGTGCATACATTTCCTTTCTTTGATGGATCCTATAAATAGTACGAACAAATATGAGGCAAAGGTTAAGATCTCTAATTGATTCAGGTAGTGTACTTATACATGGAAACTATCAACAAATTTTCTAAACAATCTCAACTACATACAACATTATATCCTATGTACCAGGAAGAAGAATATACTGAGGACTAAGTTTATAACTTCCTTTAGGATAAAGTCAACAACGTAGGTGCACCTTAATACCCTTCCGCAATTTCACGATCGGAGACGAACGAGAAGCTTGTTTCACAAGTTTATGAATTGGGAAGTTCCAACAGCCTTTGTAAAGATATCGGCAACTTGATCAACAGACGGAACATGCCTAACAACCAGTTCTCTGGCTTGAACTTGCTCACGTACAAAGTGGTAGTCTATCTTTATGTGCTTGGAGCGTTGATGAAACACATGATTTGCGGTGAGGAAGGTGGCACTTAGATTGTCACAAAGGACAATGGGAGGGCCAGCATGTGAATTACCCATCTCTTGAAGAAGTTGTTGCAACCAAATAAGCTCAGCCGAGGCAAAAGAAATCACCTGATATTCGGCTTCGGTGCTAGAATGAGCAACAACATTTTGCTTCTTCGAGGACCAACTGACAAGGTTGCCATCGAAGTAGATGGAGAATCCATGTTGAGACCGGAAATCATTGGGGTCGGACGCCCAACCTGCATCAGTGAAACACAATAGCCGATAATCACGAGATGGCCAGAAAAATAAACCAGCGTCGATCGTGCCCTTCAAGTAATGCAAAATGTGTTTGACAACGGCCCAGTGGAGGACGGTTGGCCGGTGCATAAACTGAAAAACTCGGTTCAATGAGTATGAGATTCCAGGCCTGGTTATGGTTGCATATTGTAAGGCGCCAAGGATGCTTCGGTAAAGGTGTAGGTCCAGGAAAGGATCTCCGGACACAAGCAAATGAGAACTAGGGACCGCCGGTAAAGCTATCGACTTGGAAACCATCATCTTGCTCCAATTAAGAAGATCAAGAATGTATTTGCATTCAAAAAGTAGAAGGTCGAACGAACTACGTTGAACTTCAATACCCAAGAAGAAGTTGAGATCCCCCTAAGTCTTTTAACGAGAACATTGAATTGAGATACTGAACAAAGTTATCAATGAAAGTGGGATTAGAACCGGTGCTGATAAGATTGTCCACATAAATGAGCACACATATCACATTCATCATGCCTTTTAAAGAATGGAGAAGTGTCGGAGATGCATTGCTTGAAGCCATGACGAAGAAGAGCTAGATTAAGTTTCTGAAACCAAGCCCTCGGGGCTTGTTTAAGGCCATAGAGAGCCTTTTTAAGCTTGCAAACAAAGGAGGGTCGATCAGGCGACACAAATCCAGATGTCAAATTGTCGGAGAGGCCAATTATAAGTAATGGCAATGCTGAGAACAACTCGAATGGTGGTGGGCTTGATGATCGGACTAAAAGTGTCGAAGTAGTCCACCTTCCTCTTGGTTGAATCCCTTGGCAACCAAACGTGCCTTGTATCAATCAATGGAACTGTCTGGCTTCTTTTTTATCCTGAAAACACACTTACAACCCACAAGATTAGCAGTAGAGAGCCTAGTAACTAAGTCCCAAGTCCCATTAGTCAATAAAGCATCATACTCTAGCTGCATAGCATGTTGCCAATTAGGGTTATTTTTGGCTTGTAAAAATGTTTTTGGCTCAAACTCAAAAGGGTCACAAGGAAGGTGATGCTTGGTAGTAGTGTAAGCCTTTAGTTTGAGGGAATGTGTGGCAGCTCGAGTAGTCATGTTGTGTTTGGAGCTACTGGATGGGCAAAAATATGATAGAGCATGCTGATATGGACAATAGTCGAGGATGCCACCACTACAGGAGAGGGTGGCGTGAGGCCAGAGGAGAATGGAATGGGTGGCAGACTGGCTGGAGGAGAACTGACCGATGGTGGACTGATCGGGGCTAGAATGGTCGGAGTAGGAGCCACAGAGGCATCATGAAGGGTAAGGAGAGAGAGATCATAAATTGGAGTTTCCGACGGATGAGAGTCTGAACTATGTCAAGGGTAAGGAAATCTAGACTCATTAAAAACAACATGGCGAGCAATATAAGTTCGAGACGATGGAACATGATAGCACAAGTAACCCTTGCGTTTAGCATTGTACCCAAAGAAGATGCTTGCGACAGAAAAATATTCCAACTTACTATTATTATAGGGGTAAAGACATGGAAAACATAAGCATCCAAGTGATTTTAGAAAAGCATAGTCAAGTAGTCTTTTGTAGAGACATGCATAGGGTGACTTGTTTTGGAGAGTGGGGGTTATGGTTCGATTGGTTAAATAGATAGAAGTGTGAAAGGCTTGTTCCCAAAATTCGATAGGAAGATGAGAATGAGCCAAAAGTGCTAAACCTTTTACATGAACAACTCGATTTCTCCTCTCAGAAGTTCTTTTTTGTTCCTGAGTATGAGGGCAAGAGACACAATGCATGATTTTGTGGGATTGAAGAAAAGTGGAGATGTTACGATACTCACCATCCCAATCAAATTGAAAAGCCTTTATTTTTGTGGAAAATTGAGCTTCAACCATGTTATTAAAAGGAGTGAAGGCATGGTAGACTTGAGATTCGGTGGCCAAGAAATAGATCCAAATAAACTTGGTGCAGTCATCAATAAAAAGAACAAAGTAACGATTTCCATTTAAAGATGGTACATAAGCAGGACCCCAAACATCGGAGTAAACCAAATCAAAATGATTTCAGGGCAAAACATAACACGAAGGCAAATGGAGTCTATGACTCTAGCCTAATTGACACACACTACACAGAGGCATTGATTTATTTGAAGAAACAAGTAAATTGAAATCAGCTAAATGACGATGCTAAACAGACTCATGAGGATGAGCAAGTCGGTGATGCCAGCAAGCAACAGAGGCTCGTTCATCAAAAAAGACACTAGGGCCAGAAGAGGGTGAACGGATTGGAAGCTGGTACAAGCCATTTTCAACTATTCCCATGAGAATTTTCTTGCCCTGGAGATTCTTAACAAAGCAATGATTAGCATGAAATTCAACAAAAACATTGTTATCTTTTCATAATTGAGACACACTGGGTAGATTTTTGGAGATTATGGGAACAACAAGCACATTTTTAAGATCACGAGAATTAGCAGCATGCTGAGCAGATAAAGTATAAACACGAGTATGAGTAATGGGTAGGGACTCACCATTTCCAACCAGAAGATCATCGGCGCCAGTGTACTCAGAGAGAATATTAAGTCCACCAAGATCAGCATTTACATGATTGGATGTGCCTGAATCGACTACCCAAGGATCAGTGATGGCAGGGGGACTAGTTGTGTAGGTAGCAAGAGCCTGCTTCCCAAAAGAATTGTGCTGGTGATGACGATCAGAAAACCGGCGATTGGTGGCCGGAAATCCAGAGGTGTTGAAACACTGATGACATTTTTGAGCACCATTAAACGGCTTCTCACAAATTTGACAGATGGTGCGAGGATGATCACCAGCTGGAGAAGAATATAGTACAGCCGAGCGAGGTGGGGCACCTCTCTTGTGTGTAATGTAGGCCGACGGAATGTGAGACTTGACGCAAGAGTCTAGGATACGTTGTTCCTCCTAGAGAAGCAAGCCAAGCAATTCATTTGAAGAAACTGGATCCAGCTGCATGCTCAAGGCGATCTTGAAGGCACTGTACTCAGGCCCAAGACCAAACAAAACAAAGGAGACGAAGTCATCGTCGGAGACATCAACAAGACATTTAGCTAGAGAATCCGAGATGACCCTCTTCTTTTCAACATATTCCAAAATCGACATTGAGCCTTTGGAAAGCAACTGAAGTTGTTGTTTGAAGTCCATTTATTGCGCACGGGTCTGAGACTGAAACATTTGTTCCAGCAGTGTCCAAACCTCCCGATATGAATCTCCTTGCGAAAACTCACAATTGCGGAATTAATATCTTTGATCTAGTGAGGAGATCTCGCAAACCCTCACTATCTCGCACAAAATTCAGGTGCCTAGCCCCCGGGGTACGCCTAATCTAGACTTACTCTCTAACTAGCCATCGGGATCAAATTACAAGGCTTATTGATACTTAACTAGCCCTCGAGGTTAAGCAACAATGGAATAGCTCGCAAGCAAAGAGCATGAACTCAAAATGTTGTATATTTGATTGATAAAAGTGTGTGAAATTCGTCTGAAGGTCTCCCATATTTATAAGGTTATAATCTCGCCCCAAACCCTAATCATGACTAGAAACTGAATTGACTTATGGCAGCTTTAAGAAGCTAAATGAAATAATTTTACAATATTTTACAGTGATCACACTACCTCATTAAAAAACCTAGTGGGAAAAAGAGTATAGCGTTCCTCATGATGTCTTCAGTTCTTCGACAATCTTGAACAATACATCCAAGATGTCGATGATGACTCCTTCTTCAATTCTTCATCATAAGGGCGATTAATTAAAGAATTTAAAGCAGCATCCCTAAGCTTAGTCCTTGACCTAGTTATAAGTCTCGCCATGTCACTTAGAGGATCTCGAACATATCCTTTAAATGTCTGATTAAGTCGTGAAATATCTTCATTTATGGTGTTAGTCATCTTGCCATCTCCATCACCTCTGATGTGGTGGTAGCGCGAGCGACGTGACCAAGCATGTGACTGGTGAGTGTGGAACGAAGCCATAGAAGAACAAGAATGTCCTTGTGTTTCCAGGCGGTGAACTCTGGATTCGTGGTGCGTGTAGTGGATCTTTCGGTTGGTGGTAAGGTGGCCTCTAGGACATCACCAGCCTTAAGAAAGTGCTTAATGACATAATGATTTGCCGTAATAAATTGTATTATTGATATCTGAATATATAGAGAGTACAATAGAGTTGTAATAAGGAAATAACTCTAATCAGAATAAATCATAATCTAATCAGGAGTCTGATTTAGTCTAACACCTCCCTCAAGCGAAGCGTCGGATGCTCGTCGATGCACAACTTGGACCTGAAGAACTTGAACAGCGGACGAGAGAGCCCCTTGGTGAAAATGTCCACAATCTGAAGAGAAGTCGGAACATGAGCAACGCGCAGCTTTTCGGATGTCACCAACTCACGAACAAAATGGTAGTCGATATAGATGTGCTTCGCCCGCTTGTGCGCCACTGGATTCTGAGCCAAGAAGATAGCACTACTATTGTCTCATAACAACAGTGGAGAACCAGAAAGTAGAACCCGAAGATCACGAAGCAAATAAGTGAGCCAAACCACTTCTGAGGCAGTGTTAGCGAGAGCACGGTATTCAGACTCAGTGCTAGAGCGAGAAACAGTGGGCTGTTTCTTGGCACTCCAAGAAACCAGATTCCCACCAAGAAAAACCGCATAACCATAAGTGGACCGACGAGTCTCCAGATAGTGAGCCCAATCAGCATCAAAGTATCCTAACACATCAGGAGTACTAGCAGAGCAAAACCGGAGACCAAAATGAAGAGTGCCACGAACATACCGCAAAATCCGAGTCATAGCAGCAAAATGGTCATCTCTGGGATCCTGAAGATACTGACTCACCGTGTTGACCGAGAATGTCAAATCCGGGCGAGAGATGGTGAGATACCGGAGGGCACCAACAAGAGAATGATAAAGTGTAGGATCCCGAAATGGAGGACTGGTAGAGCTGTGAAGCTGAGAACCAGCAACAAATGGAGTAGAAACAGGTTCCGTGTCAGACATACCAGCCCGATTCAAAATATCCCGAGCATACTTTGCTTGGCCAAGCAGTAATCCTGAAGAGGTAGGCGAAACTTCAAGACCAATAAAGTAATGAAGAGCACCAAGATCCTTGATCGCAAACTCTCCGCGTGTCCGATCAATGAACTGGCGAAGAAGAGTCGAGTCATTGCCTATAAGAATTATATCGTCCACATACACAAGTAGGTACAATAACGACGATCCTCTCGAAAGGACAAACAAAGAAATATCAGCTGAGTTGCACTAAAAACCAAGCTGTGTCAGATAACTGCTGAAACGCTGAAACCAAGCCCGGGGAGCCTGCTTAAGACCATAAATGACCTTTCGCAAACGACAAATATAGTCTGGATGGACAGAATCCTGATAACCAACGGGCTGCTTCATGTAGACTGGAACATCAAGAACACCATTAAGGAAAGCGTTCTTGACATCCAACTGATGAAGTGGCCTGGAATGCATGGTGGCTATGGCGAGAACCGTCCTAACAGTGGAGGCTTTGACCACAGGACTGAAAGTGTGGTCAAAATCAAAACCTGGAATCTGCGAGAAACCCTGTGCCACAAGTCTAGCTTTGTGACGCTCAATAGTGCCATCTGGTCGATACTTGACCCTATAGACCCATTTGGAGCCAACAATGTTGACATTCGAAGATCGAGGCACCAAATCCCAAGTGTGCTGACCATGAAGAGTGGCCATCTCATCATCCATGGCTGAAACCCAGGCTGGATCCTGAAGGGCAGAGCGATAATCAGTGGGCTTTGTCTGAGAGAGGAGTGCGGCAGTGAGACCATGAGCAATAATATCCGAATAATCCCGATGCTGAATGGCACTAGTAGAAGACCGAGTGGCCATCCGATGAGTACGAAGCTGGGGTGGCAAAACTGGAGGAGTCGAACCAGCTGATGACACCGAGGAAGATCGAGCTGCGCTGATCGGAGAGTGGTCGCCGGAAGTCGCCGGAGAAATGATAGCCGATAAAGCCTGAGATGGTGGCTTAGGAGTGATGGCCAGCGGCTGAGGTATGGTGGGCGTTGGCCGAGGAGCCGGGTCCAGGTCGGCCGTCCAGATGGAAGATGGTGGTGAAGGAGGGGCAGCTGGAACAGGCACAGACACAGGCGTGGTGGCCCCAATCGATGAAGTAACAGTTCCATCAAAAAATGATGAAATCTCCAGATCTGAAATCGAACGACTGTTCGTGGAAGATGAGACATAAGGGAAGAAAGTTTCATCAAAACGAACGTGGCGAGAGATATAGATGCGCCAAGAAGTCTGATCGAGACACTGGAAGCCCTTGTGACGAGGGTTATAGCCAATAAAAACACAGGGAATGGATCAGGGTGCAAACTTATCAGTAGCAGTGGCACGCAGACATGGAAATGCACGGCAACCAAACAGGTGAAAGAGGGTATAGTCAGGCACATGACCAAAAACAACCTCAAATGGTGATTTGCCACTCAGAACTGAACTAGGCAGACGGTTAATAATGTAAACCGCAGAGGAGAAAGCTTCCACCCAATAACAGTGCGGCACAGAAGAGTGAAAAAGCATGGCAAGACCAGTCTCTGTGATGTGACGATGCTTCCGCTCGGCCCAGCCATTCTAAGCAGGTGTATAAGGCGAGGACATCTGATGATGAATGCCACATGATATGAGATGAGCCTGAAGTCGGTGATTAGTAAACTTGGTGCCACCATCGGTCTGGAAAATTTTAACCCTAGCAGAAAACTGATTCTCAATGAATTTCTGAAACTGGATAAAAGTGTCATAGAAATCCGACTTATGCCACATTGGAAGAAACCATGTGAATCGCGAGAAATCATCAATGAAAACGGCATAATAAGATAAAGCACCGACAGATATAACAGGAGCTGGTCCCCACAAATCACAATGTACTTTATCCAATAAATCAGTAGCGCGCTTGTCACTAGTGGAAAAGGGAAAACGGCTACTCTTGGCCATCTGACAAGGAGAGTAATTGACAGATGAAGGCAGAGCAGAAGTGACAGAAATAAGGCCCCGTCGATTCAATAATTGAACAGTATCATGAGACACATGACCGAGGCGAGAGTGCCACTGCTCAAAAGAAGCATGAAGCTTTGTAGAGCGTAGTTCTCCTAAAAAACTAGAATCACCAGTCTCATGAAAATAAAGACCATACATATGACGGCCTTTACCAATTATCATCCCTGTAATCTTGTGCTCAATGGAAAATGCATCGGCATCAAATATAACACGAACAGGTAGATCACAAGTAAGCTTACTAATGGACAATAAACTTCTAGTAATCTTAGGGACCACAAGGACATCATTAACAGAGAAACCAGATAAATGACATTAGCCGATGTGAGAAATAGATAATGATTCACCATTTCCAACAAGAATAGAATCAGAACCACGATAACGTTGTACCTGATCAAGATGACTGGTGTGAGCAGTGATATGAGATGTAGCACCTGAATCAACGATCCACTAATTCGACGAAGAATAACGATTGGGACCATTCAAACTGGCCTGAAACAACACCTTGCCCGCAATCCAATTAGTGGAGCAATCTTCCCGAGATATAGGACCCAAATGAACCATAGCAGAAGACCAAAATTTCACAGAAATGGACTGAGTGCTGACGAGAATTTGAACAATTTGCCAGAAACTGGTTCAACTCGCGAGAAATAGGTTCAACTCGCGAGAAATAGGTTCAACTCGCGAGAAACTGGTTCAACTCGCGAGAAATGGGTTCAACTCGCAAAAAGGAGTTGATGCACGAGTCAAATCGCGCGTGCCCTTCACGCGCGGGTCAAAATCGCGTGTGCCCATCACGCGTGGGTCAAAATCGCGCGTGCCCTTCACGCGCTGGAGTTTTCCTCTTTGGCAAAGCTGGCGCGTGACTTTCACGCGCTGGAGACGATGCGTGGATCTCGCGCTGGAGCTGGCGATCAGATCTGCGTCGGAAGCTCGCGTCGCGCTGGAAGCTCTTCGACGTCGGGCTCGGCGACGCTGGCGGCTTTCTGTGCCACGGACGGCGACCTTCTTGAGGTTGGACGAAGACGGAGATTTTGGACTTTCTTGATGTTGCTGGAAGAGAAGCCAACGAAGCTGTTGGAGAAAGAACCCGGCCGGAGTCAACGAAGCTGGGGAGCCGGAGACGAAGCTGTTGCCGGGAGAAGAGCTTGGTGCCGGAGAACTTGGACGCCGAGAAGAGTCTGATGCTGGAGAGGTTTACTTCCGGGAGAAGAGAGGCGTCGGCGGATAATTGAAAATCTGCCGGTAAGTGTTGGCCGGAATTTGACCAACCGGAAAAGAGAAGGGAAGAGGAAGTCCGTAAAAATTAAGGTTTAAGGTTTTTGGATCAGAACTTGCTCTGATACCATGACAGAATGATTTGCCGTAATAAATTGTATTGTTGATATATGAATATATAGAGAGTACAATAGAGTTGTAATAATGAAAGAACTCTAGTCAGAATAAATCATAATCTAATCAGGAGTCTGATTTAATATAACACTTAAGCTCGTAAGCTTCAAGAGCTGAGCGTACAGTACCATGCCATAAGGAGTAATTGGTGCGGTCAAGGCGAACTGCGAGTGCCGGAAAGTTGAGGTTGTCTGCAGCACCGCCGGACGCTGTGAAAATGATCGGAGTGGCTTGCGAGGTAATGGTTTGATTAGTTTCGGAAGCCATGATATTTGGACCAAGTGATTGCTCTAATACCATATAAACAATACGAACAAATATGAGGCAAAGGTTAAGATCTCTGATTGATTTAGGTAATGTACTTTACAAACAAATTTTCTAAACAATCTCAACTACATACAACAATCAAAGGAGAATATACCGAGGACCAAGTCTATAACTTCCTCTAGGAAAAAGGCAGCAACGTAGGTGCACCTTAATAGATCCATGTCTGATGTCTCTAGAGACGCTCCCATAATCCTTAAGTAACGTAAGAAGTAATGTTGGGGCTGATTCTTCAGTTGGCAAATTTCCTCGACTTTTTTGTAGGTCTAACAAAAAAATTTACTGTAAATTTTCAAAAATAATAGTCCTACCTTGGTTTCATTGGATGTGGCATCATATGTTTAGGTGTTTGAATTTAGGTGAATGAAATGAGTGGATCAAATTAAATTTAAAAATAAAAAATAGAATATGTGGATGAAATTGAAGGAATTTTTCCATAAAAGTAAAGTGTGTCAAATCCAAAAATACAACTTAAAAACGATAGTGTGATACATCCAATGAAACAGATAAAGTATTACATGCATATACTCCCCCTGTCCAGATTAAATTGCACAGAATTTTTTTCACAGTCTCCAACACACACGTTTGACCATTAATATATAATATCGGTAAACAAAAGGTTACTTTCTAGAAACTACTTGTTATGACGAATCCAACGATACCACATATAACAATATTATTGTTTATATAGTCAAAGTTGTCTTAGTTTGACTGAATTTTTAATCATGTGCAGTTTAATCCGAGACGGAGGGAGTATTAGATAATCTCATAAAGTATAAAACGAAATTTAGCAATTAAAACCTGATTATATTTAGACATAGGATTCATTGTCGTGCTTAAAGGATAGCGGTCCTACCGGTGCACCTAGAGGCCTTGGCGGTTTTAATACGATAAACTGGAAAGAGTTTCTGCCTCCAAACTGGAAATTGACAGAATTTTTGCATTGGGGCCACAGTCCACCATCCATCGACCATCGTTCAAGTGGATGGAAACCGCTTTGTAAGTTGGAACCCATCGATTCATTTGTTTGGACCAATAAACCTCAGCAACAAGGCACACGATCAAATAGCTGGCAGCAGCTGCCACTGATACCTTGATTATAAGTGATAAATTGATAATCCCCTAACGAAGCGTGGCGTACAATCGCCTGCTTGGGACGTGAACTAAAGCTGTAAACTGATTGCTCCATTATTACCCCGACACCTAAAATTATGTGGAGAATTACGTGATGATTCGACATAACACGCGACACGATACACAGTTGACACACGTTGAAATTCGATCAAGTTGTGCATCGATCAACAAATCTAAAAAAAGGTATGGGTATAAAAGAAAGAGAAACGAATGATTTGAAAGTTCTGAAAACTTATCCGTCTACATTTTTAATTAATTGATTTGTCAAACTAATGAACCCGGATGCAAAAATATGTTCAAATTCGTTTGACTTAACTGCCTAGAATGTTAAAAACAAATCAATGTATTAATAGAAAAGATAAACATCCAGCCTTTCACCGTTAATTGTTGTCTGAAATGGATAAACCTACTTGGCTTCTATACCCACTTAAGTGTACACAAAGCCAAAAAATAATAGAATATAGATGTGTCGAATATATTTTACAATGTTTTATATGATAAACGTGTCAAAAAATGTCAAAACATTTAGTTGACCAAATCGGTGTATCAATTAAAATATCAAATTGGAGTGTGCCATATTTGATCTTTATTTCGACATGACACTCAATTCAAGTTTGGGTAACATAGGCTGCATGTCTCTCAAGTCTCAACAATCCGTATACTCTGCCCATCCCAATCAAGGTTCATATTTTTTATTTTCGTTTGTCCCAATCAAAAAGTTTATATTTTGACTATTTTTTTTATTTTGACAGAAATCATTGATTGAAATTTGTCCAACTTATTTTATTTCCCTACCTTTAACTCAATATTGGCTAAACCAACTTGTATAAATATCTGTGGAAAAAGGTAATATGAATATTTAAGTGAGACGGATGTAGTATGGTACAACAGAGACACGATACAAAACGTATTCTTCTTATATAAGACTACCATTTCGAAATGATAAAACTACCATTTTACTTTATAATATTATAATCAAATACTCCCATCTCAGATGTTTTTGCACTTTTGTTTTTTGTATGCTGTGAAAGATATGGTTTGACCGTTAATATCTTTACCTACGTATAATAACGGTAAATAAAAATTTAATATTCAAAATTTATTTGCTACGACGATTTGAACAATATCACACAAGATAATATTATTGTCCATATATCTATTCAAATATGCAGTCAAACTTTGATAGAGACTAGTGTCAAAAAAAATAAAAGTTCAAATACAGATGGGACGGAGGGAATACGTAGTAAAATATGATAAAATTTAAAAATACACAAAATATAGTGTATGAACAATTTTATATTTTAACTAAAATTTTAAATGTTAAAGTTTAAAAATATAAGTTCGATGTTTTTTGATTGCTCTATAATTTTAATTATAAAAAGACTATTATTCACGTGATCTCATAATTTACAGCCTCGAATCTATTCTTTTGGGTGATGAGTAAAGTGGGAACAGAACAAAAGAGGGCCTGAGCTGTTTCACAGTGACTGGGGGCGGGAGGCCACAAAACAGGCCGAAAAGGGAGAGTAGGGCCCATGTTGAAACCCAAGGAAATAGGATGTATAATATGGGCCACACATGGGGCCCAACGAAGGCCCACTGTACACTTACCTCGGCTCTCCTCTTCAGTCCCACTGGCCTCCGTTCATTAAAGTGGGGTGCGACATCCACTCCGTGATTAAAAAGTAAACCATTTAATTCTACAAAGAATAATGATGAAGATAATTGTTCTACAGTTTATTTACATTGTATTTACAGTTTTTATCTTTCTATTAAAAATTTCTTATTTTTCGTTAGTGCTTAATCTGATTTGATCCCTGATAGTTACATCATAATAATTTCTCATGTAGTAAATGGATTTTTATGCAGGTAAATTATGTACTACATGTGGTTCTCTATAATTGGACTCATTTGAATTGGCACAAAGCTTTTTTAAAAGTAGAATGAGTGGTGGAGGTTGTATTGAGAGAGTAAAAAAGTAAATTGAGTGGATGAAAACAATCTAAGATTTGCCAAAAAAGGAATGAGTCAATACAAAAGAATCATTCCAAAATGGAAAGTGGGTCATTATTAGAGGACCGGAGGGAGTACTATTATGGTTACCAAGATTACACCTACTTCCTCCGTCTCAGTGGACACATTTTAACTTTTTGAATTCAACTGAATTAATTTTCAATTATTAATATCTATACTTATGTGTGTAAAAAATACTGAAAAAATAATAATATAATATAACATAATAATAGTCTTGCATATATAATAATATAATTTAATGGTTGAGGTTAGCTCAGTCACACTTCTAAAAGTCAAAATGTATCATTTTTACTATGACAAATATAGTATAATTTATTCCCCACCATTTTATGATTAGAATTGAAATTGATCACACCCGTTTAATCACATTCAAAGTTGTTTGTGCTAGTGTCATTAGTTATGAAGATAATGAGAACTGTTTCTCCTATAATATATTTTTATATTTAAAATCCGACCATAGTTATTTATTAGAATTTTGATTGAGGACATAAGATAAAAAATAAGTTAGAGATGTAATATGCAATCTTCACCAACTACTTAAATTTGCTTAAGTTGGCAAGGTATTGTGTCCAATCAAATACAATTTGGGTTCAGTGTCTTTGAAAAATTAGCCTCATTATATTTGAATTGCAATTTATATATGAATGAAATAGATGTACATTTGATTTTCTTTATTAAAAAGGGCATATGACCCTACCCTATGTTTTGGAGGTTTGTGCTAATATGACCATGTGAAGTTGAAAAGTACTATTATAGTCCTGCGTTTTGCATTAGAAGAGCCGATATAACCTTGTGTATTGCATCAGAAGTTCTGATATAACCTTTTGGCACTATTCTGGCATTGACTTGGCATTTTACGACATTGACCATAACTAAAAAGACTAAAATAACCCTTGCCATAAAACTAAAAATGTAAAGACAAAATTACCCCTAGATCTTCCTCTTTTCTACAACACAGCCAATGCTCCGCCGCCGCCGCCGCCGAAAATGAACCATCACTAGACAACAATGAGGAGTATACCAGATCTGGCGAGCAAACTGGAGTCCGCCACCACCTCGTCCCGCCACCACCACCACTGCCTCACCTAACCGCCTCACCACATCCGCTACCCCAACAAACCCTAGCACCGGTGAATACTCCCACTGGAGCTCGACGCCACCCCTCTCGAACTAGCTACTGCTGATAGAACGCCACCTCTCCCTGGTGCACGTGAGATTGATAGGGTAAATCAGTTCGGCGTAATCAATTCAGATTGAGGCGACGGTGGTGGTGGTGTACTCCACCCAAACAATTCATATCTGAAAGTAAAATGTGCCAAATCAATTCGGATGGTGATGGTATACTCCTCGTTGCGGCGGTGGTCATTATGGTGATTCGAACTACAGTGGCGAAGGTGGAGCGGAAAGAATGAGGAAGTTGGACGGAATCATTTTGGTACAGTGTTTTTGTGTGTGATGTGTGCGAGAGAGAATGGAGTTTACTGTCTAGAAATCACGAGGAGCAATGCTGGGGAGATAGAAGGCGTGGGCGGAGGAGACGGGGAGGAGCGACGACGGAAGAAGAGGAAGAAGAGAGTGAATCCAGAAATGAAGAAGATGAAGAAGGGAGTGAAAGGAAATTCCAGAAAATGATTAATTATACTATGAGGGTATAATTGTCCTCTCACTTGTTCTGATTTCTAAAAAAACAAAGGTATAATAGTAATTTCATGTATTTTCAACCAAATCCAGGCTTCCAGGTTATATTAGCACATTCAAGCAAAACACAGGATTACAATAGCACTTTCCAACTTCACATGGTTATATTAGTACAAACCATCAAAACATAGAATTATATGAGCACTTTACTCTTAAAAAAAGAGAGGTAATTTTCCTCCTTTTTTCGGAGTTTGTTTGATTTTTAGTTTATGTTTTGGATTGGTTTCACGAGTGTGGTATTAACAACAAGTATTGGACTCATTCATGAATGAATAGCAGCATGAATGGCAGCGGCGGATCCACCTTAGTACGAGGTAGGGCAATTGCCCTACCTTTTTATTGAAAAAATATAATTTTTAAATCTTTTTACATAATTAATATCCTATTTTTTAATGAAAAAAATGTTAGACCCATTGTATATCTTTAAATTCTAATTTTGTTTTAAAATTTTAACGCTACTCTCAAATATACAGAGACGTCAAGTTAAATTATAATCCACCAAATTAAATTTCCTGGCTCCTATGATCACAATAATAGCGTTGAAATATGAAAAGTTTTGTACTGCATTTGGATAAGAAACCGAGGGGAATGGTCAATCAATCAACCAGAGGCATTATTACACGGCGTTAACACACATGTTAGGAGGGAAATCGGCGTACTAGTTGTCTAGCAGAGCATTGAAATGAGTCCGTTCCATTGATGAATTCTTCTTCTTACCTTGCTTCAAATTGCTCATGCAAGTTTTCATAGTCCACACTGGAGTGTATGGATCAACATTTGCTCCATGTCAAAATAAATCTATGCCCCAACCCTCTTACTCCCTCCCTCCCTCCCATCAATTTACTTTATATTTTTTTATCAACTTTTTCATACAATGTTTGACCGCCGACAACTTTAGTTATGTACACTAACGGTGTATCAAAATCTTATGTTAAAAAGAACAAGATAAAGAGAATTTAACAGTATTTTACATGATGAGACTGATGATTAATATGCAGATATAACCTTACATATTGAGGAAAGTGCAAATATAACCCTAAATTATTTTTTTAGCGCAAATATAACCCCAACTGTTAAATAAAAGTGCAAATATAACTCCCCGACCATGATTCCGGCATTGACCATCAGAATTCGCCTATTGACATACTTGCAATGACTAAAATAACCTTATGACTGAACCCTTTATCTGGAAGGACAATTTTGCCCTTATTAACATGGGGCCCACAAAAACCATATGAAAATTTCCTTTGTTTTTTAAAAAATGCCCGTTCGTTCTCCCGTTAGTGCAGATAAGCCCAGGTGGCTGCGCCACCACCACCACCTCCTCTGTCATATGTGAGTTGATAGCAAAAATATCAAGTTACAGATAAGAAAAGGCAAAATAAATCAATTCTTTCACAAAAATAAAGCACCACGTTACTCACAACCCAAAAATGCCCAACCCCAGGTTCTTAATTTCCCCCCAGCCAAATCACTAAGCAAGAAAAGCCCACAAATTTAATCAGTTCAAAACTCCTAAAAACCCCAACAACAACGAAAAAACTGCAAATTTCAAAGAATAAAAGCGAACCGACTTTGAAACATAGTATTTCCCTTTTAATCATTCCATTTACACAACAAATTAAGCATAGGAGAGAGAGTTGTGGGTGGATGAAGAACCGACGCCAGATTTGAATGGGAGATTGACGACCTTGGCGCATGCCAACTCGAATCCGCGTCACTGGGCTCTTCCAATACCGCGGCGACCTCTCCAGTGATGACGCCTGCGTGCGGAGGATTCGGGACACAGCGAGGATCTGCGTGCAGAGGATCTGAGAAGATGAAAACGGAGAGAAATGGGAAAGAGAATGAATAAGGGTAACATAAAGGGGTATTAATGCCAGTGGGGGTAATAACATCATTTGATAAATGACCGTTTTATTTATAAAACAGTCAGGGGAAAATCAGTCATTTCAGCGTATTCCACCCTCAAATCGGATGAAAATGTTATATTTGCACATAACCTAAATAGGTATGGTTACATTTGCACTCTTGAATAGCGCGGGGTTATATCTGCACTTTCTTCAATTATATATGGTTATATTTACACTTTTCTCTATATAATAATTGAAATTTATGATCAAATGTATTTTGAGAAGACTTACCAAAAAGTGCAAAGAAAAAATCGACTCTTCTTTAATTTCTTTAGTGTAGGAGTAAATTATTTAATCCTACATATCAATACATAGATAGATCATTGACATGTGATGTGGCTTAATATAGTTCGGCATGCCCTTAGAGCTTTCGATCAATAGATTATTTATAGCTACGAAAGATGGTCAATTTTCGTTGAGGAATTTTCTAATATTTTTTACAAATATTCAGATGAAAAGGGGAGAAAGGGGGAGTGATAATCATAAAAGAATTTAAGATTATAAACCAACCAAAAGGACGAGAGAACAACTACTCCTGTGGCCATGGGTGATATTTTTATAAAGAGGGCGAGGAATACGACAATGAAAAAACATTGAATTGAAGGGTGGGTTGTCGATTTTAATTTTCTCCAACTTCAAACTTCAAACTAAAATGCTGTGCCTTGTAAAGCAAAAAAAGGACGCACCGGTCCCACCACACATTCAAAAACAATAAATCGATAACTCAAAAGACGCGATCCTTCGTTTCTACTTGACCAAACTACCCCTCTTCCCTTTTCCCGCTCTTCTTATTAAGGGCAGTCCCACAAATCATCAGCCACCGGGAATCAATGAATTAGCGGCGGATGATCCTGACCGTTCATCAGGAGATCGGACGGTGGATTGACATCGCCATGATAATCACTGTCCCCACGTACCACCCAAGGGGACCCACTTTCCTACCCACACACTTTCAAGAACACCTCTGTTGTCCATTACCATTGTCACTCCGCTGGTATAAATATTTAACGATCATGCAGTTAAAGAGAGAGAGCGATTTCTATTTTTTTTAATTAAAAACTATCACTCTCCCACTTAAGGAAATTAAAGTGCACTAATTACGAATACCCCTTATAATTTATTAAACTATCATAAATTTCACTCTGCTATTAATTTACTTTTTAGAACTAGACCTAATAATTTGTGTATTTACAAATAATATCTTTAAAGTTTAACCAGAGAAAATCAAAGGTAAAAAGCTCTTCAGATTCTTCTTTTCCACATTTAATCTGGCCAGCGCAAAAAAATATTTCCTCTAATTTTTCTAAAAATATGTTCACTCTTCACTAGTACCTAGGTTGATTTATATTATTGCAATACATTTTAACATAAAAGAAAATAACATGCTTTTAAACTAAGTATATACTTTATATAAATAATAATTTTAATTCATAAATGTATTTTCAGTGAATGAGACAAATCATAAATTTGTAACCATTAAAAAATAATTAAGATAAAATAACTGTAAGGCAAAGTTCTGGGAAAAATCGTCTTTCCATAGGCATATAAAAATACGAGATTGCATTATAAATACTCCTTCTGTCCCATGTTAAATTGCACAGAATCTTTTTTATACTTATTAAGAAATTTGTCTAACCGTTAATATGTTTAACTAGGTATAATAATGGAAAGCAAAAAGTTACTTTTCAGAAACTACTTGTTACGACGAATCCAACCATATAACATATGATAATACTCCCTCCATTTTTTTTTCATTGGCACCTCTCTTTTGGTGTTAGAATTGAGGAGATGTTAAATGAGTGGATGAAATTGAATTGAAAGAAGAGAAAGTAAAATGAGTGGATGTAAAAACCTTAAACTTGCCCAAAATAGCAAGTGCCAATTAAAAAAAAACACCACTTTTAGTAAGTGTGCCAATGAAAAAAAACGGAGGGAGTATTATTGTTTACATATCTATTTAAATTTGTGGTCAAAGTTGGGGAGTGAATAGTGATATAAAGTGAAGTGTGCAGTTTAACATGAGACGGGGGAGTATAGAAAAGTAAAATATTTTAGTTGCAATATAAAAAAAATTTAGTACGCAACGTGCATTAGTTATAAGTTTATGACTCGACTAATGCAGCCCCAAATTTTTATCATTATTTATTTTAATTTGTAATTTAAACCTTGATATTTCCATAACTTATGTAAAAATTGTATCTCAAGAGACGGGCTCTAATTTTGACGTGACTACAAATTTAGTAAACTAATTAAATAATTTTACTTTAATGTGACTACAAATTTAGTAAACTAATTAAATAATCTTACTGGCATTGAAGAAGTACCTGCAGTTGTTAGTACGCAATTCAAAGTCATTATACAACTTTCAATAATCTATATACATATGTATGAACTGTGAATTAATACTCTCATTATGGAATGCCCCCGGAGATCAATTCGTTATAATTAGCCTTTTTCTAAGGTGGAGTAACTTTTGAAGGCTCATGTAAGCGTCTGAAATTTAGTTCAAGTAACCAAAACAGGTTACTTCCTCACGTACTACCCGATTTTGCACAATTACTATTTGACAATCAAAATTGTTTTATCTTGATCGCATATTTGAATGAATATATAAACAATAATAACACCTTACGAGATATTGATAACACCTTACGAGATATTGATATGAGATATTGTTAGATCCATCGTAACATGTAGTTTATAAATATCAATTCATATGTCACCGTTATTTTTTGAAGACCGTAAAAAAAATCCTGTGTAAACTACCCCAGGACGGAAGGAGTATTTAAAATACATTATAAAAAAGGATGAAGTTCATAAATTTCCAACATATCAGGGGCTCCTGCAATCAACCTACTGAGATAAAGAAAACATTTCAAAAACAAAAAAAGAAAGAGAAAAGAAAGGCACAGTTCAAACTTTGTACCCTCCCCTGTCTCCCACACTGCTGCAATGCTCCTACTCCACCACTAGGACCATATTCTACCTCAATCGCCCTCTCTATATATTCCCACACCCTCTGCATCTCCACATTATCAATCCTCACCCTCCGCCATGGCCGCACCTCCGGTCGCGGTGTTCCTCAACCTCATGGCCCTCCTCTGCGTGTCCCTCCTCGCGGCGGCGCAGGGCTGGCGGCCGTGGCCCAACCAGAAGCCGAACTCAACCGACCTCGTCTACAGTGGGTCCAAGAAATTCGAGGGCTCCTCCGATTTGGTCGACTTAAAGTACCACATGGGTCCGGTCCTCACCGCAAATATCACCGTCTATCCCATATGGTACGGAGTGTGGCAGAACTCCCAGAAGCGGATTATCCGGGAGTTCATAAACTCCATCTCCGCCGCGGATTCCAAACGGCCGTCGGTTTCCGGCTGGTGGAAGACGGTCCGGTTATACACCGACCAGACCGGAGCGAACATCTCCGGCCACGTCCGGCTCGGCGAGGAGAAGAACGACCGATTTTACTCCCACGGGAAGTCGCTGACCCGGCTGTCGATACAGTCGGTGATTAAAAGCTCCGTCACGGCGAGGACCAGGCCGTTGCCAGTTAACCCGAAGAGTGGGGTCTACCTTCTGCTGACGTCAGACGACGTATACGTCCAGGATTTCTGCGACAACGTCTGCGGCTTCCACTACTTCACCTTCCCCTCGATCGTGGGCTACACGCTCCCGTACGCGTGGGTGGGGAACTCCGCGAAGCTCTGCGCCGGGATGTGCGCGTACCCGTTCGCGGTGCCGGAATACATCCCGGGGCTGAAGGCGGTGCAGCCGCCGAACGGCGACGTCGGGGTGGACGGGATGATTAGCGTCATCGGACACGAGATTGCGGAGATGTCGACCAACCCGCTGGTGAACGCGTGGTACGCAGGTTCCGACCCGGTTTTCCCGGTCGAGATTGCGGATCTGTGCGAGGGGATTTACGGGACCGGCGGCGGCGGGTCGTACACCGGCCAGATGCTGAACGGCGAGGATGGTGCCACGTTCAATATGCACGGGATCCGACGGCGATACTTGCTGCAATGGGTTTGGAACCCGATTGTGAGTTACTGTTCCGGTCCGAACGCTCTCGATCAGTAAACCGTTTGTTTACTACTCTACTCTCTGTATTGAATTGTTTGTCTTGGTTGTACTCTTTATTTTTTGTGTCTAATTTTGGGTTTCATAAGAAAAGATTAGCAGATGCTCTTAATATAAATTTTGCTTAATCTGAATACTTTTGTGTAATAATTCTATGTACATGGCTATTAATAATGAGTATCCGGTTCACTATTGCTATGAAGAAGGATAGATTGCTTCGTTTTTTTTCCGTCTTTCTCCGAAGCATAGTCAGCATTTGTCTGGTATTTATTTTTTGCCAGTATTGTATTTTGCTTGTTGGGATGATCCAAATATCGGACTCGGAACAAAGATTTTCGTTTTGGGGCGCGACTTTTTATTTTGAAAGCCTTTTTTTATTTCTCCGAGACAAAAAAGAGAGCCTTTTTTGAGGAGATATTTTGAAATCTAGTCCTTTACCTAATTAGGTAAATACATAGTTTTGGGAAGCACATCTTTTCATATGCTTATGCAAAGATGTAATTTAATTAAAATAATAAAAGATAAAAGGTGTTAGTTACCATATTAAAAATTTATGAGTTCGTCTTAAGAGACATCTTTCCATAAGTCATAGAAAAACTAATGTTTAAAGTGTAAATTAGAAAAAAATAAAATAAATTTTTGGATTGCATGAATCGGGTTATAAACTTTATAACTATTACACATTGCATAATAAAATTTTAATATTGCAACTAAAATCTTATACCTTTTATTATTTTTTATTAAACTCCGTCTTTCCGTAAGATTATAGAAAAATCGTATTTTCTAAAACTTTGCCAAAATTTATTATGCAAATTACATGGTAAATTACATGGTATCCTAAAGTGAGGGAATGGAGTGACAGAATAATTGAGTAAAAAATAAGAGTGCGTCTCTCAAAAGACGGTTTTTCCATAAGTCATGGAAAGACCAAGGTTTAAAGTGTAAATCAAACGAAATGAATATAAATGTCTGGGTTGCATGAATCGGGTTATAAACTTTATAACTACTACACGTTGCATAATAGATTTTTAATATTGCAATTAAAACCTTCTACCTTTACTATTTTAATTAAACCTCGTCTTTCCATAAGACTATGGAAAGACGGTCTCTCCATAAGACTATGGAAAGACGGTCTCTCTAAGACTTTACCAAAAACTAATAGAATCAATATAGATGAACTGGAAAAAAAATTTAAAATATAACTAACATAATTTTAAAAAAAAAAGTAAAAGTGTGTTAATATTAGTGAAATGCAGGTGTTAGAGATTAGATTATGATTGGTATGATTAGAGTTATTTTCTTATTTTACCTCTATTGTACTATTCTATATATTCAGTATCAATAATATTATTCCTTACGGTAAATCACTTTATCATGGTATTAGAGACTCTTCTAATCCAAAACCTAAAACCCTAGCCTCCCCCTCTTTTATTTTCGTCCGATCGTCCACCTCCTCCTAAAATTTTCCCGGTGACTTCCTCCTTCATGTATTTTCTGGCGCCTCCTCTCCCTCATCATGACTCAAGAAAAACTCTCCTACAACACTCTGCTCCAAATGATGCAGATTAAACTCACTCCATCCAACTATCTTCTCTGGAAGCGTCAAGCATGTTATGTCATTCGTCCTCAAGGTGTGTATAGTTTCATTGATGGCACTAAATCTCGTCCTACTCTCCCACCACCGCCACCGACCCTGTCCTTTGCTTCCACAGTCTCAACTCCTCCAGGTAGTAGCAAGTTTATCCAAAGGCTGCTTATTTGAAAGTAAATGAGGAGTATGATCAATGGATTGATGAAGATCAACGTGTCTGCAGTCTCCTGTTTTCCCTCTCACCGCTCAAGTTCTCGCGGAACTCCCAAATTGTGCCACCTCCAAAGAAATTTGGGACAATCTTGCTCTCATTTACCAGAATAGTAGTGCTTCCACCATTCTCCGACTTCGTGCAGATGCATGTGGTATTCGCAAGTATGGTACTGTTCATAAACTTCATCTCAAATTTAAGGAGATTTTCGAACACTGTATGTCAAGGGAAATCCAGTTTCAAATGTTTATCAAATTGTATGATTTTTTACTGCTGTTGGTCCTGAGCATAAGGATTTTTCCGCTTCTTTGATTAATGTTGTCCCTACTCCGTTATATGTCAATGTCTTGCTCGTGCCAAAAACCACGAGGCATTTTTGATGAATTTACAAGGACAATCAAGACCTGCCCCCGGGCAAGTGGCGTTTCAGACCAGCGACGCACCTCTAGCCGGTCGCGCATGGGATCATGCGCTGGCTGCGCTAGTCGCTTCGGTGGCAGACGCAGCGGCCGGCAACCCTGGCCGGGTTCTCAAGCGGCTGGTTAGGTTCTTGGCCATGGTCATCCTCACTCCTCCGGGTGCGGATGGATCGGTCATTATGCTGCGACATGTTACCAGATCCAGACACAGATTGGTCGTCCAACGAATACTCATTTGGCAGAAAATCATCACTCTTATCAGGAGTCAGATAATTCTTCTTGCCTATTAGATTGGTACCTTGATTTCGGACCTCAGCCTAGACAATGTCACTTCTTATACTGGTAAATCTCGTGGTTCTTGTTGGTAATGGTGCTCCCGTTATGATATCTCATATTGGTGATTTTAGACTTTCTGAGAAATTACATTTGTATGATATTCTGAGTGTGCCTGATACTACTAAGAACTTTTCGTCTATTAGTCGGTTAACCAAAGATATGGGTGTACTGATTACATTTGATGATCGTAACTTTGTTATTCAGAAAAAAATAACCAGGGCCATCATGGGTCGGGGGCACAGTGAGGATGGACTGTGTGTTTTGGATCGGGGAGATGCAACATTTATTTCAGTTTTACAGCAGAATAAGAGCAGAGCTTCATATGAGTTGAGGCTTGCCCGCCTAGGTCATGTTCCTAGTGTAGTTATTAATAGTTTACATAAGCCTGGTTTGCTTTCAGTTTCTTCTTTGTTGCCTAAACCGCATACATGTGCCCCCTGTGTTATGGCGAAATGTCAATAGTTGGTTTTGTTGAGAACCCTAAACGTGCTGAGCATGTTCTTGTTTTGATACATTGAGATTTATGGGGTCCCTCCCCGATTTTATCTGGAAATAGTTTTGCATATTATGAATTATTTATAGATGAATTTTTGAGGTTTACTTGGTTGTACCCTTTTCGTTGCAAATCAGATTTTGTTGACACTTATTTGCAGTTTGAGGCATTTGTTGAAACCCAATATTTAGCAACAGTTAATGTTTTTCAAAGTGATGGTGGCACTGAATTTTTGAACACTAGACTTAGATCTCACTTTGCGGCGAAAGGTGTACATCATCAGGTTTCTTGTCCGTCTACTCCAGAACAAAATGGGCGCGCGGAACGCAAGCATCGCCATGTGGTTGAAATGATCGCCATGTCGTTGAAATGGGTCTCACTATGCTATTTCATTCACCTACCAATTTCTCAATGAGATGATGCGTTCACCACTGCTGCCTACATTATCATTTGTCTGCCTACTCCGGTCTTCCAGGAATAGACACCTTATGGTCTTCTCTTTCACTTGGATCTCATATATGGTAGCTTTCATCCATTTGGTTCCCAGATTTTCCCTTTTGTTCACCAATTTGCTGATCATAAGTTGTTTTCCCGTAGTATTCCGTGCATTTTTATTGGTTACAGTTCACAATATAAGGGTTTTCAGTGTCTCGACCTTTCTACTGGCAAGGTCCATGTTGCTCGCCATGCTCAGTTTGACGAGACGTATTTTCCCTTGCTTTGACCTCAAGAACTGGTTCTTCTTCCATAGAATTGGATGTCTCGGCTTTCATTGATCCAGACTCAGCAACAGCACTACCGGCCACTACGCCAGACTCAGCTCCTCAACAGCCTTGGTCGCATTTTCTCGGCGATGGGCCTTCACGGCCGGCAGCTCTACTAGTCGAGCCAACGTCGGCAGTCGCCAGCCGATCTTTGCCCGTAGCCCATCCTCGGTAACTGGCTCAGCTGGTCGTTTGCCATCATCGGCCAGCCCTGCATCGCCAGCCTATTCTCGGTCGTCTACCTCAGATTTTCCTCTAGCAGACGCCTTGGTTCCTCTGCCACTGTGGTTTTCTCGCATGGTTACTCGGTCTACCACTGGTGTTATTCAGCGACGTGATTACTCGAATATTCATGCTCATGGTCTTCTTGTGGATCTTCTTGCTCAGAATGAGCCGACTGATTATCATACTACACTTCAGGATCCTTCTTGGGTTTCTGCCATGGATGAGGAGATGACAGCTCTTTGCAGTCAGCATACTTGGTATCTTGTTCCACGCCCTTCAGACGTCAACATTGTTGGGTCTAAATGGGTTTATCATATATAGTACAAACCATATGTTTCAGTTGATCGCCATAAGGCGCGTTTGGTAGCTCGGGGTTTCTCTCAGTTTCCCGGTTTTGACTTTGACCATACTCTCAGTCCTGTGGTTAAGGTATCTACAGTCTGGATGGTTCTTGTTATTGCTACTATGCGCGCTTGGTCCATTCATCAGTTGGACGTCAATAATGCTTTTCTCAATGGTGTTCTTGATTCTCCAGTATTTATGGCCCAACCTGTTGGCTATAAGATCTCTTTCATCCGGACTATGGACTATGTTTGTCATCTACGTAAGGCCATTTATGGCTTGAAGCAGGCGCCTAGAGCATGGTTTCAGCATTTCATCTTGGTTTTCGTTGCAGTTCTACTGATACTTTTTTATTTGTGCTATCTCATGGCTCGTCGTTGTTTTATTTGTTGGTATATATTGACGATATCATCTTGACTGGGAATGATTCTACTCTTATCCTGCAGTTCATTGATTGCACTCATCCATAGTTTGCTATCAAGGATTTGAGTGCCTTACACTACTTTCTTGGTCTGGAAGTTACGCCCACTGCCTCGAGGCTTCTTCTAGGTCAAGCGAAGTATGCTCGAGATATTCTTTCTCGGGATGGTATGACAGATGCAGTGCCTATTTCTACTCCATTTCTACCAAATTCTTAGCTTCACAACAGTACGATCCCTTTGTTCAAGAATCTGACTCTGTATCACTCTTTGGTTGGTGCTATCCAGTATCTGACTATCACTAGTCCTGACTTGGCCTTTGCAGTCAACTCTATTAGCCACTATCTTCAGGATCCTCGGGAGGATCATTTTTTGGCTGTCTCTTTAATTCTTCGCTATGTTCGAGGGACTTTGCATTTTGGCCTCAGTTTTTGTGCAGCATCTTCCCCTGAGGTGCTAGGTTATTCCGATGCAGATTGGGCCAGGTGTTTGGAGACTCGTTGTTCTACTTATGGTTATGTTGTCTTCTAGGAGGAAACTTAGTTTATTGGAGTGCGAAGAAATAGCCTACTGTATCCAGGTTCAGCACAGAGTTAGAGTATCGTGCTTTGGATTTCACTGCTTCTGAGGTTATCTGGATGACTCATTTGCTTCGCAATCTTCATGTTACTTTGTCTCGTGCGCCTCTCCTGTGACAACAACAATGCGATCTTCTTGGCTCAGAATCCGGTGGCTTAAAAGCGAGCTAAGAACATTGAAATTGATTATCTTTTTGTACGCGAATTGGTCTCTTCGGGTAAACTCCGTGTTGCTCATGTTCCAACTTCTCTACAGATTGCAGACATCTTCACCAAGAGTCTCTCTCGTCCGTTGTTTGAGTTCTTCAGGTCCAAACTTTGCGTCTGTGAGAATCCGACGCTTGAGGGGGTGTTAGAGTAAATCAGATTACTGATTAGATTATGATGAATATGATTAGAGTTCTCTCCTTATTTTACCTCTATTGTACTCCTCTATATATCCATTCATCAATAATATTATTCCTTACAACAAATCAGTTTATCAGCATTAGGGGTAGGCAAAAAAACCAAAAACCGAATCGAAAACAACATAATCCGAATTCGAATAACATGAACCAAATTTCAAATACGATTTTGGATAACCGAATTGAGTAAACCGGTTCTTGAATATCTATATTAATAAATTAATAGTACAATTTTAAAACTCTAAAATTGTTATGATTGAATTTGTATTGTAGTTGTAGGATTATTATTTTAAAACCTTGAGTTTTGATGATTTAGAAATTAAATTACAGATTTTTATAGAATTTTAAATTAATTTATATATTTTTGATTTTTTAAAATAAATTTCCCATGAATTCGGTTTATTTGGTTTGAAACCGGATTGAAACCGAAAACCTTCGAATTTGGTTTGGATAATTTGGTTTTTTTGGTTATTCGGATTGATTTCGGTTTTTAGTTTTTAGGGGCAAAATCGAATAACTTGAACCGAATAATTCAAAAACTGAATAAACTGACCCTCTGTTTATTCGGCTCGGCCGACACCTCTCTGTTTGTTCTTTCACGGGGATCATCGTTACTATATTTCCTAGTGTATGTCGACGACATCATTCTTACAGGGAACAATTTGACACTCATTCGACAGTTCATCGATCAGACACAATGGGAGTTTGCGATTTAGGACATTAGCGCTCTTCACTACTTTCTTGGCCTGAGGTTTACTTCTTGGTCAAGAAAAGTATGCTCGGGACATATCAGTTGTGGAGGGATGTCTGATGTTGCACCAGTCTCTACACCATTTGTGCCAGGTTCTCAGTTGCACAGTTTGACCAGTCCACCATTTCGGAATCCGACTTTGTAGCATTCTCTAGTTGGTGCTCTTTAGTACCAGACCATCACTCGACCTGATTTGGCTTTCTCGGTCAACACTGTTAGCCAGTATTTTCAGAATCCTAGAGACGATCATTTTGCTGCTGTCACTCGAATTCTGTGGTATGTTTGAGGCACTGTGCATTTTGGTCTTACTTTTCATTCTGCTAGTTCTCCAGAGGTGTTGGGGTACACTTATGGATATGCTGTTTTTCTTGGTGGGAACCTTGTTTCCTGTAGTGCCAAGAAACAGCCCACAGTTTCTCGTTCCAGCATTGAGTCTGAGTATCGTGCTCTTGCCAACACTGTTTCAGAGGTTTTTTTAGCTTACTCATTTGCTTCGGGATGTTCGAGCTCCATTTTCTGAATCTCCGACACTATTATGCGACAATAACAGTGCCATTTTCTTGGCTCAGAATCCAGTTGCTCACAAGCAGGCAAAACATATTGACATCGACTATCACTTTATTTGAGAGTTGGTTGCTTTAGGGAAACTGCGAGTTGCTCATGTTTCTACTTCATTTCAGATTGTGGACATCTTCACCAATGGTCTTTCTCGTCCGTTGTTCGAGTTCTTCAGATCCAAGCTTTGCGTCGGCGAGCATCTGACACTTAACTTGAAGGGGGTGTTAGAATAAGTCAATGTGATGATTAGATTAGATTCAAGTCAATGTGATGATTAGCTTAGCTTAGCTTAGATTCAAGTCAGTGTGATGATTAGCTTAGCTTAGCTTAGATTTATGTTTATGTTGTTGACTAGGCTAGAGTTATTTTAGTCATAGTCTATCTCTTTGTACTCTATATATTCCATTCAGTATTATCAGAATCATTACAGAAAATTATTCTTTCACCCTAGTTATTCAAATGGATGGAGTTTTCTACTCCATTGAACCTCAATAGATTGAACGGTAGTATTTCCAAGTTTAGTCATATAATATGATGTATACACGTAATTAATTCCTTATACGTAATCTTTTTAAAAAAACAATACAAAATGTATACTCCCTTTGGTCCTCTTTATATGACTCACTTTCAAATGACATATTTTTTATCAAAAAGTTAAAGGAGTGGTGTGAGTTAAATTGAGAGTGTAAAACGTAAAATGGGTTGATGAAAACATTTTAGGATTTACCAAAAGGGGAAAGAGACATAAATAAAAAATCATATTAAAATGAAAAGTAGGACAATATTAGAGTACCGGAGGGAGTACAATGTTCTTGCTCCTTTGATATATTCCTTCACATTTCCCCCCTGTAAATGCATCTAAAATAAAGAGAAAAATGCATATATAACCCTATATAATTGATGAAAGTGCAGATATAATCCTGCGAAATGAAAGTGCAGATATAACCCTGCGATAATTGAAAGTGCAAATATAACCCTGGTCAGTCAATGCCGGAATAATGGCTTTAGGATTATATTTGCACATATGTATAATAGTTAGGGTTATATTTGCACATATGTATAATAATTAGTATTATATTTACATTAAAAAAAATTTAGAATTATATTTACACTTTCTCTAACATATAGGGTTATATTTGCCTATTACCCTAAAATTAATTAACTAATACTCGCAAGTAACTTTCTTCGGCGTGCCTTTATGAAAGTGGCACGCTGAAATATGCACTCGATTTTGAACTCATTTTTCTCGTCTCACTTTCAATTTATAGATTTTGTAGTACAAAGCCCAAACAATTCATCATTTCTTCTGTGCTTTTTTTCTCTTTTCCACCTCATAGTTTCCTTTTATTCGGCATTAATGTAAAACAATGATGGAACCTTTCATTACTTTGACAAATGCTAAGAAATGCATAGGGATTAGCAAAGACCAAAATTTCTTTCAATCCTGATTTCGACAAAACAAATACTACGTGGGTCCTCAATTGCAAATTGATTGAATCTAGACGAGACAAATTATTGGATATTGGACATTATTAGCTTAAATACCTGAAAATTCCCAGCTCACTATGAATTTAGGTTATTAATGTGCCAAGAAGAGGCATTAAAGTTTAGTAGTGAGTTAGTTAATCAGTGACAGCTGATTAGAGTACATTAGTATAATTTATTTGGTTAAAATATACCTTTCTTAAAGTAAAAAATGATAATCATAACGATAAATATAAATTCACACCACTAGAGTCTACTTTTGAAATATGTATTTATCTTTTTAAATAAGAAATAGTATTTAATTTGACGTTGCTAATATATTTATGGCAAAGTTTTGGGAAATACCGATGAGTTTAATTAGAATTATAAAAGGTAAAATATCTTAGTTGCAATATTAAATATTTATTATGCAACATGTAGTAGTTATAAAGCTTATAACCCGATTATGCAGCCCCGAATATTTTATCTTCATTTCTTCTAATTTGCACTTTAAACATTGATCTTTCCATAACTTATGGAAAGACCTTCTTTCAAGAGACGGCCTCTATATTTATACATTCTAATTAATTAGATGTTTACATTATGGGTCTGTCTCTTGAAAGACGGTCTTTCCATAAATTATGGAAAAACTAAGTTTTAAATTACAAATTAGAAGAAATCAAGATAAAATTTTTGGGTTGCTTTAATCAGGTCATAACTTATAACTACTATATGTTGCATATAACTTTTTTAATATTGCAACTAAAATATTTTCCCTTTTCATAATTCTAATTCAACGCCGTCTTTCCATACGCCTATGGAAAGATGGTCTTTCCCAAGACTTTACCTTACATTATTACTATAATTTTGAGCATATTTTAAAAAAATAAGCACATAATCACTCCGTCCCACAACTATTGGTCACTTTTTCTATTTTAGTCTGCCCCACAAGTTTTGGCAACTTTTGAAACCTACATATTTGAATAAAAATGAGTGGCCATTTAATAGAGATATAGTTGATTTAGAAATGGGATAAGAAATGAATATTCTTTCTAATTGGTTTTGTATATATCATGTTCCATATTTGTTTAGGTATACCTTTGGTACTCACTAAATATTTCAATACACACAACTATGATCTTTTGTGGTTTTACATTCTATCATGGTACAGTATCAGACAAATTTCTCTAAAACTCCTGGACCTTTCTCTTTCATTTTTCCTATATTTCCAATCCTTCGTTGCTATCTTCTTCCTCACACTAACGTCGACTGGCAATTACAAGTTTGTTATGTGATTGGTCCGTTATGTCTCTCTGTTAGTGCTGTAGTTTTGTTCGTTGTTTTTACATTAAAAAAAAATTAATCCTCCAACCTGTCATCGTTGCCGGCCGTCGCCACCACCGCCGTCTTCCGTTGCCTAACGCCGCTCCTAGTCACCGCCGATCGTCGTCGGTTTGTTTCTCTGGTCTGCAGCCCATTGCCGCTCCCAGTTTCTTGCCCTTTGTTGTTGTACCAAGTCTCCTTCAAGGTCTCCGTTTCAGATTGGTCTCCGTTCCTAACTTCACCAGTTCTCGTCGCCGGTCACAAGATCTCGCTGCGTCTTCGCGATAGAAATTTGCTGTCCCCGCAGAAGATTTGTCATCACCGACGCTGTTCTCAGCTCAAAAGGACAAGGAGCTCCTGAGATTCACGTGCCCGCCCATCGGTCTTTCCACAGCACGTCTTCGCGATCGAAATTTGCCGCCGGTCACCATCGAAGCAACCTACAGTTTCTCGTTCTAGTTCAGAATCATAATACCGTGCTATGGCAAATATTGTTGCGGAGTTGGGTGGTTGATGAATCTTCTACGGGATTTACGTGTATCGACTCATGTGCCTCCTGTTTTGCTGTGTGATAACAATAGTGCTTTCTACCTGGCTCAGAATCCAGTTTCGCATAAGAGAGTCAATCACATTGATATTGACAATCATTTTGTGCATGAGATGGTGTCTTCTGGCAAGTTTAAAGTTGGTCATGTTCCTACGGACTTGCAGCTTGCTAACATCTTTACAAAGAGGTTACCCCTGTCCTCAGTTTGAGTTCTTACATTCCAAGTTTTGGCTGCGACCAGTCTTACGCTTCGCTTGAGGGGGTAATAGAGATATAATTGATTTAGAATTAGGATAAGAAGAGAATACCCTTTATGATTGATTTTGTATATATCATGTTCCATATTTATTTAGCCATACCATATATAATCACTATATATGCCAATGCACACTCCATCTCTTAGACGGTTAGACCGAAAGGTGATTAGGAAACATAATTGCAGTTTTAGGAAACCGAGGATTACATGAAGACTTTGTTAATTTTTGGCACCGAACCAAAGGTGCGCCACAGAAAGGAGAGTGATTGTTTTTGGGTTTGGCTCCACGAGAAAGGAGCCGGTGATTGCTTAGATTAAAGCCTTAAAGACAAAATAAAACCCACAAAAGTATGCCACGAAACCAAGATTAAATTTTAAACTACTAACTTTATTTTATTTCTATACATATTCGGTATTCCCGCACATTTCTATACTAATCTATAATCCGAAATGAATCTAAACGTAATCACTAATCATGTGTACTTTACTAAATCAGTCAACAGCATGTCCCTAAATATACTGCCATTAATGCTCCCCCACCTAAAGGCAAAGGCAGATATTATTGATAATTGACCTAGAATCAACAGGTTAACAGATTTTAGCACCCCATTACTCGCCCTATTGTACACGTACTCTGTTTCCATTGAAATAATAGAGGCGGAGACACACAAAAATAAAATTAGAGAAATGTATTCTGATTGGCCGGATCTGCAGAAAACACATACTAATTGTATCATGTGATTTAACTTGAGTTATTGGTGATCAAGCATAAATTCAAAATAATTAATAAAATATCACATAGTTTATGCTAGAATGGACGTAGTACAAGATTTTTGAAGTCAATGCTCACTTAATCTCATCGGTGGTCAAACGTAACTTGCGAAATTTGACGAAAAAATTGTATAGTTTATGCTGGAACAGGGATAGTACAAGATTACCGAATCTGATACTTATCCCAGTCCACCTTCCTCTCCGCCAAGTGTGTGTGCGTGAGCATATGAGAATTGGGCAATTACATTTTAGTGTTCCAATGAATCGTTTAACATGGTCCAGAACAAGAGCGCTATACAAGTACACTTTGCAAATTTACAACTAAAGGTCATTCGAGGAAGTGGCAGTTAAGCACTTCATATGGCAATTTAGAGACGTTGACATATATTGATTTCATTCACAACTGTTTTTACCAGAATTAAAGTCAGGACAGAAAAAGGATTGAGTAATAGCCAAAAATTCAGTACCAAATGTTGCTCCATTGAATACTAGGACATCCTAAGCATGTGGAAGAATTAAAGAAGTTCCATTCTCGGCCAAGAAAGTAGCTCAACTACAAGGATCTATCTTCTCTGTCCATTTCCTTGTTTCAGAAAGTAGATAGGTAACTTTAAGACTGCATACAACCTATACATTATACACATTCACGAATTAATCTGCAACAATCATTCACAGTAACTTCCAACAGAGAATACATGTCAACTTGTTAACATCGTAGAAGGTAATCTGATCTCAACATAAGTTTCTACAAACACAGAAGAGATAGTGCTATAAATGCATCCAAGTTTGCAGATGAAGAGGTAAGAAATCAATAAAAGCTCAGCCAAGCTATAAAGATGAGTTCAGAACATAGCATAAATTACATGATTTTGTCATCTTTCATGGATATTAATCAACCTGGATGAATAAATATTTAGCACGCGTGCAAAAGTGGTCTAGGCTAGACAACCCATGTCATAGACTGTGGACAGACTTAATGGCACAGCAGAAATAGTGCTATAAATATATCCAATATTGCAGATGAAGAGGTAAGAAATCAATAAGAGATATTCCATGAGTTGGGAAAATGACATAATCTTGATATCTTTCATGATTTTCGATCAGCCTGGATGGATAAATATGAGCACGAGTATGCAAGTGGTCTGAGCTAGAAACCTATGTCATAGATTGTACTCAGCTATAATCTAACATATTGGTCCAGTAAGTTGTTTAATAGTGGAATGCAAAGTTTTTATAGATGGGATGAGGCTACTGAGAGGTACAATAACATGAAAGAAGAAAGTATTAATCACAGCATGTGCATGAGAGGAGATATTAATATCCTTATAGTTATATAAGCTGCATTTCACTTCACAAGATTTAATAAGCAGATGAATGTCAATATCAAGACTAGACAGGACAAGAAAAAGATTTGCTCTGTACAACTTGGATCATTTTCTACATAGTGTGACGAGGAGGAAGGTTTCTCAAATCCGGGTATTATTACGTTAAGCAGCTGGTTACTTTCTTGCTGTTCCAAGATATTTGCAGGCACCGGTAAATCACAGATAAGTGGACGGCTAAAGATATACACATATAAGGGCCTTCTCTATAGGAAATTACATATAGGATAATGAGGTATGAACAAGAGAGACAAGCAAGCCATCCAGGATTAGTTTAGAGTATACATTATAAGCCAAACTTCCATTAGTAGCCACAATATTAGTTGTTGTACCTCATGTAGCATGTGATTCTACAAGTTAATTAGTAGTTACTAGTACACTCCAAGGATGGTCCTTCAAAGCTAGCTAAAAATTTTTACATAGCAACCTTATTGCTGTAAACCCTTTCATCTTCGCTATCTACAAATTTGCTTGAAGCAGCAATTACCATTTGTGGGAGGGTTTTAAAGTTATGCTTTACACCTCACTAAAGCTGAATGGCCAAGCGACGTGGCTAGACTTTTGATTAATTGTTGAAGGCCATATATGAATAGCAATAAACTTTACTAAATGAACCTGATCAGATCAGACAATTGTGTTAGGCAATCAGCAACATCCTCACTGAGTATATACCCTTCGTCCTACATTAAGAGTCTTGTTTCTATTAGATTAAAAAATGTATAGAACAAAAGCATTTTATGTGGAACAGAGGGAGTACTAGAGCATTTCAAAGATTCCCCAGAGAGCAGTTTAACTCTGTTCAGCACATATCCAAGGATACTTACTAAGCTTAAAAAAAAATCATAAGAAGGTTGTTTTTATGTAACTACTGCGATACAAAATAAGCCAAGTGCCCCTAGCATGGTAGGATGATCTTAATGCACAGAGAGAAGATTGAGAAACAGCATTTCTTAATTGATCACTTCAATGTGAATGAAATTATATTTTAAAAAAAGGCAGAGGCTGAAGCACAGTTAATTAGACATTGCCAAACCAGATACCGTGTGTAATGCCTACAAGAAAAGTAAACTAATTCCCATTCCCATTCTTAAGCTGTTCATTTTGTAGGTATTTCAGCACTCCATAGCTCACTGTTCCAGCTACAAACAACCCAACTGTGGGAGTGAAAGTTGGGTACAGATATTTCGTAAAAAACTGATCCCACTCTTCAGGAAGAAAACCTGAAAACAGCACAAACCAATCAATATCACTTTCAAATCAGCTGTACAAAAACAAAATTTCAACTTCTTCAAGTAGAAATCCTTTAGAGCGGCTCCAATTTAAAACCAATCGATACTAAGTGGAGTTGTCCGTGATGTTATACACTATGTCACTCATTTAATCTCCAAGGGTGAGATAGTTTCAACACATCCCTCAAAAGCAACATAAAGATATGTCCACAAATAAATAGGGATCAGACATCATGCCAATAGATGGTCATCGAACATCAATATGTCCATTAACACCAAGTATAAATCTTTTACTTCTGTTTGTTTGCATGGAATCCGGATATAAAAATGGGATAAACTGATTAAGGCTGCTAACTAAAATTCTACCACAGGCACCCTTGATTCCATTTCAATACATCGAACTCACTAGGTATTCCAATGTAAAATCAATTGGTACTACGTGTAGTTGCACACAATCTAATAGAATCATGAGCTTCTATCGTAAAACCAATTGGTACTATGAAGAGATGACCCATAATCGTGACAAAATGGGGGTAACGGGCCAACCTTGGGCTCTGATACCATAATAGAATCATGGTACTACATAGAGGTGACTAATGATCTTATACATTGAGTTATATGACCGTAAACCACCAGGACTAAATCTAACACAATCTTATATGTTGTGATGTGGGATAATTTAACATTTACTGATGTTAAGGACAAGAAATCTGCTTTCCCCAAGAACAGTAAGACACAATTGCATTTCAATTCATACCAATTTCCTATAACAAACTACTATTCATGTAATCAGTAGAATGAATCGGAACTATCACCTGAGGCTGAAAGAATAAGGCCCTGAGTAAGAATGACTGCGCCTAGGCCTAACCAAGCAAGAATGAAAGCACTCTCATTTTGTGACGGTTCCTCTTCATTAACCTCATTAGTTTTTGCAGCAAAACTGGGTTTCTCCAAAGGCTTTATTCTACGAATTGTTGAGGCCCTTTCTTTTTTGCCCTTTTGTTGTTTCTTCTTCGATGGCGTCGGTACAGGGGCCGGTTTCGCGGAGGCCGAGGACCCGAAACCCAATCCGGAAGACGGGTTCTGTTGTTTCCCTGGCGGCGGTGGGGCAACGGCTGTGGAGTCGGCGGGTTTAGGGGCCTCCGAGGATTTTGAGGTTGAAGAAGATGTGTCCTGAGATTTGACTGCGAAATATTTAAGATTTGGGTATGCAGGAAGATGGTGGGACGGTTGATAGAGAGGAGTACGGTGGTGTTTCTTGGTGGCGAGAGATGTTGCGGGTGATCGGAGTATTAGCGCCATTTTCAGCTTACATTGTTTATCTTCATTATCCGGTTCTTTAACGGCTGTTTCCTAAATTTCCAAAATAAACAATATAATAAGAGTCTGTCTCTTGAAAGACGGTATTTCCATAAGTTATGGAAAGACCAAAGTTTAAAGTGTAAATTAGAAGAAATTAAGATAAAATTTTTGGATTGCATAAACCGGGTTATAAATTTTATAACTATTACATGTTTCATATTAAAACTTTAATATTGCAACTAAGACCTTTTACCTTTTATTATTCTAATCAAACCTCGTCTTTCCATAAGTCTATGGAAAGACCGTCTTTCCCAAGACTTTTCCATATACTAATGAAAGAGAATGAATTACATCAAAAGACAGGTATAAAAGAGGAAGTGTTGGGAGAGACGGTTTATGGAAAGACGGGTGAATTATAATAGTAAAATGTAAATGATTTTAGTTGAAATATTAAAATTTAGTATGCACCGTGCAGTAGTTTTAAATTTTACAACTCGGTTCATGCAGTCCTAAAATTTTATCTTCATTTCTTCTAATTTGCACTTTAAACCTTAGTTTTTTCATAAGCCTTGGAAATACCATCTTTCAAGAGACGAAATCGGTTTTAAATGCATAGCATCTCTCACCGTGTGTTATTTAAGGAAAAATTGGGGCTCGCTCTGGTCATGATATCGCCTCTCTTTTAAATGACACAAATTTTTTTTTTTAAAAGTAAAATGAGGTATATAGGTTGAATTTGGATAATAAAAAGTAAAATTTTTTTTATTAAAAAACCACCGTAGTGGGGGGTATATAATGCTCCCCGAACCCAAGATAAACTCCATAAAGGAGGCAATTTGTGACAGAGATCTAAAGATATGACTGACTATACTATCTCTGTGACTAAAACTCCACGCAGGGAGGCAATATGAGAAATCTCCACGCAGGGAGGCAAAAAGCAAACCTAAAACCTAAAACTTGAAAAACAGGGATAAATATCTTGGTCGTAGCCAGCAGAATTCGACCGCATACTAGCTACAATACTGAAAATGACGTCCCCAACAGTATGATCACTACCTAGAAAAGTCTCATTCCTCGCTAAAAGCTAATCGTCCTCGCTCTGCCAGATTAGACACTGTGTGGCTCCCTATGACAGTAAGAGACTTTCCCAGATCGTAAACACACTATCAGAACGCCGGTGAGCTGCCCACCCGCATCAAGCAGTGGTGTCAAAAAACACCTCAACCTGTACGGACTACAAATCTAATTCAGACAGAGTCGCCAATGGGAGAGTCAATACTTCCATTGACTTGGATTTCTCCTGTCTATCTATTGAATCAAATCGGAAGCCAGCATAGTTTTTCCAATCTCGGATCGGAAAAATTATGGTGGCGGACAACAGACGAATCCAGTACTATATCAAAAACCTAACGTCATAGCACGTACCCCATACTCTAAAAACAGAATCCGAATACCTTAAACTAAAATAGAAAAACATAGCACTAATATTCTAAAAAGGCACAAAAATAAAAAGTAATTGGGTGAATGGAAACAATCTTCGATCTGCCAAAAGAGAAAAATTCCAATATAAAAGATGATCCCAAAATAAAAGGACTATCAATAGAAAATAAACCAGAGAGAGTATAAAATATAAAAATTAGATAGAATTGATGTTTGTGGAGGCATAGAAAAAATTAGGCATGATTCTATTTCATTGAAGATTCCTCTGTTGGGTTTCGGGTTTCCTCCCTAATTCTAGAACTCTTCATTGATGATAGAGAAAGAATATAGACTGCCTCTTATAAGCTTCCAAACATTTATTATAATTGTTGGAGAGATGGAAGAGAATTCTAACACATGACTGGTTCACCTATAAATAGAGGTGTTGAGAATAGTTCATCATTCAATTACATCTACTCCTATCCATAGTCACTTTCATTCCTTCTTGTATGAGAGATCCACTCTTAGAGTGAGGAGTTAGAAAGAAGTCTTCATTATAATCATGTTCGTGAGTGTTCCACCATAGTGTGAGTATCCTTATAGTTCATCCTACTTGGGTGAGATATTTGTAATCTACTATAACCTTTTATAGTGAAAGATTTGGACTACATTGTCCCACAATTTTTTCCCAATTTAGATTTTCCGCATTACCATATTTAATCCCTTTTCATTTGTCATCTTGATCATACAAACAGGGAAATCAATTTTTCCCAACATCCTCTAATAAATTATGAATTTCATCTCGTTCCATATGACTGTTAGATTATTATCGGTGATATCTTCTGAGATGTTGGATTTGTCGAGTTTTGTCTTGATAACCGCGCATCATATTTTACTCTCGTGCTATAATACAATTGCCATTTCTTTTCTTTATCTATTTTTGCAATAGGTTTTGGCCCCCAATAATTGATCCCCAACTAACGAAGGGATGATTTTTTTTGAAGCAAAGAGTCAGATCCTTATATTATCATCATCAGGTGTTAGTGGACGTGACCACCACCTATTTCATGACGAGCCAAGTTATGGGCATTCATTACAACCATTCTTGGGACCTCCATTATATGTATTCTAGTGAATGCCATTGCTAACATTATTATACTTATAATTAGTCCCTGTAATCCTGGTGGTACGTTTGGGAAGTTGTTGATTTGGTTCAGAGTCATCTCACAGCCCGTCCATAGACAAATGTGTGTTGTTTCTCAGTTCCTTGCATCCACCATTGCTTCGTGGATTGCGATAAGTTCAGCTTGGACACCAGATAACACTTGGATGTTCCGCGCTCCATGCCACTAGTTTCCCCCTTCCTGCCATGTCACCCACCATGGAGCTGCTGCCTTGCCGTCCCGAACTCTGACGGTTGCATCTATTTCAATGCATGTCCAACTGGTATATACAAGGTCTAGGTGACTTCCTTGTGAGAGCCATAACAGCTGTATCTCACCAACTTTTGTTTTTGTAGGTTCCATCAGTTGTAATTGAAGGGTCGCTTGTTCCATGAGGAACTGATTGGAGTTGGGATCCGCTAAAGAGCTTGTATCATGGTTTTTTTTCCTTCTGCTTGCATATCATTGATGATGGCTTGGACTATATCAACTGTTACTTGTTGTTGCTCAATTGTGATTTTGTTCCTGACACACCAGATTGCCCATATAATGATGCATGTGAGGTTAATGTTTTCGCCTTCTGGTGCTATCTTGAACCAATATGTAAGCCAGATTTTAAGTTAAATTGGGTTCCCCAGCTGAAAATCAAACCTCAATCTTGACATTCTCCAGATTTTTCTTGCGAATTCACACTCGAGTATCATATGCATTGGTGTTTCCCTTCCGGAGTGACGCATTTGGCAGATAGACGTGACCTCCATGTTTCTCTTCCTCAAGGCAGCTCCTGTTGGTGCCGCATTCTGGGCTAGTCTCCAAACCAAAAACTTAACTTGCTATGGGACTTTAGAGTTCCACAGCCTCTTCCATAGATGTTTATCAGGTTCCTTATTTTCCAATCGACGTTGAACCTGAAGGTTTGTGTCTATCTTGAGTTCCATGACTCATGGTAACCACTTTTGATTGTATATTTTCCAAGCCAATCTTTATCTCAATATTAGAAATCCTTATGTCCGAGAGGTTGTAAGGATAAGTGAATACCTGCAATCTCGTTGAGTATTTCTTGACTGAAGAATAGTCTGAGTAGTGGCATGCGCCATTGTTTGACATTATCAATGAGATCGCTCACTTTGAATTCGAGTTGTGGTAGCAGTTGTCTGTCGTACCTTATTAGATTTTTGTGGTTTGGGATCCACTCGTCCTGGATATCTATTCTGTGACCATCGACCACCTGCCATTTGAAGCCGGTCTTGAGTAGATCTCTACCCCATATGATTCCCCTCCATCCCCACGTTGCGCCTTGCTTGAGTTTGACCGTCTGGAAGTCTTCGTTCCTGCAGTACTTATTTAGGAATAACTTAGAGAAAAGGGATTGTTTGTCACTGACTAGCTTCCACGCTAGCTTTCCTAGGAGAGCCTGGTTCATTTGTTCTGTGGATCGCATCCCTAGTCCTCCTTGCAGTTTTGAGTGGCAGATTGATTCCCAGGACTTCCACTGAATCCCCTTCCCATTCGTGCCCCATGCCCAGAAGAATCTGGCTAGGTGGCTATCAATTTTTTTTGCAACAGTTGATGGTATTCAGAATATGCTGAGTGTGTATTGAATTGTTGATGCTAGGACATGTTTGCTAACACCCGCGGGTGTACCCGGACGGTAGTGGGTTGAGTACCCCAGGGAGAGATCCCGGTTTCGAAGCTCGGTAGCGCTCCGTGTGGGAGTGACCTCAGCAAAGCGTCAACAGTGGGTCCCGTGAGGGGCCTGCTGCCGTGGGTCCCCTTCGGGTGGCGACCAGCGGTGTGTCCTCCGGAGGGAGGAGTTTGACGTGGCGGTGGGGCCCCCTGGAGGTTGCGACGAGTACGGTTCCGCTCAATGGCCATGACGTCCGGATACCGTGACTTACCCCCTCGACAGTGCCTGTGGTGTCGGGGACATGTTTGCTAATGGTGACTCTACCTATGCCGAAGGGATGATAAAGGAGCATTGCTTTTAACATGGGTGCTCTTGGATGGTCTTTTGCCTTTTAGCAATTTTGCTGTGGCCAGTGTCCGATTTCTCATTAACTTGTAGACTTGTTTCTCCAACCTTGACAGATTAATAACAAATGGCCCAATTGAGAAAGTAATATTCAAAACATTAAATGAGAAATTACGCAAAATGTAACCGAACAAGCGCCAATAGCCGCCGTCGTGTTTCATTCTCCGCCTCGTTTTCGCACATTTGTTTCTCTCTCAATATCCCAGCTTCTCCTCCGAACCACACTTTCCCCATCATGTGAAAATCATGGCCCCGCTCCATTCCTCTCTCACGCAGACACACACTATCTAGTAACTACCTCCGCATAAAACCTTTCCGATTTTCGTCTTTGATGGATTTCAGCTGCATTTACCTCTCAAATCAAATTCAAGTATGGCGCTCCTCACTTTCCCGCGCTGCTTCGATGACAAACTGCTCGGTAAACAGAACCACTACACTTCACTTGCGTCTCGCGAGCGGCGCGGCGTGCTTTCCTGTGCATCCTCCGCCGTGAAGTTCCAGATGCCGGCACGAGCGAAAATGCGGTTGGAATCAGGCGCGACGGAGAGCGGCAAAGGTGCGGCGATTCTCTGGTACAAGCACGATCTTCGCGTTGAGGATCACCCTGGCCTTGTTGCTGCCTCCGAGCACCCGGAGCTACTTCCTCTCTACGTATTTGATCGGCGGATTGTTTCTCGTACGTGTTTTCTTTCATTCAGTGCTGTGTATTGATTTTTTAATTTATATTTTACCAACGATTGAGCTTGTAAAATTACGAGTGCTGGAGCGATTACTGCCTAGGCGAATAGGTTTAATTCTAGCGGTAAAATGCAATTGAATGTCTAATTTGTTACGACCTTTTCTAGATTTTGAAGTAAAAGCACGGTTGTAGTCCAACATATCCAGTACGATTATTTCCGGTAAAACATACAGAGGCTTTTAGCTAGACATATATGAGTAAGATATACGGCGTTAGGATCATATTTCATGAATAACCTCGCAAGTCGCAACCTATGATCAGTGGGATAATTTTAAGATTCTTATGGTGTTGACGCTAATTAGGTTGGTGGTTTGGTTTTAGATGGAGATTATTTTGTTTCCATGCATGTCGCTCAAGGTATACAAAAATCTGGTTAAAACACAACATCATGAAATTTACTGTATCATTCTGTCGCTCCAGTTGTCTCAAACTGGATATGATGGCGAGATATGATCCATGCAATACAATACAGCTGACATCACGTAGGTTGATAAAGGCTTAGTTGTATTCTGTCACTATACTGTAAGCTTGCATTGTCAAACAGAGTCCAAATGATTATTGCTAACCGTAGATAGCTCATACCTGTTCTGATGTGAGTGTGGTTGTATCAGGCCTTTCTGATGAATTGCTCGAGCTTCTCATTTTCGCTCTGGAGGATTTGAGGAAGTCGCTCAAGGGTAGAGGGTCTAACTTGATGATTAGGTTTGGGGATGCTGAGGATGTCTTTGCAGAACTTGTCAATGAGGTTATTTCATTTCCAATCTGCTTATTCTGATGCTTAGCAGGCCACGAGTTGGAGAAACTGAAGGACCGTTCAACTCATTTTGTTGAATTCATCAATGAGGATTGGAACAGGTAAAGCCGGCGAGTATATATGCTGAAGAAGAGGTGGAGTATCATTTATGCCTTATGTTAGATGCAGTGCACAAGAAGGTTACTACAACTACAACATCTTCTGATGAGAGTAACCGTAGAATGGTGGTGTGGAATTCTCCGTTGTATGATATTGAGGTAGTACCTACGCAGTGGTCTTTTCTATTTTTGGTTTGAATTTTTTACTTTTGGATGATGCTTTCCTGATTATTGGTTTTTTGATCTTAACTTTAGAGCTTGGAGGATCTACCTACATCATATGATGACTTCCAAAAACTAACATTACCTGTTCTCTCACCTGTTTCTCCAAGCAAATTACCTGTATCTGCAATGGATCTTAATTGGGGTGAATTCAGAACTTCTAACTTTTTCATCTTCTGTTGGCAGAAATTAGAACAAAAGTTTAAGGCTAGTTTTTTTTTCATTTCTTCAATGGCAATGGAAATCACAATTAGATTGTTTATAAATCAGGTGATTTACCAGCTCTGGATGATTTGAGGAAGTTTGTGGGGATATCAGATCGTAAGTGGGCAACAAATGTGATGGCAAGTGTGCTACAGAAAGACCGGTTTCTGAGTAATAGTACCGCACCTGGAGGTGCCAAACTGCCATTAGCAGAGAGAGCAGAAAATGAAAGCAGCAGGGTAACAGAACAGAAGAGACCAGAAAGATCAGCTTTTATTACACAACAAAGGACTTTAGTCGCGGGGGGGACGAGTGCTGTGTTGAATGCCTTGGCTGCATATTTGCGGTATCTGGAGGGTACTGCTCGAGCAGACTATCAGGAGTAAGTACTAGCAACTTCTGTACAGGAATGGCTGCAGAGAGTTCTTTTTCCTAGGAATTTGTAATTCTCTCTCAGCTTTTATTCAGGTCAGAAAAGTAGGTCCCCACCTTTAGGAATCTTATTGCACCTCATCTTTTATCCTGATGACTGGAATCTTATTGCACCTCATCCACCGCACATAATGTGCTGTAGCAGCCTCTCTTCATCTTGTTCTTGTTTGGGGTTGTTTCAACTATGAAATCTGCCAGGGTGGTTTTGGTTTTCAACCTACTTAATAGGAACTTTCTAAAGTTATGCTGCACTTTGCATTAGCTAGGAACTCCAATAGTTGGTTTGTCTCTTCAGATTTGGCTTGCTGCTCCAGTTTTGGAATATGTGAGCCATGTGACTTAATATCTCTTTAATTTTGCTTACCTTTGTTGCAGAGTACATGTAAAACTGCGAGAGGCAGAAAGTAGAGAAGGGGCTTCCTTTAATACTCTTTTTGGACCTGCCCTTCGATTTGGGATCATATCTAGAAGAAGAGTGTATTATGAGGCAATCAAATATGAGAAAGAACGAAATGGCGGGTTTTTATCTCCTTTTGGGTATTCAGGAGCCACTATTTCTGCGGCAATCCATTCTATTGTCTCAATGGAGGTATACCTATTTAAGTCATGTTACTAATACTAGTTTGTTTCTTCTTCAAATGATATCACTTAGCTTATGCTACTTACTGTATGGTGACCTTTTGCGTTCCATGCTAGTGGTATTGGCTTCTGGCTTTAAAAAGTCAAACTGCTGGAGGAGCTTACTCTTCTAGGATATGGAGGTGGAAAGGCTATTTAATCCATGTAAGTGGTTAAAACTGCTTTAACTTCTAATGAAATCTCACGCATCAAAAATCATTTGTTCACTGATTGAAAGATAATGTTATAATTGACTCCTGTTGTTTTTCCTTTCCCAGTATACTGCTTCTGGTCAGGGAGGTCCTGCTTTTCTACTTGTACATGGCTTTGGTGCATTTTTGGAACATTTCCGTGACAATATAAATCAAGTAGCTGAAGGTGGAAATCGAGTTTGGGCTATTACACTCCTGGGCTTTGGCAAATCAGAAAAGCCAAATATGATTTACACTGAAATCATGTGGGCAGAGCTGATCAGAGATTTCATCATTGAAGTAATTGGCGAACCAGTGCACCTTGTTGGAAACTCAATTGGTGGTATGTAAAGAAATCCGCAAAGTGATACCTATGGCAGAAAAGGAAAAGGGAAGGAGTAATAATCTTTTGTTGTGTTTGAATTTGTCTCTTTTGCCAGGTTACTTTGTTGCTATTGCTGCTAAGCTTTGGCCATCTTTGGCCAAGTCCGTGGTCCTTGTAAACAGTGCTGGCAAAGTCATTCCTAAATACTCAGCTGTCCAACTTTCAGAAGTAAGAATTTTTTTTGGTTGGTCTTTTCAAATTCCATCCTCTGTCTGGCTAGTTTTTTATTTGGTTCCACCCAAGACAGTTGTGGGAGGAGCAAAGGGAAATGAATGAATCCCCAAATCCTTAAGGTTTACCCAGTTTGATTACTATTTCAGAATAGGAAAACTTCTGGTGCTTCATGGTTGGGTGCTAGACTCCTTTTGCTATACTTGAGGTTGAATATCTGGAGCACGGTGAAGAGCTTCTATCCTGCAGTAAGTGTAGCATTCTCTTGTTATTACTTCCCTATTACTTTGATGAACTTATATTGATCATCAATCATGCTTTTGCAGAAAGGGGAGCGAGCTGATGATTGGCTTATTAATGAGATGCTCAGAGCTGTATCCTCCATTAGGAAATTCAGGCTTTTAAATAATTTTCTTTTCTTTTCTTTTCTTTTGGGGTACTTTTGCTGAAAAGTTCAACCATATGACTGCTAAAGCCGCCTTAATGAGGAATGTAGTCTCATGATCCCGGAGTTGTGGTTGTGCTGGAGTCGATCTTCAGCTTCGATCTTTCACTTCCTCTTAATTATCTATTGGAAGGGTACGAGGGGAATGTCCTTGTAATACAGGTCTTAGTGCTTTTAGCTTCGATTTAATATCCTTTTGACTTGGTAATGTTACTTTTCTCTAAATGCTACGCTATTATGCTCTTTCCAGGGCATGAGAGACCCACTATCCAACTCGCGGTCTAAGTTAGATGCACTGAGAGAGAATTGTAAAGGAATAGCTATCAGAGAACTCGATGCAGGTTAGTTTGAGTACTCCCTTGATTTGAGGGATGCTCTCGCTTGATCTTTTCACATTTTTAAGCATTAATATCATGGCGCTTTTTTGGACTCAGGCCATAGCCCCCATGATGAGCTACCAGCCGAATTCAATTCTATTCTAAAGGAGTGGGTACTGTCTGTTGAAAGCCAGGTTGTTTCTGGTTCTGGTGGATTAACAAGGTAACATCTAGTTCTAATTAACATTGCAAGCATGAATTCTGGATCACGAAGGGAATGTAACCTTTTCTTTTGGAGGAAAAAAAAGAACGTGTTTCTCAAATTTTAGGAGGTTCTCAAATTCAGACATTACAAAATTTGTGCGGTCAAAGATTGAAATGAAGGGTATATGAGTAGTTTTTTACTAGGGATCAAATGTGACCATTTTCATCTGAATTATCTAGAATTATCATCTCGGAATATACTAGTATGTGTACTTACAGGACGAGAATTGAAAACGAGTGTTTTGAAAATTAAACGTGGCGAGTTTAATTCAATTTCACTAACGTCTATAAGCATATCCTAATCAATCCTTAATTTATCATCATCGAGACAATTTAAAAAATATTGAATATAGTACAATAATTAAATTTCTGACATATCTGGTTTAATTTTCGTTCTGGGCAGTTTCTTCCTTGTTTGGCATTTAACGTAATCTCATCTTGAATATTTAACGTAATCTCATCTTGAATGTTTGCGCTTTAACTTGACGTCTCAATGTGGAAGTTGTATGTTCATCTTCGACCTTCGACCACCGGTAAAAGTGATGGTGGGAATACGACAGGAATAATCACAGACACGCTTCTTTAAAGCCAAAAACAGTTTTTTCTCCACTATTTACTAATTATTTAAGGCAAAGTGTTGGGAGAGATCGCTTATGGAAAAACAGAGCTTAATTAGAAATATAGAAAGATAAAAGGTTATAATTGTAACATTAAAAATTTATCATGCAACATGTAGTCGTTATAAGTTTATGACCCGATTAATGAATCTCAAAATTTTATTTTGATTTCTTCTAATTTGCAGTTTAAACTTTGACATTTTCATAACTTATGAAATATCGTCTTTCAAGAGACAGACTCCATATATAATAAATAATAGAGTCCGTCTCTTGAAAGACGGTCTTTCCATAAGTCATGAAAATACCAAGGTTTAAAGTGCAAATTAGAATAAATGAAGAAAAAGTATAAACTTTATAACTACTACACGGTGAATAATAAATTTTTAATATGCAACTAATAATTTTTACCTTTTATTATTCTAATTAAACTCCGTCTATCCATAACTGCAAAATCTTGGGAAAGATCGTATTTTCATAAGCTTATGAAAATACGGAGTTTAATTAAAATAATAAAAGGTAAATGGTCTTAGTTATAATATTAAATTTTTATAATGTAACGTGTAGTAGTTATAAAGTTTATAACCCGATTTATGTAACCCGAGAATTTTATCTTCGTTTCTTTTAATTTGCACTTTAAACCTCAATTTTTCTATGACATATGGAAAAGTTGTTTTTCAAGAGACGGACTCTTTGTTTATTTCAGATTATGTATTTCTTTGATTTTCTAATTAAACTCAGTCTATCCATAACGGCAAAGTCTTGGGAAAGACGGTCTTTCCATATGCTTATGGAAAGACGGTCTTTCCATATGCTTATGGAAAGACGGTCTTTCCATATGCTTATGGAAAGACGGTCTTTCCATATACTTATGGAAAGACGGAGTTTAATTAGAATAATAAAAGGTAAAAGGTGTTAGTTGCAATATTAAAAATTTAATATGCAATATATAGTAGTTATAAAATTTATAACCCAGTTCATGCAACCCGAAAATTTTATCTTCATTTCTTCTAATTTACACTTTAAACCTTGGTCTTTCCATAACTTATGGAAAGACAATCTTTCAAGACACTCATACACACACATATATATATATATATATATATATGTATATACATATATATACATATATATATATGTATATATATATATGTATATATATATATATATTACAATGAAATTATTTGTGATTTTAAATATATCTTCAGAAGTTATATATCTTAATAAATTATTTAACAAATTATGATTAATTATATATATAGTAAAGAATTAAAATTAATAACATATTTTAATATAAGTAGATTAATTTTAGATAACTTGAGTTTAGATTAATCAAAAGCCTCGAAGGACAAAACAAGTCTTTTTCATATATTTTTCCTGATTGTTACCTTTTAAATAATGGTTTTGAGTCATTTCAAGAAAGGATATAAAACTGCAGGGAGAAATAAATCAATCGTTTCCTTAAAGGTCGATGTGTAGTCATATTAAAACTGGGGAAAGTCTCAAGAAATGCAGCATTTCCATAAATTTATGGACAATTCTCAGGAGCATTTGCCTTAAATGTTGTAATTTTTTATAAAATTTAAATATTACATTTTATAAGTTAAAACAAGTAATAATATGTATTTGAAGGTGAAAATATAAAAATATATGATATAAAAAAATATTTTCAAAAATTTTAAATTTTGTATGTAATTTAAGAAATACAGTATATAAATAAAAAATAAGTGGCATATCCATAAACTTATGGACAGGCCGCCTGTCAAGAGACTCACTCTTTCCCTTTAAGATCTCCCGACAGGCTGGCAGTCCATAAACTTATGGACATGTCACATATTTTTTACCTTATACTCTTCATTTGTTAAATTACATACTAAATTAAAAATATTTGAAAATAGTTTTTTAGATTATATATTTTTATATTTTCACATTCAAATACATATTATTACTTATTTTAACTTTTAAAATATATATTATTACTTATTTTATTATAGTATTTAAATTTTATTAAAATATTATAACATTTAAGGTAAAAATCAATGTAAACTGTGCATAAATTTATGAAAATGTGGTTTTTCCTTTGACTTTCTCATTTCTTTACTCTCATGTCATACATATGGGTCAACATAACGTGACATATTGTGATTATATCCTATCAACCTGAAATTGACAACCAACATTGCACAAAGAAATGAACATATGCATTGCTTTCCCATCGTACATTACCTACGATCATACCAGAATTGCACGACAGCAGATGATCTTACATGAACACAAATTCTGATGCCGACACTCTAGAGTAAACCAAGCTGCTGCGCCACTTTTAAATTAGTAAACTCAAAATGGCATTAGCTTTTACCATGTTGCATGCCTTATTTCCATCAGACATCAGCACATTTTAGCTCTTGGAACTGGAATTTGTTAATACCAGCCTCAATTTTACTACTCTATGAGCATTTTTATAGCTCCATTGCGTGACATAAGCTACTAACGTCAGGAATCAGACCAGATCCCTGACGAGTTAAGATACCTTTGCCGACCAGGTCATTCAATATAATACCTGGGTCTTTTGCTCCTCCATGCTGCAAAAACTTGAACCTAAGAGCAGAACCTGTGGTTAATGAGAGCGGATCTTCTTGGCATATCTTTTCCCATATTGTTGCCGAGATGCATTTGGCGTACAAGTAGCTATAATATTCTTCACAAAAACAAGAAATATCAGCCATTTTATTCATCACTAGTTAGAAAAAAGTGCACTTTCATTTCATACTAAAATCTTTCACAGCACCAGTAATTTGTTCAACTACCAATATACCTGTTCACCATTGTATTATGTTAGCTTGTAGTTTTCAAAAATTCAATCCATTTAATCAATTACTACATTAACAGTGAACTTAACAATTAACACTGAGCTCCACAAGATTTACAAGAAGAAAAATGATCAGGGTACATAATTTTCAATAAGCAAAGGCCAACCATATGAAACATATTTATCGCAGGAATAAAATGATGCACAGTGGATGGAGTGAAAGGCAAACACCATGGACGAGAAACTACCAAAAGAAAGGGTGGTTCATTTACAGGCTTCCTGATGACAGGGATACTAGATTATCTAACCTAAGAAAAATGGAACCCCCACCGGCCCCAGTAAAAAAACTTTCAATCTGTAAATAACCCAGATATACTCATTTAAGAAGGATTCAAATTTTCCCATGAAAGTACCTGCACCATAAGTTGCAAGATGACTGAATCGCGTGTGCCAGTGTGTGCCATCTACATGCTTCCAACTTGTATACTGTCTTTTCAAATCAGCAACAAGAGAAACAGTGTCTTTAGTGGAGGATGACTGTTCGCCAAAAAGCTTTTGGTCTATTAAGGCGTAGAATATCTGATAACAGAAATAGAAACAAAAGGGCATTAGATAGAACTAATGCATTCAATCTACCCGCACTACAAGTGAGTTTTCACAACAAACCTGTCGTTGCAACTCAGTAGCAGAAAACATCTGCTTGGCTTTTCTCATCGACTGCACCAAACCTTCTGGTATTACTTCACCTGTAGAATAATGCCTAGCAAATGTCCTTAAGACCCGAGAGTCCCAAGCATAGTACCTGTCACAAAATCGACAAAAAAGATAAACATTAAAAGGACATATGACTTACTATAAAAGAAAATAGTTATGCAAGAGCATTATTCCACTCGGTGAGTTTGGCAAAGAAACATACTATGTCCGACAGAGTTGACAGGAGGGCTTATCATCCCTCCAATCTTGACTTCATTATTGTAAATGAATTAACGGAATATTCTCAAAAGTTCTAGCAGATAGTCCCCATTTCAGCAAGGTAAATATGAAGATGCAGTTACTCACTCAAAGAGATTGGAAGGGGTCTCAGCAAAATCAAGAACAGCTCTGGTCCCTGAAAAATGTTGGTAATCCTGCGAAGAGAATTATCAAGGGAATTCATATAAGTAAAAGAAAGCTTATCAAAGCAGTAATCAATAGCAATTATATCCATACAATACCGTTCTTGAAAGCAATGAATGGAGAGCATGTCCAAACTCATGGAAAAGTGTTTCTACTTCCCAGTGATTGAGAGTCAGAGATGCTGATTTAGACCCCATGAAACTGCAAACAAGAGCTACAACCTGTAGGTGATAAAGCTGAATCTGTTACAGCCATGGCATCATTACAAATAATAGCTACAATATAAACTTTATGCTGAACTTGAAAGATAAGTCATATAAATAAGTGCAATGGCAGGTAAAGGTTGATAATAAAGAACACAGTCCAGTGGTCAAGGGCCACATGCCATTGCGGTGCTACCACCATTCCCCTTTCCCTCTTCAACATTACAAGTCCAGACATATATAGAGATTATTAACTAAAATGTTTGCATCTATAGGATATTTTAAGTAAACTACTGTGAATTCTGTCATTAATCATAGAATACCACAAGTTACAGGAGTATAACATCATTCATTTTCAAGAGGAAAAATCTAAGATAACAGAAATAAATGGAGACGTTCACATACAGGAAGTTGATATTCTGTTTCAGAGATTCGGCGTCCCCCTTGAATAGCAAAATGGGCACAACCGGGATGCTTATTCTGTCTTGGTATTAAATCAAGGTACAAGTACCCTAAGTCACCCTGCAATTTGAAGTAGAGCATCATTTCAAGGAAAATGACGAGAAATATTATAGTTTTTATTAAGTCTTTTTGTTAATATATGATTAATTAGTAGTTGAAAGGAGAGAAATCACTGCAAATAAGCCACTGGAAAGGGAAAAGATAAATAAGACAACCAATACAGATAAAGGCCAGTGACCCTTTCCAGTTTCCAGTAATCAAACAAGATAAATTTCAAGGCATAAAATCAACATCCACATTCATAAATTGCTCTGTAGTGAATAGTAAATTCAACAACAGGATTTCATGAACTCATAAATTCATAAACCTCAATATTCAGCCAAAAAAAAAATCTTTAACCATGCACCTCATGTGGGTGATGAAGAGAAATTTTAAGGACGTCTGGATGCCATGATTCACCAGGTGCAAGAGAGGCGTAATGGAATGTCACACCAAACAATGACTCAGCCAGAACCTTCAATCCCTCAATACATCTAGGTAACGGAAAATATGATGCAGCCACCTGGCCAATTGAGAGACAGTTAATTTTTAAGAGACTTGGGAAATTTGACCAAATTTAAAGTTTAAAGAGAAACTGATGGGAGAAGGTGAACGTAGTATATGATATTGATCAATATGATGATAGATTGCATAGAAAAATCAAATTAGGAGCATAAACCATTTCCACGTATCATCACATTATCATTCTCCAATCATATCTATGAGCACATTTGTTTGTAGCACCTTTTTCCAATGATGTTGGTTCCAACAGTATCTTTAGCTTTCTTCAGGAACAGGAAAAAAAAAGGATACATTACCAAAAAAAGAAGTGTTATGTTGAGAAAACAAAAATACAAAACTGGTGCATTAGAGAAGAAACAAAGTCCCTAAAAGACATGAGTTTGAGTAAACAACTAAATCCTGTGTTGTAATTCGATGGAAACGCAATAATGCCAAGCAGACATAATTAGAGATTACCGGGGTGTGCTCATTTATGAAATTCGCTCATCTTTGCTTTTAAAGCTGCTAACTAAGTAACTAGTGTGTAATACAAGAGTAGTTTTGAAACCTGCCCGTGATCTCTTGGCAAGTTCATTTACGGTACTGTTCTAGACCTCCAATGCCAATTAGTTTTTTACAAAAGAATCCAGTTCTTGTAGCCAAAAGTAATCCAAGACATAAAAGTAATGACTCCAAATCAATTCTTAGAAACATTTCCTCAAGTTCATTATAAGAGTGCAGAAATGTGTTGGTCTTTGAGTTATTTATAGAAACGATCTAACCAGTCCAAGGCCAGTAAACTAATACAAATCAAATGAGGTAACTGGTGTGAATGATCCAAGTAAAAACTATTGATTAAAACAGCACAAAACCCCAAGTAAAAGGAAAAGATGGATAACTAGGAAAAAGAGGTGCATATACCTCAGGATTTGAGTCATATGCAAACGATTTCATCAATCCAGTGTAATATGTTTCATCCCATGGTTCCAAGTCTTCATTTAGCTTTCCCGACTTCTCTTTCTTGAATTTCCAAATTTCCTGAAATTCCTGCAGTTCAAAAGTAGCTCATTTACACACACGAACAATTTATGTCTTTAATATAATTATAATATCACAAAACAATAATGGAAATGCTGGCAGCTAAATGACAGCAACAGTAAAACCATACCTCATCAGCCTTAGGCCTGATGATGTCACTCATTTCCAGTAAGAAGGATAACACAACATCAGGGGATGAAGCGATAGTTGATTGTAGAGCAAACTCAGCATAGGAGTTATGCCCAATAATCTGCATATGTTTCCAACAAAAGGAATGATTTTATGTTTCAAGACTTGAGGGTGAGGTCAAATTATCTAAAGGCAATTATATCATGAAAAGTAATTATAAGATGCAACATCAGGGGATGAAGCGATAGTTGATTGTAGAGCAAACTCAGCATAGGAGTTATGCACAATAATCTGCACAAGTTTCCAAAAAAGGAATGGATTTCATGTTTCAAGACTTGAGGGTGAGGTCAAATTATCTAAAGGCAATTACATCATGAAAACTAATTATCAGATGCAACCATTCATGAAAATAGTAGCTAGCTCAAAAATAAAGTTTATAATATGCATCTATTAGCCTCCTAAAGGTATCCACAATGGTTAGGCATTTAATGAGTGCTTCTTAGGTGCTGCATCATTAATTTAAAAATTATCTTTTAAGAACCAACTTTGAACAATGAACAGACTTGCAAGGAGCACTTTTTATGGGACCTGCATCCCACGAGTTTTTTATTTAGGCGACAATCCAAATGGCATTTATATATTGGTTGGTGAATTTGAGTAAAAAGTGGTACTAGCTCCTTATTAAGGACCGGTCAACCATGGTTGGTGTATATTAAGGAGTGCTCCTCAATAAGAAAAGTGCACTTAAGGAGCAACCATTGTGGATACTCTAAGTTCTTGACTGAACATCTGCAGTAATAAACGTAGCAATGTTGGGGGATAGGATTAAAGAAAGAAAATACTCCTATATAAGACTAGAGTATTAACGGGTGTAAGTTACTCATTAAAGATGAGAGCTCAATTCCAAAATAAAACCATGCTACTATACTTGCACAGGTAGAACAAACATTAACCATGCCAAAATGAGCCTCTAGTTTACCTGAGCAAACTCATGACGCGCCGCAATGAGTTTATCTAGAACTCCAAGATTAGCACGTGGGGCCGAATTTCCTTGGATATAAACCTTTTTCCTAACCTGAAAAGAAATAATCAAATATGAGCCTAGACCAATAGGTCAACAACAACAAAAAAAGTAAGAGTTGAACTGAAACAAGAAACAGAAAATGATACTGATATCTTTTCTTTTGAATGAGTTGACAAAACATATAATTTGACAATTTAAAAGAAGAATACAACAAACCAAATATGTGAAAGAAGAAAGAGTCCATATGTTTTCATGAATGAATTCTAATTCCACATAGGGCAAAATATCTTCTCATAACCCTTTTCAACAATTAATTTACAATATTACTTCGCATTTGACTATATGCAAATAGTCCCCGAATCAGGACTTTACGGCAAAATATGTAGTACTATAATAGTGTAATTCAGCTGTTCTACCTCATTATCTGGCACCCATTGCATGATAGAGAACAGAGAATTTGGCTCTGTGGACAATCGGAAGCCTTTTTCTTTCATGTCATTCTTGGACTGCATCGATTGCCTGGCTGCAACTGGTGATGTTTGGTAGATGGGCTTCGTAAGATGATGTAACCTTTTTGGGATAAGTGATGCTGGAAAGATATCCACATGACCTGGGTCAGTGATAATATTCTCATTGAACCTGATAACAGCAAGAAATGTGTACATAATGGTTTCAAATTGAATAGATGATGGCTTGATTGGCTTCTGCTGTAATGGTGGAAGCTTAATAAACTGAGATGATGGCAAAAAATTGACCGCTCAACAACTCAGAGAATGAAAACTTACAGTACCACATAAATCAGATGGAGAACTTAGACTATATATGATTGACCTTCCTGAATTATTCCCGTTTTCCACCCAAATGCAGCTCAATGTGACTAATTTTCTACTGTGAATTTTCATCTAGAGTTACAAAGAGAAAGCTCCTTGGGCATTCAGTCCACGTTCCAATACCTTACATGATTAACTACCTAATAATTACGAACTTAACCCGAGAGATTTGGCTGAAAAAGACATATCTGACCGAGTCACCAAATCCCCTCTCCCTAACCTTGGAAAATGTGACAGTCCAAAAGTGATATCCTTATCTCCAAGATATACAAAGCACATTGGAGATATATTCCTCCAAACATGAATTCTAAATCGAAAGGCGAACTTGCTTAGGAGTGAAGCAGTTGTCTTATGAGCAATAACAGTCTTATCACCATATCAGCTAACATGGTGGCACTTGATTTTAGATATTTAGGTTCCTTCTTCACACACAAAAGACTAACTCTAGAATATTGGCAAGATGAAGTGTAGCCCAAGAAATTCAGAAAAACGATAAGAAACAAATCTAGTCAGAGTTCATATTTCTTGTCGATCGGGGCAATAGATATGTACTTACTCTCTGCCTAACTGAAGAATATCCATGTGAAGTTTATTAGCTCGCTCTAATTTTTCTGCAGTACCAAAGAAGATAGTCAGATAAAAGGAGAATCAAATGCCATGGGAGGCTAGTTGAGAGATGATAAGTACCAGGAGACAGATGAAATCCACCCTTTTCAAAGTCACGACGTGAATGTTGGGCTACCCTCTGAGCTTCTTCAGATAGCAAATGTGCATCCTGCTCAGCTTTAATAACCCCCTTGTACAAGCTATGATTGGTGTTAAGGTGCTACAGGAGGGAGAGAATATTTAAAGGTAAGCATTATCACCATGTAGAAATCATGCTTCCACACCATTTCGACCATGTAGAAATCATGCTTCTCACTATTTTAACCACATGCAACATCAAATATGAATAACTCGCAATCCATATATAAGCAAAAGCATAATCAACTAAAGTGTACAGCTATGCTGTTTTATTTTATCCAAGTGGTTTTCAGCCTACATTGATAAGCAAATTAAGGCAAGTCAAGCTTACTCCCATAATTCTGATGTAGAAATGTAAATTAGTTTGCCCTCACAGTGAGACTGTCATGAGTCATAATTCATATTTTTGTCCTTGCAAATTACATAAATCAACAAGCATGTGTTCTCCCTTATCAACTATCTCTCCCTACTGACAACAGAAGCAAAAAAAGCACAAGTTAAGACAAATAATCTTTCCTATTTCTCTTAATCTACTTCTTAGAAGCTATATGCATCATCCTGATATCTTAACTGTGTGTAACCCATACATGCATCCACTCAATAAAATGTAGCACTGGTAAAATAAATAAACCACAAGCAACCTCACATGTATGTACTCATTAATCCTCAGAGATGCCTTCTTTGCCTCCTTGACAAACTCCCTTCAAATGCACACCAGGCAAAAACATCAGGCTGCCACAATTGAAGAATATTTATCAAGTGAATTAGTATCCAAACCGCACTCACCTGTCTGGATGAGTAGCCATGCATAATTCCGCAGAGTCGCTTACTTTACAAACCTAGCAAGTCAAATGCGAACTTCAGAAAGGCGTACTGGTAACATCTCCTGTGGACCTAAACATTGTGAATTGCTTACACTAGGGGAAAAAACTATAAAATACTAACTGTATCTGATATCTCATCCATCGCTTGAATAATTAGCGGTGCAGGAGGCATTCCAGAAATCAAACTCACGAGTTCATCTGACCTGATAATGTGTTCGGTAAATCAAACACTGGAATAATCATTTTCACTCAAACATGCATAAACACGAAGTAGCGATTGCAAAATGAGGTTTAAACCACTTAAAATCGTAACGAAATCAAAGGATTGCTAGTATAATTCAAATTTGAGAGTTGGAACCTTTCAATGGCGTCGTCGACCATGCGCTGAAAGCCTTTCGGAGCGTTCAAGTGTTTGATACCGTAGAGACCGGTTTGTCCAATTGAATGAGCCGGAGAGCTGTGGAAAGATGACTTTCCGTTACTGCGGAGGAAGATAGACTCCATACTCCGGCGAAGTAGTGCGGTAAACATTGTGAGAACTCTCTGCTGTTGTGCTTTTTCTGAATTTCGAATTTAATGGGAAATGCGTGAGTTCACGTTGATTAACCGCGGGATTAGATTGTACTTTACAATATATACAATGGGCTTTTGCTTTCCAAAACTTGGGCTTGGGTTTGGGCTTGGGCTTGCTTTCCAGCATGTTCTGTTTTTGCTGTTATGATCCGAGGGGTAAAATAGTAAACCGAAATCAAATGAAATTAATCAAAAGATGATGTAAAGGAAATTTATTAAAAGCAACTAGCGGGAGTCCCACCGCTCATTGCGCAGTATTCTTGATTAAAACTATTTAATTTAATTAATATATAATATTTACGTGTCACATTTGACTTGAAAAAAATAAATAAATTATAAGTATATTCATCTAAGAATAACTATCCAAATTGTAAAACAAATAATAAATTTGTTGGAATTTATTAAATAATCAATAAGATAAAAATTATTATTTTTATAACCTTTCAAGAAATAATATATTGCAAGTACATGAATTAAGTAAAATATATAAAAGAAACGTTGAACTTGTGGAAAAATAAGGAACTGTATGTATATGTGAACTAAACAATGAATTGGGTGGCATAAATGCAGACAAGTTTTTATCACAATCATTGTCTATATGTTTATTTTGGAGAATTGTTGTCTATATACCAATATAATCTTATATACTTGCGAAAGTGTCGATATAACATTCAATCGTTTGAAAGTTAGAAAAAAAACTACCTAATTAATGAGAGTGTCAATATAATCCTCTGGTAGACTTTCCGGCATTGACTGGGCTTTTCCAACTGTTGGCCCACCTTAAAATGACAATAATGCCATCAGACCAAAAGCTGAATTTGGGTGGACAATTATAACCTTACCCACAACCATCGAACCATCGTCGCTGTTGTCGTAACAGGTAGAGTTATATCAGGACATTATGAATTTGATAGGGTTCGAGTGGTACTGGTTTCAAGTAGTACTGGGTTCGAATAAAGAGGGTTTAAGTGGAGAGGTTCGACTGGTATTGGGTTTGAGTGGTATTGGGTTCGAGTGGTACTGGGTTCGAGTGGAAAGGTTCGAGTAGTACTAGGTACGAGTAGAGAGGGTTCGAGTGGTACTGGGTTCGAGTGGAAAGGTTCGAGTAGTACTAGGTTCGAGTGGAGAGGGTTCGAGTGGTACTGAGTTCGAGTGGAAAGGTTCGGGTGGTGAGGGTTCAAGTGGAGAGAGTTTGAGTCGAGATTAGAGTGGAGAGGTTCGAGTGGTATTGGGTTCGAGTGGTAAGGGTTTGAGTGGAGAGAATTTGGGTGGTGGGGTTTGAGTGGTACTGGGTTTGAATAGGAAGGTTCGAGTGGAGAGGGTTCGAGTGGTACTTGGTTCAAGTGAAGAGGGTTCGGGTGGTGAGGGTTCGAGTGGAGAGAGTTCGAGTCGAGATTCGAGTGGTACTGGGTTCGAGTAGAGAGGGTTCGAGTGGAGAGTTTCGAGTGGTACTGGGTTCGAGTAGAGAGGGTTCGAGTGGAGAGTTTCGAGTGGTACTGGGTTCGAGCGGAGAGGTTCAAGTGGTAATAGGTTCGAGTGGTACTGGGTTCGAGCGGAGAGGTTCACGTGGTAATAGGTTCGAGTGGTACTGGGTTCGAGCGAAGAGGTTCGAGTAGTAATGGGTTCAAGTGGAGAGGTTTGAGTCTAGGCGGATGGTTGATGTTTGAGGGGTGATGCCTCGAGGAGGATGGTTGATGTTCGAGGGGTGATGTCTCGGGGAGGATGGTTGATGGTTCTAGGACCTCGAGGGTTAATGATACTTGGTGAGGTTCGAGTGGAGAGGTTCAAGTGATGAGGAATCGAGTGGAGAGGGTTCGAGTGGATTCAAATAGAGAGGTTCGAGTGATACTATCATCGAGTGGTACTGGGTTCGTGTGGAAAGAGTTCGAGTATATGAGGTTCGAGGGTTCAAGTGGAAAGGTCCGAGGAGAGAAGTTCGAGTGGTGAGGGTACCATCCACCACTGGAGAGAGTACTATCCACCCCTCGAGAGGGGTATACCATCCACCACTAGAGAGAGTACCATCCACCCCTCGAGAGGGGTATACCATCCACCACAGGAGAGAGTACTATCCACCCCTCAAGAAGTTTGTCAACCACCCTTCGAGGGTACACCATCTACCTCTCGAGAGGGTAAACCATCCACCACCGAAGAGAGTACACCTTCCACCCCTCGAGAGTATGCCATCAACGTTTCGAGGTGTACCACCCCTTGAGGGTACACCACCCCTCGAGAGAGTATACCATTGAGAGCGTCGAACCATCCACATTAGCCCTCGAACCATGACCCACTCGAGGCATATACCCCTCGAACCATCCACGACACCACCATTCGAACCATCTATCCCTCGAACATTAACCATCTATTCCTGGAACCATCACCCCTCGAACAATCAGTTCTTGAACATCCACTATGCCACGGCTCGAACCATCCACCTCTCGAACATCAACCATTCATCTCGAGGCCTCCCTACCACTTGAACCATCCACCCTTTGAACATCAACCATCCGCCTTGAGGGGTGTTGATTCGAGGCATCTTCACTCGATTCATTACCCTCGAGGCCCTGGAACCATCAACAATCCCCCTCGAGGCATCTCCCCTCGACTCAAACCTCTTCAATCTAACCTCTACTCCAACCTTCACCACTCGAACCAGTACCACTCGAACCCTTTCCATTCGAATCCTCTCCACTCGACCCTCACCACTCGACCCCTCATCACTCGAACCCTCTCCACTCGAACCCTCTCCACTCGAACCCAGTACCACTTGAACCTCTCCACTCAAACCCAGTACCACTCGAACCACTCCATTGATTCATTAACCCTCAAGGTCCTGGAACATCAACCATCCTCCCCGAGGAATCACCCCTCAATCATCAACCATCCGCCTCACCACCACTCAAATAATCCACCCCTCGAACATCAACCATCCGCCTCGACTCAAACCTCTCCACTTGAACCCAATACCACTTGAACATCTCCGCTCAAACCCAGTACCACTCGAATCTAGTCCACTCAAACCCAGTACCACTTGAACCCTCTCTACTCGAACCCAGTACCACTCAAACCCTCTCCACTCAAACCGAGTACCACTCAAACCATCTCTATTCGAACCTTGTACCACTCAAAACTCTCCACTTGAATCTCGACTTGAACTGTCTTCACTCGAACTGTCTCCACTCGAACCATCACCACCCAAACTCTCTCCACTCGAACCCTCACCACCCGAACCCTCTTCACTCGAACCCAACACCACTCGAACCCTCTCCACTCGAACCCAGTACTACTCAAACCTCTCCAGTCAAACCCAGTACCACTCGAATGATAAAAAAAGGTAAACATCATAGTAACTAAGAGGAAATATATTCCCTAACTAATGCAATCAATACATATCTCATCATTCCATTAGGAAAAAAAATGCATATCATTATTCATAAAAAAAGGAAACTAATATGATTCAAATCAAACTAAAAACAATAAACTATCAGAAAGCAATTGGTACTCTCGTTCAACTAAATGTGTTAAAATCACTACACAACAACAAATTTTCATACATAAAATTCAGTGTGATTAGCTTGGGAATTAGATTGAAATATGGTGCTATAACTGCAGACTTAAAGAAACTGGAGTATAACTATGAAGCAATAGAGAAACTACAAACCACTTGATTTATGCTAAAAGAGCACTTCAAATTTCATTGATAGTTTATACAGGGAGCAAAACAAGGAGCATAACATCTTTACAAGGAAGGAATAAAGCTAGGTTAAAGGGAATAAATAGCATAAAAACCTATATATGTGCATTGAAAAGCTGATCTGCACCGGGCCATCCATATCGTCCTTCAGTATAGTGAAGGTGTTGTTTCTGATATCCTCTCTTGCTCGAGAAACTGATAGGGATCTATGTAATCGAGTGGAGGGCTACGGGTGCCCGTACCATCATGGATGAAACTCGAGCCAAAGTACTGCATCCATCGAATCAAAGATAAACAGTGAGCTAATTCAAGTGAAATACATATGTAGAAATAGAACATTATGTGAGTAAGATACAATTGAAGCAGAAAGAAAAGAGTAATATAATCACCATTCTGAAGAATAAATTTTACTTTGTACTACAGAAATTAGGTAAATAGGTCCCACTATTTCTTTGTCATCAATCACTTCATTCCACTTTGATTTGCAAATGTGATAGTTATATAATGTGGTCAAGAAATGAGAACCGGAACAAACTATGTAGCCCAATCCTCATTCTCCCAACAAACAATGCTATGTGGATCATGCTAATTGCCATTGCAACATTAAAAGAAATATTGACACATAAGAAAGGAAACATTAAACTACATTCCAAGAGTACTGAGGTGGCCTATGTACCATCATCCTAGAATAATTTATGTTTTAATACAGTGCAATCCTGATAACACATGGTTAGGTATAAACAGAGCTACACATGAAGCTAACTGATTGAACAGAACTCACCAGGTAGAGGCCAGAAAAGAAGGCAACGGTAATAAGGATCAGTGGCCAAAACACAAGAAAGAATGTTCCTCCAAGGGTAATAAAAAGCCTTGCCCGTGGGATCGGACCCTGTAAAGAAACATATTCAAGATCGATCATCATTTCTCTGGACACAAATGCAATAAGAACAGTAATCGACAACTGCTTCAACATTAAAACACACACGGGAGGCTGAAATATGACATTTTAGACTTGTTCCCAAGAATCCGGTGTGTTAAAATGGTAAAATTAACCAAGCCAACCTCAAGGCCTTCACTAATAAGTGCTCTAGATTCCTCCATCTGATTCTTCAAATTTGTCTCAGCATCCATAGAAACCACATTTCTCTGAGAAAATCCCCTATCCTCCTCCCTACATTTTGTCTCTTCACCCGCATTGCCGTTTTTCTTACTTTCCTCGAGCAGCGAAGTGGGATTCATACCCGCCTCTTCAACTCCTTCGTAAACAACGATTCCAGAGGCTTATCCCCTGAGAACAACACAAATTCCCATCATTCCAATCATGTCCAAATAAAGCAGACAACTTCAAACACAGCAAAGGATTCAAACAGACACCAAACCACAACATTTTCAAGAAATAAATTTCAAACTTGTAAAACTAAATAATATGATAGTTGATAGATAAAGAAAGTTGGAATAGATGTGAATTGTATTCCTTGTTTACCCTTTGCACTCAGCTATATATACACCACCACCATTACATCGTGTAATCGGAGCCAACAAAGCATATAGCTTCAATCTAGAAAACAATAAATCATATCTAAAGACAGAAACCCCATAGTAACAAAAATTAGTCCAAGAAAAATGAAAGAATGAAAGAATTTACCATTGCTTCGATTATGAGGTTCTTTAAAGATACGACAAGAAATCCTATACCTTGTGACCAATCTCCTTGATCTCAACCTTCCCATCTTCGTGGAGCTGAGCTCCTATCAGAAAAGGCTCTATCTGGAAGCTGAATACTGTGATTGCGGACTTGGGACTCGAACCCAGTACCACTCAAACCCTTCATACGAAACAAAAGGCTCACCGCCCTGAATTTAAACTCGGTCATTAGCCATTACTCGAACTTGGAAGGAAAAAGACATTACCGCACCACATTGATGCAATGAATGTGAAGGAATCAAACCCTTTGGAGTATGATCAGTTTCATTCGAAAATGTATCTGATTCTATAAACAAAACTCTCTTTCCACCCTCGTAATCCTCTTTAGAACAGATATAAAATCTACTGCTGAATACGGAGGAATTCATGCAAGTTTGAGATATTGAGCTCGCCCATTGCCCCATCAGCATATAAATCATCCCAATAATCATCAAGTCTGCTGCCATAACAACACCAGAGATAAAGTTTGTTCGAAAATGAATTCACACATTGCTCATTGGCTACATCTCTCATATAATCGATAAATGCACAACTATTCATAGACTGCAAGGTACAGTTCATAAAACAAGACTGCAAGAAAAATCCGACCTTCTTCCATCTTCCCCAAAGAAGCATACAAAGCTTTCATTCTTAATAAACCAAAACAAAATCTCATAAAAAACAAAAAGGTTCGCAGCTCACCATGTTCTAGTTTTCCAAGAACAAAACTGAACAAGTTCCACAGCAAAAAGAACTCTTTCAGGTAAACAACAGTAAAAAATGCATTCATAGTAACAATCACAGAAACGAAGCACAACAAACAAAAAATTCACCTCCGTAAAAACAAAAGGTTAAGAGCCTTACCCTCGATTCACATTACTCAGGACTTTAGTCATATGCCAAAATTCATCACCTTTAAAATGCACAACGCCGACCTACAGTACTGCACACAGCAATTTACAATGTACAATGCGAGTAAGAGAAAACCTAGGAACTTAATAGTGAGAATACTATATAAATTGACGAGTTGCAGGGGGGAACCGAATCTATCGAGGAAGTGTGACAGTGGGGGAGTCTCTTGATGTGGGTGGTGGGGAAGTTTAGTTCGACGGCGGTGAATGAATGAAGTTAGGGCGGCGAAACGCAAGCATCAATGCCGAAGTTTCCAAACCCAATACGAAATCGTCACTGCCTTCCCTGCTTTGGGATTCCACCATTGATTCAGCTGGGGAAGATTTTCGTGAGTTGCCGAAAGACGTAAGCTGGAGGAGACGGAGAGAGGGATTGAAGCAGAAAAAAGGGGCGACGAAGAAAAGCAGAGTTCAAATTCGTTTCATTAAAAAAATGGTGTCATTTTGGCAACTTAGGATGGTTAAAAGGACAAAATTGCCCCTGATTGAAGAACCATCCAAAGCAAACAATATTTATTATAGGGTGCTTTGGATTACACCTTTATCAATTAAACCGTAATCAAATGAAATAAATCATTTAGCCTTTCTTAAACTTGATTTTCTTAATCATTTAGCTTTCTTAATCATCTAGCAATTAAACTATATTTTTGTTCTCAAATTCTCTAAGTAAGGAATCAATCATTTAGCCTTTCTCTATAATTCATTTTCATTAAATTTAACTTTGTTATTTAATTTAATTATAAAAGTATTCATTTATTAAAGAAGAAAAAATAATTATTTACATTCTACTTCTAATTATGAATAATTTTCATATTTATATTAAAAAATAATTTTTTACTAAAATCTATTATATAATTATTGATTAATTATGAAGATATATTTGATATATTTATTGATTTAATTTATATTCATTTAAATATAAATAATCAATTATTACTCCGTACGAGTTATGACCTATTTACTTTTTTCAAGTCAAATTTGGTCGACCCTAAATATAAATTAATATATAATAAAAATATTATGTGAGATATTGTTAGATTAATCTTAAAATTGATTTTTCAAATATCAATTTTTATTCGAAATTGTTATATGTAGCTAGAGATATTGACGATTAAACATGATCACTGAATATCGTGAAAAAAGTAAATAGGTGAAAACTCGTGGGACGTAGGAAGTATGTATAAACCAACATTGAGTCAATTTCTGTTTAAGTTATATATGTATTAATAAATATATAAAAGAGGCCATTTTTTGCCACATGTTGCTTGCATATTTTTCCACATCACCTTCATAGGAAAAAATGAAAATTTAATTATTAATTAACCAAAGCCCACCTAATATGAAGTTCATCTTTTCACTTCCACATACAAGTCTCATTAATACTGGAATTTTTCATTGCTCTCCCCACTTTTATTCTCCTTTTTTCCATACTGCTCCATTACATTTTTGTTAGGTTTTCCTTTTTCAAATTCAGATCTATGCATTTATGTCACAATTATATGTATTAATCTGCATTCATCTAGGTCTCATGCACCTCAATACAACCACCCTTACTCTCACTAAAAAGGTTCTGCCTTTGAAAAAATTACATGATAAATTATACTCCCTTCGTCCCAGATCAAACTGCTCACTTCACTTTATATCACTATTCATTGTTTGAATTTGATCATATGTTTGAACACACACACACACATATAAACAATAATGTTATCATATGTTATATGGTTGGATTCATCGTAATAAATAGTTTTCCAAATGTAACTTTTTGTTTGCCATTATAATACATTGTTAAACATATTAACGATTAGACAAGTTTCTTGATGAACGTGAAAAAGATTTTGTGCAATTTAAATTGGGATAGAAGGAGTATAATTTTGATTTGAATAAGAACATTTGGTCAAAACTAGATAAATTGTTTTAACAAAATATTTACTGAAACTATATTAGAAACATACAGGATTATGAATTAATATAAAGAACGAAGTGCATGTATAACTCTACATAATTCACGAAAATACACATATAACATTGTGATAATTGAAAGTGCAAATATAATCCTAGATAGTTAGTGTATGTGCAAATATAACCCTTTTCGACAGTTTAAGGCCAAAATTCAGTGAAAAGACCATTTTACCCCTTTATAAAAAAATTTAAAATACAAAACATATGGAAATTACATTCATACCCTTAATTATCTTCTTCCACTAAAAGAGAAAAATATTTTTCTTCTTCCACCCCATTACATTTTTCTTTTTCCACTTCGACTTGATTTTTTCTCTTCTTTCATCGAGGGTAATATGGTAAATAGTATAAATGATGGAACATCCAACGGAGCCCCCTGAAGGTACAGGAGACCCCGTCTAATACAAAAGTAATGCCAACCCTACGCTAAATGGTGAAAAGCCTAGGGAGAACTGATATGCCCGGGGGATGGGATGGGATGGGAGGGGAGGGGGTGTCCAATAGACACTCCCTCCCCCCAAAATGCTAACCCTAAGCTAGATGATGCTAAGCCTAGGGAGGTAAATGCAAGTCCAGATTGAAACATAAATCTAGACCTATACATAGCAACCAAAATGTGTACTGGCTCTTCAAATGGTCCCATCATCGCAGCCGAGACATGGGTATCGGGTCTTGAAGAGGAGTGCTGGTGAAGGAGCATCCAGTGCTAGTCATGAAGCGCAGCTGAGTGCCGTGGACTCGGGTCTTGAATGGTTTCCACGCAATGCTGGTGGTGCGTAATCCAAGTGAAGCCAGGGCCGCGAAAGGTGGAACAACTTCTACCATATACACCCCTAAAATGAAGAAAGAGGAGTGTTGTTGGCCTTACACGTTCCCGTGTTGTGGACCATAGCTATTTTCGAGAGGAAGGGTGTCTGTAGGCCGTGCCAATAACCCTTTTGATTCCCTCAAAAATATCCCTCCTAAAGATGAAGAGAACGGACACAACTTGTACGGCGTGTGTCAAACCTGGCGATTCTGTAATCTCCCACTCCATTTTAAGCAAATGGACATCTTTATGCTAATTTAACACAAAGTGTAGCGCAAGCATAGAGCGCGTGAAGAAAGTTTCCACAGGAATGGGCACAATGGCCCACTCCCGTTAATACGATGAAACATAATACATAACCCCTAGTCTACATGCTACGACTAGGTGGCCAAAATGCCCGCCCCTTCATGGTGACAGGGACTTATGGTAAACATCCAAGAAAAACAGAGGGGCATGAGAACAAACTCACTAGCCCTCACTCTATACAGCTTCCATACAACCATAGGTGTGAACTGGCTCTCGAACCGTGGTTTGTTCCCCACGAGTGTCATCCCATTCGTCACTGAAGTGCACCGACGACCTTCCAAACCGAGAGTGGACTCGGCCTTCTAGTGAGTGAAGTAGAAACCATGAATTCAAAGTGATAACTAGCATGAGGAAAGACTGTTGTGGTTTGGTTTTTGTTTTTTTTTGTTTTTGTTTTTTTCCCGAACATGCCATCCTCGAACCACCATTCGAGAACTCGAATACCTCCAGCCCTCAAGGGGGTTAAACATCCACCCCTCGAGCACTCGAATACCTGCTGCACTCGAGTTGTCGTCCTTAAGCACTCGAAGGCAAACGACCTCTCGAACCACCCTTCGGACCACCTCCCTCTAGACCCCTCTAACTACCTTTCGAGGGTCATTCCAGGTACCCTTCGAAGCACCCTTCAACCCTCGAACCACCATTCTGACCACCTACCATCGAGACCCCTCGAAGTACCCTTCGAGGGCCATTCCAGCTTCCTCTCGAACCGCCTTTCAACCCTCGAACCACCTACCCCTCAAACCACCCTTTGAGGCTCGAACCACCCTTCGAGCCTTGAACTACCCATCAAGACTCGAACAACCTATCCCTCGAACCACCTACCCTCCAGACTCCTGCCCCTCGAGACCCCTCAAACTACCCTTCGAGGCTCATTCAACCTACCCCTCGAACCACCCCTCGAACCACCCCTCAACCTTATCCTTCGAACCACCCTTCGAGGCTCAAACCACCTACCTCTCGAACCACCCTTCGGGTCTCGAACCACCTACCCCTCAAATCACCCTTTGCCCCATTTATTCTTTTCTGGGTTTATATACCCGGTGGTGCCGATAAATGGGTCCAGCACCCAGTTTTGAGTTCTCACCTGGAACGCATTTTTCCAGCAATTGTAGGTGGCCGAAAACTGGGAAAAAATCCCCAGAAATGAGTCAATTTTGAAGATTCTGATCCTTCTTTCGTCTTGCTCTAGGAATTCTCACGAGATTGATAAACAAAGGCAACACTTTGGGTGTACCATCATTGGTGATTCCCGTAAAAAATCAATCCACCATGGCCGGCCGCCGAAGGACCAAATCGGCTAGATTCAACCAACACACAGCAGAACATCTCCTAACATCAATCTTGAATCTGAATAGCCCCAAAGCATGTACTTTATCCAGCAATAACATTCCAACACCCCAAATCAAGATTTCCTTTTGAATGTTCATGGTAGAGTAAAAATAAATCCATGTTCTCGGCTTAGAACATAGCCTATCGGTGTAAATACCAACTAAGTCAAGTAAACAAGGCCGGGCATTGTCCGAGATCTGAGCACAAGCGAGGCTGGGGGGTTACCGGGACCTAAACACAAGCAAGGCCGGCACTGGCCGGGATTTGAACACTTGCAAGGCCGAAAGTTGCCCAGGTTTTGAACACAGGCAAGGACGAAAACTGACCGTTATCTGTGCACTAGCAGAGCCGGATGACAAGGCTGGGATTTGAACACAAGCTAAGCCGGTCGGGTGCACACAAGTTTACCCGAATCAATTAGGAACTCACTCGAGTACTAACATTCTCTACGTCTAAAACCCATCAACAATCCTAATCTCTCATGAACTTCATATTACTGTCCTCTTTCAACAAAATTTAGCTTATAAAACTGCACAAATTCTTCATAAGACTCCTCATCTATCCTCACCAATCCATCCCAGAGTTTCCAAAAAGAACTCCATAAAAACAGAGTTCTACACAAATCAGAGTTCCATGCAATAACACATTCCACATAGACTCATATACTTCTACACTAAATCATATACATCCACACAAAACAACGTTGTTCCGCACAAAACTGCATATGCAAAAACAATCCCCACAGAGTTATCATAAACATCCACACCTCACACCAATCAGCACAGATTGAACACAAGCAAAATACAAGTTCAACAATGGAGGGTAGTCGGAGGAGGTGGAGATTTCTTGGGAAATTGGGAAAGAGAAAAAAGGTTGGACTTGGCGACGATCGGCATTCCAAGGCCCCAGGAGAAGCGACTGCAGATGTTGGTGAAAGAGGCCCCCTATTTCATCATGCAATATAGAAAATTCAGACAAGGCTGAAAGAGGGCACAAACACGTTTCAATCGATCAACACGAGTGCTTAAAATTGTTCGAATCCTGGGAAACAAACTCTGTTGTTTACGTCTGCCTAGGAAGCTTATATCGTCTGTCTAGTACACAAATGGTTGAGATCAACCTGGGGTTGGAGGCATCCAGAAAGCCTTTCATCTGGGCTATGAGACAAAAAACAGAGGATTTTGATAAATGGATTCATGAAGAGAAGTTCGAACAGAGGATAAAGAACATGGGAGTTCCGATCCATGGTTGGGCGCCCCAGATATTGATACTATCTCATCGAGCAATTGGCACGTTCTTGACTCACTGCAGATGGAACTCAACGATAAAAGGGGTTTTCGTTGGAGTGCCATTGATAACTTGGCCGATTTCTGCAGAGCAATTTTGCAACGAGAAGCTGATTGTATATGTTCTCGAGGTTGGTTTGAGAGATGGTGTGGAAATTCTTATTCGTTTTGGTGAAGAGGAAAAGGTTGGGGTGCGACTACAGGAGAGCACGTCAGACTTAGGGTTGGTGCGGTCGAAGTTCTTGAAGCCCACCATCTTGAACGCCGCCTGCAATCAGGGGCGGAACCAGAAAATTTTTCCAGGGGAGGCTGAAAAATTTTTGCCCCTGGGAAAATTTTTCTGGTTTCGCCCCTGGGAAACAATAACAATAACAAAAAAATTGAGATAACAATAACAAATTGATTTATTTTTAAAAAAATGTAAAAGAGTTACGAAATAATAACAAATTGAGATAATAAAAAGTTCATAAAATCATATTCATCTAAATTCAATTTAACAAATATCCCTAATTGATAATTCCATAAACCGATTATGACAAATTGACAATTTCATTTTCACATACAATTATACAAAATAAATCAAACAATTATAATTTCAACTAAATTCCAACTAAATATGCAATTCAACTAAACCAATTTATGCAATTCAACTAAACTTCAACAATCATATATAATACAACCATATAAATTCAATTCAACATCCAATCTAAAAATCATGTTCACATTATACATATATTTAAGTTTTGAAGAAATAAATTTAAAAGACAATAAATTATAAACCCTAAAATTAATAAATATTAGCATAAAGAGAAGAGAAGACTTACCGTGGTTTGGAGAGGCGGCGGGACGAAGCAGGCAAGCAGCAGCCGGTGGCGGACGGCGGTGGCGCGGCGGCGGTGACGGGGCTGAGAGCAGAGGATGAGGGGAAGGAGGAGTGCTTGCTGAGTTGCTGTTGCTGTCCTTCTCGCCTCCAGCAATGCATTTATAGAATGGATTAATGTTAGAAGATTGGATTGGGCTCAGTTTTTGGCCCAATCCATTTCTGATTTCGTTTTTTTTTCATTTACTTAGTGAAACGACGTCGTTTCACTAACGTGAAACGATGTCGTTTTACTACTTAGGTATTAAAAAAATAAAGCCAAACGAAACGACGTCGTTTCACTAACGTGAAACGACGTCGTTTTAGTACGTATGAATTAAACGGCGAGCAGGGGCCTTCTTCTCCGACGCAGCGCGGCCTTCTTCTCCGGAGACGCGCTCCCGCCTCCTCCTAGCTCCGGCCGGCGACCGAGGTAGGGCTGGAGCCCTACCTCGCGTATCAATAGATCCGCCACTGCCTGCAATTCTCCAGTTTCGGGGGAGGGAGGCGGATTAGGTGTCGCCATTTTTCCCGGTACTTGGCAAAGTTAGCTAAGTTTGGTAGTGACGAATGACGGGAGTGTGTGACTGTGTTTTCGGGTTACGTGAATAAATCTAGGGCAGAGGGTGAGGCGACGGGAGGCTAGGGCAGAGGATGAGGCGGTGGGAGGTTGAGTGGCGGCGGTGGTGGCAATATAGAGGTGGGTCAAAGGGCATTTTTGTCTTTCAAATGTTTAGTTTAGACAGAAAGGACATTTTGGTTATTTTCGGTCGAACAATGCCCGGAAACGATCAGTCAATGCTGGAATATAGTCTTTAGGGTTATATTTGCACATATGTAAAGTACTTGGAGTTATATTTTAATTAAAAATTATCTCAAAGTTATATCTGCATTTTCTCAATTGTACATCCTTATATTTGTATATATCTCTAATATGAATTTGGACATAGGTCCGGTATTATCTAATTTTGCTTAAAAGTGAGTCACGGGAAATGTTATTTTCTCGTCTCATAGTACAGAATCGTTCCATGTAAACCGTCCCGTTTTTGTTTTTTGAATGACACGTTCCAGTCAGCCTTCCCGCGAAAATCCCTCTCCCTCCTTTCTCTCTCTCCTCTCTCCCCTCCATATTCCCTTTTCATTTCTCCAACCAAGAAATGGAGAATGGAGCATTACAAATATCCAATTCACTTCCAATTGCCCGCTTTTTTTCCTACCTGAAATCTGATTCAATCCGAAATTCAAGCTATTCATCACTACAAATCACCATCGATCCTCAAGAACCCCAAATTCCCCAATCTCAATTTTCGATTCGCATTCGTTAGGTCATCGGAACACAATGTCGAGTAGGGATCAGAATAATCCGGAGAGGGACAAACCCTCGGAGTGTTCTTCCTCTCCGCCCCCGCCGAAGCAGCGGTCGCTCTCGAAGCTGAGGAAAATCCCTCCCATTCCCTCCCGTCACAACGCGGCCGACGGCGGCGAGGAATCCACGAGTGAGGACGAAGTAGATTCGCCGATCATCGAGGCGTCGACGCTGGGGCTCAATCACATAAGGACTCGCTCGGCTCCGTTGCCGCATCTCAAGACCTCCAATTCGACGGGGACGCCATTTAACATAGTAAATATCACCGACACCAACGCCAGCAAAGATGTAGTTCATCCGAGGCCCATAATTTCCTCTATCCCGCAGCCTCCTGCATCTACATCTACCGAACAAGAGCAAGGTCATGTATATTTGTTGTGATTATTCACCAATTATCACTCCTTCCCTCCCACACTATTGTGCCTACTTCAACTGGGCAAGCGAACAAGAGAAGAAAGGAATGTGTGTAGAATAATATAAACGAATATGGGAGAATGAATAGAAGCTAGAAAGGAATGAGTAGTAAAGAGTTGGAAATAGAGGGAAGGAATATGGAATTGATTAACTGAAGTTGGATGGTTCTCTGAAAGGAATTTAACTGTAAAGATAAGATAGGTGTTCAAATTAGTCTGGATTGGGAGTAACTGCAAGTAAGTGTGCAGATTAGCACGAGATAGAGGGAGTAATTCTGAGTTAGTTAAAATGCTTGATAACCTTTTAGACAATGAGGGAAAGGTGCTGTTCTGATTTTTGAAAATTTGCAGGTAGAAGGGTTCACTGGAATCAATCAAAATCTTCAAAGGTTCAATCACCCCGCCATTCAGACTGGGAGGTAATCTGGTTTCAATTGCTAAAGTATAGATTGTTTCAATAAATGCGGCACTTTTATTCACTGTATAGCTGGTTCTACACAGTGGTGTAAAGAATTGGTTGTTGATGCGTATTTCTGCCCATGTTATTGAACTTTGTGTAGGGCCATCATGGTGCTTTTGCCAAGGAAATGCAGTCCCCAAGATTCCAGGCTCTATTGCGTCTTACGAGTGGACGAAGAAAAAGAACGCAGGATATCAAGAGCTTTTCACATGAGCTTAACTCTAAGGGAGTAAAAGCATTGCCATTCTGGAAATCTCGTGCATTTGGGCGCAATGAAGTACGTAAACACATCTTATCCTTCCCTGCGCGATCATTTCTATTTTTTAGATTTTGCTATTTGATAGTATCCACTTTTCCAATTTTTCTCTGAATTGCAAGAATGTTCCTGATTTCAGGAGATTACGGTAATGGTGCGGTCAAAATTCATTAAAATGAAGGCAGAGGTTAATTCTGACTTGGGTATATTTGCTGGGGACTTGGTTGGCATTCTCGAGAGCACTTCCAGAACTCACCCTGATTGGAGAGAAAATTTAGAGGACTTGTTAATAGTAGCCAGGAAATGTGCAACAATGCTACCTAATGAGTTTTGGCATGATTGCGAAGGCATTGTTCAGAACTTGGATGACCGCCGGCAGGAGCTTAAAAGTGGAGTGCTTAAACAAGTCCACACACGCATTTTGTTTATACTCACACGCTGTTCTCGACTCGTGCAATTCCAAAAGGAAAGCGGTTACGAGGAAGAACATGTTCTTGCTTCCCACCAGCTGAGTGACCTTGGGGTTTATCCAGAGAGAGTAGATGCAGCCCTCAATCAGGAATTTAGCAGCACAAAGACTAAAAGGAAGTCGCAGGTACATGACGAGGAGGAAATCAGTCTCAAGCATGATCAGGTAGAAGATAAGTATGGGACTGAATCAGAAAGTTTGGAGGTCAGTACTGCAAAAAGTGTTGCTTCCTCCACTGGGAGCTACAAAATGTCATCATGGAAGAAGCTTCCTTCTCCAGCCCACAGGAACAGCACAATCCAGGAATCTGTAGACTCCTCCTCCAGGGAGAAACCTGACCGGTTGCAGCAAGGAGATGAAACCGAGAGTGTGGGAAATGTGGAAACTCGAGTACAAAGAGTGACCTGGGGAGTTTGGGACCAACAAAATATGACCTGTGAAGACTCATTGATCTGCCGCATATGTGAGGTTGAAATACCAACTGTCTATGTAGAACAGCACTCGAGAATCTGCACGATCGTGGATAGGTGTGATTTAAAAGGTTTAACTGCCAATGACAGACTTGGAAGAGTTGCTGAAACTCTAGAAAGGATACTAGAATCTTGGACACCAAAAGGCATCGGCAGTCCTGACCTTTCGAGAGCTTGCGCTCCAGAAGAACTGGATCCACTGTCACCAAAGCATAACTCTTTAAGTCGTAGAGGTTCAGAAAGTATGCTTGATTGCTCTTCGGAGACTGAAAGTGAAGTTAGTGTGGATAACTACCACAATTTGCATCACTATGAAACTCACTATGTGACACCAGATGTGTCTAGAAAGGCATCACCAGTTTTGACACCTCGATCCCCATTGATAACTCCACGGATGAGCCAAATAGAGATACTTCTAAGTGGGCGCAAAACAATATCTGAACTAGAAAGTTATCAACAGGTAATACTTACCACCATATAATTGTACTTTTGTTTGTTGCTGAGATTGGCATCAATACATGCTTTTTAATGCATTATTGTATAATAATGGTGATGAGGATTTGTTATCCTGTGCTTATAGAAATTTGACTTCATGTATTTTCGCCAATTCTCTGAATGGAATGAAATGCAGATTAGCAGGCTACTGGATATTGCTAGATCTGTAGCTAGGGTAAACAACACTGACTATACTACCTTGGAATATATGCTTGATCGTCTAGAGGACCTGAAGTATGTCATTCAAGACAGGAAAGTTGACGCTCTTGTGGTTGAGACCTTTGGAAGACGCATAGAAAAGTTACTGCAGTGAGTTGATTTTCTATGTTGCATTTGGCACATAAAAAAACAATCTATTTTTCATGTGATCCTCTCTTGTCTTGTTTTAAAGATGCATATCCCCTGTTCTTGAAAGCTTTATCACAGGATTTGGTTTCTCACATCCCTGTGGATGTTTTTGAACTCTACAGGGAAAAATATGTATCTCTTTGCGGACAAATTGAGGACGAAAAAACAGAACACCCAAATGGCAGTGCCGTGGATGATACTTCAACTGAAGAAGACACAATTCGAAGTTTACGTGCAAGCCCTATTAATCAATGCTCTAAGGACCGAACAACCATTGAAGATTTTGAAATAATTAAACCAATCAGCAGAGGTGCCTTCGGTCGAGTATTTTTGGCAAGGAAAAGGGCAACTGGGGACTTATTTGCAATAAAGGTTAAACCTCTGAGCCTTAATAGAAGAAGAAAATTTTCTTCAGTAGAAATGTAGAATTGGAGGGTATTTGTTGTCACTGAGTGATACTTCCCTTCAAAGTAGTATTTGCTGTCAGCTGGTGACTTATATGCAATGAGTTTAAACCTCTGAGCCTAATAGAAGAAGAAACATTTTCTCAAGTAGAATTGGATGATATTTGTAGCCATTGAGTGACACTTCCCTTCTAATTGGAAGCAATGGAGAAGGTGTCTATTCAATTTGGCTTTTCTCCACCTTGAACTAAGAGTGGGAGTTTCATTTTGTATCTCCTTGGTTGGCTTTCTCCTTTTTGGTTGCCATCTTTAGAAAAAAGCTTCTATGATTTTCTCCTTCTTTCTTGGTTGGCATTCTTAAAAGGAAGATTAGACCATTTATATGTTATGAAAGTTTCTGAGATATGATGCTGAGTGCCTGATGCAAAGTGAGTTTGTAACAGCTCCCTGTGACTAAAACTCTTCAAGATACTGGTGATTAACTTTGCCTTCTTTTGTTTTGAACTTGGTCTTGTACGGCCTAAACAACAACCATACTTATTTCTTGTTGTAACTTAACTTTATTCGATGTCATTCAAGCTGTGAATCTCTGTGGTATCAAATGCTCATACCAGTGACATATGGTAGCTGCAGTTTTCTAATTGTGTCCTCAACTTCAGGAAGTTTGATTGTTTGATTCCCTTAATTATCCAAGTAGTGCTAAGAAGTTTACTGTTTTCAAAACCATTAGTCTCATACTCCACGTTCATGCCATCAACTTATCAACTGCACATTGATTATGGAGGGTTTCACACTGTGTAGCTAAATTTGAGTATTAATTTTCATTCATTTTTCTGCAGGTTTTAAAAAAAGCTGACATGATTCGTAAAAATGCGGTTGAAAGTATCCTGGCTGAACGTGATATCTTAATATCTGTTCGCAATCCATTTGTGGTGAGTCTGGAGTTATGTTTATTTTTTGCTTATGTGCTTTGTTGCTTGAACAAAATGCTTCACTAATTTATAATCACATTATGAACAGGTCCGGTTTTTCTACTCTTTTACTTGTAGGGATAATCTTTATCTAGTGATGGAGTACTTAAATGGAGGAGATCTTTTCTCAATGCTCAAGACTCTTGGATGCTTGGAGGAAGACATGGCGCGAATATATATTGCAGAGCTTGTAAGGATCGTTCATATCTTTGTATCTAGACATGCTTACAACTGCTTCAAGCTCTTACACAGAGTAGTAATATGTGCCATGTTATTTTCAGGTTCTCGCTTTGGAGTATATGCATTCGTTGAACGTCATTCATAGAGACTTAAAGCCGGACAACTTACTGATAGGTCCAGATGGTCACATCAAGGTCAATATACGATATCCTGTTTATGCTACCTTAACTGGACAGAACTGCTATAATGTTTACAAGAATGTTACAAATTTATAGATCAATCACAGCTGTTATTGCTTTCTCCAAAATGGCCCTAGGTGTAGTTTTGAAAGTCCAAAATGGACTTTCTTTCCGGTATTTAGTGTGTATGTCGGGCTATGTACTTCCCTTATTGAAACTTGAGTTTAAGTCTGCCCTTTCGTTCCCCTGGTTTTGGAATCACTTCTCTGTGCAATGACTATTGCTCACTTGCTGGTTGAGATTGTCTGATAAATCGATACCCGTTTCCTTTATTTTCTGTACTGAAGCTTCTCTACACTTTTGGGACATTTGCAACAACTAAGGTTTCTGGTTTACCAGCCTACCGTTTATGCTTTTTTCAGTTTTTGCTTTAGGTTATTTTTGGACCAAGATGAAATGTACTATTTTTTGGTTTATCTAGTGAAGGAGAACATATTAATAGCTACTTTGTCTGCCGCATGATTAATGTTGCGTCTGCAATACTATTTTAGTTCAAGAAATGGGACTCTAGCATATGATTCTTACCTTCGTGCTTCATCCGAAGGTCATTTTTTTGTTGACACTGTGCAGAACTAGAAATTTGCATTTACTAGACCAAATTTAGATAGATTATCAAGTAAATGCCCCTTGTACTTGCAATGTTGAATTTTGCTTTTTCTTTCGGAAGATGAATATTGGTTCCATTAACAGTGGCAGAAGTTTGATTGATCGCTGTAGAAGTGATTTTTTAAGGCCCTGTCAGTTCTCACAAGCTAATCTTTTCATTTACAGTTGACAGATTTTGGACTATCAAAAGTTGGTCTCATCAACAGCACGGATGACTTTACAGGCCCATCAGCAAGTAATACAAGTTTTCTTGCTGAGGATAAGCCAAAAGGCGCGACAATTTCATCAGAGAAATTAGAAGAACGGAAAAAGCATGCTGTCGTTGGCACACCAGACTACTTGGCACCAGAGATTCTCCTTGGAATGGGACATGGTCTGGAATTATATAAACATCATTAACTATACAATAGAATTGGCTTCATCAGTATCATGTCAATATCAGTGATTATTTTCTCTGTGGATCTTTGCTCTTCCTCTAGGTGTAACTGCAGACTGGTGGTCTGTGGGGGTTATTCTTTTTGAGCTACTGGTAGGCATTCCGCCTTTTAATGCAGAAAATCCACAGGTATGCACTTATTGGTCAAACCATGGAGTAGTTATGGTTTGTGATGGCATGTTAATGAATTCACTGAAGTTTTACATCTTAAAATGTGAAGTTGATTGAATTTTAATATTTTTTCATATTGAAATTGGAAGTCATGAAGACTTCATCCTGGAACAACATATCTTAGTGGTAGTAGGTTTGAATGCTGGACAACCACAGTGATCTTTATCAAATTTGACGTGGTTAGCATATTGACCAAGGTTCAACAAGCTAACATATACCAAGCCTTGGGATTCCCTTTGTCAGTGTCACTAATAAGTTTGTGATTATTTTGATCCAAATGTCTTCTTTCTATCTCCACAGTTTCCAAAATAAATTTCTCACAAAGTCTGCAGATGAAATATATTCGGATAGGAAAACTCAGATCTTATTTTGTAATTTAATAATTTTCTTGCAGGTGATCTTACTCTCTTTATTCTGTTGCAGTTGATTTTTAACAATATTATGAACCGAGACATTCCCTGGCCCAAGGTACCAGAAGAATTGAGTTTTGAAGCTTATGATTTGATTGACAAGTAAGTTTGAATATTTGTTATATATCAGCATTCTTTCACTTGAAGGGGAGCGAAATTTTTTTTAACTAGAACAGCATATGTGCATTAAATGTCCATTCTTTTGACTAAGGTCGACAAACCTTCAAAGTTCCAAGACTCAGAAAACTTAAGAGGCCAAAATATACCTTGGTCATAATGATTGAGTCCATAAGCTCCTTGAATCTAAACCCCTGTGCATATTGACCAGTTTCTTTGGCAGTTTACATTGTAAATTAGCACTGTCATGTTCTCATGAACGATCAATTTTAATTCAATCATCCTGGTGGTAATGAGGATATTTGCTATACAATGTCCAATATCATAGTTCAGATTTTGCATCATTAGTGGAGATCCCGAAATGTTTAGTACATGTAGCATACTAATGTGTAAGATGCAAAACTTTCTTTTTTCAACAGATTGTTAATAGAGAACCCGGTTCAGAGATTAGGTGCAACGGGCTCTAAAGAGGTAGTTGCTCTCTCGTAGTTTTTATCTATCCCAGGTATAATCATGAGAATCTCCTATGAGGAACTTGAATAATATTCTGTACTTTTTATCAGGTCAAATACCATCCTTTTTTCAAAAATATTAACTGGGATACACTGGCTAGGCAGAAGGTGTGTTTCTCTTCATATCTCACTGCTGTTCTAGGGGAACTTGATGTATTTAGGAAATTTTTAGACTATTTTCTCATTTCCGTAGGCTGCATTCATTCCGTCAGCTGAATCCCTTGACACTAGTTACTTTATGAGTCGTTACATCTGGAATCCAGAGGATGAGAATGTTCGTGGGGCTAGTGATTTTGACGAGATGTCTGATTCAGGCTGTGGTTCCTACAGCAGTAGTTCATTCAGCTACATACCAGATGAAGATGTATGTTTTTCGTTTTTTGCTTTTCCCTTTTCTATGAACTCTTATCTCAAGTGGCATAGCTCATTTTCATTGCCCCCCATGGCCCCATCAAGCTCAAATTTCATGACAATATTAAAATTTTTGCCTGATCACAATTTGTCATTAACATTGGTTTTCTTGTATGGAATGCCTTCAATTTCTTCACTTGGAAAATCAGGCTGATGAGTGTGAGACCATGGCGGAGTTCAATGCTCCAGCCCTAGAAGTACAGTATTCATTCAGTAATTTCTCTTTCAAGGTAAGTGGAGCTTATAGCCAATATCTGGGGTGGACATAAAATTGATCTTATCTGACTAAATTCTTTTTTCCTTTTTTTGGGGATCAGAACTTGTCACAACTGGCCTCTATAAATTATGATATGCTGGTGAAGAATGCTAAAGAATCAGTTGATGCTGACAAAATGTCCATTCCATGACAAAAGGAGCGGTAGCGGGTTGAGTGTTAACCTAAAATTGGCCTTCTAGCCTACTGGTTTCGCGCTGGAAAAGAAACCATTGCGATGTAGGCTTAAGGGTGTGTCATTTGCTTCACCGATCTTCTGCCATTCTTTGTTTAACATGTTTAATGACACTTTTACAATCCGTATCCCCTTTATAAATTTTCTTTTATGGATTTCCTTGTGGTTTTCTTACTCATTAGTTGAGCTTTTTGTCCTTCAGACACGAAAATATCGAATAGAGCAATGAGGAGAAAGCTGTTGGGCAGTTTCGATTTTCATCGGGCAACTGATCAACCAACAATGCCGCACTGCAATGAGAGGCTGGCAATGGCAGCACACAAGTCCCTCCCTGATGTTTTTCTTCTTTATAATAATAAAATTGATGTTCTCATAGGAGAAAATAAAATAAATACTGTAGTCCATACAGCAATTTGCAATATTTGATCTGATAGTAGTTTAGTTAAATTTCTTAGATGCATATTGCTCAAATGGTTATAACGTGTAGATGTGGCCTTTTTTATGGGTGCTTTTTGTTGCTTTCACGAAGATCTCACTGAACTTTTCATTTATCAGATAAAGAAAAAGATACTTCTTGTTTTATATTCCATTACTGCGATCTGTTTGCTCATTTCACATGCTCATAAACAAGAACCAATCTTTCATATTTTTCGACTCTCTTCTCTTCTCTGCGTGGAAGAAAGCGTACCACGTTTGTTGACATATGTTGCCCAATTTTCTTAGAGGTCCTTTTGTACTGGTGAAAATGATAGGTAACAAATTCCTTTTATTTATTTTTAAAAAGGAAATCCTTTTATTTAAAGGCAAAGTTTTGGGAAAAATCGTATTTTCATAAGTTAATGGAAAGACGAAATTTAATTAGAATAATAAAAGGTAAAAACTCTTAGTTGCAATATTAAAAGCTCTTAAAGGCAAATTGTTTTTTAGTCCCCTACAAAGTATCGTATACCATGTTTTGGTCCTCTTTTGCAAATCAACCCTTAAACGGTACCCAACAAATTCAAAACAATTTGTTTGGTCCCCAAGGGTGATTTTTAGGGAATGTCAATGGTAAAATTGGTCAAAGTATGTAAAATGATCATTATATCCCTGAGTTTAAAAAAATAAAATAAATAAAAATCTTCGTCTTCTTCGTGCTTCGTCTCTGCCACCGCCGCTTCGTGATTGCACGTCCTTCAATACACGCATGGATCTCGCTTGACGGAAGAGGCAACAACGCCATCACCATCGCTTTGCCGTAAGCAAACCGTAGCGCTACAATTTGAATGGAGAAGAAAAAGGTGCGATGCCACTGCAATTTGAACGCTCGAGCACGCCAGCTTCGCGATGAAATCCGCCAGAGAAGACTCGAGCAACGCCAGAGACAAAGCATCTGAATCTGTCGGAGAAGACTCTGCACGACCATTTTGCTCCGGAGTTTAAAGATAATAAAGCTGATGATGAATGCCCTTAGATGCAAAATGTGATTGCATGTGATGATTCAGAAACTCGGTTCCACTATCACTCTGAAATAATTTAATGGTGGTTTTAAACTGGTTCTCAACAAGAGCCTCAAAATACATATAAGCCTCCACAAAATCAGACTTTCGTCGCAGAGGATATAACTAGGTGAACCGAGAAAAATCATCAACAAAAATGACATACAAGAGCAGCCAGCTCTAGAGATAACATGTGAGGGTCCCCAAAGATCACAATGAACTAAATCAAGTATGTGTGATGCGCGTTTTAAGTTATCACTACAAGAAAGACGCTTGTCTTTAGCCATCTCACAAGCAGGACATAAATGAGGCTTAGGCAGCAAACTAGTAACTGACAAACATCCAGACTTGCTCAAAGATGAAATGATGTTGTGAGGCACACGACCTAATCTACTGTGCCAAAGTTCAAAAGATGCTTTAGAAGATTTCGATGCAACAAAAGCAGATAAAGCAGCACCAGCATGATCCAAAACATATAAGCCACTATCAAGATGACCTTTGTTAATAATATCTCTAGTAAACTTGTTCGAAATAGTGAAAGAAAAATCATCAAAACAAATCACAACATTCATATCCTGAGTCAACTTGCTAATAGATAGTAAATTTTTACTAATATGCGGAACAACCAAAACATCAGACAAAGATAATGAATCAGAGGCTCGAGAATGACCAACATGGGTAATGTTAAGACGCAGTCCTTCTCCTCAACATCAAAGTCATTTTTCTTCCAATTTCTCTTCTACGTATCTTAGTTTACGGCGAGGAATCCAACATTAAGGTTGGATTCCTCGTCGGGCTTCTTTCAATGTAAGATTTGTTCTCGAATTTGAAGATTTAATTTTTGAATCTTGGATTTTTGGATGAAGATCCGCCTTCTTGATCTTGATTTTTTCAACGGTTACCTCGTCGGCCATCATCATTGATTTGCGCGCACCATGAAGAAAGACGGATTCAGATCCGGACTCGAAGTATGGTTGAATATTTTGATCTTCAATCTTGTTTGTTTATGGAGTGGATTAGATGAATATCTATCATTATTCCAAGTAAGTTTTAATCTTTTGTTGATAGATCTAATCTGGATGACAAATGAGGGGCTTATTTATGATGAATATGTGTGGATTTGTATGGAAGATTATTTGTTTATGGTGGATAGTTTATGTGATGTTTGTGTTGGATTAGGAGTAGAGATGAATTTGAGGCATTTTTTTTTAGTATTTGGAAGAGTTCACGATGGATTCGTTGAGAGGGCAACCATGTGATCAGATCCCGGTACCCGCCCGGCCATGGTTGTTTGTTTTAATCAGAATTTTTGACCAGATTGCAATGTTTTATGCCAAGAGTTCATATTTATTTTCCTGTCCGATGAACACTCATATGGAATTCAAGATTTTGGGTGTTTGAATGTTATTGTTAGATGGGGTTGATGTTTTGGGATTAGTTGGATTCAAGACAAATGCTTAGAGATGATTTGCTATGTGTTGGTTGAATGAATGTTGTTAATCGATGCTTGATCGGAGTCTTACAAGCTGCTATTCGAGGTATGACGGCCGACCATGATGAATTGGTTTAATCGGAATCATCAACGACGATTTGCCCAAGGTTTTCTCAACATTTTTCAGTTTCATGATAATGCCCAGATCAAGATGAATGGAGGAGCAGATTTTTCATAAAGGATGGATTATTTGGAGGATGAAGGTTTGAGTTTTCAGATCGGATTCACCGGAAAGATGCAAATCTGGTGAGGACACAGATCTGGGCGCTTGACCCATTTTTTTAGCGCCGCCGAGTCACTATACCAAAGCAGGAAAAATGGGGCAGAGGCTCCCTAGGGTTTTGACCCGGTTCAAGGCAGTGCGGGTCATATAACCCGCTACTACGACCAGGTCAACAGTTTTAAACCCTCTCGAGAGGTGGATGTTGTACTCTCAAGAGGTGGATGTTGTACTCTCGAGTGGTGGATGGTTTACCCTCTCGAGTGATGGATGTTGTACCCTCTCGAGTGGTGGATGGTGCACTATCTCGTGTACTCTTGACTGGGGGTTTGCGTACTATGGGTTCGAGTGGCGGATGCTGTCCTCTCGACTGGTGGTCGCGTACAATGGGTTCGAGTGGCGAGATGTATTCTCGAGTGGTGGATGGTGTACTACTGGTTCTAGGGGTGGATGAAAAGTACTCTCGAGTGGTGGATGGTGTACTACGGGTTCGAGGGGTGGATGGGTTCGAGGGGCGGATGGGTTCGAGGCGCAGATGGTGTACTCTCTCGAGGGGTGGATGGTGTCCTATCTCGTGTACTCTCGACAAGTGGTTCGCGTACTATGGGTTCGAGTGGTGGATGATGTCCTCTCGATTGGTGGATGGTGTACTATCTCGTGTACTCTCGACTGGTGGTTTGCGTACTATGGGTTCGAGTGATGGATGTTGTCCTCTCGACTGGTGGTTCGTGTAAAATAGGTTCGAGTGGCGAGAAGTTCTCTTGAGTGGTGGATGGTGTACTACGGGTTCGATGGGTGGATGGGTTCGAGTGGCGGATGGTGTACTCTCTCGACGGGTGGATGGGTTCGAGAGGTAGATGGTGTACTTTCTCGAATGGTGGATGTTGTACTCTCGAGTGGTGGGCTGAATTCAAGGAGTGTTGGGCCTATTTAAATCAGAATTATTTTCAGCCTACATGGCCTTCTCGTTTGACCCGGATTCGACCTGAGTTTGCCCCTAATTGACCCGCGAATTTGGTGAATAAATGGGCTGAAAAAGAGCTATTGGCCCGCATGACTTAAAGAGGTCTTTTCCCTTATTTTTGGGCCGAATTTGCTTCATTCTTTGCCCTATTTGGAGGATTTTTGTTGGGTTTTGGCCTTCTCTTCGGGCTAACATTGTATTGGGCGGATGTATGAGTTTTTTCCATGCTTTGATCGCACATTTCCCCTTGGAAATACTTGTGCACTACGGCCGATGGGGGTGGGAGAGCAGTCTTTCTTCATTTGGTTGCACGGCCATAGGAGTCGGGTAGTGGGTTAATTAATTAACGTACACGAAATTAATTAACACACTGCTAGTTGTTGCTTGGATTTGACGGTTACCACGCGCTCCATGCTCGCGCTATACTTTGTGTTAAATTAGTATATATCTGTTCATTTGCTTAAAATGGAGTGGGCGATTATAGAATCGTCAGACTTGACACACGTCGTATAAGTTGTGTCTGTTCTCTCCATCATTAGGGGGTTATTTTTTTGAGGGATCCACAAGAGTTAATGGCACTGCCTACAAATACTCTTGCCCTCTAAAATAGCCTCAGTTCACACCACGAGAATGTTTGAAGGCCAATAACACCTCTCTTTCTTCATCTTGAGGGTGTATATGTAGAAGTTGCTCCTCCATTGGCGGTCCCGACTTCACTTGGATTTAACACCACCAGCACACCATGGTGACCATTCAAGACCCGAGTACACTACACTCAGTTGCGCTTTATGTCTACCACTGGCGGCTTCTTCATCACCTTTTCTTCAAGACCCAAGACCCAAGTCTCAGCTGCGATTAGGAGATCATATGAAGAGCCAGTACACATTTCTGGTTGCTATGTAAAGGTCTAGATTCACACTTGTAGACTTGCATTTATTCCCCTAGGCATAGCACCATCTAGCTTAGGGTTAGCATTTAACGGGCACCCCCTCCCCCTATCTCGTTTTTCACTAGGCTTCTCATCATTTAGCTTAGAGTTTGCATTACTTTCTATATTTGGTGGGGTTGCCTGTACTTTCATGCCCCCCTCGGGTGTTCCACCATATTTTCTATTTACCATTTTACCAGAATAAAGAGCAGTACCATTACCAACAATGACACGAGTGTTACCAGAATAAGGAGTCACGTGTTCAAGAATGAGCTAAGAAGAAGTCATGTGGTTGGTCGCACCGGAATCAACTATCCAGCGAACATGCGGTAAAGAGCCAGAAGAAGAAACCCGAGAGAGCAAATGAGGACACATTGAGGTGAAGTGACCAAATTTCTTCGCCAATGACACTGCAATTGGTACCATTCACCGTGCAACTTAGAGCAAGAAGAAGTAACATAGCCTATAACATAACACCATTGACACCGTGGTTGATCAAAAAAATCCATAACAAAATTTATTTATTTTGGATGAAATCAAATTAAAAGACTAAATTATTTTTTTAGTCTCCTACAAAGTATCTTATACCATGTTTTGGTCTCCGTTTGCAAATCAACCCTCAAACAGGACAAAACGAATTCAAAACGATTTGTTTGGTCTCCAAAAGGGGTTTTCAGGGAAAATCAACGGTAAAATTGGTCAAAATATGTAAAATGACCATTATACTCATAGTTTAAAAAATTAAAATAAAAGTTCTTTGTCTTCTTCGCTTCTCCGCTGCTTTGATTTCTTCTTCTTCTTCCGCATCGTCTTCTTCCGCATCAGTTGGCTATGCCTCGTCTTCTTTGCTTCGATTTCTTCATCTTCTTCACTTCATCCTGTCTTCTTCGCTTCAGTGGCAGATTCTTTGCCTTCCGTCGCCGCTTCATTGGCGGATTCTTCGCCGGCGTCACAACTGCCTTTACAACCTCAACCGCTCGACGACGAACTCCGGGCCTCGTCGCGAATCCTCCGTCTTCAAATCCTCTGTTGATATCCAGCCCGAGTGGAATATGCTCGACTAGATTGAAGCCTGTCCCGGAGCTTGAAGGCGGAACAAAGTACTTCGACCGGAGCCTCTCCTTCTCTGTCCTGGAGCCTGAAGACATTCTCATATGTGACAGGCTCGAGTTCTACCACCGTGCCTACGACTGAGTCAGAAGGTGCAAGGCGGCGCAAGGCGAGGCTGAGCAAACTGGAGAAAGGCGGACGATGAGCAGCAGATACCGATGACGGCGATGGATGGCCATGACAGAGCTCAATGGTGAATGCAGCAGTGTTTTAGCTCTGCTATTAACTGGTGAAGGTGGCGGTGGAAACATAGAGAAACTTATCGTGAAGGCGGTGGAAATTGAAGGCGGCGGCGGAAGGTTGCGGCAGGCGGAAGAAAAAGAAAATTTAAAATTAGGAACTTTTATTTAAAATATTTTTAAATTAGTAAAATTACCATTATACCCATGTATATGCCAAAAAACCTTTTAATCTTACTTGAAAATCACCTTTGAGGATCAAACAAATCATTCTGAATTTATTTGGTCATATCTGAGAGTTGATTTGCAAACGAAACATTAAAAAAATAATTTAGTCACATAAAAATCTGCTCAACAAAGAGCCAGTCAGTAAAGCCAAAACCAGCAACAATGGGCCAGGCGCGAAATACACGCGCTGCTGGAAAGAAGGGCACGTGTCATTGGTTTGGCGCGTGATCACACGCGCCACGGATGCTTGGGCGCGTTTATGTCAAAACCGTGCTAGCTTCTGGAAGGAGCAGGCGCGTGCGTGAACTCACGCGCTGCTCGTCAACAGCGAGCTCCACCAGGTTTACGCCGAATGGACGAACGCCGACGTGGATCTGGCCGAGCGTGGCTGTGAAGCTGGGGGCAAAGAGAAGAAAAGGCCGGCGTTGAGATGCAGGACCAGGGACGCCGAAAATCGGAGAAGATGCTTGGAGACGATACCGGAAATAATGGACTTCGTCGGGCTTGTCGAGAAAGTAGAGAAAAAACAGGCTGACGATGGCGGAGCAGAAGACGGACGACGATAGTAGGAGCAGCAGACGGTAGACGGTGGGCGGCGGCCTATTTGTAAGAAAACAGCAGTTTTTTTAAAAGGAAAGTATGCATTTTCATAAGTTTAATGACAGTTTTCATGTGCATTTGCCTTAAATGTTGTAATTTCTTGTAAGGAAAAGTCTCAGGAAAGGCGACTTTTCCATAAGTTTATGGACAGCGCTCAGGGACATTTGCCTTAAATGTTGTGATTTTTTTTATAAATTTAAATATTGAATTTTATAAGTTAAAACAAGTAATAATATGTATTTGAAGGTGAAAATATAAAAATATATCATATAAAATAATATTTTCAAAAAAATTAAATTTTGTATGTAATTTAAGAAATGCAGTAAATAAGGTAAGAAATAAGTGGCCTGTCCATAAGCTTGTGGACAGGCCGCCTGTCAGGAGACCCACTCTTTTTGTAAAATTTAAATATTACATTTTATAAGTTAAAACAAGTAATAATATGTATTTGAAGGTGAAAATATAAAAATATATGATATAAAAATTATTTTTAAAATTTTTAAATTTTATATGTAATTTAAGAAATGCAGTGTATAAGGTAAGAAATAAGTAGCATGTCCATAAGCTTATGGACATGCTGTCTGTCAGGAGACCCACTCTTTTTGAAAAATAAAGAAAAGAAAAATGAACAATCCCAAACACTAACAAAGAAATATAACGGACCAAATACACAACAAACTTGTAATTGACAGTTGACGTCTATTTCAGCGACAGTGCGAGGAAGAAGATAACAACTAAGGATCGAAACAGAGATTTTTTTTGGAAAAAGAAAGAGAAAATACCAGAAATTTTAGAGAAACCTATCTGATACCATGATAGAAAGTAAAACCCACAAATAATTGTGGTTGTGCGTATTGATATAAATATGTATGTATAGTGAGTACAAAGGATATACTAGACCTAAACAAACATGGAACATGATATACACAAACCAATCAAGTATTCATTTCTTATACTGATTTAAATTGATTTACATATCTATTACCCCTCATGCTTGAGTCCGGCGTTAACCTTTTGTTTTCGACGTTGGCCAATATCAAAATTACCAAGATAACCTTCACTACATTTTAAACAAAAGTCAAGGACCATTTTACCCTCCATTGAAGTGGAGCTCGTCCTTCATCAACATCAATATTAAAATGTTGTTTCAAAATTTTGAGTCCAGAAACAGCGAAGTCTGGGCTAGGATTCGAAGCTCTTCATCCGCAACTTGCCCGGGCTAGATTTAGTTCATGTATCCAACCCTAATTTTGGCGGATTTTCCTCATTCACGTCAAATTACTCTAACAAATTCAAAACATGGGGCGAAATCCGAAATTGGTTTCTAACTTTTTTTTTCTTTAGGGGCAAAACAATAATTTCCTTTGAGTCTGGTAATGATCAAAGTTGACCAATTTTCCAAATGACACCAAGGGTATAAATGCACTTTTAAAAAACTGGGAATATAAATACACATTAAAATTCACAGTTTATTAATTATTTAATATACGAGATTGTATTTAGTAGTTTTGAAGGAATTATTTATAATTGACTCCTCAAGTTTTTTCATTCTATGAAGAAATCTAACGTAAATTAAAACTTTTATTTATACATATAATAAATTTTAATTAATGAGTCTGTCTCTTAAAAGACGGTTTTTCCATAAGCCATGCAAATACCAAGGTTTAAAGTGCAAATTAGAAGAAATGAAGATAAAATTTTCGAGTTGCATGAATCGGTTTATATACTTTATAACTACTACACGTTGCAAAATAAAATTTTAATATTACAACTAAGATCTTTTACTTTTTATTCTTATAATTAAATCATGTATTTCCATAAATTTATGGAAAAACGGTCTTTCCCAATACTTGGCCTTAATTAATAGTTAGGCGGGTTAAATTAAGAATTTGTGTTTTATTTATGATCAACAACGTTAAGAGTTCATATCTTGACAGACGATTTTTTCATAAGTTATGAAATAGCCAAGGTTTAAATTATAAATTATAAGAAATGAAGATAAAATTTTAACGTTGCATTAATCGGATCATAAACTTTATAAGTATTGCACATTGCATAATATATTTTTAATTTTGACAACTAAAATCTTTTATATTTTTATTATTTCAATTAAATCCTGTTATTCCACAGTTTTATGGAAAGACGGTCTTTTGATTCCAACACTTTGCCCAAAGTTAATTGCGTAAAGAGTGGGTCTCCAGGCAGGCGGTCTGTCCATAAGCTTATGGACAGACCACTTATTTCTTACCTTATACACTGCATTTCTTAAATTACATACAAAATTTAAAAATTTTGAAAATATTTTTTTATATCATATATTTTTATATTTCCACCTTCAAATACATATTATTACTTGTTTTAACTTATAAAATGCAATATTTAAATCTTACAAAAAATTACAACATTTAATTCAAATGCCCTTGAGTAGTGTTCATAGGCTTATGGCTTTCATGAGACTTTCCCTTGCTTAAATTGGTTACTAACCACCCCAAAAGATTGTTTTCTTTTTCCTAAAAGGAAAAAAAATCAAGGAAATGTGACTTGACAAGTACAGACTGTGTGCCCTCCAAAATATACAATGAACAAGAAATTAGTTGCAGTGAGGCGTAATTAGGCCACGAGACTGGAAACTGAAATCTAGAATTATTGCACCAGCTCAGTATACTCGACACTTCATCGGAAAGCCGCTCCGGACGATCTCTTCTTCAAAAATCTTCTGCGCCGGTGGGTAAAGCTAAAAATATCTGGAAATAGAGAGACACAATTCCCGCCGATTCATGTGAGAAGAGAAGAAGAAGAAGAAGATATGTGGATGCGAAAAGGAGCAGCTTCACTCTCATCTCTGTTTTCTCCATCCGGATGCTATCTTCGTAACCAGGTTTAAATCTTCGCGGTGATTTGGATTGTGATGGTATGATATGGTTATAATAGGCTGCGGTTATGTTGTTATTACAGATTCAAGGAGCTTATGGACTCAGGATTTCGAAACTGTTCTGTACTGAGATTCAAAAACCGGTATGCATTTACTAATTTTGTTAATGGATGCTGATTTATTCTGAATTACATTTTGTTTTGATTAGCTCTAGTTCTGATTGGCGTTTCTTATATTCGATTAAGTTTTGGCGTCATTTTAAAATTTGTATTATCGGATATGAGTGATCTTGAAGTTGTTTGATGCAAGTTTTTTGAACTTTCTTAACAATTCATGAGTTTTTTCTGGTCACTGTAATATTCGTACTTCTTCAGCGGAACCTTAGCAGCAACTATACAGTGTCTGATTTTTATTGAGAAATTAAATTGTTTTATTGGATGCTTCTGTTCTGGCATGTTTATAGGGGGATGGTGGAGCCTCTCCTGAAGGGAGAACCCCGTTCATCGCTTTTGTCTTGGGTAATTAGCTCTTCTTTTTCAATCATTACATCTTATGTCTGTCTGGTGAATTAGAATTGAAGCTTTTCATTATTAAGTTTTCACCAATACTTAAAAAGTTGTCTATTGAGATGTTAAATGGTGTTGCTCTTGCATAACTAACGATGCTGTAGAAGATTTGACTGAGTTTTTCCGGTAAAGACAGGTGGGGAGAATACCATAAATATGTGGAAAGTATCTCTAAAAGATTAATAAATATTGAACCAGAATAAGATTATATGAGATTCTGTGGTACATCATCATAAGTGACCTTCTTTCATTAGTTGGAATTAATGCCTGCACTATCTTATGTTTTTCAATCTGCAACTTCCTGTACAAAGTTTCTGAAGGAGCCATATTTGTTGTCATAAATTTTGTATCCCATTTATACAGGGGGGCCTGGTAGTGGAAAAGGCACACAGTGTATGAAGATAGTTGAGAACTTTGGCTTCACCCACCTAAGCGCCGGAGATTTGTTGAGGCATGAAATTTCTTCTAATAGTGAGTATGGGTGAGTGCTCATGGTTTTATGGACACTTTTAAACTTTAGACCTTCAACTTTGCATTTGCTTAGTATGAATCTTTGATTGTGCTTTTTTCAGTCCCATGATTCTGAATATCATCAGAGATGGGAAAATAGTTCCTTCGGAAGTGACTGTGAAGTTGCTGCAAAAAGCAATTGAATCAAATAAGCATAATAAGTTTCTGATTGATGGTTTCCCTAGAAGTGAGGAGAATCGTGTGCAATATGAAAGAATAGTAAGTGAAATTTCTTTGTCTGAAAGTTATTCGTTTTATTGCGTAAACAGTTATTTGTAGCAATTAGGCATAGACGACAAAATAAGAAGGAATGTTTGAAGAGATTTTTTATCCCGGTCACATTGCATTGTTAATGCAGATTGGCATGGAACCTAACGTTGTGCTTTTCTTTGATTGCCCTGAGGAGGAGATGATGAGACGTGTCCTAAATCGTGGACAGGTGCATTTCACTCTCTGCTTCCATCCATCTTGAAAGAACCTAACTGAGTCTTGCTCTTTTGATTTTAGGGGAGAATCGATGATAATGAAGACACTTTAAAAGAGCGTCTGAAGGTATTCTTGGCGCTAACTCTTCCAGTTGTTGACTACTATTCCAAGAAAGGCAAACTTTGCAAGGTATTGAACTTGTGTGTGATTCTCACTGTTACAGTTGTGGCATGCATGTAGAGTATAATCATCTGAGGCCTTATTTGGAATAAGAGTTCCTCTGGCAATGTGTTTCTGTACCTAGTTGTCCTGAACTATAAGTTTCCAATCCAGCTGAACTATTTCTATTCTGAGTCATATATCTGTCTATGCATTTAATACTTAGTAGATTATTAACAGTTTGACACTTGAAGCATTCCTTGCCAATTGAGCCTGATAAACCCAATGAAAGTGAAATTATTTTTAGAATTTTCTTTGGGATAGTCAAGCTACTAATCTTGTTTTTGTATTTTCTCCTTTTCTCTGATTGCTGAATTGTTTACGTTAGCAAGAAGCACCAAAATAGGAACTAGAAATGTCCAACTGCTAATGTTATGAACTGTGAAGATAAAAGAACTTGCGATGCTTAATTGCTAATCTTGTTGATTAAATAAACTTGTATTACAAGACTATTTGAAGTGTTCTGATTGCTAAGGTGAATTGATGCAAAATGATAACAGTCTATGAATTGTTGAATTGCTGATATTGCTGGTCAAAGAGATGAATTGCAAAGTATTTGGAAGTCTACAGTGCTAACTGTTGATTGAAATAGATGAGTTGCAGATGTATGTGAAATGCGAGATTTTGAGAAGCAATTAAGTTGTGCTATGGGCAGGTCTTGGTCAAAATTGTAACTACCTGGGCTTGTCTTGGTGACTTCAACTTAAAGTTCAACATTGTTGCAGTCGTATACTCCCTCCGGCCCACCAACAATGACATGTTTGTTTTTTCACGGGCTTCAATGATCATGTTTGACCGTCAATATCTCTAGCTACATATACCAATTCCTTATGAAAAATCGATATTTAGAAAATATATGTTAAGATGAATTTAACAATATCTTACATGATATATATATTATATACATGTTAATTTATATCTATGGTCAAAGTTGACCAAATTTGACTTTGAAAAGGTAAATATGCCATTACTGGTGGGACGGGGGGCGTAATTGTTCCATTTAGTCTTAGCTACTGCATTTACATTCTGTAGGGCTCATTCATCCAAATGCTATCCTTTTGTCTACGAAAGTGAGAGAAGTCCTGGTTGTCATTGATTAATTTGTCGCTCTGTTTTGGTTTTTCATCAATGAAATGCCTTGCAGATTGATGCTACTGGAACTGAAGATGAGATATTTGCACAAGTCCTCCCTGTCTTTGCAGCCTTCAGGTAGGGTTTTGTGTATTGTGGGTCATTATTTTAGCATTTTGTTCTTCTGCTTGTCTCCAGTAAGTCTACCTTAAGATTGGAGAATGGTTGCTTCTTATCAATTCTTTTGTTGTGATGGTATTGGCCACATTCATTCCCCCTCTGAAATATCATTATACTAACTTGTTTGGAGGATTGAATGAACAACTGCAAAAGTTTTGGTGATCTTGCAAAGATAGAAACCGCTATGCATTCATAGGAAACTCTCTTGCCATCACTGATGTCTATTTATCTTTCTTCTGATGAACCAGATAGATAGAGATTGACGGAGCTGGAGAAATACCTATTTTTTGACAGCTATAATAACATCATCAAAGGGGCAAATGAGCGCCCCTGTGGACAATGGACATTCATCCAATGCTTATACTGCAGTTTGAGATGGACATTACCTCATAGGAAAAACTGGCGTCGTCGATGAAGATTACTCAGGCATGCGAAATTCGTCCCACGCGAATGTAATTTACTGCCACATTTTCCTTAGAGTGATAATACATTTCTTTTCAAATTTCCACACCGATAGCAAACACCCGGGAGGAATGAAAAAGACTGTTTCCTGTCCCGGTTAACGGATGCCAATGATACGCCACACTCACGGAGATATTTTGATGTTTTCATAGTCACAGAGTTATTCTCTCATCATCATCATCATCATCATCATACTTAAAAAGGAGAAAAGACTGGCCATTTATGAAGATACCAATCAATATTGTTATTTCAGTATTACTAAATATGTTTCAAGATATGCATGAAGCGATTAAATCAAATTACAACCACTGTACACTACGATGTGATTGGTGTCTTATACGACTAGTACTCTCCCTGATTGTCTAACATTGATTCTCTTTCTTTAGGGGAGGATTTTTTATATCAGCTCATTTTCATATTTGTTGAATTTTGGACTGTTTCATCAATTCAAATTGTGTTTTGTATTCTCAATGTAATCCTCACCATTCATTTCACTCCGTTAAAAAGAGTGTCCAAAAGTAGGGGGAGTATTCAGATTGACGAATAAAATTCAACCTTTTGAAGTTGGCGTATTAACGCGATAGAGAGTGAGATATTAACTAAACACTCCTTTTCACTTCTCTATTATAATTTTGGATTTGCTACTTTTTGCTTTCACTTAATCTAATATAACTCTAGATTTGTACTCTCCTTACTTATTTGTTATAATTCTGAATCCCCTGCTCAGCTATGCTACCATAAATGCTCCCCATGCAATGTTGAACCTATGTCACTGTAAGCTCTCCCCATGCAACCTGCGCCCTTTGCTGAAGAAGAAAAGCATAAACAAACACAAACTGCGAAAATACAACCACAACATGAACCCCAGCCTTCCATTCCCAAAATCAAAACCTACGCCATTGTTAACCAATCAAAAGACCTACCCGCTGACAAAGCTCCAAGCTCTGGAAGCTGTTCTCAACGATCTCGAAACCTCAGTACAAAATGGCATAGAAATCAATGACACCGACATATTTGCTTCCCTTTTGGAAACCTGCTTCAAACTGGAAGCATTTGATCACGCTCTTCGACTCAAAAACCTTATCCCGAATCACCTTATCCGGAGAAACGTGGGGATTTCCTCAAAGCTCATCAGAATGTATGCGTGTAGCGGTTTCATGGAGGAAGCTCACCAGCTGTTTGATCAAATGCCTAAGCGAGAAAAATCGGCTTTTCCGTGGAATTCGCTGATTGCGGGATATGCAGAAGCGAGTATGTACGAGGATGCATTGGCGCTGTACTTTCAGATGGTCGAAGAAGGCGTGGAACCTGACGAATACACCTTCCCTCGTGTTCTGAAAGCTTGTGGCGGCATCGGGTCGATCCAGGTAGCTGAGGAAGTTCATCGGCATGTGATTCGCTACGGGTATTGGAATGACGAGTTTGCTCTCAATGCAATGGTTGATATGTATGCCAAGTGCGGCGACATTGTGAAAGCTCGAAAAGTTTTCGACAGAATTGTGGATAAAGACCTGGTTTCTTGGAACTCAATGCTGATGGGATACGTTAGGCATGATCTAGAGTTGGATGCATTGTGCATACCTAGGACGATGATTCGCGAGGGACATGAACCCGATTCTGTTACTCTATCGACACTTCTTACAAGCCTGTCATCTTTGGAACTCGGATGTCAGATTCACGGATGGGCTCTAAGACATGGGATTGAATGGGAGTTATCCGTTGCGAATTCTTTGATTGGTTTTTACTCTAGTTGTGGTAGACTAGCGGAAACTTGCTGGTTGTTTGAGAACATGGCTACAAAGGACTTGGTTTCTTGGAACTCAATCATTTCAGCTCATTCGAAAGATCCTAAGGCTTTAGTGTACTTTGAACGCATGAAGGAAGCCGGTATCTCCCCCGATGAAATAACATTTGTGTCATTGCTTTCTGCTTGTGCTCATTTGGGCATGCTCGAAGACGGGGAGAGGTTGTTCGCTATGATGATCAATGAGTACGATATAGACCCCGTTTCAGAACACTATGCGTGTATGGTTAATCTTTACGCGAGGGCGGGATTGATAGACGAGGCTTATGATATTGTAGCGAACGAAATGGACAGTGATGAGGCTGGTGCAACGGTCTGGGGAGCATTGCTCTATGGTTGCTTCCTCCATGGAAATGTTGAGGTTGCTGAGATTGCTGCATCTTCTTTGTTTGAGCTGGAGCCTGATAACGAGCATAATTTTGAGCTGTTGATGAAGATTTATGCCAATGCGAATAGGACTGATGGTGTGGAAAAAGTTAGAAGAATGATGGTAGAAAGAGGGTTGGAAAGGTATGTTTGATGAGCACAATTTTGAGCTCTTCAACAGGGTTTCTCGTTGTAGATCAAGATGACAGCTTCCACACAAAACCTGGTTTGTAGTCCTCCATCTTATTGTCATAACATAACGCAATGTATTGATGCAGTTGGCAATTATAAAAAGCCACATTGTATAATACACAAATGTATGTACTTGTTTGTTTCTTCCCTCCAATAGCAGTTCAAGTTGCAGAAAGAGAAACTAGTATTTAAAATAGTATTGTGTATGTGGTAAAAAAGAGTGAATGGGAATAAGTGTAAGAATAAGGTGAGAGACGTAGCGTAAATGAGTGGAGGAGAATGATTAAGAACATAACATTTTTATAATGAAAGGTATGTGTTCACAATAATTTTGGACATATCAATAAAAAAAGTGTGCATATTGAGATGTAACGGATGGATAGAGTATCCAGGTTTGCATGTGTGTTTTGTTCTCCATCAAGATGGCTTGAGCAATGTGTAAAACTCTACAACACAGGGACGGCAATAGAGGATACTAGTGATTTGCTTATAAGTTAATCACATATTTTGTGTTTGGTAAACAGGTAAAAAAATACTTATTTAAGAAGCAGAAGCTATTTTTTGAGGAAAAATATAATATGGTCTCTCTCCTTACAAAATAAGTCAAATTTACTTATAAACACAGATCTGTCAAACACACCCGCATCCCTGCCTCGGTTTGTCCCATTACAATGGAGAAATAGCATGGATTTCCCTATCTTACAAATATAGGAAAGTAAATCTTCTTTCTCATTAAAATCTTTATTTTAGGGAATGAGATAGGGAAGTTGTTGGAGTTAAAAAATAATATAAAATTCCTATAATCAATGAAAATTCATTTTACCCGTTGGACTTGCTCTAACAAAAATTAATGTGGTCCAATCCAATTTCTTCAATTGTGTCTGAAGTTTTTAGTTGGCTGTTCCCGGAAATCAGCCTTTTTATTTTTATTTTATAAACGCTGTTTGTTGAACCGACATTGACAAATCACTGAAATCAGTAGCTAAAGGAATGCTGAAACATCAATGACTAAATTCAATGCATGTGTGAAATCAAGAAAATTATATACTCGCTCCGTCCACGAAAAATTGCACTGAATCGTTCTCCAATAAACATTTTTTACTATAAATATATATAATTACGTATAATAATGACACACAAAAAATTAATATTTTAAATCTTCATATTACGGTGAATTTTGTAGAGTCCTTGGGAGTTGGACTTCTTTATGGCATATTGTGAATACTGGGATCTGGTGTTTTAACACCACTGCGACAGCAGGTTTCTGGAGAGCTGGTGTTTAAACACCACTGCGACAGCAGGTTTCTGGACAGCAGGTTTTAGCCGCGAATTATGGAGCTAATTATGGAGGATAATTATGCGATCAGATCAGAATATTGTGAAGATAAGTATGTGATTTCGTGGCTATCTAATTCTGGTAAACGAATATTCCTGTAATAGTTAGGAATTGATTAAATAGTTTATTTATGGTACAAGTCCTATTAATAAAGGATTGTCCATTTACAAACCAGATTAGGATTAGATCTTTCCTTAGTTTAGAAGTCTATTCATGGTAGAGTTAGACAAGGAAAGAGTTTGATTGAAGGCAGGATTGCGATGGATATAAATACAAGAAGATACAACGCAATCAATTAAGCGACCAAGGATTATTCTCTACGTGGTGTCTGGAGACGAAGCGACCAAGTTTTATCTCTACGTGAGATACGTTGGTGGAGAAGTTCGTCTCAGGTTTTGGAGGATTGTTTAATCTGACCAAGTTTGTAAAAAGTTGAGCGAAGCAATCAAGTTTTTATCTCTACGTGAGATACGTTATTGAAGCTCTTCGTCGTGGTTTTTGGAGGTTCGTCAAAACAACCGACCAAGTTCTTAAAGATCAGAAACAAGGAAGCCTTAATTCCTCGGGAGGAGGAGATCCAGAGAGACGTGTTGATCGTGGGGGTTCAACGGCGTAGGATCGGCAGTGAGGGGATCTCACAACATTCACTCTATAGGTTAGCAATGGATTAGTATTTAAGTTAAGCTTCTTGTACTAAATACTGCTTTCTAGTGAATGGTTTCTGATCTGGGCAAGGCCCCGCAGACGTAGGTGTATTCGCACCGAACTGCGTAACCAAGTTGTGTGTGCACTGCGTTATTTCGTTTTGTGTTTTAAACATTAAACTGAACTTGGTGTTTCAACACCAAACGGTTAAACAACTTGGTATAGAGTTTTGGAATTTAGGTGAAACAGAAATTCAATTGGTATCAGAGCAAGGCACTTGCTGACCCCTATACAGGGAGAGTGAGATCAGGTTTCACCATGGCACCAAAGGAGGGGGCATCAGTCACGCGACCACCATTGCTGGAACAAGGAAATTATGCTTACTGGAAGGCACGTATGAAAGTGTTCATTGGAGCTCTAGATGATCAAGCTTGGAACTATGTCATAAATCAATACACTCCACCTGCTAATGACACAACTGAAGGATCAAGCTCCACTGCCACTAAACCATTCTCTAGGTATTCCACCGAGGAGCATAAAGCGCACGTGTCCAACTCAAAAGCATTGAATGCCATCTTTACGGCTGTGGACGAAGATCAGTTTAAAATGATTTCAAACTGTGAGACTGCAAAGGAAGCGTGGGATGTGTTACAGACTTACCATGAGGGAACAAGCTCTGTAAGAGAATCAAAGCTGCAGTATTACACGACCAAATTTGAAGAACTGAAGATGCGTGAAGATGAAACTATTTCTGAGTTCAATGGACGAGTCCGAGATATTGCAAACAAAGCGTTTCAGTTTGGCAAAAAGTACAAAGACCTAAAGCTTGTTAGGAAAGTGTTAAGAGCTTTACCTCCACGGTTCAACATGAAGGTTACTGCAATTAATGAGAATGGAAGGATAGGGACAATGACACTTGACGAACTGATGGGATCACTGGAATCTTATGAGATGGAGATGCTGCAAACAAAAGCAGGAAAGAAAGAGTTGGCTTTCTCGAGCAGAACTTCTGAAAAGTTGGAAGATCATTCAGATAATGAAGAGTCTGTTGAAATTGAAACAGTGTCTATGTTGAAGGAATCTGAGAGTGCATCTGTGATAGTCGAGAATGTGTCTGAGACAGGAGAAATCAAGGATGATGTTATGGATCAGCAAGCAGGTGCTGACAATGAGAACTATGAAGTGGATAATACTGGTATTGCTACACCAGGAACTGTTATGGGTGAGACCGTGTCAGTATTGATGGAACCAGCCTCTGAAAATGGAGAAGATGAGGATAGAGCTTTCTGGTATTCAAACACCAGATGTGATCTCCAATGTTGATGAAAGTGGAAAATCCAGAGTGTGATGGTGTGATTGTTTCTGGTATTCAAACACCAGATGTGATATCAAATGTTGATGACCAGGTACCTGTGAATTAAGCACAGGATGTGGATTTTGCTGATAGGGAATCAAATTCTAAGGGGTATGACCTTGAAAACTTGGCAGAGTTGACTAAGATAGCCAGTGGTGAAGGAAACTTAGAGGGTACTGGTGTTGGTGCTGAAATACCACTGAAGACCAGAAAGACACATGGATCAAAGAGAAAGTGCAGGAAGGTGGGTGTTGAAACACCACCAGAGTCTGTGGGAACTCCTGTTACTCAAAGTTCAAAGAAGGCCAGGGACAGTGTGGCCTCGTCTTTCAAGGGTGTGCAAAACTCGAAGCGATGCAGGGATAAGAATATGAAAGCAGGTGAGCACAGTGATGAACCGATTGGGAAGAAGATGAAGAGGCTCTGTGCTGCCAGACAGCAAAGACAAGCTGAGACAATTGAGTATAGTGCACAACCTGTACCTGAAGCGAGTGAAGCCATTAGCCCTTAATTCTTTGATGATGCAAGTCAAGAAAAGTGGAAGTTTGTCTGTGACAGGAAGATATTGGCGGAAAGGCTAGCTGATGCTGTAAAATATAAGGAATGTGGATTCACGGGTTATTTGCACCATCTCGAGGTGTTTAAGGCGGCTACCTGTGTCTGTGACGATAACAAGCAACTTGTGCTGGAGTTCGATTCGAATCTGAAAGCTGAATGTGAAGATGTAGAATCACCCTGGTTTCATAAGGTTTATGTGCGTGGAGAGATTGTTGAGTTTTCACCAAAGGTGTTGAACAAGTGTCTGAAGCATAGCTCGTCAAGGGATGACAAACCGGTGTTCCAACACCAGATGCCAGAAGATTATGATGAGGTGGCTTGCAGTACCGTCAAGGTTCGGGTGCCGGAGAATCCTCGAGTCGAAGAACTCGACCCCGATACAGAAGTGGCAGATTCTGGAGAAGGCCGAGAACGGATGATAGTTCAGTGGGATGGCAAAAACCGTCGCCGCCCAAAACTCAGAGATGAGTGATAGTGAGGAAGAAGCAGATTGTGCAGGAGAAGCTAATATAGATGAAACAGTGATGAACGAACCAGAAGATGGTTCTGAGCTGAGTGAGGTTTTGGCAGAGTTTCTGAGGTCAGACTCTGAGAAGGAGGTTGATGAGCATGTTGATGATGATGGTGCTGTTGGTGCTGGTTTGGTTGATACTGATGATCAAACACCAGATGAGAGCCATGCTGAGAAGGAGCAGAGTCCAGCTGATCTGGGTATTGGTGTTGAAACACCACTGGAGACAAGTCCAGCCCAGGGATTCAAGAGGAAAAGGAAGGAGGTTGGTGTTGAAACACCACCTGAGTCTGGAGACAGATCTGTACCTCAGATGTCTGAGAATGCCAGAGAGAGTTTAGAGCTTACTGGTGGAGTGGATAGCACATGGCTTGTGACTGGTCGAAAACAGATAACTGCGTCTAACCTCACGTCCAGGTATTATTTGTATGTGGTCGCCGTGCATAATTGGATTCCCTCTGTAAACAACGCGAGTATCACCAAAGAGATGGCTACATTACTATACATTTTGGGAGCGCGTCAAAAGGTAAACATGGGCAGATTGATTTTTAATGATATCATTGATTGTGATCGCAAGACCAGGAAAGAAGCTCTGTTACATCCGTGTGTGATCACTATGGTGCTGCAAAAAGGGGAGCAGCTACAAGGGACTCTGTTGAGTGGATTACTGTCCAATTCTTAAAACCGATGGTAGAGTGGTCAAATTATCAAGGACTTACCTTGGATTCATCCGGAAGAGGTTTGCTCGGATGCTGGTATGGCGAGGTTGAAAGCTATTGAGGCTCGAGTTGGAGTATACCAGGAACTGATTGAACGACATCAGGCTATTTTGGCAAAGCTTCAGGGGGAGTTGACTGCTTTGGATACTGAGCATGGAGTCTTGTTGGCTGAAGCTACTTAGGATGGTTCAGAGGCACATGATGGTGATGATGATGCTAATAACGATGATGCACATAATGGTGATGGTGATGCAACTGCTGAGGAGCAGACAGCATTTATTTTCGGTGGCACATTCATGAATCCAGGGGGAGAAAACTGGATGGTTTTATTGTTTTGAATTGCTGAATTTTATTAGTAAACCTGCATGACCTGTGTTATTGCTGAATTCTTGGTTGTTTTAGTGGAGTTGAATTCAGGGGGAGTTGGTAGGTCAAAATCCAGTGTTGATGAATTCACAAATATGCCAAGGGGGAGATTGTAGAGTCCTTGGGAGTTGGACTTCTTTATGGCATATTGTGAATACTGGGATCTGGTGTTTTAACACCACTGCGACAGCAGGTTTCTGGAGAGCTGGTGTTTAAACACCACTGCGACAGCAGGTTTCTGGACAGCAGGTTTTAGCCGCGAATTATGGAGCTAATTATGGAGGATAATTATGCGATCAGATCAGAATATTGTGAAGATAAGTATGTGATTTCGTGGCTATCTAATTCTGGTAAACGAATATTCCTGTAATAGTTAGGAATTGATTAAATAGTTTATTTATGGTACAAGTCCTATTAATAAAGGATTGTCCATTTACAAACCAGATTAGGATTAGATCTTTCCTTAGTTTAGAAGTCTATTCATGGTAGAGTTAGACAAGGAAAGAGTTTGATTGAAGGCAGGATTGCGATGGATATAAATACAAGAAGATACAACGCAATCAATTAAGCGACCAAGGATTATTCTCTACGTGGTGTCTGGAGACGAAGCGACCAAGTTTTATCTCTACGTGAGATACGTTGGTGGAGAAGTTCGTCTCAGGTTTTGGAGGATTGTTTAATCTGACCAAGTTTGTAAAAAGTTGAGCGAAGCAATCAAGTTTTTATCTCTACGTGAGATACGTTATTGAAGCTCTTCGTCGTGGTTTTTGGAGGTTCGTCAAAACAACCGACCAAGTTCTTAAAGATCAGAAACAAGGAAGCCTTAATTCCTCGGGAGGAGGAGATCCAGAGAGACGTGTTGATCGTGGGGGTTCAACGGCGTAGGATCGGCAGTGAGGGGATCTCACAACATTCACTCTATAGGTTAGCAATGGATTAGTATTTAAGTTAAGCTTCTTGTACTAAATACTGCTTTCTAGTGAATGGTTTCTGATCTGGGCAAGGCCCCGCAGACGTAGGTGTATTCGCACCGAACTGCGTAACCAAGTTGTGTATGCACTGCGTTATTTCGTTTTGTGTTTTAAACATTAAACTGAACTTGGTGTTTCAACACCAAACGGTTAAACAACTTGGTATAGAGTTTTGGAATTTAGGTGAAACAGAAATTCAAATTTAATGGTATCTCATACGATAATATTATTGATCGTTTAATTATCTAAATACATGATTGACAAATTTAACTAAAAAAAAATGAGTCTGTCTCTTGAAAGACGGTCTTTCCATAAGTTATGGAAAGACCAAGGTTTAAAGTGTAAATTAGAAAAAATTAAGATAAAATTATCGGGTTGTATGAACCGGGTTATAAATTTTATAACTACTACATGTTTCATACTAAAACTTTAATATTGCAACTAAGACCTTTTACCTTTTATTATTCTAATCAAACCCCGTCTTTCCATAAGCCTATGGAAAGACCGTCTTTCCCAAGACTTTGCCAAAAAAAATTCCGTGCAATTTGAGGCGGGAAAGAGAGTACTATACTCCGTATCTATTTTTCTTATTAAAAAAGGAATATTACTGTGCCAATGAACGCCATTATTTTATTTCTTTTAACACATCAGGCTGGAGTAATTTTCTTTTATTGAGCGTGAATGGAGGAGACACGGGCCCGTTGAGTAGATTTTGAGTGGCCCATTCAAAATCTCATGGTCCACATTATGATATTTTGTGTTTTAATACTCCCACATTATACTTTATTTGTCTACTATTGATCTATTTATTTTTCAATGTTAAATTTGGTAAACTTTAACTCTAAATATAAATTAATATATGCATAATAAAAATATCATGTGAGATATTGTTATATTCATTTTAACATCTTTTCTAAACATCAAATTTTTATGTCGAAATGGTCTATGTATTTAGAGATATTGATGGTCAAACATGATCGTTGAAGATTGTAAAAAAGTAAATAGGTCAATAGTTATGGGATGAAGAGAGTAAATGTTTGGATTATGTGAATTGAATGAATGAAATTGAATGTAGATAGTAAAAAGTAAAATAAGTGGATGAAATAAAAAAATTTTTATCAAAAATGAAAAGTGTGTCAATATAATACAAATAACTCAAAAAGAAATTGTGTCATATATAGATGAATGAAGGGAGTATCAATTTCACACCTAGATACCTCCTTTTGGTTTTGGAACAAAAACATAAAAATATAGAGTTATTTGTTTACTGCACATATATCCTCCTGCTTTTTTAAAAGTGCACACATATCTCTCATTTTTTTTAAAAGTGCACATATACCATTGTAGTTGGAGGTCAGCATTAGAAAATTGAGAAATATATGTGCACTTTTAAAAAAATTGAGAGGTATATAAGACTAAGAGCAAAGTGTATGTGACCCTACATAATTGACGAAAGTGTAGATATAAACCTGTGATGATTGAAAGTGCAAATATAATCCTAGATATTTAGGTTATGTCCAAATATAACCTTTTCCGGCAGATTTAGATCGAAATTGGGTGAAAAGTCAATTTTATCCCTCTGATAAAAAACAAAAAAAACAATTTTTTTACTATTTTGACCCCAAAACTTATAACCTAACTGCTTCTTCTCTAGACCATCTCCGACGCAACTTCTAATCCCTTTGAAATCTCTCGACGCAACTTATTCTCAAACCCTAAATTGTGCCGGAGAAAAGATGGTGACCGCTGAGAGAGAGACGTCAGTCGCAAGTTGTCTAAATGGCAACCTTGGCGCCATTCCTCTTTATTTCTTGTCTGCCACTTGTCCCCCAGTCCTTCTCCTACATTCCTCCACTTCCGTTCAGTTTATCCTTCCCGCGTCGCACCAAACCCTTGCTTATCCTATCTCCAAGAGGAACGCCAGTATTCACCTGCCTCGCCTCCTGCGACGGCAAATATGGCTCCAAGGTTGGTTAATGACTTATCTGTCGCTCGTTCAATTTGATTATTTACACCGAAGGCCTTTGTTACCATTTTTGTGTAGAAATTGGTGCTTGCGAATTTGATACAAGAGATTGAGCCTCTAAACGTGAGCTTAATTCAGAAGGATGTGGTGGCGACGACTGTAGACGCCATAAAAAAGACTTTATTGGAGGCTCTCTCCGGTGGGTTTTGGGAGAAGATTAAAGGGAGGTCGTCAGAGAGATATATTTGTCGGAGAAGGATCTCTCGATGGTGGGTTTTGGGAGAAGATTAAAGGAATGGAACTAGGAGATGAATTGAGCTTAATTCAAGCTTTGTAAATTAGTGCTTTCGAGAAAATCAATTCCTAGTTTCACCATTTGGGTTTTGGAAGAAGGTATAGGGATGGAACTGGTAGATGAATTAAGCTATATTAAAGCTCTGTAAATTAGTACTTTCGGGGCGATGGCAAGGTGGTGCGCGACGGATGCTGGTTGATGGTGAGGCGGGGCTAAAATGAGTCTTGATTTTCCAGCGCTTAGATGAGCGGCGCCGAAAATGGTGACCGACAGTGGTGGAGGTGGCGAGCGGGGAGAGGGGATGGTGGTGGTGATTGGCGGAGATAAGAAGGAGACGGGGTTAGGGCTAGTTGATGGTGGAGCCAAAGCAGTGGTGATGGAGTGGCGTCGGCACAGTGAAGGTGGAGCCGAAGCAGTAGTGGTGGTGGCAGTATAGTGGTGGGTCAAGGGACATTTTTGTCTTTTAAATTTAGCAGTAGTCTAAAAGGGCATTTTGGTCATTTCATGTCGGTCAATGGCCGGAAATGGTCAGTCAATGTCGGAATATAGTCTTTAGAATTATATTTACACTTATATAAAATAGTTAGGGTTATATTTACACTAAAAATTATCTCAGATTTATAACTGCATTTTCTCAATTATATAGAGTTATATCCTCATATTTTCCTAAGAATACTGTAAATAAGAAAGTGGGAACATGAACTTTACTCTATCTTTTATTATACTACACCTTTTTGACATGGTAGCTACAATGTTGTTTTCTGAAATTGAAGTCGAAATGAAGGATAGTCTGGATAAAAATGTTTTCAGCACAAATATCACCCTCCAACAAAAAAAAATGTGAAAGTTTAAGATGGAACAATCTATAAGTAAAGAAAGTCTGTTTAGTTCGAAACGAAGAGAATTTATGTTTTAGATTTTTTTTTGCTAGAAAAAGTTATAGCTATGACACGTTTTTAAAAATCGAAACGGTAAGAAGATGAAATGCACAGTAATAGTACTACGCTGCACTACTTCAAAAATATATACTCCTTGTGTGCTCCATTTCAAAGCGCATAGCTTAACTTTTAGTTGACTCGAAAAATATTTGAATTTGAATAATTTTTATTAAGGTTAATTAAAATTTGTAAAAAGTTGATAATTTAAAAATGTGTATCATAATGAATCTAATAAGGTATCAACCAATACTATTTATACTTACATCGATTCAATTATATGATCTATGTTAAGAAGTTTCGTCTAAATATATACTCCCTCCGTCCCACTCTGAATTGTTTATTTACTTTTTGAAAGTCAAACTTTGTAAACTTTGATCGTATATATGAATTAATATATAAATAATAAAAATATCATGTGACACATTGTTATATTTGTGTTAACATCTACTTTCTAAATATCAATTTCTCGTGCGGTATTATTTTAGTTAATTAGAGATATTTACGGTCAAACTTATTCATTAAAGATCGTAAATAAATAAATAAACAAATAAATAAATAATTTAGAATGGAACAAAGGGAGTAGTTAAATTATGGTTTAAAATGGGGAATAAAGAAGAAAGAAATCGCTACTTATTAATCTTTTTCTTATGGAAGTAACAGTACAGACGCTGTACTACTACTTTTGAAGAGCAAAACATCAAACTTTAAACAAAGTTGAAGTGAGGCAGATTTTTGCTGCAGAAAGTTAGCGAAGCTAGTGATTTTCCAATTCCCACTGCCTTTTGCTTTTATCGCTTAGTCCCACCACCTGAGAGCATAGTTTTTCTATCCATTCACATTCGGACAGTTTTTTTTTATATCGACATAAATTTTTTTTTGAGATAATCTTTTTATATTAACACCTTTTATTTTAATAGTATTAGATTATTTTCATCAACTAAATTTACGTTTTAGTCTTTCAATACAATTTCTTCCACACATTTTAATTTTTCAAAAAAAAAATGTGTCCATTCGCATGGTGGCAAGATAATGAGACCAGATGGAGTATAATTTTCTATAGATGAGAGTGAATAGTTATTTTAAAATATGTGTTAAAAGATAAATTCCAAACCAGTTTCTTAATAACTAAATGACTTACATATAAGGGGGTCACATCCACTAAGTGCCGATTAGTTTTAAGATGGAAGCTCAAGATATATTGAAATTTAACATGGTATCAGAGCAGGTATTGGGTTATTAGGCCGATGCGTGAATCCCCCTTAATTTAGCTTGATATGGGTCGTAGAGCGTTTCCACGTTCATTGGCGGAACCAATGGTACGCTAGGTAGGGCTGGAGCCCTACCTAGATCGGCGGCCGGAGCTAGGAGGAGGCGGGAGCGCGTCTCCGGCGCAGCGGCAGCAAGGGCCAAGCCCTGCTCGCCGGAGAAGAAGGCCGCGTGCGGCCTTCTTTTTTTAAAAATTCATACGTACTAAAACGACGTCGTTAGTGAAACGACGTCGTTTCGTTTGGCCTTATTTTTTTAATACCTAAGTAGTAAAACGACGTCGTTTCACTAAGTAATATGGAAAAAAACGAAATCAGAAATGGATTGGGCCAAAAACTGAGCCCAATCCAATAGCCAAACATTAATCCATTCTATAAGCTTGGAGGCGAGAAAGACAGCAAGTCAGCACTCCTTCCTCTGCCTCAGCTCACAGCCTCGCTCTCAGAAGTCAGACCTCAGCCCCGTCGCCGTCGATCCGTCCGCCGCCGGCCGCCACCGGCCGCCACCGGCTGCTGCCTGCCTGCCTCGTCCCGCCGCCTCTCCAAACCACGGTAACTCGGTAAGTCTTCTCTTTATGCTAATATTTATTAATTTTAGGGTTTATAATTTATTGTCTTTTTAATTTATTTCTTCAAAACTTAAATATATGTATAATGTGAACATGATTTTTAGATTGGATGTTGAATTGAATTTATATGGTTGTATTATATATGATTGTTGAAGTTTAGTTGAATTGCATAAATTGATTTAGTTGAATTGCATATTTAGTTGGAATTTAGTTGGAATTTAGTTGAAATTATAATTGTTTGATTTATTTTGTATAATTGTATGTGACAATGAAATTGTCAATTTGTCATAATCGGTTTATGGAATTATCAATTAGGGATATTTGTTAAATTGAATTTAGATGAATATGATTTTATAAACTTTTTATTTTCATTTGTTAATTATCAATTAGGGATATTTGTTAAATTGAATTTAGATGAATATGATTTTATAAACATTTATTTTCATTTGTTAATTATCAATTAGGGATATTTTATTAAATTGAATTTGAATCGATGAAAAATAAATCAATTTACATATTTTTCCTATTTGATATTTAATAGGTTATGGATAAATTTTTAATTCGAAGTAGCGGATTAAAGAGATCGAATGAATCTAATGAACAAATGCACAATGAAGAGGGTAGTAGTACAAAACAATCTCGTGTAGAATTCAATCAGAATGATGTTATAAGTGATCCCGGGCTACGTAAACCTATTGAAGATATTGATGTTTCTATTAGAGATGAAGTGCTAAGAGAATATATATTAAGAGGTCCTTGCCAACCTAGGAATCATACTTTTCCAAAGACAGTGTTCAATGATGAATTTAGAAGTTTTCAAAAGGGTTGGTTTGATGAATTTAATTGGTTGGAGTATAGTGTTTCAAAGGATGCAGCCTTTTGTTTTCCTTGCTATCTTTTTAAGAATTCAACAAAGGGGACGACATATACTGTGGATGGGGTGATGAATTGGAAGAATGCCCTTAAAGTATTTAGGAAACATGCTAAGAATGTGGATGGAATTCATCATGGTGCGGCAATCAAATTGAGAAATTTTAGCCTTCAAAAGCAAAGTATCTCACATTATTTGGATGGTCATTTCACCGAAGCAAAAAAGGCATATCACACACGTTTGAATGCGGTTTTGGATGTGACAAGATACTTGTTAAATCAAGGTTTGGCTTTTCGTGGTCATGATGAAGGTTGGGATTCCCTCAACAAGGGTAATTATCTTGAATTGGTTGAATGGTATTGCAAGTGAAGTGAAGATGTTGCTAAGGTAATGAATGAAAATGCTCCCGGAAATTGCAAGTTGACATCCCCCATAGTTCAGAAACAGCTCTCAAGTGCTTGTGCTGACGAGGTAACTGATGCTATTGTTAATGACATTGGAGATAGTGTATTTTTTATTCTTGTTGATGAGGCTCGGGATGCATCAATAAAAGAGCAAATTGGGGTTGTTTTGAGATATGTCAACAAACAAGGATGTATTCTTGAGCGTTTTCTTGCTCTTGTGCATGTTTCCAATACTAAAGCTATTACTTTGATGGAGGCTCTTAAGCAACTGTTTGTAGATAAGAAATTGTCCTTGTCAAAGTTGAGAGGCCAAGGATATGATGGGGCTTCAAATATGCGAGGGGAGTTCAATGGATCGCAAGCTTTGATATTGAAAGAAAACTCTTCTGCGAGGTATATTCATTGCTTCTCTCACCAACTTCAATTGGTTGTTGTTTCTGTTGCATATTGTACTCTATCTGTGGGTGAATTTTTTGGGTATCTTGTTCAAACTGTGAATCTGGTTGGAGGTTCATGTGTTAGAAAAGAGATGCTTGTGCAATTAGAATATGCTAGACTTGTAGAGGCATTGGAGAGTGGGGACAAGGGTAGTGGAAGAGGCAAAAATCAAGAAATGAGTTTGAGAAGGCCTGGTGATACACGTTGGGGATCACATTGCAGTACTATTCTTCGCTTTGAGGCTATGTGGTCTTCAATTATTCAAGTGCTTCTTAATATCTGTGAGCATGGCAATTTAGTTGAAAATGCCTCTACAGCAAAGGGTTTGATTGATAGAATGGAGAGCTATGAATTTGTGTTTTGTATGTTTTTCATGAAGCATTTGTTGGGAGCTACAAATCAATTGTCCCTTGCCTTGCAACAAAGAGATCAAAATATTTCGATGGCTGTGCGAGTGATGAATAGAATGAAGACTGAATTGCAAGAATTCAGAGATTGTGGTTTTGATAAATTATTGGATGGAGTCAACACATTTTGTGTGAAGCATGAGATCACACTAGACGTGATGGAAGCACAACGGAAAATTCGTCACCGTTCTAGACGACGGGGAGAAATGTCAACCAATCATGATTTCTACCGTGTTGATATTTTTCTTCAGGTACTACTTTAATATTTACATAGTTTAATTTATTTTGTTTATAATATTTTATATGTATTTTTTATCTTACTGTTATATTTTTTATTGTTTCAATACTAGACCGTTGACAAGATGATTCTTGAAATGAATCATCGATTTTGCGAAGCAAGCTCGGAATTACTCACTTGTATTGCATGCCTTGATCCGAGAGAAAGATTTGCCATGTTTGATGTTGGTAAGTTGCTTCGCCTTGCTGAACTTTATCCGGATGACTTCTCCCTTGTTGAGCGTTTAGAACTAGAGCAACAACTTGATTTCTTCATTCATGATGTGAGTGATGATGATGCCTATTCGGCCATCAATGATCTTGGAAGTCTTGCTCAGCATATGGTTCGATCACGTAGCATGGTACTCTATCCATTGGTATATCGTCTGATTGAGTTAGCATTAGTTCTACCAGTTGCAACTGCTTCAGTTGAGCGAGTTTTTTCTGCCATGAAGAATATCAAGACCGATCTTCGTAATAGAATGTGAGATGAATGGTTGAACGATGTTATGACGGTATATATTGAAAAGGATATTTTTGTTAAGATTGAGAATGAACCGATTATGCAACGTTATCAAGCCATGGAGTCTCGTAGATATCTGTTGCCCCCACCTTTTTCTAGTTCTACTTCTAGTAATTCGAGCATTAGAAAGTAGTTATTTTAGTAGTTTAGTGAACTTGTAAAAATATTATTGTATGCTACTTGATTTATTATATTATGTAGTATTTTTCATTATTGTTGAGTTGAATTTTTAAAATTTATATGCCATTAATATTTATCACCCTTTCTTCGCTCCGTCAATTCCCTCCTCAGCCGAGAGCCCTCCGCCACCAGGTCTCCGCCGCGACGCCACAGGAAGCTGCCTCGTCCCGACGACCCCAACAATTTTTCAGCCTCCCCTGAAAAAAATTTCTGGTTCCGCCCCGGTCCACGTTGACACGTGAGGAGGCGTGTTGAAAGATATATCCCACATCGATTTCTTAAAAACTAAATGGCTTACATATAAGGTATTGGGTCACCTCCACTTAGTACCAATTGGTTTTAAGATGGAAACCCAAGATAGCTTGAAATTTAACAAAATGAAATAATTGTGAAAATATTAATGAGATGATTTAATTGAAAAACATGTAAAAAAATGCAAAAATATTAATGAGATGGTTTAATAGAAAAACATGTTAAAAAAATGCAACACAGCTTGTGAGGATGCTAAGTAAGTGTCACATATAACCCCGAAATAATTTTGTGTGCAAAAATAATCTTTACTATTTTACATAAGTGCAAATATAACGCTAAGGACTATATTTCAGTATTGACTGACCATTTTTAGTCATTGACCGAACAAAAATGACCAAAATGTCATTCCAGCCTATTAATAAAATTTGAAAGATAAATATGCCCTTTTCCCCACCGTGCCTCTGCCGCAGCCGCTCTACCTCTGCTGCCACCAGCTTGCCGCTGCCCTATCACCACTACCACCACCTCCTACACCTGGCACCATCACCAGCCACCACTGCCCAACCACTATACTATCACTGCCCAACCAACCCTTCACCTTCTACCCCCCGCCACCACTGCCCAGCCACCACCCGACCCCCTCTCCTCAAAAATCCAGCCCCCTCCACAATCTCACCATCTCCATCTCCCCCAACTCCAAAAATGACGTCGACCATAAACCCTAGCTTCTAACCGCTGACCATAAGCCCTAGCCCGACCCTATTGTCACCGACGCTCTCGCCCCATCGCCCCCAAACTTGACTCTCCCATCGCCGGTAGCAGTCGCCACCACCTAACCCACCACAATTGCTCTAGCCCACCCGCTAGCGATCGCCACTTGACTTTCCCACTGCCGGTAGCAACTGCCACCACCTAACCCGCCGCTGGGTTGGAGCTACCTGTTGCTCGCCACTAACTCGGATATGAGGGATTGAAGATTGAGCTTCATTTTGGAGTGGACCTGCTTTGCGTTGAAGAAGACAACGAAGGACGGGGGGGGGGGGACGACGGGAGGGGGACATGCAGCGGAGAAGATGGTCGTAGAGTTTGATGATGCCGCCGCCGCTATTGTCAGAAGTGAGAGGTGATCAAAGTTGGACTGCTTAGAGGAAGAAAAGAAAAAGGGCAAGAGGAAGAATATTAGGGCTTCAGGGGGTAGGAAGGTAATTTCAAAATTTTTGTATTTTTATAAAGGGGTAAAATTGTTTTTTCACCTAATTCCGACCTAAATTTGTTGGAATTGGCCCATTTACAGTTTTAATTAAGAAAAAATTATATTTACACTTGTGTGAATGTAAAATATATGCACCTTTTCTCTTTAAAAAATTCACAAATTCATCATTTAAAAAGAAAATAATTACGACTAAGTTAGTGGCACATTTGTGCAGCAGACGAGTTGTTGTAAATTGACAATTACAAACCACTACAAATAATTGATTAACGGTAGGAAACATTAAAATACTGAAAGCGAAGTGAGTCACAAGAGCTGCCAAAAGCTAAATGATCTCTCATCCTTTAGTGAGCCGTTTTTGGGTTCCGCTAGAGCTACTAACCCAATTTTGTACTCCCTCCGTTCTACTAATAGTGATACCATATGTTTAGATGTTTGGGTTTAGGTAAAGGAAATGAGTGGATGAAATTGAATGTAAAAAGTAAAAAGTATAATGAGTGGATGAAATTGAAGGAATCTTGCTAAAAATGGAAAGTATGCCAATATAAAAGAAATAACCTAAAAAGGAAAGTGTGTCACTAATAAAGAACAGATAGAGTATGAAGATTAGCCTCATCTAATCGTGTTTAAGCTAAAAAATTAAAGAAAGTCGGTGCATATGAATTACGAAGCCGACAAATTGTTTGCATGAGAAGGATATCTCTCATTATTTTATTTCCACGCTAGATCTCTGCATATAAGGCGACATCGGTTGGTTTGGCTCCACGTCCGCGTCGGTAGCTAAACGTCAATACCAAAACCATAAACAAATCCTAAAACATCATAAACATTTGCATATGTTGGTTGAGTTCAATTCAAGTCTCACATTAGAAATTACAAGAGTGATTATTCACTATATAAGCTAGAGTCTCATCATATTAGTACGAGATATTTTTGGGTTATACCCAATAAAATTGTGCGGACTTGGTTCAAAGCGACCAATATCATACTAATGTTGGTTGTGGTGGATTTGGTAGTCCCAACAAGTGGTATCAGAATCTTGGTTGTGCTCAGGATGAAAACTGCATGCGTGCCCAATGTGGAGGCCCTCAATTGTGCCCTTGGCGGTGACAAGAGTGCCCTTGTGTCGAAAGTCTGCATGACCAAGGTGGTTGTCAGATGGCGTGTCCCACGGGTGTGGCGTCGGTGCAAGATGGTCTGTGAGGATGAAGGATACCGTTGTGTGGTCCTTGGTTTGAGGGGGAGATTATTGGGTGTGTTCAACCCAAGTCTCACATTGAAAGTTGTGAGAATGCTTGTTCACTATATGAGTTTGAATCTCATCACATTAATATAAGGATTTTTTGGATTGCACCCAATAAAATTGTGCAAATTTTAACTAAAGCGAACAATATCATACCAATATTGGTAGCGGTGGATTTAACCGTCCCAACAGCATATTCGTTAAATATTTTCTTCACACTGTACCTAATTGCCCTTCCTGTTTGTTTTTTTGTTTTTCTCTGTTTTGTTCTCTTCCAATAAGTGTTTTGAGAATCACATTGAATATTTTAGATGAATGATTACTGATAACTATAGCATATAGGTGTGCCTTTTAGGCTTGTCCCTGCATCTTTTGGATGAATAAATATGGTTCATCATAAGGTATTTAGTATAAATGCCACTGATATAATACCCCTGTCCCACATGCCTTATGACATTATATTCTATCAAATTTTATCGCCTATTTAAATAAATATATAATATATAATATTATCGTATGTGATATTGTTGAATCATCATAACAAATAATTTTTGTAAAGTAACTTTTTGTTTGTCGTAATTATCGTAACTAAACATATTAGCGGTCAAACATATCTCTTGAATGATGTATAATGATTAGACTGTTATTTAAGATGAGACGGAGAGAGTAAGAAAAGTGGATGACTGAAATAAATTTGTCAAATTTTAATCATAAATTTATTGTAAATATAAAAGTAACTGAAATTAAAAATTTTAGTGAAAAAATAAAAAGAAGAGATGAGTGATGATAATAGTTTTGAGGTTATGAAATTGTATGGCCTGATAAATAATATCACATGAATGTTCGTGGACCGCGTCGACGGAAAATATCGTCCGACCTCCATGTCGTTGAAACAATGGCGTGGGTGCATCTTCTAGTGGGTGGTGGGGCGAATGCTGAGTGAGTACATTTATTACACCCCTTATATTTATTAACAATTATGTTTGGCATTAAATTAAGAAGAGAAGTTGTATATAGAAGTTAAAGTGAATTGATGGCAAGTAAATGAATTGTAAGAGAGCAATAAAATACTTAATATAAATAATGTACTACTAGAAAAAAAAGATTAAATTAAAATTTGTGATCTATTGATAAACGCTTGGCGATTTGAGTCCGTCTCTTGAAACACGGTCTTTTCATAAATTATGAAAATATCATAGTTTAAACAGTAAATTAGAAGAATTCAAGACAAATTTTTTGAATTGTATTAATTGAATCATAAACTTATAGCTATTGTATATTATAAAATTGCAACTAAATATTTTAATATTTTAATTAAACACATCTTTCCATCGACGATCTTTCTCAAGATTTTACCTATCAATTTTGTGACTGTAAAATCAAATATTATTACTGTCACTTCTTTAATAGACACTTAGCAATTCTTTATTGGTACTTAAACAAATCGGTTTTTCTAACGAGTGCCCATGGACACTCGTTAACAACTTTAGATTCCATCGAAAACTGTGTTATTAAATGCAAATAGAATTAATGATTAATGAAATCCTAAAAAACTTACACTCCCTGTGTACTATTACACAGTTTTCAATGGAGTTACATTTAATAACATAATTTTCAATGAAATATAAAATTGTTAACGAGTGCACATGGGCACTAATTAGAAAAACCGTAAACAAATTTCTTGTGAAAATAAAGAGACAGGAGGAGTGCGGGCAAATGGTTTCTAGTGGTGGTGGGGAAATGTGCCGAACCCAATTACGAAAATCAAGCGACCAACGCATGCTACCGCCACGGGTTGAATAAATTGGCGAAAATCCCTGGGGCCCATATTCCACGTGAGAGTCCCCATCCTTCAATACTCTCTTTTCACATGTTAAATTATCTATTTATTTATGATATTATTTTTTATCAAAGTCTTATCGTAAATTTAAATAAATGTATAAATTATAGAATTATCACATATTATATATTATAGAATCTGTTATAGTAAATATTTTTTAAAATGTAATATTTTATTTACCATTACTACATGTATTTAAATATTTTAACTTTTAAACATATTTTTTAAACCGTGCCCATGGTTACTCACTCACTCTTCATCAAACCTCCTCAATTCTAAATTCCAATTCATTCACACTCCCAATCCCCTATAAATCTCACACAAATCTTTGCTCTTCGCAACCAACTTCCCATTTTCAGCTTGTCCTCTCCATTCATCTTCCCCAAATAAGATGGCTCTTCCTCTCCTCCTCCTCTCCCTGTCCCTCCTCTTCATCTCCGGCCAGCCGGAACCAGCGCCGGCGGCGACCAGCTTCATCCGGGCAAAGTGCAGCAAGACCACCTACCCTTCCCTCTGCTTCCAGTCCCTCTCCATGTACGCCCCCTCCATCCGGTCCAACCCGAAGGAGCTCGCCCAGACCGCCCTCTCGGTGAGCCTGGACCGGGCCCAGTCGAGCCGGGCCTTCGTGGCCAAGCTCGCCAAGATGAAAGGGCTCAGGCGCCGGGAGTACGGCGCAATCGGCGACTGCCTCGACCAGATGGCTGACTCCGTCGACCGGCTCGCCAGCTCGATCCAGGAGCTCAAGGGAATGGACCGGTCCCGCGGCGAGGAAATGCTGTGGCATATTAGTAATATCGAGACGTGGGTGAGCGCGGCGTTAACTGACGATAACGGCTGTATGGATGGGTTTGCGGGGAAGGCGTTGAACGGCAGGGTGAAGGCTTCCGTTAGGGCGAGGATGACTCATGTTGCGCAGGTGACTAGCAATGCGTTGGCTTTGGTCACCCAATATGCCGGCAAGTATTAGTAAAACGGCGTATTAAGGTATGAACCATGTAATTTTGAGTTTCACCGTTTCGGTTCAGTCCGGTTCAGAGTATGAATTCGAATCACGACCGATGAAGATCGGGAGGGGATCTTCAGAGCGAAATAGCGTTGATTGTTGTTATGTTGAAGTGGTGTGCATGTATAGTTTAAGCAATTAAGCCACTCGAGAGTTGTTTTTTCTATTTGCAATATATAGTGATCAGAAATAATCAGTGTGACTTCATCATCCTTTTGTAATATATAGTCATGAGAGATGACAAGTATGGCTTCTCACTTTCTTGTATTTAGCTCTGTTTAAGAGTTGAGCCATTGGCTACTTCCCGGGCGATCAACGGCTCGCCCTCAGCCGTCCCAGCCACCTGACATCACAAGTATTATCGAAGAGGTAAATCACAGCACTTCCGTAGTCGAGCACGTGACCCTCAAATGTATTTAGTGCGCATAAGGAGTTCTTCCACCGGAAGAACTCCCACACTGCCGCTATCGAGATTTGAATCTATACTTCCAAGAATATAGGCCATACACCCAACCACTTGGGTGATTACGTAAGTGTAAAAGTCAAATGGTGAGACTTGAACACCTAACCTTCAGATCGACATCAAAAGTACTAACCACTAGTCCAAACAAACATTCCCATTTGCTACTTCTGATTAGCTAAAAGTCTGCCATTACTTTTTACATCTCTAAGGATCTGTTTGACAGGGCTTTGCTTATTAGCTAAACACTTATTTTGTTTTTGGTAAACAGTAAAAAAAAATGCTTATTAAAGAAGCAGAACCTGGTCTCCACCTACTTTTAAAATAAGTCAATTTTGCTTATAAGTACAGTTCTGTCAAACACACCCTCAATTTTGTACTCCCTGTCTCCCACCTCTATTTGCAACTGTCACAGTTTATTTAGTCAAACTTATTAATTAGAAAAGTAAATTTTAAGTAATATATAAGATAATATATTATCATGTGATATATTATTAAAGTCGTGTAAACATCTAGTTTTATAATATTAATTTTTTAATCATATTTTGATGTGTGCAATTAAAGATATTAATTGTTAAAAATAGTTTTGATCAATCTGAAAAAAACCAAACATTGCAAATAGAGCTAGGATAGATTGAGTAAAAGATAAATGTTGAAGTAATCCAAGGGTTGTATACCTACGAATACGAAATGTACTACAATAATTGACAAGAAAAAAAAAGATAGATTGAGACGATAATTTTTACCAAAATTTAGACAAACTATATTCTGGTTGGAGAATGGTTCACTAATCACTAATGATCAATCCGGGGTTCCAAAGATTACAAGCATGCTTCCTCTTTTCCCTCAAAGATTTTCTCTCTGTTTGTTTTTCTAAGTTGTTTTAGAACTTTTTTTTGGGCCTTGCTATATCCCGCCCTGTATTTTACTATCCTCGCCCTAATACGTATAAATACACGTATTTTGAATTAAAATAAAATAATTTTAAATATTAAAAAAACAGAAAAAAGAAAAACAAAATATTAAAAACCCTATAAAAAAAATTATAAATACCCCTTTCCCCCTCCCTCTCTCCTTCCCTCTCCCCTTCCCTCTCCCCCTTCCCTCTCCCCCTTCCCTCTCCCCCTTGCCTCTCCATTTCCGCCCGCCGCCCGCCGCCCGCCGCCCGCCGCTGCCGCCCGCCGCCGCCGGAATCCCGCCGGAAAATTGTAAGTTTTTGAGAAATTTTTTTTTCTTTTCGTGGGAATCGTTGCCCGATCTATTCGAATTTTGTTGAACTTGTCGGAATTGTTAGAATTTTGTTGAGCTTGTCGGAATTGTTAGGATTTTAGTTATGTGACATAATAGAAGTTATTGAGAAACGATTTTTTAGAAATTGTGCTTCTTTGGAAATTGTTTAGCTATGTGACATATGTGGAATTAATGACATAATGACATAATTGGACATGATGACATAATTGGAAGCTTATTGTGTTTTTTAGTAATTATTTAGTTTAAATTTGGCCATAATATTTTAGAAATTGTATTTTTTAGAAGTTGGGTTTTTTAGAAATTATGTAGTTATGTGACATAATAGAAATTACTTAGGAATTATTTGTTTAGAATTTGTGTTGTTCTGGAAATTATTTAGGTATGTGACATAGTTGGAATTAAAACGAAGAAATTGTGTTCTGTGTAAATTACTTAGTTTAAATTTGGACATAATATTTTAGGAATTGTTTTTTTTAGAAATTGGGTTATTTAGAAATTATTTAGTTATGTGACGTAATAGAATTTATTTAGAAATTGTATTTTTTAGATATTGGGTTATTTAGAAATTATTTAGTTATGTGACATAATTGGAATTAAAACGAAGAAATTGTGGTTTGTAGAAATTACTTAGTTTAAATTCGGACATAATATTTTAGAAATTGTATTTTTTAGATATTGGGTTATTTAGAAATTATTTAGTTATGTGACATAATTGGAATTGAAACGAAGAAATTGTGTTTTGTAGAAATTACTTAGTTTAAATGTGGACATAATGGTTTAGAAATTGTATTTTGTAGAAATTGGGCAATTTAGAAATTATTTAGGTATGTGACGTAATTGGAATTAAAACGAAGAAATTGTGTTTTGTAGAAATTACTTAGTTTAAATTTGGACATATTGTTTTAGAAATTGTATTTTTTAGAAATTGGGTAATTTAGAAATTATTTAGTTATGTGACGTAATAGAAATTATTCAGAAATTATTGATTAGGAATTGTGTTTTTTGGAAATTATTTAGTTATGTGACATAATAGAATATAGTTCTACGTAAATAAACTTTAGTAATCCGATGTAAACAATTGTGTAGTAAACTGTTACGATATGTTTTAACTATTGTTTCCTTGAATGTTAATAATAGTGCGATGTGGTAAGAAAATAAGATTATTTAGTTATGTAATCTCCAATTTGTAACTAAAAAAAATGTCCCAGTTCGTTGATGCACTGTTCGAAAATATTAGTTCACACGTTGTTGAAATGTATGTTAATTTATCTTATCATATCAGTTTGATTCACTTGTTGTTATACTAATTACATATCTTGTGTCGTAGATGAGCACTGGTGGTCAACCTGACGGTCATGGTCGTTCCATACGACGAAGAGGTGTTAGTGCCTCGGCGAGACAGGCTAGAGGCCGCGTGGTCGAGGATGAACCGTCGCCTCGCCCGCGGGAGTTTGATGGAGGAGCGGAGCAGCCTTCTCCACCGAGCGTTCGTGCATTCGATCCCATGCCGACATGGGACGGTCCGGAGATTAACATCCTCGCGTCCGGTGGTATCCGTCATGATAGTGATTGGCAGATGGATTATGACCTGCCCGCAGATGTCCCCCCGGTGGGCCAACCTGGTTCGAGTGTTCCATTGGATGCCGGGTTCGAACGTTATGCTGAAGCTGGAGCCAGGCACACCGTGAGGAACAGAGCTGGTCAATTCGCACAGTCTTCTGGTGGATCGTGCAATGCCGGTGAGCCCAGCACCGGAATGGCACCAAGGAATAGGAGGAAGCGACCCGCCGATGACACGTGGCTAGTGCGGGGACCGATGACTGGTGGCCCGCAGGATGACCTCGTCATACCAAGCTTCGGAGGACACGTCGCGCTTGACGTTTGGAATGGTATAGAGCGAGGTGTGCTGAGATGCCATGCTCGGTCGCCGCTATGCAAGCAGCTAGTCGACACGCTCCCCGAACTGAGCGATGTTGCACAGGCCCGGATACATGCGACCGGGTTGGGCCAAATGCCTGCGATTATGTTCCAGTTCCTTGACATGGCACTGATATCCGCTTTTGTCGAGAGGTGGCAGCCGGACACGAACACGTTTCACATGCCGTTTGGGGAGATGACCATCTTGATGCATGACGTTGAGATGATTCTTGGCATTCCCATCGATGGTGGCGCTGTTGCGAGTACCATTTCGGCGGAGACTATTGAGGAAGCGTGCGCTGAACTGTTTGGGAAAGACGTGGAGTCCTTTGTCGCGGAAGACTGGAACGGGGGTAACATAGATGCCCAATCTTTGATGGCGAGGTGTGTAGCGGCGGGGCAGAGCCAGAACTTCCAATTTATGTGCTACATGCTGACCCTGTTTTCATCCACGCTTTTTGTGGATAAAACTGGGAATAAGGTTAGAGCCAACCTTCTACCCCTGCTTGATTCGCAGTTGTCGCAGTTGTCGTGGGGCTCGGCGACGTTGGCCAGTTTGTATCTGCAGTTGGGAATTGCGTCCCGGTCCAAGGCGCGCGGCCTATGCGGATGTTGCACGCTGCTTCAAGCATGGATATACGAGTACTTTCCGATGTTTCGGCCGGGACCGAGTACGTTGCCAGCTCTTCCGGGTCGCGCCAGTCGGTGGCACACAGGGGATAGATCGGGGAGGGGTACGGGGAGGCTCGGTGCCATCAGGCGACAGTTGGATGCCTTACAGCCCGACCAGGTATGAATTCCATGCTTTTACTCTTATTCTGACAGTAGTGGATAGATCGGATTCCATAGAAACGTAACATGTCTGTGAAACTTTTTGCAGGTGGATTGGTTGCCATATGGGGTGGACGTGGTTAGGGCTGCGGGGGGGAGGACTCACTACCGCGGCGTGATCCGACACCTCGACGCAATGGAGGCGTACATGCCAGATCGCGTTGTGCGGCAGTTCGGTCTCCTACAGGGTATACCGCGGGGTCTTGTAATTGCGCCCGAGCCTTGTTCCCGCCCGGCTGATCCAGCCGGCTATTCAGTGACCTACCCAGGGAGGCTGCAGTTGACCCTATGGGAGATGGCACACAGTTGGCACAACGGTCAGCTTGCGGCGTTCCCGACAGCCACGAGCCCATCAGAGTGTACCATGGATTACGAGGGCTGGTACGCGACCCATTCGCACCCATTGATCGCAAATCCTGAACATGCTACCGCGAGTGGACCGGACAGGATACATCATCAGTTATCGGTAAGTTTTCCCGTACTGTTTGCTTCGAGTAATTCTATTACATTTTACTGTTTCGTTATTGTAAACTCTGTTTCCTGTGCAACAGATGCTGAGTGACATGATGGGCGACCTGGATCCGTTTGACTCGGCGACCGTTGATGGACTCGCCGACCCCTGCATGAGGGAGTTGATGACGACTTTTGTCAGTCGTCGCGATGAGTACCGCAGGCTCGGTTATGGACCCATTCCTTAGTCGGACGTTTGCTTGTGTACGAACCCACAGTTTTGCCATAGTTTGCTCATTTATGTAATCGGTAACTGTTTGTGCATATCAAATACATAAGTCATCGATTTTCGCAACAGTAATGCTATCAAAATAATTACTCCATGCTTCGATAGTGAATGTAGCGGTTGCGTACATGCCAAAATGTTTCTGGCGATTTACAACAGTTAATTACTCTGAGAGTATGCTCTTCTCCAAGCCCTTAGCCTCCTACGAAAGGGTAACTCCCAACCTACGACATCAGCCTTCCTCAACGTGGTCCACATATTAACCACGGGGGGCATGGGACAGTTTTCCTTCACGTGTACCCGGACGAAATGGCTTGCACTGCGAACGTATACAATGTGTAGCTCCCTACTTGTTCCATCCTCGCCCCCGCCTGCCCTCAGTGGAAGGACTGTACAGCAATGGTCCGCCGACCCATTCTCTAAAATGTAATATAGAACTACAACCGCGTTGTAGTAGGTGGCCACAGGAAACATGTCTGCAATGACCGTAAACCAATGCTCCGGACCACATGGACCGCTGGTGTGGTGTATACGGGCTCTGGCGAGTTCAACGTCATTCCGCGAACCGTATATGGGAACATAGTCAGGCCAATGAGTTGATATCTCGTTAAATACCGCCCGACGCGCTGTAGACCATTCACCTTCACCGTCTACGTGGAACGCATCAGCAACGCATCTGAAGCCACAGTTTCCATCACTCGCGACATCGTTCCAGCCTTCGATGTAGCGCCCGACAATGTGGGGGACACTTTCGAGGAACGGGAATGTCGCTGCAGGAGAACACATTAAGATAAATATCTTGTGCAGGAGGCGTTCATTAGGAAGAATGGTGCTTGTACTCACCCTGCCGGCGACCGCTCCCTGAAGCACGCCCCGGGGACCGTGAACTACTCCCGTATCGCCTGTTCACGTGCTCGTGGTAGCTCGGTGAACGCCGGGTTGATCTTGATCGGGGGACCTGCTCGCTTGGTCTCCCACGTGCACTGGTGCAATTGTCCGGCTCGCCAATGCCGCTCTCCTCCGGCCGCAACTGCGCATCTATGTAGGATGAAACTCGTCGGCGGATCGAAGGGTCGCTGCGTGCCAGCTCCTCCAACAGAGTGTTGAACCGCGACTGATCTTGTTCGGCCCTCGCAATGTTGTCCGTGCTCCGCACGTGATCACCCAATGCCAGGCTCTTGAACAGCGGATGAATGTCGTCCAAGTACAAGGGGATTCCTTCAGCAACTGCCCCTGCCATGATGCATGCACACAGTATTCCGTGTGTCGAGCGCAGCACACATCCACAGTAAGCATATACCTGTGCTCCGAGTGCATCAATCCTCCCGGACTCGACCGTCAATTTATCCAGACAGTATTTGGACACATTGTTGATCAAGTTGCTGAAAAGGGCCCTACGGTGCAATCTTCCAACGACAGTTCTTGATTTCTCCAGGCCGGTCTTGATCATAGTAATCTGCTGGGCTATCTGCAGGTCGACACGCCTCCATACCGTGTCCAGCGAACCAGTCGACGTATGTAACCACCCTTTCAATGACGAGTGTGCACTTTCGACCCTGCATGTAGTTGTGTTCCCGAAATGCAGAAATCTGTTCGTCCATGCCCTCACAAATTTCTCCTTATGGGGGGTGAGCCACGTCGTCTCAGCGTAACTAACAACAGCCTCGTTCCAGGACCATCCAGTCCTCATATCCACCAAAGCGGTTTCGTACTCTGGAACGGTGGACGCATTGCAAACTCGGAACCATGCACCATTCTTGAACGCTGCCCCGTTCCTCTTATTCCCTGTCAGCACAGTAACACGTGCCCCCACATCCTTGTTAATATGCCAGGTGCAGAGCAAATGGTTCGATTCCGGAAACACAGTCCGAAGTGGCCTAATCAGTCCCATCTCCCGATCGGTGACCACAACCTCAGGGAACGGTCCATCCACAAGCAAGTTCTTCAGCGCGTTCAGCACCCACTCATAGGTATCTGCCGTTTCGTCAACGACAATTGCGTAGGCAATCAGGAAGTTTGTGTTGCAAGGGGACATCCCAACCATCTCAATGAATGGCTTGCCGTAGCGATTGGTCTTGTACGTTGAGTCGATGGCCACCACCCACGGAAACGTGCGAAATGCCACAACAGCATCGGGATTGGCCATGAATAAATGAGTCAAAGTACCATCACCTGCTGAGCGGTGACTAGTGACATACCCTTTCTCGGTGGCCAGATGCAAACAATTCTCCGCTGTGTTGCGCCCGCCTCGCCTTTCTGTTGCATATGCCGACCTCTCATTGTACACCTGCCTAATGTTCTGATGCAGGTCCGGAAACGAATTACTGAGGCTGGCATTGATATGCCTTGGGGCAGTTTCTGAATCTGTCAAGTCTCTGATCATTTGCTTCGCGTCCGCATGGAGCTTGCTGCTCTGTCTATGACCCTCGGGGTACACTGAGAAAGGGTGGTTGTGCATCCCTCGTCTAGGATCCTTGCACGGCACTACATTCCAACCATTCCCCGTGATGCTCTGTTTCAAGACAATCGCGAACGGGCAGCCACAACTGCTGGTCGAGCTGCTACTCCGTCGGACTACATCAGATTCGCTCGTATCTACATCCTTATCCTTCCGGCCCCGATTGCAAATGCAATATAACCTCAGGGGACCATTCATATTCTGTTTGTAGGACCCCGTCACAAGTTCAAATCCCACCTGCAGAGCAATCCGTTGCAGGTAGGAGTAAGCCTCGGCAACGTCTGGGAACACAGCTGAGGTGGCAAATGGAGAGTATCCGTTCCGCCCTGCAGCAGCGTCACATGACTGATGGTCATCCTTAAATAGCAATAAACATCAAGTAATTAGTTACACTCAACTGCTATACCAATTACAATATCAAAATTAACGTAAAAAATGTAAATTAACGTTACAATAATTAACAAAATAACAAAATTAACAAAACAACAACATTAACGTCACAATAATTAACAAAATAACAAAATTAACGAAACAACAACATTAACGTTACAATAATTACAATTAACGTTACAATAAATAAAATTAACGTTACAATAATTTTTACGTTACGATTAATAAATTAAAATACTAAGATGAGCATAAATTAAAAAACTAAGATGAGCATAAATTTCTTTCTCATTAACAGCTGAAACATACATGTAGTGGGAAAAAAATGCAATAACATCGTGGCTAGAATTAATATAACATTCTTACAGTTCAACAAATTAAAATATCAAAATAACGTAAAAATACGTAACTTAACGGTACAATAATTAACAAAATCACAAAATTAACAAAACAACAAAAATAACTGCTTCAATAATTAGTAGGACATACATTAACGTTACTGCTATTAACAGGAGATAAATTCATAGGAGATAAATGTGCAATAATTTCATCGTAACAGTTAATAAATTAAAACACAAAGACGAGCATAAATTTGTACGGCAAAAATTATTAAATTTAACAACTACTTACGGACAGAAAGCTAATTAGTAAAATTACCTCCGAAGACATGGAATTTCTAACACCCTTTTCGGGGTAATTTTTGCTCGTCTTGGACAGCAATATTTTTCGAGTGCCCTTCGAATGAGCAAGAATTCGAGTGCCCTTTCAATGAGTAAGAATTCGAGCTCATTTATAGCAGTGCGATTTTTGGAAGCAGGCTGGCACGGCTCGCGCCCAGCCCACGGCGAGCCGAGGCGCGTCCGGCTCGCGCCCCAGCCCTGGCGAGCGGCCCGCGCGCGGCTCGCGCCCACCGCACGGCGAGCCACGGCTCGCGCCCACACGCCGGCGAGCGGCCCGGCGATGGCTCGCGCCATGTCGGTGGCGACCGGCCCGCCGGCGGCTCGCGGTCCACCGGTGGCGAGCGGACCGGCGGCGGCGCGCGGCCTGTCGGTGGCGACCGGCCCGGCACCGGCTCGCGCCCAGGCCATGGCGAGCCGACCGGCGGCGCCTCGCGCCCAGGCCGTGGCGAGCCGGGTCCGGCGGCGGCGGACGGCGGCCCGGCGGCGGCGGACGGCGGCCCGGCGGCGGCGGGGATGCAATTTCGATTAATTAACTAACTTCGTTCCGTTAATATTAACTAACTACAATTATCTAAATTGATTTTAATTTACCTATTGAAAATAAAAAAATAAAAAATACTGTATACGTATTAGGGCGAGGATAGTAAAATACAGGGCGGGATATAGCGATCCACTTTTTTTTGGAGATTTGTAAGTTGTGCCTTTAATTTACAATGGGCCATGCCCACATTTTCTATTGCTAAGTGATATACTCCCTCCGATTTTTTATTTATGGCATAATATGTTTATGTGTTTGAATTTAGGTGAAGAAAATGAGTTGATAAAATTGAATGTAAAAAGTAAAAAGTAAAAAGTAGAACGAGTAGATAAAATTGAAGAAATTTTGTCAAAAAATAAAGTGTGTCAAATAAAAGAAAGCTTCCATACATAGTAAGTGTGCCTTAAATAACACAATAGAGGGAGTATTGGTTTTTGGCTCACTACAATATAGTACTCATTCTATTTCTCTATTAGTAGCACACCACTTTTAGGTGTTAGAATTTAAGAGATACTAAATGAGTTGGTGAAATTGAATTGAAAGAAAGAAAAGTAAAATGAATACTAAATATAATAACCTTAAACTTGTCATAATTAGAAAATGTCAATATAAAAGAAACATCACAAATTAGAAAATGTGCTACTATTAGTAAAACAGAGGGAGTATTTGGTTTAAATTGAAATCAAAGAATAATAGTAGTAAGTGAAATTGGTGATTTTAAATGATCATATTTTTATATCACTGCTGCCTCTTAATAAAACCCTTTTAATAAAGCAGGAAGAGAATGCTACGAAAGTAAATATTTTTTTAATAAAATCTATGACTTAATTTTATAGAGCGTGGATTACTTTTGTGAGAGAACACATTTTTTTACATATTACGGTTAATTTTGAATCGTACTTTCAATAAATAAATAATTTGATAACTAATGATTGTTTACAAGAAATTAATGATTGTTTGAGAACAAGTATCGATTAACTTGGGTTATGCGTAATTTATTTTAATATGGAGTACACAATTTTTGGTACTCCCTCCGTCCCAGGATTTTCGGCAGAAAGAGAAAGCCCTTCTTCAAATTTGACCCACATGAAAATACTATATTACCCCTACCTTCAACCTCCAGATCTGAGCTTCTCGCCTCCCCATTCCTTCTGCCGTCTCCGCCTCTCCTCCTCCTGCCCGCCCCTCCCTCCGCCTCTGTGCCTCCCTTCTCCACCTCCTTTCAGTGATTATGAAGAAGTCACTTTCAAGCTATTCTTCTCCACAACAAATCTGCTGAACAAGACCCAAATGACATAAACCAGAAACACACTAAAAATCCCACCTTTTCCCTCATCCTTATAACGACCCAGATCAGAACAAGTGAGAAATACAATACAATCCCACCTTTTGTTGTATTTGATGAGAACCCAGATTGAGCGCCGTTTCACAGGTAGAATCAAGCTCCATTTTGGTGCGGGACTCCATAGTGACGGGAGGGAATCGGATGGGGCAAGGCTCCACAGTAATTTAGGGTTCCGGCGGAGGAACAAGGATGGGGTGGCGGAGGAAAAATTAGAAGGGTTACGAGGATGAGGTCTGCGAGCAAAGATTGTGAATTTCTGTCTTATAAGTTTTGGGGTGAGAAATTAAGGATGGGCTCCGACGAATTAAGATTGGGGCTTGAAGGTGACGCACATCAGATTGGGGGTGGCGCTAAGGTTTAGAGGTGAGGCGGAGGGGTGGCGTCAATGGCGAGGGTGGCTCTAGGGTTTACAGGTGAGGCGGAGAGGTGGCGTTAACGGTGGAGACGAGGGTGGCGCTAGGGTTTAGAGGTGAGGCGAAGAGGTGGCGTCAACGGCAAAGACATGGGTGCCGCTGGGGTTTACAGGTGAGGCAGAGAAAGGTGGCACCATAAGCGGTGGTCGTGAGAGGCGGTGAGAGGGGTAGCGCTGGCCGTGAAGGGGTGGGGAAGTGATGGAGGCAGAGAGCAAACTGGAGAAGGGGCAAACTTTATTGGTGAGACGGAGGAGACAGAGAGGAGAAAAGGAGGGTTTGTGAGATTGGGGGTGGGGACGTAAACTTTTAATTTTCTTAGGGCAAACAAGTCTTTTGTAATGTTAAATTTTACTAAAATAAGAAAATGTGTAGATTTGCTTGGGACACCCATAAAAGGAAAGTGTGCAGATTTCCATGGGACGAAGGTAATTTTCGGTCAACAAATTATCAACATAATTCAGATAATTTTCAGCTCTAGGTGATTCTAAACCACAGCATATACTGCCATTCCGGAAAACATGCAATTTTATGACTCACAAACGGTTACTTCTTTGAGCAATGTCAAGGAACATGCCCTGCCTCTCAATCTAAAAGCTCCCTGTAACCTAGAACATAAATAAACATCTCAAAATAAACGAACTGTGAGAAGAAAAACTCATATTCTTCCTGCAAATTCAAATTCTAACATGATCAAAACTGAACTTTCAGTGGTAGCCCTGTTCCTCTCGGCAACAACATGGGCGGTCGCTGCCGATTCGTCAGGCGGTCTAGAGGCCTTCTGCAAGAGGACCGATGATGTCACATCCTGCGTCGAACTGCTGAAGCCCGCCGTGACCCCGACAACCGACTTCGATTCCTTGGAATGGTACCGAAAGGTATGTTGGAAAACCTCCGACACTTTCTATTATCGTCCGTCCCAATAAAATGAAACACTTTAATTCTTACCTAAAATGATAAAGAATATGTTGTAAAATTCCTACAATATCCTTTTAAACTTAAATAACTTTATGACTAGGCCCACTATTTTTCCAAAATATCCCTACATTTCACAACTATTCATTGTCACCTCATCTTGCATAAAATACCAAGTCAAGTTTCAATGTGCCATTTATTTCGAGGCAGAGGAAGTATTTTAATTTGTTTCGTTAATGTTAAAAGTTTTACATTTGATGGTTGACAAAACTTTACCGTGATGTATAAGGTAATGGATCACATTTACGTAATACTAGTTAATTTTATGATTAAAACCCAAGATAGAAATATATGTCTATTAATGGAGGTATATTTTCACTGATTGGTTTGTGATCATTTTTTATGGACATTGATAATATATAAGATAATGGGTCATGGATAATGTATCAGGTAGCACATTACCTCTAAATAGAAATGGTTGATTTTATAATGGAAAATTATGGTAGAAAGACATGTCGATTCAGTATGAATATATTTTATTTATTGGTTTGTAATCCGTTTATATCTAGTGAGGGGTAATATACTACCTCTATCCTTGTAAAATGTTTATATTTTTTTGCGTGGGCATTTATGCGTGCTAATGTGCCTAAGAAAGTTGAGGGATCAGAATGAGTTGGCAATATTTCAGCCATATAAAAATGTTTGGCTGAGACAAGCAAAAATGAAAAGTAGGAACATTTGAATGAGAGGAAATATAAGATAATTATTGGCTACATCTACATAGTACAATTGATTTTATGGTTAAAACCCATGGTAGAAAGGAGTGTCGGCCAAGTGGATGTATATTTTCATTGATTGACTTGTAACCCCTTTATATCCATCTTGTTGCATGCCAGCCGCCAGGGGCAGATTCAAGAATTTTAATTTGGTGGGTCATAATTTAATTCCGTGCCTTCGTCTCTAGGAAGTTCGAGAAATTTCAAAATGCAAAAAAATACGATAAGTTCAATATTTTTTTAAAAAAAGGGGGATACTAGTCAAAGGTTGCGGGTTGATAAACTATTATCCTTTTTTTTAAAAAAAAGGTAGGGCAATTAGCCTAAGTGCACATTTAGAGTAAATATATAACATGATATAGTGGCACTACCCATTGATTTTATTTTACGATAGAACCTCATAATTTTATTAATCAAATTGCATGTTATTTGATTTGCAAAATCATTTTTACTCCAAGGTCCTCTCCAAATCCCTTTCCAAGGCCATAATCGGCCGGTCGTTCATGAGCCACGCGAGGGGGCTGAATCCCCGGCAAGAAATAGCAGTAAACAGCTGCGTGGAGAAATTCAACGATGCTGTGGAGGTTCTCCAGCAAGTATCCCGCGAGTACGTCGAGTTTTACAAGGTTCGATCTTCCCGGGACTACAGCTTCGTGTTGCGCCGGAAAAACGTGGAGACGCTGATGAACACCGCCACGGCGGCTCAGGACGCGTGTTACGGGTCGCTGGATGTCGCCCCGGGGCCGACCATGGTGCAGATTAAGGATGTTGTCAACAAGGCTTTGTCCGCTAATAAGATCGTGTCGGATTTGGTGCTCAAGAATTAGGGAGGGGGGAAATATGGAGCTGATTCATATTGTCATGTGGAATTTTAGGTTTGCATATATTTCATCTGTGTCTGTGCATGTGGAGGAATTGTATCACCATTATACAGGATTGTTCATTCGTGTTCTTGGTTATGCCGAATGCGAATGGTTTTGAAGGTAATGAATTTTGATCTTTAACTTCATTCAAGTCTCCATCAAATAAAACACAATACAACACACTAGCAAATGTGGTTCTTCAAAAACCACACGTTTCTTCCAATTTCTTAACATTATCACTCTTTAAGTTTTCACGTAGACTTAAGAGGGTAGGCTGAATGAAAATATTTGAGTTGAGAATAGAAAATGTGGAATGAATAAATGAAATAAAAGAAACATTGTTTAAAAAAAGAAGAATGTCATTGTTAAAAAAAAAATCAAAATAAGAATGATTGACGGTGTTAAGAAACATGATGAAGTAGAAAAAATGTCTTTTGTTATGCATTTTTAGTTGTTTGACTATTTTTGTTTGACTTTGTAAATCATATTCGATAAAAAAACCGTTAATGATCAGTTCAAAAGGTAAATGTAAACTTTTCACTAGTGGAGAATATGGCCATTAATAGTATTTATTGTGAGATTTTAACGGTTGATAAAATTCGTCGTGTGTGACTAAGTCATGCTTCGTTTATTAGTCACTGCATCGTTTGGCATTGTACGTTGGTTTTTACAACCATCATAGGAACCAGTTATGACATTTGTGGGTTCTAAAAAAATGACCGCTTTAGCCGTCGAAAGACTATGGTTGTTCTCCAATCAACACCTCTATCACCACTTGGACACCAATACTCCCACATCGAAACCGCCAGTCGACACCAACCCCTCACATGCATTTTCAACTAACATCGTATCAACATCAAACATCTCCTATCGAAACTCACCAATATATATGGTTGACGCCGACATATATTAATACCAACTAGTTAAACTCTACCTTCATATTTACCATTACCTTACATTGCTGATGGGTTGACGGCGGTGGATCCTTTGTAGAGGTGGAGAGAGAGGTAGGCGGCCGAGAGGAGCGGGCAAGGGAAGGGAGGAGTGGGTGTAAAAAGTGTACGATTTACCTTTTGAATGTGTAAAGAGTGTTCTCCACTAGTGTTTCTCTCATCTGAAAAGTCAAAATTTCAACTTACACACTTTTTATTGACTTATGGCCCACAAGAAGTCAAAAATAAAAACCAACCGAAAATCTGATTGCCAAGTTCACCATAGAAAGCGATGATAAGAAGCAGAAAGGGCAAGGGAAAACTATAATGGAGATAATGTATGATTAAGGATGAGTGACATAGGATTGCTTGTGCAAAATACAACATACTGTAAAACAAGATACTGATGAGCCCTTATTAAACATCACAAACGCTCCAAAACGCACGGATCCCAAACCTGACATTTGACACATTTCACCCATAAAGATGGTTCGTAAGAAACAGAGCATTGCTAACCAGCTTTTCCTGATTGAGCAGAGCGCTTCTGATGCTCTGCCTCACCTCCGCCGTCACGCCTCTCCCGGTCAATCCGTCCCGGCACGTTTCGAAATCCGTTATCGCCGCGCTGAGCCAAGTCTTCGCGTTGGACCACTGCATCGCTCTCTCCCTAGGATCCTTAAGCTTCGCCATTGCACCGACCGTATCCTTAAGTTCCGACATGGCGTCTTTCACCTCGTCCACGCAGTCTGTCAGCGCCGCCGCGTCCCGCTTCGAGATCTTCTTGTCGGCGGCTATGGCGGAGATCATCTTGCTGGAGGCCTTGGCGCCCTGAATGGCGGCTTTGATGGCGGCGTTGCAGAGATTCAGAGGGCTGGTTTTGATGTACGATGCGTAGGGGTAGAGGGCTCTGAGACACACTGGCGGGTATGTTGATGCGTCGCATTTGGTTTTCACGAATTTGGTGTATGTTCTCAAGATTTGAGAGCTTATTGCCGCTGAAGCAGGTTGAACTGAGAGGTTTACGGCGATAACAATGGCGATGAAAACTGCGAGCCTGTTGCACTTCTCCATGTTTCCAATGGAATCTGGGAAGACGAAGAAGATGATGATATGATACAGTTATTGTTGAGATTTGAGAAGGGAGAAACAAGTTAAGTAATTTGTAGGGACAAACTGTCAGGTGGATCAGGAAATCCAATGTGGCAATGTGAATGTGTAAAGTCGCGACGTACTGATCGACGGAAAGTGATGTAGGAGATGAATTGTTTTTTCATGTGTGCATCTCTGCATGTGAACACTTCATTTCGTTGACCATACGTATAGTAGTCACATGGGCCATAGCCATTTCACTGCTGATCGTTTGGCCTCCAATTCAAACTCAAGACTCCGACATATAAGGAAATGACTTTTTGACAAAGGGCGTGAATTAGAAATTTGATCACGAAATCATGATAGAGTGATGAGTCTAGGGTGGGCAAAAAAATCGAAAATCGAACAAAAAATTGAATTATCCGAATTCGAATAATTCGGACCAAATTTAAAATACGGTTTTTGGATAACCGATTGAATAAACCGAGTTTTGAATATGGTTTTTGGTTTGGTTTTGGATATTGAAACTCAAACCGAAAACCGATCCGAATACCGAATTGTAAATAAATAAATATTATATATATATATATATATATATATTAATATAAGGCTAATAAATTAAATAAACTTGGGCCATTTGAATAAATGTATTTGCCTAAGCCCAAATAAACTTGGACCACTGGGGTTCACAATCCTACCACTGTATAAACATAACACAGCTCACATTTCTTGATTCTTCAGCAGCTGATGCCGGATACCTTTGTTCCGGAGCTAGGGTTCACGCCGCTGCCTTCTTCACGCCGCCGCACCTGCAACCAACGCTGCCGCACCTGTAACCAACGCTGCCGCACCTGCAACCAACGCCGCCACACCTGCAACCAACGCCGCCGCACCTGAACCAACGCCGCTGCACTTGAACCAACGCCGCCCGATCTCCCATCATGACAGAAATGGTGAGTATCCCGCCGCCATTACAGTCAATTCAAGCTTTAATCTCGATTCTGCATGATCCATCATATTGTATTGACTATGGATAATAACAGACCTGGCAAGAGAGGGAACCATTTCTTCAAGAACACTGGGCTGGGATTCAAGACTCCTGGTGCTGCTATTGAAGGTATGGATTTTGCTATACCTGCGTTTGTATTTTGGTAGATCATGCTGTTTGTTTATTGAGATTTGTGTGTTTTCCACAGATTAGAACCTAGTTTAGGGTTTATTTAGCTCTGGATGTTTACGATTTTGAGTCTTCTCCGAGGATTATAACCTAGTTTACCTGCAGTTCAGTGTGCTTAGTTTGTTTAGGAGTGATTTGTATATGGTCAACTATCAGATGCTTCTTGGTGTGCACAACCTTCTTTCTTATGATGATATAACTTGTAATGTCATATGACTGACTTCCAAGTTTATCTATGGAAAAGGGATACTGAAGCAGCAATATATTATGTATATAGAAATGATAATTTATTTACCAATAAAGTATAAATGTGTCCAAAATACTGAAGACCTTGAAGTGCTTGAGTTTACTATTGTTATTGCTACTATTATCATTTCATTTGTATATTAAACTCAAACTTTCTTATGATGTGGGTCATCTGTGGTATAGATTTCGTTGTGCATTGAGAACCTGCATAAGCCTAACCAAGAACATCAAGATGGTGGAGAAAAGTCAGATTGTGTTTCTCCACCCATAAAGGTGGTTGTGTTTCTAGCAGTTTCTTCTTGTTCCTTTTTACTCGTGATTTTTTTAAATATCGATAGTCTAAGTGAAAACTTCTCTCAAACTTGTCCCGTTTCTTGTCAGACTGAAATGCAGAGCAGCAATTCAAGTTCTACTGATTCTTCATCTCCTTCGGTTGAAATGAACGATGATTTTAGTGCTGAAAGTGACAGGTGAAAGCAAGAGAGAACTCGCTTATTATATTTCCTTCTTCCTAACCACTTTTGCTTGTGGTGGCAATGTTATCTAGTTCTCCTTTCGAGTAAGATGTCTGAATTGTCATATTCAACTCAGACATTTTCCTGTTTACGCTATTTTTCTCCCATGTAAAGAGTGACCATCATTCACACTCTTTTATTCCTGCAAACTCATGTTTGGCTCTTAAACTATTCCAACTCTTTTGACTATTAATGCACATATAGCATGCTAAGTTTATTTCGCCATTCATGTTTCTGATGCAGAAATAGACCTTCCGATAGTTCGAAGAGTACTATCAATTCTAGACAACAAAATTTTCCACATTCTATTGACCCTAGTTCCTCAGATCGTGCCAGGAGGGGATCAGCTGGGGTGGTAGGGTCTATGATGCTTTTGAAATCAAACCAGCAAATGCACGCTCCCCTCACGCAGGTTGATCTGTTTGAAGTAGCTTGCTTAGCTGCACTGCCTTTTCTTTTTATCTTTTGCTCACTATTACGTTGAGTTATTGTAGAATCCACCACTCATGACAGAAGATATGCATGAAGAACGACTCCAAGCAGTTGAAGCCCTCAGAGATACCTTTGTAAGCCTGAAATTCCCCAGTCTCTACTTTCTTTTTTCAGTCCTATAAAATGTGTGTGAAGTAAACTAGAAGATCAACTTTTCACTATAGGCAAATTCCTATGCAAATCTACCATTTTTGTTGAGATTATGTGCTTGTGTCTGGCTTTTTTTGTTGAACAGAGTTTATGATATAATCATTTTAAATTGAAACATCATATCTTTGTTATTACAGAGCTTTTCAGTTCAACTGGAGAAAGAAATCTTGTCATCGGGTAAGAATACTTCCGTCACTGATAAGTTATACAATGTCATTCTTGGTATCTAAACCTGAGTGAATCTTTCTCCCAAATGTTGATATTTTGAAGGGATTCCAGAAATCTCTCATGTCAAAACTAGACTAGCAGCTTAATGTTCCTTTTGTTTTGGAGGGGAAGGTTCTTAAGAAATAATAGAGAAAAGTTCTGTATATGCTTGAACAGGCCGTTACTTCATTCCTTCTTTTTATTATGCTTAACCACATGAAGCCTCTCTTGCTAATCTCTCGGAATTGAGATTTCGTTCATCAGTTAATGAATCTTCAGATGTAGTTTTTTTGGAACTTTGATTTAGAATTAGATGCTTATTGTGTAAACTTTGTGTGTCAAAATGCCAGCTATCTCTTGCCTCTGAAGAGGACAAATGACATGTGCTGTAAAAAGATTATCACTTATAGCCTGAATGTTTTTAGTTGCAGTATATATTTTTATATGACGGTTAATTTTGGTACTATTTGAACTAGACATGTCAGCATTTAAAGCTGTGAATCCTGATGCTGTATTCTAAAATTTCATCCGATGGAATTCTCCTAGGGATTGGGAGAATGATGATAGTAGGGAGGTTGGAGTATCTCAAGCTGATACGGGAAACATTTCAAACAATGGGTGGCCTCTTAGAGGAAAGCTTTCTCAGAGAATGTCCGATTATGGGAATTCGTAGAGAAAGATTTGGACGATGCTCCTGCAATTCTGGGCTTAGCCCCTGCTTTGCCTTTGAATTTTGAAGGTAGTTTCTTCATTTTTTGTTTTAGATGTTGTATAGACCTAATCTAAAGGATGGATTGGTGGGATTGGATGATTAGGAGTTTTGATCCTAACCTTGATCCTAATATTTTCTTTTCTGTGCTGATTCTTTATACATGTTCTCACATATGAATTTGGAGTAAAGTTGGTGTTTGTACAAGCTGTTTTATGTAGGTAGGGGTACATTGTTGATGTAATCTTAAAGGCTACTGAACTGTACATTGTTTTTATGTTAGTTGATGTTTTAATCTTCTCAATTCTTTGTATTTTCAGGGTAAACTTAAAGTGCTTCAAGTCTTGAAGAAATGTGAAGCTTTTGAAGATAAATATTAAAACAGACTGTTGATCCTTGATATTAAGTGTAATCCATGGTTGAATTTGTATCATATTTGTGGGATTTTAATTCTGAAGAATTGATTTTGGTGATGTAGAATTTAAATTACATATTCAGTATTTTCTTAAATTTTGAATGAGCCCGTCTCTTGAAAGACAGTCTTTCCATAAGTTATGGAAAGACCAAGGTTTAAAGTGTAAATTAGAAGAAATTAAGATAAAATTTTTGGGTTGCATGAACCGGGTTATAAATTTTATAACTACTACATGTTTCATACTAAAACTTTAATATTGCAACTAAGACTTTTTACCTTTTATTATTCTAATCAAACCCCATCTTTCCATAAACCTATGGAAAGACCGTCTTTCTCAAGACTTTGCTATTTTGAATTAAGTAATGTATTTTTAATATTTTTTAAAAGTGTTCTGGTCCAATTCGGTTTATTCGGATTAGATCCGAATTCAAACCGAAACCGAATTCCAAATTCGGTTCGGTTTATTCGGGTTATTCGAGTCGGTTTCGGTTTTGGAATTTTTAGAAAAAAAACCGAATAAACTAAACCGAATAAACCAAAACCCGAATAAACCGAACCGACCCCTAGATGAGTCCATCTCCTGAAAGCTCGGTATTTTCATAAGCCATGGAAATACCGTGGTTTAAAGTGCAAATTAGAAGAAATGAAGATAAAATTTTTGGATTGCATGAATCGAGTTATAAACTTTATAACTACTACATGTTGTATTATAAATTATTAATATTGCAACTAGGACCTTTTACCTTTTATTATTCTAATTAAACTTCATCTTTCCATAAGCTTATGGAAGACGGTCTTTCCCTATATTTTTCCTTATTTAAAAATTTAATGTAAGTAAAACATGAAATGCCTAATTTACCCCTTGCACATTTCATATATGAAGTCGTTGCAGCAGAGTTGATTTTAAAAAATGGAGGAAGTATAAGATTTGAGAAAGGAGGGGGAGAAGAAGGAAGAGAGAAATGTCTAATTTCGAAAAGGAAGGGTGGAAGAAAAAAATGAAGGAAAAGAAAATTGGCTAATGTCATAAAGGAGGGGCACAATAAAGGTGGTAGTGTATATATAGCCCAACGATTAGGAGGTTGACGGCCACTAGGCCCAGCCTTATGTTATCCCACAATGAAAAGAACCCATTCCAACCCAAGATGAGGATCAGTTCGGTTCGTGGTGAAATATGTGAGCCGAAATACACGGAACGAACAGCGAGCAAGAAGGCCACGACTGCAGAATGTGGTGATTGTGGTACACCCACGATCTCAATCCCTAAAAGCAAGGAACCGCAACCAAATTAGCCTATATATACAACAAGCTATAGAAGAGCTAAGGTAAGTGTTACTATTTTGAGAAATTCCAATTCTAAAAGAGAAAACTGACTTCATCGTCGAAACTTTTCTCTCGGAATCACTTTCGGGATTAACCTTGCAAGCGGAAGAATTCTTGGAGAGGACAACCGGTCTACCTGAGCGATCAACCGCATCATTTGGCGCCATTTGTGGGGAAAAATATTTTGTTCCTCATTTCAAGATCATTCAGGTAACCAATGATGTTCACCAGGAGTGAGCGGAGCCATACCCATCAATCACGTGAACAAGTACCAGGACACGTTAAGGAGGTACATCGCAATCAAGAACACACCCCGAATAGAGAAAAAGAACACTGTAAAGAGGAGTCTGAGGAGGAACCAGAGTATCCAAACAATAACCATGACAAGGAAAAAAGGGCATTCGCGGCATTCTTGGAAGCGAACAGAGAAAGCCACTGTGATCAATTTTCGAAAACGCTCAAGCAAAAACACCCAAAACTAGAAAAAGGGTAAATCAAGGGCGTGAAAACATTAATTATGGAGAGGAATTGCGTAATATTTTCGCAGAAGATTACATAGATAAATAGCCTCTAGCTCCGCATTTGCGTGATTTTAAAATGCAAAAATACTTCAAGCTCCCTTTGCACATTAAAATCTACGACGAGACCACAATCAAAAGGAATTTCTGCACTCATACAGGAATAGCATGAGATTTCACGATGCGAGCATCGAGTTAGTTTGCAAGGCATTTCTCATCTTTTTGACAGGGACAACGATCACTTGGTATGAAGACCTCCCAAATGAGAGTATCAAGTCTTGGCCACAGTTGTCTGATTTATTCTTAGGATGCTTCTACCAAAAACAAAATTTCACTAAAACGATCGTGGACCTCAATAACATCGCTCAGTGAAGCGACGAAAGCCTAGCAAATTATCACAGTCGATTTGTCACAGAAAGCCTACAAGTTCGCGACTTTTCATTCCAATCATCATTAGGAGCATTCACAAGAGGCATGCAACTAGGAAAGTTTTACAAAGAACTGGCCAAGAATATGCCTGAAAACCCAAGGGAACTGCAAAAGATGATCGAGCAGCATGTGCGAACAGAAGAAGCAAACAACTGTAAAATAGAGCGGGAAAGAGGCAAAAAGCAAACGTGGGAAGATTCACAAAAGGGACTTATGAAAAAAGAAAAGGGAAGCATCTCTTTCAAAGGAAGAGAACCAGGTTCGCAAGCGACAACATTTCAGGATACACCTTTGACAAGGCCAAGGAAGGAAATATGGAAAGCACACAAGGATCTATTTTGAGAACCAACACCCATACTAGAGCCACCAAAAAATAGATCCAGGGAGTATTATTGTGTTTTCCACTAGGACTATGGACACGACATCGAGTATTGCAAAGACCTAAGAAGACAAATTGAAGAGAATTTGAGGAATGACTTCTTAGGACAATATAGAAATGAAGGAGGAAGCCAGTTTGGTGAACATAGCAAGACAACGAATACCGTAGCAAGGATCATGGGACAACGTCTACAATGCCAAAGAATCAAAAGAATACTGCATCGATTAACTGCAAGGAGGACAAGAGCGGCGGATACCAGGGATAGTCATCTTGTCTATACATGGATCAACAGAGTCATTGTCCAACAATGCTTGGAAAGCTAGAGCACGATACTCACCCCCGCAAGAACATGTTGACAAAAGATTCCGCTCGGATGAGACAATCACCTTCAACAAAGGGGATGCAATACCAAATGCGTCGCCTCATAATGACCCCATGGTAATTATAGCAAAAACCAGGAATGCTACTGTGCATAGAGTATTAGTAGATGATGGAAGTGCAGTCGAAATACTATTTGTTGACTGCTTCTACAGGCTATGGTTCAAGCGAGCGGACCTAAAAAAATCCACGTCCACACTAGTTGGATTCACAAGGCGATGGGAAACGCCTTTAGGCAATATACAACTACCTGTCACCATTGGGGAATGTGAAAAAAATTGCACCATTATGTGTAACTTCGTAGTCATAGACGTTCCAAGTACGTTTAATGCTATCATAGGAAGACCGTGGATGAACAAAGCAAAAGCCATATGGTTTTCCTACAACCTAGTCATGAAATTCCCAACTCCACCCAGAATTGCAACTATAAGAGGAAACCAGCAAACACCGAGGCAGTGTATGGTTATTGCAATGAAGACATGAATTGCAATGTATGGTCATTGCAATGAAGGGAGAAAAAGAGAAGATGGGTAGCACAATTTCAAATGTTGAATCCCCAAACCAACTAGAGTCAGTAGTTGATTTAGGAGAAGAAAGAGAGTTGGTTAGCTTGGAAAACAAAGAAGCTGAAAGTGTGTAAGGATTGGAAAATACCTTCCCAGCGAAGAAAAAGGGAGAATCATAATAATCCTATGAAACCACAGAGAACTTTTGCATGGAGTGTTCATAACATGGGGGGAGTAGACCCATAAATCGCTACACACTCTTTGAACATCAACCGGTCAAACAGAAGCAGCGCTGCTTCGTTAGCGATAGGCAGCAAGCGATTAAAGAAGATGTCACAGCGTTGCTTCAACCTGGCATAATAAAGGTGGTTGTATCCTTAAAAATGGCTTGCAAATCCAGTTATGGTAAGAAAGTTTGATACAGGATGGAGGATGTGCATCAACTTTACAAACTTAAATAAAGCCTGCCCCAAGGACTGTTATCCACTACCAAAAATTGATCAACTGGTTGAGGCGCTTTCAGGGTATCATGTGATATCATTTCTGGATGCATACAAAGGATACCATCAAATATTGATGAACCCAAAAGATGCAGAAAAAAAACTTTTATAACAAGCTTTGGGACGTTTTGTTACATAAAGATGCCATTTGGGATGAAAAATGCAGGGGCAGCATACCAACGAGTAGTGGATAGCACTTTTCGTAGTCAAATAGGGAGGAATTTCAAAGTGTACGTCGATGACATGGTCATCAAAATTAAGAAGGTGAGTAGATTCACAGCAGATCTGCACGAGACTCTGGACACGTTAAGTGCCATATGGATGAAGCTCAACCCTAAGAAGTGTGTATTTGGAGTAGGCGCGGGAAAATTCTTAGGATACAAGGTGTCCTCAAAGGGAATCGAGGCCAACTAAGAGAAAGTCCAAGCCATTGTCAACCTCCCTCAACCGCGAACTGTCAAACACGTACAGGTTCTAATGGGGCCACTGGCAGCACTTAGTAAGTTCTTCTCGAAAGCGGAAGATAAACACTTTCCCTTATTTGAGGTTCTAAGAATGGTTAAGAAGTTTGGCTGGAGCCAAGAGTTCCAGACAACATATGATAGTTTGAAAGAATAGCTTCGGGCACTGCCTATGCTAAAATCACCCGCCAGGGAGAAACTTTATATTTATATTTAGCAATCTCGTACAACGTAGTCAGCTTTGTATTGGTTTTCCTGGAAGACCAGAAATAAGTACCAGTCTATTACATTAGCAGAATATTACAAAGTGTGGAGAAATCGTATATGCCAATGGAAAAGCTAACCCTGGCCTTGGTATACTCAGCACGAAGACTGCGAATGTATTTCCACGCTCATCGCATCTTGGTTTACACTTGTTTCCCTATTAAGGACATTCTCAACAAGCCCGAGTCATCAGGAAGACTCACGAAGTGGGCTCTGGAAATAGAACAATTTGAAATAAAATTCCAACCTAGAACAACAATCAAAGCTCAGGCGTTAGTAGACTTCTTCGCAGAGATTACAAGTGAAGAAACACAGAGAGAATAGGTATCAGAGCTTGATGATTGATAAAGGCAAGAAAAAAATGGGAAGTCGTTGCATGGACACTGTTCGTCGATGACGCGTCTAGCAAAGAAGGATGCGGAGCGGGATTGTTGTTCGTAGACCCAGACAGAGGTGAACACAGGTACTAATTACGTTTCAATTCTCGGCTCACCAACAATGAAGCAAAATATGAGTCTTTGATATGCGAACTGGACCTCACCATCAGAATGAAGGTCAAGAGTGTATGAGTATCTAACGATTCGCTAGTTGTCCAACAAGTGCGAGGAGATTATGAAGTGCGAGAAGAGAAATTGTTGAATTATTTAAGGAAGGTTCAACAACTCATTACCCAGCTTGAATATTTTGAAATACAGCATATGCCATGAAACGAGAATGCGCACTAAGCAGGCTAGCAACAATGGGCTTTGATTCTCTTACCCAGCAGGGAGACGTCATTGTGGAAGTCATCCCGGTCAGAAGCATGTTATCAACTATTGTGTCAGCAATCCAAGCGGACGAGGTACACTGGATGTCTCCACTAATAGGCTTTTTAGCAAAAGGAACACTGCCAGAAGATAGTATTCATGCCAGAAAGTTAGAGTTACATTCTGCTAATTACACTTACGAAGATGGGACCTTATACAAAAGGGTTTCCTGTCTCCATGGATAAAGTGCGTAGGACCAACACAAGCCTCGTAGATCTTAAAAGAAGTTCTTGAAGGTCTGTGTGGAGTGCATCAAGGCGCCAGAATGATAGCAGAGAAGATTATCTGAGCTAGATACTACTGGCCGACTATGTTCAATGATGCACATAACTTCGTCCTTAAATGTAGAAGTTGCCAAATCAACGCTTTATTACTACATAAGCCACAATCAGCTTTGAGATGAATCTATGGAGGTTGGCCATTTGACAAACGAGGGATTGACTTAGTTGGACCTTTCCCAAGAGGTGAAGGCAATGCCAAGTTTCTGGTTGTAGCAATTGACTACTTCACAAAATGCGTGGAAGAGAAACCATTAGGAAATGTTACATCTGAAGCTACCAGGATATTTGTATGGAAGAACATAGTATGTCACTTTGGGGTGCCTCATACCATTGTCACGGAAAATGGTACGCAGTTTACAAGTGGTGTATTCACCGATTGGTGTTTGAAGCTGGGGATCCTCCAGAAGTTTACCTCCGTAGCACACCCTCAAGTTAATGGCCAAGTCGAGGTGACGAACAAAACTATTGTTCAAGGAATACAGAAGCGGCTGGAAGGAAGGCAAGCCGGATGGGTAGACGAGTTACCAAACACGCTGTGGTTGTATAGAATGACTGTTCGGGAACCAATAAGAAGAACGCCGTATAGTTTGGTTTATGGTCATGAAGTTTTATACCAGTAGAGATGGTAATCCCAGCCTTTGAGTAGGTCATTACCAGAAAAATGAAAAATCAGATGTGATGAGACTTGAGCTGGATGAAACAGAGGAGAATAGGGATTTGGCAACGATCACAGAAGCCAAGTACAAGGAAAGAATGGCTGGAGTTCACAAGAAACACGGTTCCAGATTGGTGACCTAGTACTTAGAAAGAATGAAGCTAGTCTAGCAGAGGAGCAAGGGAAGCTATGCTCGAAGTGGGAAGGACCCTGCAAAGTCACAAAAATTCATAAGTCTAACAGCTACGGGTTAGACAGGTTTGATGGTACTATGTTCCGAACATGTGTCATGTGACAAACTTAAGGAAGTTTTATGTTTTGAATTGAGGAAGGTAGCGAACATCCACCTGTATAGACGCCGGGATACTATCCTTGGTCATTTTTTTCATTGTTTCCGACAGGACATTATCGCAAAACTATATTATTAATATAACGAAACCACCTTGCTAGACCACGATCACGTTTTCTCATTCTTTAATTTTGTACGACAAAGAAGGTTTCTTTGCAACTTGTTACGATTAAAACAACCACATTTTTTTCGACTCAACTAGTTCAGCATAAATCAATACACAAATTGATGTATGCTGACAGAGCCTCTTTGCCAAAGTTGCAAGCATACAAATTGATGTTTGCTGACAGAGCCTCTTCGCCAAGTTCAACTGTTGCAGATGAATGACACTGTTCTACTCACCTATAATCCTTCGTAAATCACGCAGAGCATCCTGGCTGTCCTTCACAGTCGTGTTCCACTTCCTCTTAAGATCGCTTATACCCAGTAGAATATACTTCAACTGTATACCTAAACATAATGGCCACACTTGAACACGAAGGGGGAGATAAAGCGTTCATTGGTACTTACCAGCAGATTCAAGATCAACTAAACTGCCAACAATGTATTTTCCAAGAGATTCAATATTATATCCATCAGGAATGAGCTTGCTACAAGGACAAGTTGTAGATGAAGAAGGAGGTGAAGACGAGACATGAAGTTTCCACTCAATGCATAAGGGAAGCTATTCCATACGCGAAAATAATTAAGAGGAAACAATCTATGCACACTCTTCAGTGTAGGATCGGGTGGCACAAAGCAAGCTAATAAGTTCACAAAGAGGAACATTATCTCATAAAGTCAAGGCTTTTCAAGAACTTATGATCAACCAAAATATTGAAGCCCTGCACATAAGTAAGGGCAATGAGAAAGAATGGAACAGGAAAAACAGATTAACCTTCATACTTAAAGTCGTACAAACAGTACAGACACATCAATATATTGTTTTCGGTTCAAAATTCAAAAAATCAAAGTTCGCTAAAGATCATCTAACTTTGGAGTTTGAGTTAGGGGAGGCTGAACGTGAATCGCGACTGCATCTTGGCTTGGTGGCTCAGTGGAATTCTCCTCGCTGGGATGCTGGATGGGAGTTTCATTAATCGCACTAACCTCACTAGCCGCATTGGCATCAGGGTTAAGAGTTGGAGTTGCAGTTGTAGGCTTGAATGGAAGATCTTTGAAGTATTCTACCTCACACTCCTTCAATTCAGCCATGGAAGGAAGACTTTGAAGGCTAGCAAGATGCGAGATCAAGGCGTATGGATGTTCCTCGTCAGCAATCTTCTGGATGAAGGCTTTGTTGAGATATCTTTTCTTCTTTTCTAGGGTGGCAGTGCACTTCTTCAGATTAGGAAGACTCTTGAGATCGACAACAGGATTCCACTCACGTTGATTTTTCATAGCCTCGCAATACCCAACCGTGTGAGCTTCCTTGGAAATATCCTAAAAAAATCGATAGAACGACTTGGTCTTGGAAAGCTGATCTACCAGCACTTGGGGGTATTGAGGTGATGAAGGCCCGTTGGTGCACATTTCTTTTAACTCAGTATGAAGCTAAGTCGCCTCCACCCCTGCGAGCCTAGCGTATTCCTCATTAGTGCTCGCTCTTTCCTCAGCAGTCTTCGCCTTCTCCTCAATAGCTTTAAGCAAACTCTCTAGTGTTGCACATTTGATTTCCTGCATTTAATATTTCTCCATTAGTGACTCATCAATAAGAGAATGCCTGGACAGCAGCCCACAGGCAATCTGAAGGCTTTTACAAACCTTACAAAATAGAAACCAATAGGACGAAGTCATTAACAATGTTACAAATAAGAAATCAAGATACAATGAAGACTATTAATGTTTGATTGCAGACTTACCGCGGCCAGAGCGTTAGGTAAAGAAATATTAGAAAGGATATTAACGACAATGGATTCTTGGTTCGTGGTACAATCTGCAAACCGGTTTGGTTAACATGTCCCCTTTTAAAAGGGGGAACATAGTGTCCAGTAGGCCCACCACCCCTACCCCTCTTAGTCTTTGTCTCCTTCTACTCGATAACAGGGCGATGACCACTCCCCTCCCCTCCCCCAGTACTTTTACCCTTATAACCAAGGTTTGTATAGTTTGCGTCCCAAAGCGTAGAGTTACCACCAACACCATTATTGACCTGTGCAACAGCCTCGTACATCTCCTCATCTTCACCGTCAAAGAGAGATAGCTTAACCTCACCTTTAGATAGGTTCATATCTGAAACAGAGTGAACACCATAGATCAGAACAAATACATACAAAAAATGAAGAAGTGACAAGTTCATCAAAATATGAAAGACCACTAATCGAACACATCAAACAAAAGAAAATAAAACACCTTCAGCATCAGAGTCAGTGTGGTGAAAATGTTGGGTATGTACACGAAGCGTGGCCACAATCTCTGTCTTTTCAGTATAACAGACACTCAAACCAGGAAGTTGAGACTTAGAAGCCTTGTAGTTCCAAGAAGGAACTTCAGCTTCTGGAGCTTGTTTTTCTTTTATTTAAAAAGTATCGGGTACGCCAATCACCAACATTACTAGGGAAGCCGCTTACAATCTTGACCCCCAGAATCACAGGATAAAAAGTAAATTCGTCTACAATGTTTTTAACTTTGCAAAGGTGCGAAAAAAAAATTAAGAGTGAAGGGAACGTTCGCCTTTTCACACACCTAAAAAAATACCATTATTATAGCGATGCATTTAGGATGAAATTGGGACGACACGACCTTATACAAACAAAGGAGTTCAATCACATGAGCGGGAAGAGGGAAAATATAGGTCGAAGTTCAAGTAGGCTAAATAACAGGAGATATAGCCAGGTGGAGGAATGCGAACGCATTCAAATTTAGCAGCCAAGCAAAGTTTAAAAGATGCAAGGAAAGGGAAATAGTTCTTTAAGTCATTCACATATGAGCCAGGCAGAATACTTTGTACGACGAAAGATCCGGTGGTATGGCCGGAATCCCTATCGGAGGGAGCATCTTCTACGGGAGACTTATCACGGTTAGAGGAAGACATATGGTCCTGGAGTTGGAAGTAAAAACTGTAATTAGGGTCATAATAATGCGGACACAAAAATGGTAGAACAGAGTTTCACAGAAGACAAGCCGGAGAAGATGACCGGAAAGTAGTTAGACACAACCACCAAAGTTACCACAAATTAGGGACAACTCAAATGTATAAAATTCAGAATATGTTGCAAAGGAATCAAAGATTGAGTTAAGAATGAAACTTACTCGTAAAGAGGATGAAGATGGGATACACAAAAAACCTAGGGATGCTCAGAGAAGAAAAAATCACGAGCAAGAAAAAAGATGAACTGAAACAACAACGACAAAAGATGCTTGAGTATCAACAATAAAATAGCAAAATCTAGGAAGACAACCAGTTAAAAGAATGTAATTATGGCAACCTGACACAAAAAGTAAAGTACTTTTTACTTATATCGAAACGACGGTGGTAGATGAAAAGACAGCACACTGATTGAGGGCAATGAAAAGACAACACACTTATTCGTTTGAAATTCCTCATTTAAGAGGTGAAACGAAAACAAAAATCATGGAAATGTGAACTAGAATGCAGAAGAATGCGGAGCGAATCTCGGGATTTAATCATCGCAAGAATAGACTTACCACAGGAGTTCAAAAGTCAAATATTTAAATTTTAGGAAAATCGAAGATAGAAATATAGCCATGAAGCTAATGTCACTTCGCAAGGCATGTGAACATGATAAATAACGAACAGCCTGTAAATGTATAACGTCCGTTCGCATTTAAACCACAAGGCCACACCATTACACTATTCCTTTTAGTCTTCAGGCCTAGAAGGGCTTATGGTGTATATATGGCCCAGCGATTAAGAGGTTGATGACCACTAGGCCCAGCCCAATGTCATCTCACAACGAAACAAACGCGTTTCAGGCCAAGGCGAGGATCTGTTTGGTTCGTGATGAAATACATGAGCCGAAATACACTGAACAAACAATGAGCATGAAGGCCACGACCACAGAATGTGGTGATCGTGGTACGCCAACGATCTCAATCCCTAAAAGCAAGGAACCACAACCACATTATCCTATAAATACAACAGGATGTGGAAGAGCTAAGGGAAGCGTTACTATCTTGAGAAATTCCAGTTCTAAAAGAGAAAACTGACTTGATCGACAGATATTTTCTCCTGGAATCACTTCCGGGATTAACCTTGCAGGTGGAAAAATTCTTAGAGAAGAAACTGGTCTACCTGAGTGATCAACCACACCAAGTTGTATTTGGGGGGGGGGTTACTTTAGTGAACTCCAAACACCAGTTCTACCTTCGGAAGTTCATTCGGAAAAGCACTGAATAAGTTCTTCTTTTAGGAATGTCTCGAGAGTGCCTTAAAATAGTTGTTTTTAATCCATATTTCTGTAAAGTCTCTTGGACGACAGTTCAACAGTTGTTGTCTACTTTGGTACACACTTAACACATGTTCCAAATTTCGAAGTGCTCTCGGAAGTGCACTTCAGACACATGTTTCTCTGTTGAAAATGTCTTTGGAAGCGCCTTAAAATAGTAGCTTTTAGTGTAGATTTTTGTTGGGTTTCTTGGACAGGTGTTCAACTATTTATGTTTACTTTAGTGCACTCTTGGCACATGTCCTGATGTCGGAAGTTCCCTCGAAATGTACTTCAAACACATGTTCCTCTTCAAAAGTGCTCTCAAAAGTGCCTTAAAATATTACTCCCTCCGTCCCAAGATTATTGGTCTATCTACTTTTTCAAAGTCAAACATGGTAAACTTTGACCTTAAATATAAATTAATATATGTATAACAAAAATATCACGTGAGATATTTTTATATTCATCTCAACATCTATTTTATTAATATCAGTTTTATATGCAAAAATATTATGCGTAGCTAGAGATATTAATGGTTAAACATGATCATTGAAGACCATAAAAAAGTAAATAAGTCAATAATTATGGGACAGAGGAAGTAGCTTTTAGTGCATATTATTGTAAGGTTTCTTAGACGAACGGTCGTTGTCTACTTTAGTGCACTTTTGACACATATTCTGACTTCAGAATTACTATCGGAAGTGCACTAAAGTACAACGAAGTGATCATACGATAATTTCAGCGGCCGTTCAAGACAAACCGCCATTGATTATACTACGTTAGGCGGTGGTTATTTACCAATCGCCGTCTCACAAATTTTTGGAGCCATCAATCCACATTCCAACAATTAAAACCGTTAGTATCCCACATCGGCGATTGATAGAGTTACGACTCAATATATAAGATCACGTGTGACCCCTACATAGGATCAATTGATTTTACGATAAGAGCTTATGATTCTAATATGGTATCAGGGTCCACGGGCCCGTAACCCCTTTATATTCACATTTGCGCGATGATTAATACCATTGCACGTGAGGGGAGAGTGTTAGTATCCCACATCGGTGGTTAATCAAGTTACGACTCAATATTTATGATCATGGGTCACCCCTACATAATACCAATTGGTTTTATGAAAGTCATGATTCCAATAGAAACATATATTTCAAGTTTGGGACCTAGAATAAGTGGCTCTTTCGAAACGGAATCTATAATCATCGTACAATGGAGTTGTTAATGATGATTCCTACAGTACTGGTAAGAACTTAAATTGGGCATATTACAAAAAACTATAGAGAGATTAATTCATTACTTATAGAGTTCGTCTCTTGAAAAATGATTTTTCCATAAGCCATGAAAAGATCAGGGTTTAAAGTGCAAATTAGAAGAAATGAAGATAAAATTTTTGGGTTGCATAATTCGGGCTATAAACTTTATAACTACTATACGTTGCATAATAAATTTTTATTGTTGCAACAAAGACATTTTACTTTTTATTATTATAATTAAACACCGTCTTCCCATGCGCCTATGAAAAGACGATATTTCTCAAAACTCTGTCTTACTTGTGTATACTGCAAGAAAAAGAAAACCTAAAGGAAAATTCTGCACTGGTTATCATGTTTGACAGTTTGATAAACGACGAGTGACATAAAACGAGATCATGATCAGACCATATAAAACATTTTCATCCCTAAATCTGACATTTCATCAGTAAAGATGGTTAATATGAAACAGAGCAGTACTAACAAGTTTCTGAAGATAGAGCAGATCGCTCCTAATCTTCTGCCGCACCGCCGGCGTCACTCCCCGGGCGGTGAACCCATCCCGGCACGACTCGAAGTCGGAGGAGGCGGCGCTGCCGTAAGTCTTCGCATTCGACCACTGGAACGCCCTGTCGGCGCGGTTAAGACGGCCGAGCGCCGTAACCGTGTCCTGGAGCTCGGAAATGGCGTCTTTGACATTCTCTTTGCAGTCTTTCAGCGCGGCGGAGTCCCTCGCCGTGAGCCCCCGCCGGGCGGCGATGCTGGCGACGGTCTTGGCGGCGCTCCGGGAGCTTTGGATGGCGACGTTGAGGGCGGCTAAGCAGAGGCGCTGAGGGTTGGTTTTGACGAAGGAGGCGTAGGGGTAGAGAGTTTTGAGGCATATTTGCGGGTATGTTGATGCGCCGCATTTGGTTTTTACGAATTTGGTGTAGGTTTTCTGGATCTGGGATGGTGTTGCTGCTGAAGATGGGTGTGATGATAAGTTCATGCAGATTAATAGGGTGATGAAAACTGCGAGTTTGCTGCTCTCCATGGATGATGGTGGTGATGATTTGATGCAGTTAATGTTGTTTGAGATTGAGAGGGGACAGTGAAGTTAAGTTATTTATAGGACCAATCTGTCACGTGGATCAATTCGTACTACTCCCTCGAAGATTGTTTTGTTTAAATTTTTCTAAAAAAATGCTTTTATAATATCACCTAGTTGACATAAGTGCCAATATAATATTTCAATATTTGAAAGTGCCAATATAACGCTATCTAGTTAGTGAAAATGTCAATATAACCCTCTCCGGCAACTTTTTGTTAAAATTTTATAAAATTACATGTTTGCCCTTCTGGAAAAAAAGTCAGCGGAAGAAGTAACTCTCAATCCGATCTAGCAAAAAATGCTTTTCGGGTTGGTTCAGGTAGATAGGAAAAAAATAATTGAGCTGAAAATATTTTATGGAGATATTCATTTTCCTGGAGAGACAGATAAGATATCCCGACATAGCGGCATTTTGATACTGATACCACCAGGAACCAGACAAAGAAATTCCTGGCCAGAGAAGCATAGCCCAGAAGCTTGCCTAAAGGAGAGAGACCTTATCTTTTTATTATTGTGGCTGAAGCGTTTAGTCGTGGTTTGAATGCTTTGTTAACTAATCGCTTAATTGTGCCATATGTCCTTCCTCGGAATTGCATCCCTATTATTATGCACTTGGCACTCGCTGATGATACGTGGTGATCTTTACTCGTGCTATACGTCCTTGTTTGAAGAATCTAATTAACTTATCGGTACTAAGCTGCTTCGGTGACTCGCTTCTTCCCATAAATGAACACTGATGGAATCCACAGAGAGAAAATGGTCGGATTCAACCACTTCTTTGTCGGTGCTGCTTTGGATATCTGTTCGTAATGCTTCCTTCTTCGATTGAATGAACTATAATGGATGAGAACCATTCGAGTCTGGACGTTTAGTAGGAAGTACTTGCCCTTAGAACCATAAACATTTGCGAGTCGACTTTTTACATGAAAGGTGGGTAGGTACTGACAAAGAGCTTGAGTATATTCATGAATGTCCTAGAATTTCAGTATGGGTTTAACAGGTCGAGAGAGTCTTTTTTCCGCCCAATCTCTTGCCGAATCTATTTATACTATGTTAAAATACAAAAAAGGAAATGACATTATTACCCTTAGACTCATCAATACTCCACCGCCGGATTAGGTAGGGTTATATCAGTACATTATGAAAATCGGTAGGGTTAAATCAACATATTCCTAAAATTTATAGGGTTATAAAGCGCATTAGTAAAATATGTATGGTCATATCAGCACATACTATAGAATATAGGGGTTTTGATGATATTTTCTTTTTTTTTGTTGTGTGTAGTCCGGATTGATGATTGGATGACCTTTGGTGTTGTGTGTGATTGTTATTTTGTTTTGTTCTTCTACCTAGGGTTTTTTATGTTGATAAGTTTTGAAATGAGGCTATGATATGTGATAATGGTGTTTAATATTAATGATGGTGTCATGATATCAAATTTTATGTCGTATAAGATATTGTTATGATATTATAATGGTGTATATGATGATGTGGTCGTCGGTTAAGGCCAGCCGAGTACCACAAATATTTATAATATGTGCTGATACAACCCTATAATTTTAAGAATGTGCTGATATAACCCTACAAATATTAGAAATGTGCTGATATAACCCAACAAACATTAGGAATGTGTTGATATAACCCAATAAGATTTCATAATGTGCTGATATAATGCTACATGTTTCGGCGGTGGTTTGGCGAACTATGAGGGTAAAATTGTCCACCTAATTTCAGAGTTATCCCAAAGGGTATTTTGGTCAATTTACACAGAGTCAACGGCAGAAAATTGAGATCAATGCCAAAAATGGGGTCTGAGGGTTATATTGGCACTTTCATTAACTAGTAAAGGTTATATTTGCACTAAAAATTATCATAGGGTTATATTGGCACATACTCAAGTAGATAGGGTTATATTGACACTTATCCCAGAATTATTATTTTTTGAAAAATCAATCACTCCTCCAAGATGATGGGGAAAAATGCTCAGCGGCAATTACAATGAGTGGAATTGACATTCAACATAACTAGCCTCTAGCAATAACTAACATATTGCAATGATATCTAAATTAGATGTCAACCAGACTGATCGTCTGTACTATTACAGAGATCCAATAAAAAAACGGTAACATCGCCCTTGGGGATATTAACTTGCTTCCCGCAAAAAAACTTGACCACTTCGCAAAGAGGAGCGTATCACGCATCAATATCCCTATGTCAAACAGGGATCTTCTCAGCTATAACACCACTTGATCCAACCACGATCTATGTTATCCAAACTATAAACATCTTGAAAAACACAGATCTGACGAACCCAAATTTATGAAAATCCAAAATAAAACCACAAACAAAATTGCGAACACACGATCTATACAAGTAGATCAAGAACAATATATCAACACGAGCAATTAAATAGAGTTATCATCATGATTATAACGATCTAATCGATCAGGTCAAAAAACAAAACTAATATGTGAATACAAACCTCACATTTGTTTAATAACAAAAACATGATTAAAATAAACTGTTATTCTCCATCTATCCTAATGGAAAGATGGAGAAAATGGTTGAAAAAGAGGAGCTGCGGAAAAGGGTTTGATTGTTTTGTTTAATTGTTATCATTAACTACGGATGATTATAATCTTTCCATCCCAATTCAAAGCACAACCTTACTTTTTCAAAAATTATATTTTACCATTGATATCTATAACTAAAATTTCAGAGTTTTCATAGACCATGTTTAACCGTTGATATTTCTAACTATACATAATAGTGCCGCATAAAATGTTGGAATACAAAATATAAATATTAAAATAAATATAACAAGATTTTACATGATAATTTTATTATATATTAGTTTAAATTTACTATCAAAATTTACAAAGTTTAACATAATAAAAGTAGAGGTGTAGTTTGCACTGAGATATAGGAAATATGCAATTTAGTTTGGAATGGAAGAAGTACCTAAATATAATGCAGCACTATGAATACTCACCGATCCTTGTAAAATCATCACAAAGTTCATTCTATTCAGGTTTTTTAATGAAACAAATCGGCATAATTTTTTTTTGGTAAACAATAATCTTTCTAAAATTACTAAATATAAAATTTTCTAAGTGTTAGTAATAATGAAATGCTCATTAGCAATAAGTTACATTTGTGATAATTAATTATATCACTATTTATTTACCAAGGGGGAATACTATGCCATTACCCTCAAATTCTACTATAAATACCCCCTTAGAGGATGAAGAAAAATGCACATCTCATTCTCTCATTTTTTTTTCACTTCTTCTCATCTTATCCTCTTCTCCATTTTATCTTCTTCTCCATTCTCTCCTTCTTACTTCCCACATCAAATCCTTTGCTAATTTCTCAATAAATTAGTGCAAAATTAGTAAAAATCACAACACGCTATCAGCATGATCACTCTCCATCTTCATTGAGTAAATCATTTTCTAAAAGTTGTAAGAACTTTATGATAATGAATCAAAGTAATTGGTATTAAGGATACTAGGCCAAACCTTTATATTAATTTGTAGATGTCTAGAACCTCATGTGTTAAAACTTGATTATATTTGACTGCACGGATCAACTTCACATAAGTGTCCAGCAGCTATGACCTAAAGTTTTTTCCTCATCCAGGACACTCTTACTCAGGACCTTTTTTATTGGCTCAATTTCAAATAAATCTCAACATACTAAAATGTCTAAAAAAAAATAAAATAATAAAATAATAATAATCAATCATAGTAGAAATGATGAGATGTATAATAGTTAACTTTCTAACTTCATGACATCACTAACTTTCTACATACATAACACCCTATTACTATACACAGGAGGCTTTGCCGCCTTATGGTAATGTGATGTGATTTGTTAACTTTCTAACTACGTAACACCATATTACTATACACAGGAGGCTTTGCCGTCTTATGGTAATGTGATGTGATTTGTTAACTTTCTAACTACATAACACCATATTACAATGCACAGGAGGCTTTGCCGCCTTATGATAATGTGATGTGATTTATTAACTTTCTAAATGCATAACATCATATTTCTATACACATGAGGCTCTGCCACCGTAGAGTAAAATGATGTGATCTACATCTAACTAATCTTTAATTTCTTTATTTTAATATTTCTATGATTAATTATGTCTCTAATATATCTGTCTATTTATCTGACGACATTACATTGCTAATCAACTCTTAACATTTTAAATACAATTAATTAATATAACGATTATAAACTACTATATTTTTAGCGGCAATAAAACGGTTATAAACGGCTATATTTTACACTATAAATACAAAACATCAAATGATACAAAACCACATCCTCTCTTCTACCTCATATTTTTGCTAAATTTTACCGATAAAATGTCTAGAATAATATTTATCTTTGTTGCTGTAAAACATGTTACCATTCTCACTGTAGAAGTTTCACCGGAAGATATTCGTTTTTTCTTCATTAATGATCGGAATCATGTATTACTCTTTATTTTTTGCAATCATTATCGACATGCATTTTGAATTATATCTAATGAACTATTTTACTTTCCCTATTAGTTATCATCACGTCAAACCTTGTGAAGCTTAAATTTAGTCCACTCGACATCAGTGGAAACAACTATATGTCGTGGATGATAGACGTTGAGATGCACTTGGAATCAATGACCCTCCTTAAGACACTCCAAGAGGGGAATGACTCATCAAGGATGGACAAGGAAAGATATTTAATCTTCCTTCGTCGACACCTGGATGGGAGTCTCAAAAATGAATATCTCACTATGACAGATCCACTTGAGCTGTGGAAAAAATTGAAAGAAAGATACGATCACACAAGAGATATAATGCCCCCCATATACCATGATGACTGGAACAATATACGGTTCCAAGACTATAAGAAAGTCTGCGACTATAATTCTGCAATGTACACAATAGTAACTCACTTGACATACTGTGGGGTTACAATAGCTGACAATGAAATGCTAGAAATAATCTTTCTACTTTCCACGCATCAAATGTGACCTTGCAACAACAATATCGTATACAGGGTTTTAAAAGATATTCTGAACTAATTGCTTGTCTGCTCATTGTGGAAAAGAATAATGAGTTGCTGATGAAAATCCATCAATCTCGCTCGACTGGCTCAAGAGCATTTCCTGAAGCAAACGATGTTAACTCTGACGAACCTGAATGCAAAAATTATTTTCAGGGTCGAGGTCATGGTCGTGGTCATTGTTACGGACACAATCGAGGTGGTTATAGTTTGTCCTATAAGTCCGGTAACTACTACCACAAGAAGCATCAATATGAGAGGAACCATGAAAGTACCCATAAAAGGGGAAAAGATGCCAGTTCATCAAAGTGATCTGGAACCTCTTGTTTCAGATGTGGTGGCAAAGGACATTGGTCAAGAGTCTGCAGAGTCCTGAAGCACTTGTGCGAACTCTACCAAGAGTTCATAAAAGGAAAGGGGAATGAGGCAAACTTCAATGAATCCACTCATCATGAAGCTTCTGATTTCCAAGATGATTTCAAGGATATAGTTGGTGATTTCACTGAGCAACCAAGTGATGGAAACTAAAACAAGGAAAATTGTATAACTATTATTGGGAATGAAGTTAGATGGTTCGATGTCTGTTTGTATCTCTTATATATAAATGGTTTTATTTAAAGCCTGCTACTTTCAAATTTATTATCTTTCTTATCAAATTTATTTTGTATTTAATTAAAGCTAACCGTGAAGTCAACCAAAAGATTTAAAATGAAGAAATGTGCATACTCGATTATGGAACAACTCACACTATATTAAAGGATAAAAGTTTTTTCTCAAAGGTAAAACCAACGTAGATCATTGTGAATACAATATCGGGTCATGTAGATCTGATTGAAGGAGTTGGTGAGGCAAAATTTACATTGCCAAATGGCACAATGTTTACAACACATAATGCCTTATTTTTTCCAAAGTCGAAAAGGAACTTATTGAGTTTCAATGATATATATTCTCATGGATTTGATACCCAGTCTATAACTGAAGGTACCATGAAATATATACTTCTCATTGTGTATAAATCTGGAAGGAAATGCATACTTGAGAAACTACCAATGCTCCATACTAGATTGCATTACACACATATAAATGCAGTAGATTCAAATATGGTAGTGATCAAACCTTCAATATTTACCATATGGCATGATCGGCTAGGCGATCCTGGTTCAACTATGTTGTGAATAATTATTGAAAACTCACATGGGCATCCATTAAAGGACCAGAAGATCCCTCATGGAAAATCCTTTCAATGTAAGGCTTGTTCCCTTGGAAAGCTAATCATAAGGCCTTCACTAGGAAAGGTTGAAATAGAATCACCAGCATTTCTTGAACGCACTCAAGGTGATATATGTGGATCTATCCATCCACCATGTGAACCATTTCTTTATTTCATGGTATTGATAGATGCTTCTAGAAAATGGTCACAAGTATGTCTGTTATCAACTTGAAATATGTCATTTGCTAAATTACTCACTGAGATAATCAAATTGAGAGCTCAATTTCCTGATCATACTATCAAGAAAATTAGACTTGATAATGCCGATGAATTCACATCTCAGACTTTCGATGATTATTGTATGCCAGTTAGGATTATTGTTGAGCATCTCGTTGCACATGTGCACACACAAAATGGTCTGATTGAATCACTGATCAAACGTCTTCAACTCATTGCTAGACCATTAATAATGAGAACAATGCTCCCTACTTCAGTATGGGGTTATGCAATATTACATGTTGCAGTATTGATTCGCATCAGGCTAAGTGCATATCATAAATATTCCTCACTACAACTTGCATCATGCCAAGAACCAAATGTATCCCATCTAATTATTTTTGGTTGTGTTGTTTATGTGCCTATTGAACCACCGCAAAGAACAAAGATAGGACCACGGAGAAGTCTTAACATTTATGTATGCTTTGAAAGCCAATATATTGTTAGATACCTTGAACCCCTAACTGGGAATAGTTGTATAGCTCGTTTTACTGATTGCCATTTTGATGAAGAAAAATTTTCAACATTAGAAGGAGAAAGAAAACAGCTGGAAAGGAATATTACATGGTTTGTACCAACATTATTGCATCTTGATCCTTATACAAAAGAATGCAATGGAAAAGTTCCAAGGATTTTGCATATGCAAGATATAGCAAATCAACTTCCTGGTGCATTTACAGACACAAAGAGAGTGACAAAATCTCACATCCCAGCTAAGAATGCTCTTGCTCAAATTGAAGTCCCAAAAGGGCAAATTGAAAATAAAGTCACTCATGAAATCACGACACGCCTGAAGCGTGGAAGACCACTCGGTTCCAAAGATAAAAATCCAAGTAAAAGAAAAGAATCAGAGAAATAAGATATGCCCAAAATGGAGGAATGTATTCCTGTAGAAATAGGAAATGAGGAAAATCAAGAAATTTTGATTAATTATGCCAATACAGGTATACGGTGGAACCAAAATGAGGAAATCGATGATGAATTCTCTTACAATTTGGCATGCAATGTTATGGATGAAAATAATGGAGATCCCTAACCACGGTCTATTACTGAGTGTAAAAATAGACACAATTGGACTGAATGAAAAAAACCATTGAAGCTGAGTTAGATTCACTTAATCGGCGCAAAGTTGTTGGCCCTATAGTACTCACCCCTGAAGATGTGAGACCCGTTGGATACAAATGTGTATTTGTGTGAAAAGAAATGAGAAAAATGAGATTGTGAGATACAAGGATAGACTCGTTGCACAAGGTTTTTCTCAAAAGCCCGAAATTGATTTTGAGGAAACATATTCCCCAGGCATTGATGGAATTACATTCAGATTCCTTATTAGTATAGCAGTTCATGAGAAACTCAATATACACCTTATGGATGTTATTGCCGCATACTTACACGGATCGCTTGACGCTAAAATTTACATGAGGATCCCTGAAGGATTCAAAATGCATGAAGCATTAAGTTCAAAACCCAGAGAAAGATATTCAATCAAATTACAAAGAATATTCAATCAAATTACAAAGATCTTTTTATGGGTTAAAGTAATCTGGACGCATGTGGTACAACCGACTAAGCGAATATCTGTTACAAAGGGGGTATGTGTTTTTATCAAGAAAACAACATTCGGGTATGTGATTATTGATGTCTATTTTGATGATTTGAATATCATTGGGACCAATGAAGAGATTCTGGAAGTAATCTCCTACTTAAAGAAGGAGTTCCAAATGAAAGACCTTGGAAAAATAAAATATTGTCTTGGTTTGCAGATTGACCACTTTCAAAGTGGGATACTTGTACATTAATCAAATTATACGAAAAAAGGTATTAAAGAGATTCAATATGGATAAATCAAATCCATTGAGTACCCCAATGGTCGTAAGATCCCTTAATTTGGAAAATGATCCATTTTGTCCATGTGAGGAATCTGAACAGGTTCTTGGTCAAGAAGTACCATATTTCAGTGCAGTTGGTGCACTTATGTATCTCGCTAATTGCACTCAACCTTATATAGGCACTGGAACGGAATCAAACATGTGTTTCGTTACCTTCAAGGGACAATTGATTGGGATTATTTTATTACAACACTATAGAACCAGTTTTTGTTGGCTATGCAGATGTAGGTTACCAGACAGATCTGCAGATGTAGGTTACCAGACAGATCCACACAAATGAAGATCTCAAACTGGGTATGTGTTTACTTGCGGAGGGACTGCGATTTCTTGGAGTTCACAAAAACAAACACTCACCACAACATCATCAAATCATGTTGAGGTTATCGCATTGCCGAAGCAAGTCGGGAGTGTGTGTGGTTGAGATCCATGACGCGACATATCAGAACCGCAAGTGGTCTCCTATCAAATGATAATCTCATCACACTTTATGAAGATAATGCCACGTGTGTTAATCAAATGAAGGAATGATACATCAAAAGCGACAGAACAAAGCACATTCCTTCGAAGTTCTTTTCATTTACTCAAGAGCTGGAAGAGAGTAATGTTATCAACATCCAATATATCCGTTCCTGTGAAAACTCAGCAAATCTGCTCACAAAGGCTCTCCCCACTTCAGTGTTCAGAAAACATGTTCATGACATCGGAATGTGAAGACTACAAAATTTATGAAGAAATCACCAATGCCAACATGGGGGAAATATACGTGATTGTACTCTTTTTCCTTTACTGTGGTTTTTATCTCACTATGTTTTTTCAAGTAAGGTTTTTAATGAGCCAGCATGAACATGTAATTATTGAATGAGCATTCCAGAGGGAGTATTAGGAATAATGAAATGCTCATTAGTAATAGGCTAGATTTGTGATAATTAATTGTATCACTATTTATTTACCAAAGTGCAATACTGTGTCATTACCCTCAAATTCTACTATAAATACCCTCTTAGGGGATGAAGAAAAATGCACCTCTCATTCTCTCATTTTTTACTTATTTTCATCTTATCCTCTCCTCCATCTTATCTTCTTCTTCATTCTCTCCTTCTTACTTCCTGCATTAAACCCTTTGCTAATTTCTCAATAAATTAGCGTAAAATTAGTAAAAATCACAGCACTAAGATTGTTACTCAATTTTTTCATTCATTTCAACTTGCATTAATAGCCTATCCAAAGTCGTTCTTTAAAGAGTGCAGGAGTGAGTGAGTATATAAAGTACCTAAACTACTAGTTGACGCAAAGTAATCAAGGGGTGGAAATGAAGATGAGTTGTGTTATCATGTGTGCATATGCGATATGAACACTTCATTTCGTTGACAAAACGTGCTGTACTGCTCACATGCCCATTTCGATGCTTTTCCAGTTGAGCCACTCATCAATTCCTTGGGTACACTGTACTTCAATAAATACCTTTAACTGTAAATATATTTAAATACGTATAGTAACTGAAATTTGATTTTAGCTAATTACTTCAATTGTGATTACTATGTTTCAACATCACCTAACTAACTAAGTTTGTAAGAAAAGTAAAATTTTAAGAACACACAAAACTGATTGCGTATTTCGGTGGAAATCACCTACATCTGTTGAGTCTGACCCAGTTCAGAATAAATCCACTAATTAGAAAGACAGTACAAGATGCATCATACACAATACTTATCTTTTCTAATTCAACTCGTGAATTCTACTAGCTCCCCTAGTTATCGATCCGCCTTGATCAGACTCCCTCTGACCTCGAGCTTCGCGACGCCGGATCTCCTCCTCCCGAGGAATTAAGGCTTTCGTTTTGAACTTTGAGATCAAACAACGTTGATCATGTTGGAACACCAATACACGGCTCTGCACTACTTTGATGAAAGCGAAACTCTGATTGCAGATTTCTCTCTGTAATTGCATGAGTAGCTTAGCCAGTAATGTCCGCCATATATAGCTCTTCCGCACGTCTTAGTTACCTGTGCGAATATAACACTATCTTCACAATATTTTCGCATCAATCAAATCTTGGTGAAGATAGGATTTAGCAAATCTAATCCCTTGAAGTAAGGGATTCAGGATATCTCATTCCAATCCTTTTCCATAACCGAACTCATTCCTTCTTCCAACTCTACAGATCTTAATCCAATCCAACAGATATGTGAGATGAAATATTCAGCAAATCAATTACGATTGAACGAGATTAGTCTTTCTCGGATTCATCCTTTCACGATATACTTCTTTCATCATGACACTTTCTTTGATGTTACAACATAGTCACAAATTGCCAACTAACACATTTTGGGCTTTACAATAACGAAACACAAAAGGTTGATATTTTAAAACTCCATGTTACTGTGAATCTAACTGCATTTCATACGATAATATTATTGATCGTTTATTTATCCAAATATATGGTCGAATTTTGACAAGTCTAACTGGAAAAAAATATTCTTTGCAATTTTATATGGAACAGAGAGAGCACACCGGTGCTCATGTTTAAACTAACCAAGGATATATATTTGAGAATTTGAGAGTAATTGGAGCTATTAAAAAAAAGAGAGAATTTATATTTATTTTTTAGGCAAAGTCTTGGGAAAGACGGTCTTTCCATAAGCTTATGGAAAGACGGGGTTTGATTAGAATATTAAAAGGTAAAAGGTCTTAGTTGCAATATTAAAATTTTAGTATGCAACATGCAGTAGTTATAAAATTTATAACCCGGTTCATGCAGCCCAAAAAATTTATCTTAATTTCTTCTAATTTACACTTTAAACATTGGTCTTTCCATAACTTATGGAAAGACCGTCTGTCAAGAGACGGACTCTATTTTTTATCTAAAGGAGAGGAATTGGAACAAACTAGATACGCAGATCACACCGCACATTCTGTGGCGAGTAAAAGAGGAATGTGGATCGCTATATGCTAATGTACTTGTCCGTAAATTAAAATATGTTTAACACTTAAGTCTTCGTTTCCTTTTATTTTTATATAGAAATAATTGAATGAACAGAACTACGTAACTATATGAACAGAATTACTTGAATAGGTCGTTATTGAATTCTCATTCATTGTGACCTTGAGCTTCCTAACATTGACGCGATCATACATCGAGCATGCACTGAATGATAAACGAGGTGGTGACTGAGGTGGCAATTTTCAACCTGGTCCAGAAAAAAAATTTAGCAGGCCAGCATTCTCTTAAGGTTTGACCATATATAATTGATAAAGTGCACGTATAATGATGCAATAATTTTTTAGTAAAAAAATAACCCTAACTACTTTATATATATGTGCAAATATAATCCTAAATACTATATTCTGCCATTGACTGGCTATTCTCGGTCATTGACCAATTGAAAATGACTAAAATATCCTTTGGATCAAATACTTTAAAAACAAAAACCAAAGTGCACTGCAACTTGAGTAGCCCGAGAAATGACCCTATAACCTTGGTGCCGGAGCTCTGGCGAAACTCTTCTTCCACCGTTAGGCTCCCCGCAGCGGCGTCGCCACTTCTATCGGTGCCATCACTAACCCTTCCCGACCACCACCATCAACCCCTCTCCCCACTCGCCACAACACAGCCAACTTTTTGTCACCAACTTTGTGTAACTTGATCATGAAATCTACTCCTAAAATGACTCCACCAACAAAATCTCAAATGTCAGTATTGATCATGAAATACTTTCTGTTCTAATGTAAAGACAAACTAGAATCCACAACTAAACTGATAGAATGATTTGCCGTATCAATTGTATTATTGATATCTAAATATATAGAGAGTACAATAGAGGTGTAATAAGGAAAGAACTCTAATCATAATAAATCATAATCTAATCAGGAGTCTGATTTATCGTAACACCCCCCCTCAAGCGGAGCGTCGGATGCTCGCCGACGCACAGCTTGGACCTGAAGAACTCGAACAGCGGACGAAAGAGCCCCTTGGTGAAAATGTCCGCAATCTGAAGAGAAGTTGGAACATGAGCAACACACAGCTTTCCGGATGTCACCAACTCAAGAACAAAATGGTAGTCGATGTCGATGCGCTTCGCCCGCTTGTGAGCCACTGGATTCTGAGCCCAGAAAATAACACTACTATTGTCGCATAATAACAATGGAGAACCAGAAAGCAGAAATCGAAGATCACGAAGTAAATGAGTGAGCCAGACCACTTCTGAGACAGTGTTGGCGAGAGCACGGTATTCAGACTCAGTGCTAGAGCGAGAAACAGTGGGCTGTTTCTTGGCACTCCAAGAAACCAGATTCCCACCAAGAAAAATTTCATAACCATAAGTGGACCGACGAGTCTCCAGACAGCGAGCCCAATCAGCATTAGAGTATCCTAACACATCGGGAGTACTAGCAGAACAAAACTGGAGACCAAAATGAAGAGTGCCACGAACATACCACAAAATTCAAGTCACAGCAGCAAAATGATCATCTCTGGGATCCTAAAGAAACTGACTCACTGTGTTGACCGAGAATGCCAAATCCGGGCGAGAGATGGTGAGATGCTGGAGAGCACCAACAAGAGAACGATAAAGTGTAGGATCCCGAAATGGAGGACTGGTAGAGCTGTAAAGCTGAGACCAGCAACAAATGGAGTAGAAACAGGTGCCGCGTCAGACATATCGGCCCGATTAAAAATATCCCGAGCATACTTTGCTTGGCCAAGCAGTAATCTTGAGGAGGTAGGCGAAACTTCAAGACCAAGAAAGTAATGAGGAGCACCAAGATCCTTGATAGCAAACTCTCTGTGTGTCCGATCAATGAACTGGTGAAGAAGAGTCGAGTCATTTCCTGTAAGAATGATATCGTCCACATACACAAGTAGGTACGATGACCCTCTCGAAAGGACAAACAAAGAAGTATCAGCCGAGCTGCACCGAAAACCAAGCTGTGTCAGATAACTGCTGAAACGCTGGAACCAAGCCCGGGGAACCTGCTTAAGACCATAAATGGCCTTTTTCAAACGATAAACATAGTCTGGATGGACAGAATCCTGATAACCAATGGGCTGCTTCATGTAGACTAGAACATTAAGAACACCATTAAGGAAAGCGTTCTTGACATCCAACTGATGAAGTGGCCAGTAACGCATGGTGGCTATGGCGAGAACCGTCCGAACAGTGGAGGCTTTGACCACAGGACTGAAAGTGTGGTCAAAATCAAAACCTAGAATCTGCGAGAAACCCTACGCCACAAGTCTAGCTTTGTGACGCTCAATAGTGCCATCTGGTCGATACTTGAGCCCATAGACCCATTTGGAGCCAACAATGTTGACATTCGAAGGTCGAGGCACCAAATCCCAAGTGTGCTGACCACGAAGAGCATCCATCTCATCATCCATGGTTGAAACCCAGGTTGGATCCTGAAGGGCAGTGCGATAATCAGTGGGTTCTGTCTGAGAGAGGAGTGCGGCAGTGAGACCATGAGCAATAATATCCAAATAATCTCGGCGCTGAATGGCACCAGTAGAAGACCGAGTGGCCATCCGATGAGTACGAAGCTGGGGCGGCGAAGCTGGAGGAGTCGAACCAGCTGATGACATGGAGGAAGATCGAGCTGTGCTGACCGAAGAGTGGCCGTCGGAAGTCACCAAAGAAAGAATAGCCGATACTGGCTGAGACGTGGTGGCCAGTGGCTGAGACGGTAGCTGAGGAGTGCTGGCCAGTGGCTGAGATATGGTGGGCGTTTGGCGAGGAGCCGGGTCCAGGTCGGCCGTCCAGATGGAAGATGGTGGTGAAGAAGGGGCAGCTGGAATAGAAACAGACACAGGCATGGTAACCCCAATCGACGAAGTAACAGTTCCATCAAAAAATGATGAAATCTCCAAATCTGAAATCGAATGACTATTCATGGAAGATGAGACATAAGGGAAGAAAGTTTCATCAAAACGAACGTGGCGAGAGATATAGATGCGCCCAGAAGTCGGGTCGAGACACTGGAAGCCCTTGTAACGAGGGTGATAGCCAATAAAAACACATGGAATGGATCGGGGTGCAAACTTATCAGTAGCAGTGGCACGCATGCATGGAAATGCACGGCAACCAAACGGGTGAAAGAGGGTATAGTTAGGCACATGACCAAAAACAACCTCAAAGGGTGATTTGCCACTCAGAACCGAACTAGGTAGATGGTTAATAATGTAAACCGCAGAGGAGAAAGCTTCCACCCAATAACAGTGCAGCACAGAAGAGTGAAAAAGCATGGCAAGACCAGTCTCTGTGATGTGGCGATGCTTCCGCTCAGCCCGGCCATTCTGAGCAGGTGTATAGGGCGAGGACATCTGATGATGAATGCCACATGATATGAGATGAGCCTGAAGTTGGTGATTAGTAAACTCGGTGCCACCATCGGTCTGAAAATTTTTAACCCTAGCAGAAAACTGATTCTCAACGAATTTCTGAAATTGGATAAAGGTGTCATAGAAATCCTACTTATGCCGCATAGAAAGAAACCATGTGAATTGCAAAAAATATCAATGAAAACGGCATAATAAGAGAAACCGTTGACAGATAAAATAGGAGCTGGTCCCCACAAATCACAATGTACTTTATCCAATAAACCAGTAGTGCGCTTATCACTAGTTGAAAAGGGCAAACGGCTACTCTTGGCCATCTGACAAGGAGAGCAACTGACTGGTGCAGGCATAGCAGAAGTGACAGAAATAAGGCCCCGTCGATTCAATAACTGAACAGCATCATGGGACACATGACCGAGGCGAGAGTGCCACTGGAATCACCAGTCTCAAGAAAATAAAGACCAGACCTATGACGGCCTTTACCAATTATCGCCCCTGTAAGCTTCTGCTCAATGGAAAATGCATCGGCATCAAATATAGCACGGACAGGTAGATCACGAGTAAGCTTACTAATGGACAATAAACTTATAGTAATCTTAGGGACCACAAGGACATCATTAACAGGGAAACCAGATAAATGACATTGGCCAATGTGAGGAATAGATAATGATTCACCATTTCCAACAAGAATAGAATCAGAACCACGATAACGTTGTACCTGATCAAGATGACTGGTGTGAGCAGTGATGTGAGATGTAGCACCTGAATCAACGATCCACTGATTCGACGAAGAATGACGGTTGGAACCATTCAAACTGGCCTGAAAAAAAACCTTGTCCGCAATCCAATTAGTGGAGCAATCTTCCCGAGATATAGGGCCCAAATAAACCATAGCAAAGGACCGAAATTGCAATGAAATTGTCTGGGTGCTACCGAGAATTTGAACAATTCGCGAGAAATAGGTTCAACTCACGAGAAACAGGGTCAACTCGCGAGAAACAGGGTCAACTCACGAGAAAACGGGTTTAACTCGCGAGAAACAGGATCAACTCGCGATAAATAGGTTCAACTCGCGATAAATTGAAGACCGCGAGAAATACACTTGACGCGCGAGTTAAGTCGCTCGTGCCCTTCACGCGCTGGAGATGCCTTCTTCGACTGAGCTGGCGCGTGACTTTCACGTGCTGGAAAACGTGCGTGGATCTCGCGCTGGAATAACTTGCCGCTGGAGACGTCGGAGCTGATGGAAGAACTCACCGCTGGAGACGTCGGCCGCTCACCGCTGGAGACGCCGGAGCTGATGGAAGAACTCGCCGCTGGAGACGTCGATGTGATGACTTCGGCCACTGATGGAAATGCCGATCTGAAGACGTTGGGAAGAACTCGCCAAAAGAAATCTGATGCACGGCAACTGCAGAGAATTCCGATGCCGATGAACCTGTTAATACTCTAGTGGGCAGAAACTTCGCCGCCGGAATTTGACCGGAAACTTCACCGGAATTTGACCAGAAATTTCACCGGAATTTTACCGGAAAAGAGAGAAGGGGGAGGTGTTGAATAGTAAATTAAAATTTAGGGCTTAGGATCAGAACTTGCTCTGATACCATGATAGAATGATTTACCGTAATCAATTGTATTATTGGTATCTAAATATATAGAGAGTACAATAGAGGTGTAATAAGGAAAGAACTCTAATCATAATAAATCATAATCTAATCAGGAGTCTGATTTATCCTAACATAAACAAACAAGAGATTGGACCACATTGTCCAAAACAGAGACAACAAAATCTAGTACTTCCTAAAGCATTCAAAACCTATGCTGGTCCAAAACAGAGACAACAAAATTCCAATACTTCCTAAAGCATTCAAAACCTACGCAAACAACTTCTTCTGACTCTGATTGACTCACGGAGCAAAAATAGTTAAGTGAATTTGACAAATCGCAGTGCGCCGGAAAATCAAGACCTACCACCCCCTCTACCTACTCACCAATCTTCTTTGCACCGCCATCCACTGTGAACCCACCTCCGCCTCCACCGCTAGCTTCAACTCGCACCGCCGAAAATGGTCAAAACTCATCGTCGAAGAAGGGAACCAAATATGTTTCGCCTCGTCGGAGAAAAGTAGCGAGCGGCGAAAAGAGAAAGGAAATGAATTGGCTTTGGAAGATCGGAGAATGGGAGAGCAGTGAACGAAATTGGGTTTGGGGGAGCGAAGGGAATGAATCGGGCGGAGAAGGGAAGAAGAAATGAGTAAATTTAGTTTAGGGCTAGGGGCAATATAGACATTTCATATTTTAAATTTTGTTTTTCAGAGGGGTAAATAGTATTTTCATCATAGTCCGGCATCAAACTGCCGGAAAAGGTTATATTTGTACGTACATTAACTATCTACGATTATATTTGCACTTTCAATTATCACAGAGTTATATGTGCACTTTCATGAATTATGTATGGTTATATTCACTTCGCTCTAGTTTTTATTTTGACAAATACATTCATTTATGGTGTTGTCTCACACAACAACATTTAACATGGGAGTGAAGGTGAAAACCCCTACCGAAATGGAATTAAAATGTCTGTAATAATTAAATTTTTATCAAATATTCCAATCTTTCCTTTAATTTCCCGACAAAGAAAAGAAAAGGAAAAAGAAAAAAAATATATATATATATACACACATATATATAATACTAATAACGGTAAATAAATAAATAAATAAGAGAAATTACCGGGAAGAAGATATACATGTTTATACACACACATATATATTTATATATTATATTATATTATATAATAATCATAATAATAATAATGAATAAATAAATAACAAGCAAATGAAAAAAAATTCAAGAAATTACCGGAAAGAGGAAGTAGACGGCGGACGTGAAATTTCATCCAAAGGTGAATTTGGCAAGTGGGCATAGGGACTTATCCAAATATAGGGTTAAATAGATAAAATTTTAGGTGTCAGAACCCTATATTTTATCTAGTATAAATACCAGTGATTTCCTTCTCAAAATCACAGCCTTAAGAAAACTCTCATCAAAGAACAGAGGTGAGCAGTGAAGTAGGAGCGGAGGTTGCCAAGCCAAGTTTAACTAAGGTGAGTGTTGCATCGCCCTAGCACGAACTGAGTTAAACTGGGTTTATGTTTACATATATATATATGTGATGCCATAGAACCTGACTCTCTCGAATACCCACTGAAACCCTTACCCTTGAACCCCAGTGAAACCCTTACTCTCGAACCCCTGCTGAAACCCTTACTCTCGAACCCCTGCTGCAACCATTACTCTCGAACCCCTGCTGCTACCCTTACTCTCGAACCCCTGCTGCAACCCTTACTCTCGAACCCCTGCTGCAACCCTTACTCTCGAACCCCTGCTGCAACCCTTACTCTCGAACCCCTGCTGCAACCCTTACTCTCGAACCCCTGCTGCAACCCTTACTCTCGAACCCCTGCTGCAACCCTTACCTCTCGAACCCTTACTGAAACCATCACCTCTCGAACCTACTGAAAACTTCACCCCTCGAATCCCTGCTGAAACTTCACCTCTCGAACCCCTCCTGAAACCATCACCTCTCGAACCCCTTCTGAAAACTTCACCTCTTGAACCACCACTGGAAACATGTACCTCTCGAACCTTACCTCTTGAACCACCACTGGAAACATGTACCTCTCGAACCTTACCTCTCGAACTGGTACTACTGAAACTTGTACCCCTCGAACTGTACCTCTCGAACCCTAGGTCTCAAACTAATACCACTGATACCTTTACCTCTCGGACAGTATATCTCGAACCTACCCCTCGAACTAGTAACCCCGATATCTTCACCACTAGAAACCTTTTCACTGGAACCCTCACTACTAGAACCTTTACTTCTCGACTCCACCTCTCGAAGTTGTGCCACTGAAAACTTCACCCCTCGAACTAGTACACTGAAACCTTTACTTATCGAATCTTTCTCCCGAACCATACCTCTTGAACTGAATTGTACCTCTCGAAACATTACCTCTCGACCCCATCTATCGAACATATACCATTAGAACCCTATGTCTCAAACTGGTACTACTGAACCTTACTTTTCGAACCTTACCTCTCGAACTGGTACTGCTAAAACTTCACCCCGCAAAATGTACCTCTCGAACCCCAATTCTCGAACTAGTACTACTTAAAACTTTACCTCTCAAACCATACCTCTCAAACCATACCTCTCGAAACCATATCTCTCAAACCCACTTTTCGAACCCACTTCTCGAACCATCCCTCGAACCTGTACCACTGGAATCTTTATCTCTCGAACCACTACCTCTCGAACCCATCTCTCGAACCTGTACCACTGAAACCCTTATCTCTTGAACCTCACCAACCGAATCAGTACCTCTTGAATCTCACCACTTGAACTCAGTGCCACCCAAACCAGTACCACTTGAACACCAGTGCCACTCGAACCCTTCACTCGAATCTTCTACTCGAACCCATGTACTCAAACTCATCTACTCGAACCCCTGTACTTGAAACCTTATACTCGAACCTTTTTACTCGTTGCTCGAACCATGTGTAATCAAACCCCATTTGAGAGAGATATGACGGTTAAACTTAAATGATGGTATTTACTGGTTGTTGAATTAAGTGTGTATATTATCATACTGTGCTGGATTATCGTGAAACTGAATTCCTAAACTGCTCTGATATTTTTCTGTGAATGACCGGTTTGTACTTTATCTTGTCGTATCAAACTTGAACCATATACTACTCTGATATGTTGTGTGGATGACCGGCTTGTACTTTATCTTGCCATGTCAAACTTGAATTACATGCTACCTGATTACCTGTCCATGATTTCAGGGTTCCCCGACGCGATTGTAGTTAGGTCGAAGTCGGCAGGGAACGGTACTGACCGGACCCTCTGATTAGACCGGCTACACGTGGAGTTATGGTATGCTAGCATAACCACCTGACTGATACGATCTCGTAACTGAACACTAGCGTGATTGGCGTGATTGGGGGAGAGTGAATTCTGGACTGATAGCCTTCGGGCACCACTGACTGGGTTATGCCTTGTATGTTAGTCAGAGTCGCCATATAGGCACTTGGCGGCAACTCGGCATTAACCACCCGTATCCTTTTACTGTGTGCTAGGACTTATGTGGCTAGTTGTTATTTGTTATTTGTTATTCTGTGATCACTAGCGATGGAACCTCACTAAGCAAGGAGTTTACCCTAGTTTAACAACCCTTTTTCAGGTGAAGAGGAACAGTATGAGAAAAGTGCTTGATGTCTTTATTTCTTTTGAGAAAGATCCTGGGTGAACTGTTAGGATTTTAAAGTAAACTTTGAATCTGTAACAGTTAGTTGAAACTTTCATTTAATACTTGTACTAATCATGTCACTGTAATAGTAAAGTTATGTTTTTGAATTATCTAAATCGCTTCCGCATAAAATTTATCTGCTCGTTACTGCTAGCATTTATTGTAGCACGCTCAAACCCGACATGATACTTGCAGTTGGATTTGGAGTGTTACAGTGAACTTCCCACGCTTCACACTTTGGAGGCTCCACACTTAATGTCCATATTGGATGCTTTAATTAAGTCACAATAATGCAGTTTTGAAAGAGGGGGGAAATTTGAACCCAAACAGTTAGATTGAATAATTGGGTGGATTAGAATTGAGGAATGATGGGGGTGTTTATAAACTGCTTTGAAAATTAGTTATAGATTCCTTTATATTAAAATAATCATTAAACCTTAAAAGCATGTAGCAAGCATAAAATTACGAGTGTTTTGACTTTTGAATTTCGCAACAATTTAAAAGGTCAAGATACAAACCAATGCATGAAAACCATCAACCTAAGTATGTTTGAATGTTTTACCTTATTATTATCGAAGGATTGAAATATATAAGAATTTACTTATCATTTATCATTTTTTTAATTTTTTAAATCTTAATACTTTCTATTTTTATATAAGTATATTTCAAAGAAAATGTTTGATTCCTTATGTTGTTAGAAGAAAACCAAATTTTAGCTGAAAACGTCAGAATTTGAGAAATATAGTTTTGATTATTCATAGACGAAAAAATATATTCAAAAAATTACAATCCACCAACTATTTTAAAAATTGAAAGGGCCATATATTGAAATGTTTAAGCTAAAACTAAGAAGAAAATGAGGCATGTGTAGTTTTATTAGAGGGCACGGCAAGAGGCCGAATAAAATAATACTCCGGGCTTAAAAGTCCACTTGCGCCTCGAACATCGTGCAAAGCCCAATCACTAACACGATCCTCCTCCAATTGCTGCACCAAAGAAGGCGGTATTTTGGGAAATAATCAACTTGATTCCGTGATTAGTTCTTTTACAATTTACAAGCGTCAGTAACTTATGTTGGCAAAAGGCGAAGATCCGCTCGCACTCAGCGATTCATACCAATTGATATCTGAGTCAACGTATGAGAGGTAAATTACGGTAGCCCAGCACCAGGACCAATGGGCTTGGTATGGACTCGGTGCGCACAAGGGAGCCTTGCAAAACAAGAGCTTCCCACACTGCCGCTGCCGAGTATCAAACCTGGAATCATTGGCTTACCCACCCATCTTCCAACCACTGGGGTACACCCGTGGGTGTACGCCAGTAACTTGTATATATAAGGCTTTGTTGGATAAAATCATGGAGGCACTAGTGAAATGGTACAGTAACTTAATAGAGACATTGGACCAAGTGAAGAAATTTCTGTTTGGATAAATATTATTGATCCGTGATATGCGCTCATCCATTGGGTGTTTATAATTTTTGCATGACACGAGTTAATATGATATTATTGTTTTTGTTTTTATGTTTAATATGTTATAATACATATACATGATTAGTTAGTTGACATTTAATTTAAATATCCTTACAATAAATCAATTATTGCTAGTGGTCAATTAGAATAGATGTGATATTTATTTATAATACTCGCCGTCAAACGTTTTTTTTCCCAAATGATTGATTAAAAAAACTAAATTGCATTCAACAATTATACTTATTGTTTAAATATGAAATTGGAAGTAGAATGTGTACCGAAATGGACAGATCAAAATTTAGATTCGGAGGAGGGGTAGGTTGATAACTATGGATACGCATTGCGTAATTAAGTTGCGGAATCGAAATGAAAATACAAGAGGAAAGGAGCAAAAAAAAATTTTATATACTCCCTCTGAACCAATCTATTCTGCACAAAATCATTTTACAGTCTCCAATAAATATGTTTGAAAACAGTAAATATGCGTAACTACAGACAATAATGACACACAAAAATTTAATATTTATAAACTACGTGTTACGACGAATCTAACCATATCTCATACAATAAAATTATTGTTCATATACATGTGTAATATGTGGTCAATATTTGGTATTTTTGATCAAATTTTTTTTTTTTTCAGAATAAGGTGGGACGGAGGGAATAAATCATTTTCGTATGTGTAGATAAAGCCTTTAATAGAAAGTTGTCAAACATTCATGGAAAGAAACGGAGTCCTGAAAAATTGTGAAGTTTTTTCTGGAGAAAGCAAAGAGCCAAAACCTTGTGTAATTAATGTTGGGTGATGATCCGCTCGCACTCATCGGCCCATACCAGCCGAAGCCCACGCGCCACCGCCGCTGCACCATTGCCGCCGCTGTCCGCCGGTTTCCGACGATGACCCGTCAACGACGTTTGCTGCTCGTGTTTTTGATCTGCTGTCGTTCGCTGCCGACCGACACCACACGTCGCCGCCTCCTTCACGCGCCGTCCGCCACGCTCCGTCAGCAACTGTCCAACGGTGTTCTTATCCGTCCCTGATTTTACAATATGTCGGGTTCTGATGAACAACCTCGTTTTGAGATTCCTGAGGGTACGAAACTTCAGGATCTGAGTGCTAGTGATGTAATTACAGCTTTACTCAAACAGCTGCAATCACAATCTGGCACTCATGTTGCTTTACCGATTGGTCGTGTATCGACTGATCCTTACTACATTGGTTCCGGCGATGGTCCAGGATTACAACTTGTACCAATCATGCTGAAAGGACCAGAAAACTACAATGAATGGTCTGATGCGATTTGTTGCGCATTCTTGGCCAAACATAAGATTGGGTTCCTTAATGGATCCATCACAAAACCCCAGGATGATCATCCAGATGCTGCTGTCTGGCCTGGGGTTAATGCTACTCTTGTCTGCTGGATCTCACAGACCCTGGATTTAGTGATACGATCTTCAACAAGTTATTTCTCTACCGTCAAGGATTTGTGGGATGATCTTAAGGCATGCTTTGTTTTCGCTGATGGAATGAAGCTTATGCAGACACAAGAAGCCATTCAAGGTTGCAGGCAGAACGGTCAGCCCATCGCCATCTATTTTGCCACACTGAAGAAGTTGTTTGCAGATTATCACTGCATGCGACCTCCTGTGGTCTGTATCTGTGAAGATTGCAAGGCTTTATGCCAGTGCAATTTTCAGGCAAAAATCCTCCAGGAGAGAGAAGGATTTGATCTACCAATTCATCTCTGGTCTCGACGAAGGTTTTCACACCTTGCGATCCCATATCTTGAGCATTGAGCCACTGCCATCTGTCATGAGGGTGTATGCCCTTGTTACTCAGGAGGAGAATCATAGAGCTATCATTCGAGCCCGTGATTCTTCTTCTACATCTATGGCATATGCTGCACGACGTTCGCCAGTGGTTCTTTCTGCCGACGACCGTAAGAATCTTGTTTGCACACATTGTCGTCGCAAGGGTCATGACAAAGACACCTGTTTTAAGATACACAGCTTTCCGGAGTGGTTCAAGAAGGGCAAGAAATCGGCACCACCTGATCGGGCATTAGTCAACGCTGGTCAAACTGGTGGCGTCACCGATCTCTCGCCCCCGCCACCGTTCGCCGGAGCCGCCTTGTCGCCACCAAGCCTGGCGGCGGCGGCCTCCTCTACGATCCCTGCTCGCTCCGATTTTGGCCCTGCCCTGTCTGATGACCAATGGAACATGACCATGAACCTGTTTAATCAGCTTCACTCTCCTGGTGATGCGTCTGGTAATACTTTACCATGGATCCTTGATTCGGGAGCCTCCTATCATATGACTGGTGACAAAGGTTCTCTTTCTGATCTTACCACTACTATTGATGCTGTGAATATTTTTCTGCCCAATGGCTCGATGTTCTTCGCTACACAATTTGGATCCATTTGTTTTGATGGTTTTAAACTGCCGCACGTGTTATATATCCCTACATTGCGCTGCGACTTACTGTCTTGTTCTAGATTGTTATCTACCCTAAACTGTCTAGCTTTGTTTACTAAAAATTATTGCATTTTACAGACAATCAGTACGAGGAGAGTGATTGGCGTAGGTGAATAGAATGGGGGGGGTGTTTTGGCTTCGTCTGCTGGATGCTCGTGTTCGAAGTCCTGTCCTGCAGCCTCTTCCTACAGTTGCTTCACTGTCCTCTTCTGATTTATGTCATCAACGTTTTGGTCATCCATCTTCCACGGTGTTGTCTTCTATTTCTCCTAGCAATAATAAACATTCTGTGCCTTGTTCTATATGTTATAGAGCAAAACAGCCTAGACATAGTTTTCCTTTAAGTACTACTAATGCTACTGCATTATTTCAATTAATTCATTGTGATGTTTGGGGACCCTATAATACACCATCTTCTAGTGGTGCTTTTTATTTCTTGACAATAGTAGATGATTTTTCTCGAGCTGTTTGGGTTTATTTGTTAGTAGCTAAATCTGAACTAGCTTCTAGATTTTTAGAATTTAGTGCTTTAGTCAAGAACCAGTGGGGAAAAACAATCCAACGAGTTCGAGCTGATAACAGCACTGAATTCTTGCCTCTCCGATCTCACTTTACTGCATCGGGGATCGTTTTTTAGACGTCTATGGTTGATACTCCGCAACAGAATGGTCGAGTTGAAAGAAAGCATCGTCATTTACTCAATGTAGCGCAAGCTTTACGGTTTCAAGCCAATCTTCCTATTGACTTCTGGGGAGAATGTGTTCTTACTGCTGCCTACCTGATCAACCGAACACCGACACAGCTTCTCAACGGTCGTACTCCCTTTGAGTTACTCTATGGATAGGCGCCAAATTACTCTGTTTTACGAGTATTTGGATGCTTGTGTTTTGCTGCTCGTGTTCCAAGATACCGTGACAAGTTTGCAGCAAGAAGTCGTCGGTTTTGTTCCTTGGTTATCCTGTCGAAAAGAAAGGTTATCGTCTTCTCGACTTGGACTCTCGAGTTATCTTTAACACTCGGGATGCTAATTTCTTTGAAGACCAGTTCCCGTATTCTGCATCTCAGCAGTCTGCTTCTACAGATGAACCTGGCGGCGCCACCACTGCACCATCGGTTTCCTCCTCCTACTCACCGGAACCATACGACTTTTTCGATCAACCGTCGGTCGCCTTCCGCCAGTCAATGCTGACCGGTCAATGCCGGTCAACGCCGGTAGGTCAACGCCAGCCAGTCAACTCTGGTCAATGTCGGCGGTTCAACACCGGCCACCGTCGGTGAGTCAACGCCAGCCAACGGCGTCTAACTAACTCCGGCCACCGCCGGCATCCCACCGCTGCCCGACGCCGGTCCTCCTCCGCCTGCTGCCAATAATCCACCATCCACCAGACAAAGTGTTTGTGCTCGACGTCCACCATCGTATTTGGCTGATTATGATTGTGATGATTCTACTTGTGCTCTTTTTACTGAAGACCCCCCCTCTTCGACTATGTTCCCCCATACGTCATCACTATCCTCAGGTGTTCTCTACCCTCTTACTGATTATGTAAATTGTGATAATTTTTCTAGTCTGCATACTAGATTTTTGGGTGCTGTAACTTCTAGTGCAGATCCCACTACTTACTCTGAGGCTTCCCGTCATTCTTACTGGCGAGATGCTATGGTTGCGGAGCTCACTGCCCTAGAGCGCAATCAGACTTGGACTTTGTCTTCTTTGCCTGCGCATAAAAAGGCCATTGGTTGTAAATGGGTTTACCGAACAAATTTTCGCTCTGACGGTACCATTGAACGTTACAAAGCTCATCTCGTGGTTTTTGGAAACCACCAGATTGAAGGAATTGATTACACAGAGACCTTTGCTCCAGTCGCAAAGATGAGTTCCGTTCGCTTGTTCCTGTCAGTTGCTATTATACGTGGTTGGGAATTGCATCAGATGGATATTCATAATGCATTCCTGCATGGTGATTTACATGAAGAAGTGTTCATGCGACCCCCACCTGGCTATGTGGTTCCGCCGTTTGTCGCCTTCAGAAATCTCTTTATGGTCTTCATCAAGCTCCTCGGAATTGGTTCGCTAAACTGGCACAGGCTTTACGGACATTTGGTTTTGTTCAAAGTAAGGCAGATTACTCTTTATTTGTCTTTTCCAGTGGATCACAGTCTTTACATGTTCTGGTTTATGTGGATGATTTGGTCATTGCTGGTAGTTCTTCTTCGCTCATCTCTGCGTTCAAGAAATACTTGGGTTCTTGTTTTCACATGAAGGATCTTGGTTTGCTTGCTAGAAGACCGGAGGGGATGTTTCTCTCGCAAAGGAAATATGCTTTGGACATTCTATCTGATACAGGTTTATCTGCTTCTAAACCAATTGATTTTCCGATGGAGCAACAACATGATTTGGCACGTGTTGAAGGTCCAGCCTACCATGACCCGGAGCAGTATTGCCGTTTGGTTGGGCGTCTGATATATCTAACTATTACTCGTCCTGAACTTAGTTATTCAGTTCATACTCTTGTGCGATTCATGAAGTCTCCTTGTGTTCCTCACTGACAAGCCGCGGTTCGTGTTTTGCACTATCTGAAGAGTCATCCTGGTCAAGGTTTATTTCTTTCTTCCCATAATACTCTCCAATTGACTGCTTATTGTGATTCGGATTGGGCCGCATGTCCTATAACTAGGCGTTCCTTATCCGGTTATTTTGTTATGATTGGTGATTCTCCAGTTTCCTGGAAGACTAAGAAGCAACCTACTGTTTCTCGATCTTCTGCTGAAGCAGAGTATCGTGCTATGGCAGTTGCCTGCTGTGAGTTATTATGGCTTCGGTCCTTGCTGAAAGACTTAGGAGTTTCGCACACTTTTCCTATGAAATTGTTTTGTGACAGTCAATCAGCCATTCACATAGCAGCCATCCCGGTTTTCCATGAACGTACTAAGCACATTGAAGTTGATTGTCATTTTGTTCGAGATCTTGTTCAATCTGGCGCTATTGTTACTCAACATATTCGTACGGTTGACCAACCCGCGGATTTGTTCACCAAAGCTCTCGGACGTAACTAGTTTCATTCCTTACTTGGCAAGTTGGGCATTTCTGATCCGCATGCTCCAACTTGAGGAGGAGTGTTATGGAATTAGTATTATAGTTGTTATAGAATTAGTGTTAATTAGCATTGGTATTGGAATTGGATTTGTATTCCTACCATAATTGTAGATATAATTGTATTTTGTTACCTTCTCCCAAATGGGATAGGTTTCATGTACTACTATATAATGTATCCTGAACTCATGAATAGAATACAGATCATTACCCTTATTTCCTACACTTGCAAAGCAAGAACTCCCCCCACACTGCCACTTCCAAGTATCGAACCTGGAGTTTTGATATTTCCATCCATCTCCCAATCAATAGGTTACACCCGTAGGCGTTCTGTAATTAATGTTGGGTGTATTTGCGATTGTTGGGCAAAGCCTTGGAAAATAAGCATGGTTTGGCGACTACGATTTTGACACATTAAAGCAAAAAACAGTCCCATTCCGCAACTGTAACGTGAAAAAACAGAAAACAACGGAATGAAGTCAAAAGTTAAAACCGATTAATCTCGTCAACGTCCCATTCACCTCCCCCAAACTACTACGGTCATTTTGTTTGAAATTTGACCAAAAGTTCCCCCCTTGATGGAATTGCACCGAGCATGTGCTTCAACAGCCTCCCAAATTGATTAAATATCTTCAACATCATGCATGTGCTCCGTTTAATGTGACATTGTGACCTAACAACTAGAGGTGCTTTCTTTATCACCTAGTAGGCACTAGATTTTGATCGCAATAAGTGCGATTCAACTAAAGCAATTGGAGGTTCACTAACGGGTCGCCCCGGATGATTCACGGAATATTTACGCACATTTTCCATCAACTTTCTCATGTCATATTCGACCAATGATAACTTTAGTTACATGTATTAATGGTGTATTAAAATTTGATAATTACAAAATACGTGATGCGGGGAATCAACGATATCTCAAACGATGGTATATTACGAGAGAATGATTTACCGTAATTAATTGTATTATTGATATATAAATATATAGAGAGTACAATAGAGGTATAATAAGGAAAGAACTCTAATCAGAATAAACCATAATCTAATCAGGAGTCTGATTTAGTCTAACATCCCCCCTCAAGCGAAGCGTCGGATGCTCGCCGACGCATAGCTTGGACCTGAAGAACTCGAACAGCGGACGAGAGAGCCCCTTAGTGAAAATGTCCGAAATTTGAAGAGAAGTCGGAACATGAGCAACACGCAACTTTCCGGATGTCACCAACTCACGAACAAAATGATAGTCGATGTCGATGTGCTTCGCCCGCTTGTGCGCCACTGGATTCTGAGCCAAGAAGATAGCACTACTATTGTCGCATAACAATAGTGGAGAACCAGAAAGTGGAACCCGAAGATCACGAAGCAAATGAGTGAGCCAAACCACTTCCGAGGCAGTGTTGGCGAGAGCACGGTATTCAGACTCAGTGCTAGAGCGAGAAACAGTGGGCTGTTTCTTGGCACTCCAAGAAACCAGATTCCCACCAAGAAAAATCGCATAACTATACGTGGACCGACGAGTCTCCAGACAGCGAGCCCAATCAGCATCAGAGTATCCTAACAGATCATAAGTACTAGCAGAGCAAAACCGGAGACCAAAATGAAGAGTGCCACGAACATATCGCAAAATTCGAGTCACATCAGCAAAATGGTCATCTCTGGGATCCTGAAGATACTGACTCACCATGTTGACCGAGAATGCCAAATCAGGGCGAGAGATGGTGAGATACTGGAGGGCACCAACAAGAGAACGATAAAGTGTAGGATCCCGAAATGGAGGACTGGTAGAGCTGTGAAGCTGAGAACCAGCAACAAATGGAGTAGAAACTGGTGCCGCGTCAGACATACCGGCCCAATTCAAAATATCCCGAGCATACTTTTCTTGGCCAAGCAGTAATCCTGAGGAGGTAGGCGAAACTTCAAGACCAAGAAAATAATGAAGAGCACCAAGATCCTTGATCGCAAACTCTCTGTGTGTCCGATCAATGAACTGGCGAAGAAGAGTCGAGTCATTGCCTGTAAGAATGATATCGTCCACATACACAAGTAGGTACAGTAATGACGATCCTCTCGAAAGGACAAACAAAGAAGTATCACCTGAGCTGCACCGAAAACCAAACTGTGTCAGATAACTGCTGAAACGCTGGAACCAAGCTCGGGGAGCCTGCTTAAGACCATAAATGGCCTTTTTCAAATGACAAACATAGTCTGGATGGACAGAATCCTGATAACCAACAGGCTGCTTCATGTAGACAGGAACATCAAGAACACCATTAAGGAAAGCGTTCTTGACATCCAACTGATGAAGTGGACAGGAACGCATGGTGGCTATGGCGAGAACAGTCCTAACAGTGGAGGCTTTGACCATAGGACTGAAAGTGTGGTCAAAATCAAAACCTGGAATCTGCGAGAAACCCTGCACCACAAGTCTAGCTTTGTGACGCTCAATAGTGCCATCTGGTCGATACTTGAGCCTATAGACCCATTTGGAGCCAACAATGTTGACATTTGAAGGTCGAGGCACAAAATCCCAAGTGTGCTGACCACGAAGAGCATCCATCTCATTATCCATGGCTGAAACTCAGGCTGGATCCTGAAGGGCAGTGCGATAATCAGTGGGCTCTGTCTGAGAGAGGAGTGCAGCAGTGAGACCATGAGCAATAATATCCGAATAATCCCGCCGCTGAATGGCACCAGTAGAAGACCGAGTGGCCATCCGATGAGTACGAAGCTGGGGCGGCGAATCTGGAGGAGTCGAACTAGCTGATAACACGGAGGAAGATCGAGCTGTGCTGACCGGAGAGTGGCTGTCTGAAGTCACCGGAGAAAGAATAGCCGATACAGGTTGAGACGTGGTGGCCGGTGGCTGAGGAGTGTTGGCCAGCGCCTGAGATATGGTGGGCGATTGGCGAGGAGCCAGGTCTAGGTCGGGCGTCCAGATGGAAGATGGTGGTGAAGAAGGGGCAGCTGGAACAGGCACAAACACAGGCGTGGTGGCCCCAATCGATGAAGTAACAGTTCCATCAAAAAATGGTGAAATCTCTAGATCTGAAATCGAACGACTGTCCGTGGAAGCTGAGACATAAGGGAAGAAAGTTTCATCAAAACGAACATGGCGAGAGATATAGATGCGCCCAGACGTCTGGTCGAGACACTGGAAGCCCTTGGGACGAGGGCTATAGCCAATAAAAACACAGGGAATGGATCGGGGTGCAAACTTATCAGTAGCAGTGGCACGCAGACATGGAAATGCACGACAACCAAACGGGTGAAAGAGGGTATAGTCAGGCACATGACCAAAAACAACCTCAAAAGGTAATTTTCCACTCATAACTGAACTAGGCAGACGGTTAATAATGTAAACCGCAGAGGAGAAAGCTTCCACCCAATAACAGTGCGGCACAGAAGAGTGAAAAAGCATGGCAAGACCAGTCTCTGTGATGTGACGATGCTTCCGCTCGGCCCGGCCATTCTGAGCAGGTGTATAAGGTGAGGACATCTGATGATGAATGCCACATGATATGAGATGAGCCTGAAGTCGATGATTAGTAAACTCGGTGCCACCATCGGTCTGAAAAATTTTAACCCTAGCAGAAAACTGATTCTCAACGAATATCTGAAACTGGATAAAAGTGTCATAGAAATCCGACTTATGCCGCATTGGAAGAAACCATGTGAATCGCGAGAAATCATCAATAAAAATGGCATAATAAGAGAAACCACCGACAGATAAAACAGGAGTTGGTCCCCACAAATCACAATGTACTTTATCCAATAAACTAGTAGCACGCTTGTCACTAGTGGAAAAGGGCAAGCGGCTACTCTTGGCCATCTGACAAGGAGAGCAACTGACAGATGCAGGCATAGCAGAAGTGACAGAAATAAGGCCCCGTCGATTCAATAACTGAACAGTATCATGAGACACATGACCGAGGCGAGAGTGCCACTGCTCAAAAGAAGCATGAAGCTTTGTAGAGCGTAGTTCGCCTAAAAAATTGGAATCGCCAGTCTCAAGAAAATAGAGACCATACCTATGACGGCCTTTACCAATTATCGCCCCTGTAAGCTTGTGCTCAATGGAAAATGCATCGGCATCAAATATAACACGAACAGGTAGATCACGAGTAAGCTTACTAATGGACAATAAACTTCTAGTAATCTTAGGGACCACAAGGACATCATTAACAGAGAAACCAGATAAATGACATTGGCCGATGTGAGAAATAGATAACGATTCACCACTTCCAACAAGAATAGAATCAGAACCACGATAACGTTGTACCTGATCAAGATGACTGGTGTGAGCAGTGATATGAGATGTAGCACCTGAATCAACAATCCACTGTTTTGACGAAGAATGACAATTGGGACCATTCAAACTGGCCTGAAACAACACCTTGTCCGCAATCCAATTAGTGGAGCAGTCTTCCCGAGATATAGGGCCCAAATGAACCATAGCGGAAGACCGGAAAATGGCACAGAAATTGACTGAATGTTGACGAGAATTTGAGAAACTCGTCGGAATGTGAGAAACTCGCGAGAAATAGCTTCAACTCGCGAGAATTTGATTCAGCTCACGATAAATAGATCAACTCGCGAGAAACTCCCTTGCTGGTGAGATGACTCGCGCGTGGATTCACGCGCAAAATTTCCTTCTGGTGCGCGAGATGACTCGCGCATGGCTTCACGCGCGGAATTCCTTCTGGTGCGCGAGATGACTCGCGCGTGGCTACACTCGCGGAATTTGCTTCTTGTGCGCGAGATGACTCGCGCGCGGCTTCACGCGCGGGCGAGTCTTCTTCTTCTCCGTGACGCGATCGGCCGTTCTTCTCCGGATGGCTTCGCGATCGGACGAGACAACCACCGCTGGACTTCGCCGATCGGACGAGAGGAGGCCGCCGCTGGACTTCGCCGGAGGAGGACGCCAGCCGAGACAACCGGGATTTCTTCTTCTTCTCCGGCGAAGGAGCCGCCGCTGGAGAACGCCGGAGGAGGAGGCAACCGCTGGAGAACGCCGCCGCTGGAGGATGCCGGGGGAGGAGACCAAAGATGGAAATTTTCCCGGAAAATTGAGACTTGAGAGGACGCCGGAGGATGCCGGAATTTGACCGAAACTTCGCCGGAAAAGAGAGAATGAGGGAGGCGCTGAATTAAAAGTTAGGGGTTAGGATCAGAACTTGCTCTGATACCATGAGAGAATGATTTGCCGTAATTAATTGTATTATTGATATCTAAATATATAGAGAGTACAATAGAGGTATAATAAGGAAAGAACTCTAATCAGAATAAATCATAATCTAATCAGGAGTCTGATTTAGTCTAACATATTAATGCTTATATACCAACTGCAATTTATGTTCAAACGTCTGTTGAGAAACTTGATTAAAATGTGTGAGAATTTAACAGGGGTGGATTGAGTAATGTATCGTAACATTTTGAATAATACCTCATTTTATAACATGGAATTTGAACCGTTGCATTACCATACATTATCGTGAAGTTCATGGAACGCTTAAGATTCAGATGAGTGTCCATCGCACTGTTGAGTGTGAACTACAAACTCAAATATGATTTGGCTTACACCTAAAAGGGCAAGATGATTTGTCTTGTCTGTGCAATCAATCCTTTTCTACTCGGTTCCGCCGGAACCGCAACTTGCCCCGTCTAATAATACGGGTCCGAATAGAACCTTTCCAGAACGCCGATATTTCTCAGGCCCACGCCCTCGCCCAACTTCAAGGTATTTTTCTGCTTTGATTTTAATTATTGGGCCCGCCCAAAGGTGCGCTTTTCTAACTTTGTGGCAGCTGAAATAATTCACATTTCCAATTATTATGGTGCTCATTTATTTTGTTTTTGGATATTCAGGCCCATTAGAGTGTTCAGTTTTATCGACATCTTCTTTTGTTCTATCCTTATTATTATTTTTTATTATTATTTTAAAATCTCGTTCAATTCTGGCTTCACTGAATGAATCTATTGGGGCTAGGGAGGTCAGAGGCCCGAGTTTTGGTAGAGGTCCATTCTGCATCTGTTTAAATGATCGGGTAGAAGATATTTTTGGTGGGGGTAGGACGGATATGGGTAAGAAAATCATACCCAACATAGATAGTGGGTTGGATGTGGATATTAGTTCACACTTGTCTCATCTCCGTCCATCCCTCAAAACCCGTCATATATATATATATATATATATATATATATATATATATATATATATAATATAAATTATTATTTATCCATATTGCACATATCTTACCTATAAATTTTTTTCATGTAAATACACGTATTAATTTAATATAAAATTTACGATATAAAAGTGAATTTTATCTATTTTTGGAGATGTGCATGGAATGAGTACAATGGGTATGAAGTGGTATGGAGATCCAAGTGGGTGATGGAGCGGGTATGAATTTTGTATAATATCCGAAGTGGTGGGAGTGAATTTTAAAGTTATACCTGCCATGGGTAATGGGACAGGTATGTATATAAAATTTTAGGTACACATAAATATTGAGGTACATAATTCGTACTCGCCCTGCCCCGCCCCATTTGTCATCCCTAATTAGTGTGGTTAATTCCTCTTCTAAGGACGGCTTTTGGACTAATGTTTCCCTTCAAATATGATGGCTAAGGAATAAATTAATGATAATTAGTTTATTTCGTTTCATATAGTGTTGTTGATTCACCATCTCAAATTAACAAAGGTTTAAGATAAATTATATGTATGAGGAATGGAGAAAAAAGTAAAACGTTAAGCTTTTTTTTTTTGAAAAATTAATTAATCTAAGATGATGGAAAAAACGCCCAATGACGATTACAATAAATGGAACTGACATCCAACATAATTAGCCTCTAGCAATAACCAATTTCTTGCAAAGATATTCAAATTACATGTCAACATGACTGATCGTCTATACTGCTACAGATCAGGGATCCAATAAAAATCGTAATATCGCCCTTAGGGATATTACTTCCAAAAAAATCATGACCATTGACGAAGAGGAGCGTATCAACATCAATGTCACCACGCCGAACGCTGAAAAACTGAGGTAATTGTGGTTGTAGTAAAAAGTGTATTTTTTACATCGATTCATAACCGAGGTAAAAAAGTATTATTTACCTCGAATTTTCATAAAATAACTGAGGTAAAAAAAATGTGACCAAGCAAAGGATCTGCGATGTCGCACAAGCAGTAAAAAACCAGAAGCCTATTTGCTTATTACCGTTATTCTAATCAAACTCCGTCTTTCCATAAGCTTATGGAAAACCGTCTTTTCCAAAAGGCTATGAAAAAATCGTCTTTTCCAAGACTTTTCCATCAATTTATACACTTCCTATATTATTATTAAATTTAATTATTTAAAGGCATAGTTTCCCCGCTTTGGTAGGAGTCTCAAGGCGGTTGAATTGTACCAAAGGGTTTATAAGTATTAAAATAAAAGAAGAAAAGATAATATTCTTCTACTAAATATTAAAATAAAATGAGGAGAGTAAAACAAAATTGGATTGTATTACAACTTAATCGAACTATGAGAAAAGTAAAATTTAAATTCCAAAACACATACGACATGAAAAAATAAAAGTAAAATTAAAGTCCCAAAACACATTGGACGTCGTCGTTATTTTTGTGGCATACAAATGGCGTAGGGAGAATGGCGCAGAGGATCTCATCTGCAAAGACATAATCTCAATTAATGTCATTTTATATAAAGTCAATTAATGATTGACCGTTCATTAGATAACGTGAAACTAATGTAATGCAATAATGTTTATAAAAAGAAAATCGATGTTACCCTATTACACTATGACCTAAAGTCATGTTACCCTATTATCCATTGCTCTAAAATACATGATTTTTGTTATTTTTGCCTAAATATAGAAATATAATATAAAATTTTTTTTGATGAAATGTTGGAAAGCGCTAGTTTATGTTCTAGAATAACTTAGAGTTGAATACTTAGAAGGAAGAAAGTTAAAACATAAATGATTACAAATATATTCTTGTGCATGTTTATTGATAAATACAATGTTACGGACTTGGAAAATACAACGAGTGTGTATATATAGGGTAACATCATGTTCGAGCTGATTTCAATTTGTAGTTACGAGTAAAGTTTTTACTTTTTGCACTTAGGTCCCTACAAGAAAGTTGGAGTTGTCGAATCACGAAATTAACGACAACAAAATGCAATTCAATTATATACAGTAACGATTTTCCAATTTGGGCATGTGTGGGTGAACAAAAGGGTCTCGAACGTTAACATTGATTACTTCTACACAATCTTAACAAATTACACTATGGTTCAAAATTGTGTTTCCCCATTATACATTGCTCCAAAATAGATGATTTTTTTAATTCTTGCCTAAATATATAAATAAAAAATAAATTATTTTTTTGGTGAAACGTTAAAAAATGCTAGTACATGGTCTTGAGTAACTCATATCGGTGCCTCCTAGCTACCAAATTTTACACTATTTATTTTATATAACGAATAAGTAGTACTTATATAAAATTTTATTCGTTGAAAAATTAAATTTTATTTATTGATATTCGACTTCGATCACATATTACTCAAAATCAACGTTTAATTTATTTCATTTGAAAAATATAAACATAAAGTCATAATTAAAGTATGGTTATAACATCTTTTAAAAGTTTAAAAGAAATAGAATAGGATAAAAAAACTATAAAATTATATTTTGGTATTTTTTAAATATTAAATTTTATTATTAAAATCTCGATCATGTGTTACTCTAACTCTACATTTAATTTATTTCATTTGAAAATATAACATAAAGTCATATTTAAAATGTATAATTATAAAAAAATTAAAAAGAAATTGAGTTGCATAATTTTTTTAAATATTATAATTTTGTTTTATTAAAAAAATTACATTATGAATATATATATATATATATTCAATTTTTTTTAAAAATCATGCATTGCAAGGTGAGCCAGACATGCGTATGACATCAGTCATTTATGTCTACTTGCCAGTCCCAAAAACAACCGACGTCCGTAAACTAGACATGCGTGCGACATCGGCAGACTTTACCTTGGTTTTTTGTAACTGAGGTAAAAAAAATATTTTTTACTTCGAAAAAATGAGAACCGAGGTAAAAGAACTTTTTACCTCGCTTATTTGCCCTTAACCAAAAAATCGAAGTAAAAGGGGCGAAGTAAAAGGGGCGAAGTAATATGTTCATTTTATTGTAGTGTAATTTCCAACAGCTGTAACACCACTTGATCTTGACCCAAACACGATCTATATTGTCCAAACTGTAAACACCTTGAAAAACTGATAGAATGTAAAACCCAAAAATAATTGTGGTTGTGTGCATTTATATATATAGTGAGTACACAAGACCTAAACAAATATGGAACATGATATATACAAAACCAATCGGAAAGGGTATTCCTTTCTTATCCTGATTTTAATTGTTTTACATCTCTATTACCCCCCCCCAAGCGAAGCGTATAACTGGTTGCAACGCAAACCTGGGAACGTAGAAACTCAAACTAAGGATGGGGTAAACCCTTTGTAAAGATGTCAGCAAGATGTAAGTCCGTAGAAACATGAGCAACCTGAGCCTGCCAGAAGACACCATCTCACGCACAAAATGATAGTTAATATCAACGTGCTTGGCTCTATTATGGGAAACTAGATTCTGAGCCAGAAATAGAACATTGTTATTATCACACAAAAAAAACAGGTGGGGCAATTAAGTTTGCTCCGCAGCAGTATTTTCCATAGCACGGTACTCTAATTTTGAACTAAAATGAGAAACTGCAGGCTGCTTCTTAGCACTCTATGAAACCAGGTTGCCACCAAGGAAAATGACATAACCATAAGTAGACCTACGAGTCTCTATACATCGAGCTCAATCAGTATCAGAGTAACCCATAAATGGTAAAGCGGACAATTTTTTGTGAAACTAAAGACCATAGTGAAGTGTGCCACACACATAGTGAAAAATTCGAGTAACAACTTGGTAGTGGTCATTAGTAGGTGCATGCATATACTGACTGACCGTATTCATAGTCGTTTAGGACATGTTCCTTTTAATGCAATTTCATCTTTGAATAAGACTGGTAGTTTGTTAGTTACTAGTCTGCTGCATAAGCCCCATTTGCTTTCTTCTTGTGAGATGGCTAAAAACAAGCGTCTTTCTTTTAATGATAATTTAAAATGCGCACAACACATACTTGATTTGGTTCATTGTGACCTCTAGGGACCCTCACCTGCTATCTCTCACGTCAGGCACCTTTATTATGTCATTTTTATTGATGATTTATCTCGGTTTACTTGGTTATTTCCTCTATGACGAAAGTCTGATTTTGTGGAAGCATATATGCAATTTGAAGCTCTTGTTGAGAATCAATTTTCTACCATCATCAAGGTATTTAAGAGTAATGGTGGAACCGAGTTTGTGAATCATCGCATGCGGACTCATTTTGTGTCTAAGGGTATTCATCATCAGGTTTCTTGTCCTTACACTCCTAGCAAAATGGTCGTGCAGATAGGAAGCATCATCATATTACGGAGACAGGTTTGTTGATGCCCTTTCACTCTTTTGGTATGATACTTTCTCTACACCAGTCTACATCATCAACAGATTGCCTACTCCGGTGTTATCTGGTAAGTCTCCACTATCTGTAATCTTTGGTACTATGCCTGACTACTCTAATTTTCATCCTTTTAGTTGTCGAGTTTTCCCCTATTTGAGGCCTTATGCTGCTCACAAATTGGCCCTCAGAGTATGTCTTGTATATTTTTGGGATACAGTTCTCAGTACAAGGGTTATCAATGTTTTGATCCTCTTATGAAGAAGGAGTACATCACTCGCCATGCTCGATTTGATGACATGTTTTTTCAGTTACCCGTACGGGCACTGTTACAAATTTATCAACACTAGATGTTTATGCTTTTTTGAGCATTCGTCGATTCCATCAGAGGTCTTTGAGTCATCTTCTTCAGCACAATCACCCATTATTTTGGAAATTTAAAAATTTTCACCTGCACCGGAAGCTCATGGTTCTTCAGAAAATTGCATTTGTTTGCCACAGGGTGACCAACAGCACGTTTGGCGACAACCAACACCACTAGCACAACCGACGACGACGCCACCCTGACTCACGTGTGCATCGCGCACCACCACACCAGTCGCTGACGTCTTTCTTGACAGTGCCAGCCAACCTCACTTCTCCAGTGTTGCCATCGCCGTTGTCCGCCTAGGGTTCCATGCCCGATGCCTCAGTGTCAGTGTCATCCTCGAGATTTGTACTACCGCCAGTTGTGGGTCCTTCTTCCCGGCATCCGATGAATACTCATTTGCGCACTAGTTCTTTACGGTACAAGGATTTCTCTGATTATAGTATTTCTCGTTTACTGAGTACTTTGTTTTCTAAGACCGATCCTCAGAGCCATCGCTCGGCTGTTAGGGATCCACAATGGGTTGTTGCTATGGACTTAGAGATGGATGCTTTACGCACTCAACAGACGTGGTAGTTGGTTCCTCATCCTTCAAATGTGAATGTTGTTGGTTCCAAATGGGTTTACCGGTTGATGTATAAATCTGATGGCTCACTTGACCGGCACAAAGCAAAGTTAGTTGCTCATGGTTTTTCACAATTGCCTAGTTTTGATTATGATCATACTTCCAGTCCAGTGGTGAAGGTATCTACTGTTCGTACTTTTTAATCTATTGTTCTGCATCGCAATTGCCATTGCACCAGCTTGATGTGAAAAATGCATTTTTAAATTGCATTCTTGATTCTCTGGTTTACATGGAGTAGCCTGCTGAATACAAAGACCCTATGCGTCCTAATTATGTTTGTCGTCTACGCAAGGTCATTATGGTTTGAAGCAAGCTCCCCGCACTTGGTTTCAGGGTTTCAGTTCTTTTTTTACTGGTCTGGGCTTTGTATGTAGTTCCTCTGATACCTCCTTATTTGTTTTCTCACATGGTGTCTCTTTGCTATATTTGTTGGTTTATGTTGATGACATTATTCTTACGGGAATGATAGTCATCTTATTCGTTAGTTTGTTGATCAAGTTAATCAGGAGTTTAAGATTACCGATCTTGGCACTCTGCAGTATTTTTTGTGATTGGAGGTAGTTCGTACTTCCGACGGCTTATTCCTTGGTCATGCCACATAGGCCAGACATTTTACTGTGAGCTGGCATGCAAGAATCTATGCCAATTTCCATCCATTTTGTGGCTTTTTCGTAACTGTCAAGCTCCTCCGGTAAGCCGTTCAGAAACCTCACACTTTATAGTTCTTTGGTTGGCGTGCTACAGTATTTGTCGATTACACGTCCCGACTTGTCCTATGTTGTGAATATGGTCAGTCAATATATGCAGGCTCCTACTGATGACCACTACCAAGCCGTTACTCGAATTTTGTACTATGTGCGTGGCACACTTCACTATTGTCTTCAGTTTTGTGCAAATTCGTCTGCTTTACTAGTTTTGGGTTACTCTGAAGCTGATTCGTCCGCTTTACCAACTCCGATACCATATTAGAATGTAAAACCCACAAATAATTGTGGTTGTGTGTATTCATATATATAGTAAGTACAAAAGGTATGCAATACCGAAATAAATATGGAACATGATAATATAAAACCAATCAGAAAGAGTATTCCTTTCTTATCATCATTCTAATTGATTTACATCTCTATTAAAAACACATGTCGAGAACGGAACTCCTAATAGAAAAAACAAATGAAATCACGAACACACGATATGCAAAAATCAGATCGGACAAAATACGTCGATATGAACAATTAGATTAAATGATAATCATGGACACATCAATCTAATTTATCCGATCAAAGAACAATACTAATGTATAAAAATAAATCCATACTTATTCAATAATATAAATATTAAAAGTATATCAATTGAAAAACCTATTATTTGCCGAGATGGAAAACAAGCATTGAGTAGATATCATTTAAATAATGTAAGATTTTGAATTTCACAACATTTCAAGATTCGTTGCCCTTTCAACTATGCTGAAGGAAATGGGGAGGTGGATGAGAGTAGGAATTGGACTTGGGATGTTTGGATCGGAATTCTAAAGGTGGTGGGATTTAAAAATCCAACAATTTAGTACTTATTCCATCACATCTTGGTGGAATGCTCTAATTGTTGGACTGTCATTTCGCTACTAATTAATAATAATATTGGATTCACGACAAATCGTAGTTTGTATATCAACATTTTATGTATTGATACTGAAAATAATTCTAAACAATTTAGTCTCACGAGAAATTAGCTGAATTATTATATTATACCTACTCGCCGCCGCTACAAGCTTTGAAGCAATTTGACGGAACCGTCAAACTCTTAACGTGGCAATCGACGGTGACAGTTCTGTGATAAACATACAATCGCCGACTCGCCGTGAATGAAATGAATCCCCTCTTCCAACTTGCATACGAACAAATGAACCTACTATAATTGCTTTGCAAGGCTCCCTTGTGCGCACGAGACAATGTCAAGTCCATGGGTCCTGGTGCTGGGCTACCGTAATTTACCTCTCATACAATAGCCTGGGTGTGGGCTGGTATGGGCCGCTGAGGGCGAGCGGATTGATCGCTTTTGCCAAATGAACCTACTATAAATACACCTCCTTACATCTCTCATCTTCCAAACAAAAACACAAACAAAAATCCCATAAAAATACACCTCCTTACATCTCTCATCTTCCAAACAAAAACACAAACAAAAATCCCATAAAAATACACCTCCTTACAACTCTCATCTTCCAAACAAAAACACCATAAAAATGGAAGCCACCAAAAACTCTCTTCACCATTTCATCAAAACTTTCCTCCTCCTCACCATCGCACTGGCCACCACCGCCTCCGCCGCCAGAACCACAAACACCCAGTTCATCAGAACCTCCTGCAGCGCCACCACCTACCCCCGCCTCTGCTACGCTTCCCTCGCCAACCAGGCCACCGTGATCCGCTCCGACCCCAAACTCCTCGCCGGCGCCGCCGTGTCCGTGACGCTTACCACCGCCAAATCCACCTCCGCCGCGATAGTCAGCATGGCCCGCGGCGGCGGCATGACGGCCCGGGAGGTCGGGGCGATGAGGGACTGCGTGGACGAGTTGGGCGACTCGGTTTACGAGCTGCGGAGATCCATGGCGGAGATGGGGCAACTCAGGGGACGGGATTTCGCGCTGAAAATGAGCGACATTCAGACGTGGGTCAGCGCCGCCTTGACCGATGACGATACCTGCATGGAGGGGTTCGCCGGGAACGCCATGAACGGGAAGACGAAAGCTGCGGTGAGGACGCATATTCTGAACGTTGCGCACATGACGAGCAATGCACTCGCGTTGATTAACAGATATGCATCCGTCGTCCATGGCTGAGGCCAAATGATGGCATTGTTCGAGGGAGATTTGGTGTTTTTGAGCGTTCAGCATATTAATTAGGTGTTTTTGAGCGTTAAGCATATTAATTAGGTGTTTTTGAGTGTTGAGCATATTAATTAGTCGTTGGGTGTAAGTATCAGTTGTGAAATGAGCCACTGGGCTAACCGTCCAGTGGTTATATGGGCCAGAGCAGTGGGAAAAGGCTCACCATCCACTTGGGCTCTTCCGGCCGGTTTGATAATATATTTTGTTGAGAAAAGAATAGTGCATGAGTTAAATGGTGCAGATCTATTCATTTTAGTTTGTTTGAAATTCCTTCAGCTTTTACAAAATTCTAGCTTCTTTAATTTTTCTAATTTGAATAAGTTCAAATCATCTCAATCTAAATCTGGCGGGAGAAAAAACGCCTTATATCTCAGCATCTTTTAGTAAATCATATTCTGAATTTTTTTTATCAGTAACAGTTACCATGTGTGAACTCTTTCTGCCGCAGTTACCCTCTTTCAAAAACCTTATTTTTTCTTCAATTTTTTCCCACCTTCTCTTTCTTAGGAGATGAAGGAATAATTATTTTAATTGATATTATCGAATATTCATGCATGAGTGAAATTTGTTTCTATACAGTAGTATTGTTCTTCAATATGATAAATTAGATTCATGAGTTCACGATGATCTCTGACTTTAATTGTTTAGGTCAATGTATAGTGTTCGATTTGGTTGCACAGATCGCATATCTATGGTTCTTTTTTTGTGTGTGGGGGGGGGGGGGATCAAACTATGGTTCTATTTATGGTTTGCATTAGGAGACCTATTTAACTATTTATTTAGATGCATTGATTTGTGTTTTCAACTCTGTTTACAATTTGAACAACATAAATTGTGCATTTGATCAAGTGGTGTTACAATTGTTGAAGAGTAATAATGACGCTTGATACACTCCCTTCCACCTAGAGATTATATTTTTGTGAAAATCAAGTTAATACTTCAATAACAATGCTACAATTTTTTATTAAATCACTAATGCACGTAACCAATCTAGTTGATATGTAATTATGATATTCTTACAAGAATCATCACCATTGTGTCCCCATCTTTAACTTTTAGCACTGGTGTTAGTAATTTCATTATTTGTATATTGTCCCTAATTTACCATGAGACGATCTCGCGTGAGTTATTTTGCTCTACATCTAAATTATATTTAAATTTTAGTCTTCATTACCATTGTTTATATAGTCAACATTAATTTTAATTAATAAAATATATAATAGACCACTAGTTTCGAAACTATAATGTTAAGAAATTACCTGTGTCAATTATAGATGTGTCAATTATAGATGCACAAACTCTTGTTTTATACTTACTAACGGTTAGATGAGTCATTTTATGATTGGCGTAACTAATGAGGTTATTTGATGTGTATTTCATTCATTTCAACAAGATACCTATAACTTTGAAAAAATTTCAAAACGTATCGCAATGTATATATAATTAGGGATATCTACCAATATAACTCTACCTACATGAGTAAGTGCCAATATAACCTTCAAATAATTTTTAGTGCAAAAACAACCCTAACTAGCTAATGAAAGTGCCGATATAACTCTTAGACCCCATTTCCGGCATTGACTTTGAATTTTTCAGTGTTGACTCTATGTAAACTGACCAAAATACCCTTTGGAGCAAAATATGAAATTGAGTGGAAAACTTTACCCTTATAGTTCACTGGACCACCGCTGCATCGCCGCTGTAATGTTATATTAGCACATATTATAAAAATGTGTGATACTCAGCTGGCGTTAATGACGACCACATCGTCATATACATCATTATCACATCATAACAATATCTTATATACCATAAAAATTGACATCATAAGCACCATTCTCACATATTATAACCTCAATTCAAAAGTCATCAACATTAAAAACCCTAGGTCGATGAACACGGAAAAATAACAACTACATGTAACACCAAAGGTCATCCAATTATCAATCCGGACTAAGCGCAACAAAATATCATTAAAACCCCTATATTATGTGCTGATATAACCTTACACTTTTTACTAATGTGCTGATATAACCCTATAAGTTTTAGGATTATGCTGATTTAACCCTATCAGTTTTCATAAGGTTCTAATATAACCCCACTTGTTCCAGTGGCGGTGCAGCAGTGGTCCGGCAGCGGTCCGACAACGGTCTAACAACGGTCTGACGGCGATATTAGGTGTATTAATGACTCTAAGGGTAATAATATCATTTCCTTTTATATAGTATTTTTCAGAACGGCAAAAATGCATTTTCACAAAATTTCGAATAAAAGTTACCAAAGAGGGTTATATTGATACTTTCGAACATTGGAAGGATATATTGACACTTTTGAACTATGGAAGGTTATATTGGCACTTATGTCAATTAGGTAGGGTTATTAATGCACTTTTCTCAAATAGTTATAATTTGACTTTAAAAGTTATTGAAACAATGTTTTTATGATTGATTGATTTCTCCTAGTCGGTCTAAAATGACACTTTCTCTAAAAACACAATTGAGCACTTAAACTCCTCCTCCACCCCTAGTACCTGTGCTGCCTCTCTCTCTCTAGGGTTTAAAAAAAATCTTGCACAACCTCTCTCTAATCTTGCGGCACTCCTTCTTCTTCAATCTTTTTTCCCATGAACAATAGTTTATTTTAATTTATGTTTTTGTTATGCAATAAGTGTGAGATTTGTCTCCACATATTAGTTTTGTTCTTCAATCTGATCGATTAGATAGATGTGTTCTTAATGATAACTTGATTTAGTTGTTCATGTTGATGTATTGTTCTCGATTTGCTGTTATAGATCGTGTGATCACAATTTTGTTTGTAGTTTTATTTTTGGGTTTCCATCAATTTTGGTTCGTCAAATCTATGTTTTTTAAGGTGTTTACAGTTTGAACATCATAGATCGAGATTGGATCAAGTGATGTTAAAGTTGTAGAAGATTCCTGTTTGGCGCAGTGATATTGATGCGTAATACGCTCCTCTCTTCCAAGTGGTCATGATTTTCGCGGGAAGCTAGTTAATATCCCTAGGGGCGATGTTACAGTTTTTTTATTGGATCATCTGTAATAGTACAAACGATCGGTTTGGTTGACATGCAGTTTGAATCCTTGCAGTAGATTGGTTATTGCTATATGCTAGTTACGTGGGATGTCAATTCCACTAATTGTAATTGCCGCTGGACGTTTTCCCACCATCTTGGAATGAATGATTTTTCTCAAAAAAAAAAAACAGGAGAGGATGGAAGACCAAGATTACACCTCTTGAAAAAAAGTTCAAAACTACCGCTTTTCAAGTAAAAGGGTGTAATAGAGATATAAATGATTTATATCTCCATTAATAGAGATATAAATAATTTAGAATAAGGATTCTGATTGGTTTTGTATATATCTTATTCCATATTTATTTAGCTATTGTATATCCTCTGTACCCTTTGTACTAACTATTATACATACACACACACACACATATATATATATACACACACACACTCCCTCTGTCCCGATTAAATTGCACAATTTTTTTTTCACAGTCTCCAATACATTCGTTCGACCATTAATGTATTTAACTACGTATAATATCCGTAAACAAAATTTTACTTTCTAGAAACTACTTGTTATGACGAATCCAGCGATATCACATACAACAATATTATTGTTTATATATCTATTTAAATATGTAGCCACAGTTTTCTTAGTTTGACTGAATCTTTGATGTTCTGCAATTTAATCCGGGACGGAAGAAATATATGAATACGCATAACCACAATTATTTATGAATTTCAGTTTATGTGAGGGTGCATTATCTTAATCGTATGGTTTGATTTAGACACCTTCTTTAGCAAGTTGAGGGATGAACATAGCATGTTGCCAATAGTACTTAATTGATGATAACGGATAAGATTATGAAAGGAATGGAACAAAGAATATCAAGTGCACTGTACACTCCAAGTTGATGGATGAACATAGCATGTTCGAAGATTTGAAGATTTGATGGTTACAGTTATGCATGGAATGAAATGAAGCATCCGAAGTGCATTGTACACTTGATTACAGTATCTATCGTTCTCCTGATTTGTATCCATCTAAAAAAATAATTGAAAACCCTGATATATGCATTGCACACTTGTTACACTGCTGATATATGCTTTTTCTATTTCAATTATAAATCTGAGATTTTATTTCGGTTCGACATGTCCAACATGCCTTCATCTCGTAAGCTACAAACACTTTGTTTTCAAGTGCATATCGCTCATCAAGTTGAAACAATCCCTTCTATGCATCCTTGTAACTTTTTTTACGGCATACTCGAAAGTTAGCATCCCACATGCACTTCCAATTTTGCGTTCATTGTAGATATTGCTGTGGTTACCTAGTATCGTTTTTATCAACTTTATCATGTTATATTTAATCATAATTTTGTTAATATATAAATAAAAATATTTGATATACTCTCAATGTTTTTAGGAGTTTGACACACTTACTCTTTTTGGTTGTTTCTTAGGTTTGACACACTTTCTCTTTTTAGCAAGTTTCTTTCAATTTCATCCACTCATTCTACTTTTTTCTATATCTAAATTCAATTTCATTTCACTTATATCATTCATAAATAATCTAAGTATTGAAATCAATGGTGTCAAATCCACAAACAGAGGGAATATGAGATATTTATTATTATATTTTCTGTAATACTTTATTATTTAACATATTTAAAGTATACGTAATTAAAGGTGTTTGCAATGAGTCAGTCTCTCAGACAGTCTTTCCATAAATTATAGAAAAATTAAGGTTTAAACTACAAATCAGAATAAATGAGAGTAAAATATTTTGATTGCATTAATCGGGTCTTAAACTTATACTACTGTACATTACACAGTAAATTTTAATATTATAACTAGAACCTTTTACCTTTCTATTATTATAATTAAACTATTTCCTATGAAAATATAGCATTTCCCAAGATTTTGCCATTTATAATTAAGTGTAACTTGAAATTTTTGATAAAAATTGGTGTACCAATTGGTTGCTAACTAAAGCAAGCACAAGTGCATCCCTGTGTAATCAATCTTTCTAGTCATTTCCGCTAGAACGTCCACTTGTCCATGGTCCATATAGGACCCTCATACTCGATATCTCCCAGCCCGCCAATGGTAAGGCCCACACCCAATTTGGAAGATATTTTTTTGTTTTGGTTTTACTTTTGGGCCAGTCCCAAGTTACTTTTAATGGCGCTAAAACTAGTGAATTAAAGGACCTCAATTAAAATGTTCACAAATTATACCTTATTTTGAGATATTACAAGGGCAAAGTCTTGGGAAAGACGGTCTTTCCATAGGCTTATGGAAAGACGGGGTTTAATTCAAATAATAAAAGGTAAAAGGTCTTAGTTGCAACATTAAAATTTTAGTATGCAACATGTAGTAGTTATAAAATTTATAACCTAGTTCATGCAACCCAGAAATTTTATCTTAATTTCTTCTAATTTACACTTTAAACCTTGGTCTTTCCATGACTTATGGAAAGACCGTCTTTCAGGAGACGCACTCTATTACAAGAAGAGTAAAATGCTCATGTAACCCTATGTTTGGAGGATTTGTGCTAATATGACCCTGTGAAGTTAGAACGTGCTATTGTAACCCTGCGATTTGCTAGAATGTGCTAATATAACCCTGGAGGCCTGAATTTGACTAGACATATATGAAATGACTATTATACCCCTGTTTTAAAAAATAAATGTAAAAAGACAATTATGCCCTCAATTTTCTTCTCTTTCCACGATTTTCTTCTTCTCCTTCTCCTTCCCTGATTCCATTTTCTTCTCCTCTCCTTCCCCTTCCTCCATTTTCTTCTCCTTCCTCAATTTTCTTCTCCTTCCCCGATTCCATTTTCTTTTCCTTCCCTGATCCCATTTCTTCTTCTCTTTTCTTCTCCGTCCTCGATTCCTTTGGCGAGGCTTGGGTCTGGCTCGGATCTTTTCACGATGGGGTTTGGGTTGGGCCGGGCGCCGGTGCTCGTTGCCCGATGAGGATGAGTGATGTGCAGCGGCAGCGAGATGGGCTCGTTGCCTGGTGGGACTAGGGTGTAATCAGTGGTTGGGGAAGAGCTGTGGGCTAAGGTTTCCGTTGATTAGTGGTGGTGGTGGTGGAGCTGCGGTGGTAGTGATGGAGCGATGATGGTGGAGCGACGGTAGTGGTGGTGGTGGAGCGATGATGGTGGAGTGGCAATGTTGATGATGGATGATTTTTTATTTTTTGTGTTTCTCGTGGTGGTGGTGGTGGAGCGGGAGTGGTGGTGGTGGTGGTGGTGGAGCGGCAGTGGTGGTGGTTGTGGAGCGGTATGGTGGTGGTGGTGGAGCGGAAATAGTGGTGGTTATGGAGCGGCAGTGGTGGTGGTGGTGAAGTTGCAGTAGTGGTGGTGGTGGAGCGGCAGCGGTGGTGGTTGTGGAGCGGTGGTGGTGGTGGTGGTGGAGCGGCAATGGTGGTGGTTGTGGAGCGGTGGTGGTGGTGGAGCGGCAATGGTGGTGGTTGTGGAGCGGCAGTGGTGGTGGTGGTGAAGTTGCAGTGGTGGTGGTGGTGGAGCGGCAGTGGTGGTGGTAGTGGTGGTAGTGGTGGAGCGGCGGCGGCGTGGTGGTGGCAGCTCGGTAGTGATGGTGGTGGAGCGGTGGCGGCGTGGTGGTGGAAACTCGGTGGTGATGGTGGTGGTGGTGAAGAGGAAGAAGAACCCTAGGGTATTTTAGTCTCTCTTTGTAATTTTAATACCAGGGGTAGTTTAGTCTTTTTAATTTAGGTCAACGCCAGAAATTACTAAGACAACCCCAAAATAGTGCCAAAAGGTTATACCGGCACTTCTGATGCAAAACACATTGCTACAATAGCACTTTTGATGCAAAACACAAGGCAACAATAACACTTTTCAACTTTATAGGGTCATATTAGCACAAACCTCCAAAACATAGGGCCATATCAGTATTTTCCCCTTATAATAATGGTATCCCCAAGGAAATTATGAGTAGGTGTGTTCAAGTGCAGGCACCCGCACATTCGGGCATCCCCTGTGTGGGTAGTTGAAAATGTGGTTCATGATTCGGTCTGAAAGAATTGGGTATCTGTATTGTAAATACTCGCATTGATCGGGTCGTGTAATAGGGTATCTGTTGACCCGTTTAAAATTTAATTTTTTGAGATAAATTATTATTTCATTATGTTACATAAATTTTTATTAGTACAAGAAAATTATCATTACGATGATGATAATGTAGTTTAACAATTGAATTCTCGTGACATTTTTTGTACAAATAATTATCACCTTTTATCATTTAAAAATTCTTCATATAATGATCACGAAGAGTAATAAGTCTATAATCATCAACATCATTCACTAGTTTGGATGAATCTAATAAAATATGATGAAATGACGGGAACAAAAAGCATTGTGTTAAATTTTTTGATTTGGTGGAGATGTTATGGAATTTTGATATGAAATTTGTGATGGAAAACAAAATGTAAAAAAATTCAATTGGACGTACAATTGAATAAGGCTGTGGCCGTGAGCCCAACTGAAAATTTGAGGCAGAAAGGGAAATGGAGAACTCAAAAGGAACAATTGAGATCGAATCCGGGGTTTAAAGAGAATGACTGAAATTTTATCTCTTGAATATTATGTTAATTCAAATAATTTAACAATTAATATTACATATGTATGGACAACTAAGAATTGAGAGTAGATATGTAGAAAGTATTATATAATATTAAATTAATTACATATATTTAAATTTTACCGGGTATCCTGGGTACCCAAAAATTATATTTTTGCAGCCCTAGCCCGAAACGATAAAATGTAAAATTTCCAAGTCGGGTACCCGGCCCTGAAAATGAAAAGGTACCCAGTTATTTTAAACCAGGCCGGTGGATGGACGGGTCGGGTAGTGCGGGTTTGATATTTTTGAACACCCCTATTTATGATTGTGTTTACCAAAAATTATAAGGGTGGTTTGGTAGAACTGTGCTTATAAGAAAATTTGACTTATTTTTTGCTTATTTTGAAAGTAGGGGGAGACCAGCTTTTGTTATTCCTAAAAAAAAGTAGTTTTCGTTTCTTAAATAAATATTTTTTTAGCAGTTTATCAAACACTAAACTGGTGCTCAACTTATAAGCAAAGCACTTAGAATGTGTTTAACAGGGTTTATAAGTACAATTCTGCCAAACACCTATATTATTGATAAATTTATATGTTATATTTCCTCCAGTTTAGTAGTCTTCACTCACTTTTTATATTTGGTTGATTGTTTATCAAATGCATATTTCTCCCAAAATAAAATGTCATTTCAAAAGAGCTCAATATTAGTGAGCTATAGGGAGTAGTGATAATGATGGATAGTTACAATCTTATAAATACAGGAGTGAATTACCACATCCAGTTAATTTACTAGAATACAAAACCTAATACATCTTGGGTGTACGTAACGTAATAAATCTTCAAATCATAGAATGATCTTTAATGCAAGGGTCGAGCAGAAGAAGTATCTTTACTTAGATTTGTTAGAATAAATCGGACTCCTGATTAGATTATGATTTATTATGATTAGAGTTCTTTCCTTATTACACCTCTATTGTACTCTCTATATATTTGGATATCAATAATACAATTGATTACGGCAAATCATTCTATCATGGTATCAGAGTAAGTTATGATCCTACGCCCTAAATTTTAATTTACTGTTCAGCACCTCCCCTTTTTTTCCGGCGGAAGTTTCCGGTCAAATCCCGGCGGAATTTTTCTGCCCACTGGAGTACCAACAGGTTCATCGGCATCGGAGTTCTTCCAGAGGCGTCGTCATCGATTTAGAGGCGTCATCGTCGTCCAGAGGCTTCTTCCAGAGTCGAGCGGCGAAGCCATTCTTCACGGCAATCAGCGAAGCCATTCTTCACGGCGATCGTCGAAGCTCTTCTCTCCAACGGCGTCGGAACCCATCTTCAGTGACGAGTTTCGTGCTTCCAGCGGCGAGTTTCCGGCGGCGAATAGCCCCATTTTTTCGGCGGCGAGATCCACGCGCCCGCGTGAAGTCACGCACGAAGGAGATTCCAGTGCGTTTCGTCATTCCAGCGCGTGAAGTCACGCGTGATTCGACTCGCAAAACTTTCGTATTTCTCGCGTCATTCATTTATTCGTGAGTTAATGTTGTTTAGCGCGAGTTAATGCTGTTTATCGCGAATTTATGCTGCTTATCGTGAGTTGAGGTCCTTTCTCACAATTTTTTCATATTCTAATCAGCACCCAGTCAATTTCTGTGCAATTCTTGGGCTATTGCTATGGTTTATTTGGGTTCTAATTCTCGGGAAGATTGCTCCACTAATTGAGTTGCGGACAAGTTGTTGTTTCAGGCCAGTTTGAATGGTCCCAACCGCCATTCTTCGTCGAATCAGTGGATCGTTGATTCAGGTGCTACATCTCATATCACTGCTCACACCAGTCATCTTGATCAGGTACAACGTTATCGTGGTTCTGATTCTATTTTTGTTGGAAATGGTGAATCATTATCTAATTCTCACATCGGCCAATGTCATTTGGTTTCTCTGTTAATGATGTCCTTGTGGTCCCTAAGATTACTAGAAGTTTATTGTCCATTAGTAAGCTTACCCGTGATCTACCTGTCCGTGTTATATTTGATGCCGATGCATTTTCCATTGAGCACAAGCTTACAGGGGCGATAATTGGTAAAGGCCGTCATAGGTCTGGTCTTTATTTTCTTGAGACTGGTGATTCCAGTTTTTTAGGCGAACTACGCTCTACAAAGCTTCATGCTTCTTTTGAGCAGTGGCACTTTCGCCTCGGTCATGTGTCTCATGATACTGTTCAGTTATTGAATCGACGGGGACTTATTTCTGTCACTTCTGCTATGCCTGCACTTGTCAGTTGCTCTCCTTGTCAGATGGCCAAGAGTAGCCGTTTGCCCTTTTCCACTAGTGACAAGCGCGCTACTGGTTTATTGGATAAAGTACATTGTGATTTGTGGGGACCAGCTCTTGTTTTATCTATCGGCGGTTTCTCTTATTATGCCGTTTTCATTGATGATTTTTCGCGATTCACATGGTTTCTTCTGATGCGGAGTAAGTCGGATATCTATGACACCTTTATCCAGTTGCAAAAATTTGTTGAGAATTAGTTTTCTGCTAGGGTTAAAATTTTTCAGACCGATGGTGGCACCGAGTTTACTAATCACCGACTTCAGGCTCATCTCATATAATGTGGCATTCATCATCAGATGTCCTCTCCCTATACACCTGCTCAGAATGGTCGGGCTGAGCGGAAGCATCGCCACATCACAGAGACTGGTCTTGCCATGCTTTTTCACTCTTCTGTGCCGCACTGTTATTGGGTGGAAGCTTTCTCCTCTGCGGTTTACATTATTAACCGTCTGCCTAGTTCGGTTCTGAGTGGCAAATCACCTTTTGAGGTTGTTTTTGGTCATGTGCCTGACTATACCCTCTTTCACCCGTTTGGTTGCCGAGCATTTCCATGTCTGCGTGCCACTGCTACTAATAAGTCCCGATCCATTCCCTGTGCTTTTATAGGCTATAACCCTCGTCACAAGGGCTTCCAGTGTCTCGACACGACTTCTGGGCGCATCTATATCTCTCGCCATGTTCGTTTTGATGAAACTTTCTTCCCTTATGTCTCATCTTCCACGGACAGTCGTTCGATTTCAGATCTGGAGATTTCATCATTTTTGATGGAACTGTTACTTCATTGATTGGGGCCACCACGCCTGTGTCTGTGTCTATTCCAGCTGCCCCTCCCTCACTACCATCTTCCATCTGGACGGCCGACCTAGACCCGGCTCCTCGCCAAACGTCCACCATATCTCAGCCGCTGGCCAGCACTCCTCATCCACCGTCTCAGCCACCGGCCACCACATCTCAGCCACCGGCCACCACGTCTCAGCCAGTATCGGCTATTCTTTCTCCGGTGACTTTCGACGGCCACTCTCCGGTCAGCGCAGCTCGATCTTCCTCCATGTTATAGCTGGTTCGACTCCTCCATCTTCGCCGCCCCAGCTTCGTACTCATCGGATGGCCACTCGGTCTTCTACTGGTGCCATTCAGCGCCGGGATTATTCGGATATTATTGTGCATGGTCTCACTGCCGCACTCCTCTCTCAGACAGAGCCCACTGATTATCGCACTGCCCTTCAGGATCTAGCCTGGGTTTCAGCCATGGATGATGAGATGGATGCTCTTCGTGGTCAGCACACTTGGGATTTGGTGCCTCGACCTTCGAATGTCAACATTGTTGACTCCAAATGGGTCTATAGGCTCAAGTATCGACCAGATGGCACTATTGAGCGTCACAAAGCTAGACTTGTATCGCAGGGTTTCTCGCAGATTCTGGGTTTTGATTTTGACCACACTTTCAATCCTGTGGTCAAAGTCTCCAATGTTAGGACGGTTCTCGCCATAGCCACTATGCGTTCCTGGCCACTTCATCAGTTAGATGTCAAGAACGCTTTCCTTATGGTGTTCTTAATGTTCCAGTCTACATGAAGTAACCCGTTGGTTATCAAGATTCTGTCCATCCAGACTGTGTTTGTCGTTTGAAAAAGGCCATTTATGGTCTTAAGCAGGCTCCCCGGGCTTGGTTTCAGCGTTTCAGCAGTTATCTGACATAGCTTGGTTTTCGGTGTAGCTCAGCTGATACTTCTTTGTTTGTCCTTTCGAGAGGGTCGTCGTTAATGTACCTACTTGTGTATGTGGACGATATCATTCTTACAGGAAATGACTCGACTCTTCTTCGCCAGTTCATTGATCGGACACACAAAGAGTTTGCAATTAAGGATCTTGGTGCTCTTCATTACTTTCTTGGTCTTGAAGTTTCGCCTACCTCCTCAGGATTACTGCTTGGCCAAGCAAAGTAGGCTTGGGATATTTTGAATTGGGCTGGTATGTCTGACGCGGCACCTGTTTCTACTCCATTTATTGCTGGTTCTCAGCTTCACAATTCTACCAGTCCTCCATTTCAGGAGCCTACACTTTATCGTTCTCTTGTTGGTGCTCTCCAGTATCTCACCATCTCTCGCCCGGATTTGGCATTCTCGGTCAACACGGTGAGTGAGTTTCTTCAGGATCCCAGAGATGATCATTTTGCTGCTGTGACTCGAATTTTGCGGTATGTTCGTGGCACTCTTCATTTTGGTCTCCGGTTTTGTTCTGCTAGTACTCCTGATGTGTTGGCATACTCTGATGCTGATTGAGCTCGCTGTTTGGAGACTCGTCGGTCCACTTATGGTTATGCAGTTTTTCTTGGTGGGAATCTGGTTTCTTGGAGTGCCAAGAAACAGCCCACTGTTTCTCGCTCTAGCACTGAGTCTGAATATCGTGCTCTCGCCAACACTGCCTCAGAAGTGGTCTGGCTCACTCATTTGCTTCGTGATCTTCAGTTTCCGCTTTCTGGTTCTCCACTGTTGTTATGCGACAATAGTAGGGCTATCTTCTTGGCTCAGAATCCAGTGGCTCACAAGCGGGCGAAGCACATCGACATCGACTACCATTTTGTTCATGAGTTGGTGACATCCGGAAAGCTGCGTGTTGCTCATGTTCCGACTTCTCTTCAGATTGCGGACATTTTCACCAAGGGGCTCTCTCGTCCGCTGTTCAAGTTCTTCAGGTCCAAGCTGTGCGTCGGCGAGCATCCGACGCTCCGCTTGAGGGGGGGGTGTTAGGATAAATCAGACTCCTGATTAGATTATGATTTATTATGATTAGATTTCTTTCCTTATTACACCTCTATTGTACTCTCTATATATTTAGATATCAATAATACAATTGATTACGGCAAATCATTCTATTAAGAGTGTATCAAGTACTCCCCATGGTCTTCTTTTATTGGCACCAAAGGAGATGACACGAGTTTTTGTAAAAAATAAAACTAGTGGTGGAAATTGTATTGAAATAATAAAAAGTAAAATGAGTAGATGAAACATAACAGTATTTGCTATAAAGGGAAGGCGCCAATTAAATAAGACCATACATTATGGTAAGTGTGCCAATATTAGAGGACCAGAGGGAGTAGATATTTTATTTGGGGAAATTCATAGCAAGCCTCCCAGATACTCTAACCCAAGAGTAAGTTTTGGGATCTCTTGTTCCATACACTATTGGAAATACCCCTACATGCACCGGTATTTCAATGCATTGGCACCAGTAGTTTGAGCATTTCCATACCAGTGCCTAAGTTACCCGGTGCAAAATATGTAGTTATATAGGCACTAGTAAGTGGTACCGGTGCTAGAATCAATTCCAGCACTGATACCACTTATCGGTGCCTATGTAACTATATTCTTGCACCGGGTCACTTAGGCACATTTATGAAAATATTTGAAATATCGATGCTTATGCATAAAATACCGGTGCTAGTAAATAGGCGATCAATAAAACAACCGTCCAGTGTGAATAAATTCACCGGTCGGAATACAAAACCCAGCAATTTATAAAGAAAAATAGGACGAATAAACACAAAATAAACAAAAGTTCATGTTAGAAAATTGAAAAAATTCATAACTACATCTCAGAAGTTCATTACACATAGAAAATACATAACAACCCACAATCATGAAACATACTAGATCTAAACATAGATTAACAACATCAATTATCATAAAAACTATAACCTAATTTCCATAAACCCTAAATTACATCAACACACCAGAACCATGAAGATGAGGTCGGATCTGAGCTGAACCGGCAATTTTGGTTGAGCTCGCGACCATAGCGCATGGAGATGGTGTCGGGGATGGTGCGCCGTGGGGAGATGGAGTTGGGGCTTGTCCAGGAAATGGTGTCAGGGATGGTGCACCGCGGGGAGGGCAGAGAGGAGGTCGTCAAAGTGGCATCGTTGGCGGTGTTGAAGCAAAAAGGGGTGCACCGTCATCGGCGGCAGCAGAGAGGGAGAGGTGGTGAAGGAGGATGGAGAAGATGGAGAGGAGGTAGAGGTAAGATAATGGGAGGGTGGGTAGGTTTAGGATTTCAGATTTAGTTTATATAGACAAAATTTTAACAGTTAAGATTCAATCAACAAAAGAAATCAACGGTTCATACGAAACCAAGTTGAGTTTTTTTTTAAAGTATGGTGCCCAAAATGCTCATACTGGTGCTCATATTCAAAGCAGCTGCTTAGGGCTACTTCGAATGTTTTTTTTAAAAAAAATATTGGACCCGGGAGCAAACCCAAGAAATTTTTTCTAACTATAGAGCGCCGGTACAAATACCGGTGCTCAAAATACTCATACCAGTGCTCATATTCAAAGCAGCTACTTAGGGCTGGTTTGAATGATTTTTTTAAAGAAAGATATTGGACCCGAGTGCAAACCCAAGATTTTTTTAAAGTATGGAGCACCGGTACAAATATCGGTGCCTATGTAACTAATACCAGTGCTAATTCCAAATTTTTAAAATTTCAAACAATCCCTACAAAATTTGGAATGAAAATTCGAAATACGAATGAAAAACAATGCCGGTGCTATTATTATTTGATCTCTAAGTTAACTTTTTAATTTATACTATTAGGTCCATAAAAAAATTTGGAGGCGGCGAATCACAAAATTGAAGACACCAAAGTGTAATTAAATAAGAAATGATTGCGTCTTTAATATTCGAGGTACAATGTGTGAACGGAAGCGTCTCTAACATATTTTTGAAAAATTATGCTATGACCCAAAAAATTTTTACGATATTATCCTTCTGTACAAAATATACGAATTTTGTTATATTGCACAAATATAGAAATAGAATTTTTTTTGATGAAATGTGAAAAACGCTACTACATGTTCTATAGTAACCTGGAGCTTATTACTTAGAAGAAAGAAAGGGAAATCAGAAAGGATTATAGTTATGTTCCTGTGCTCGATATTTGATAAATATTCCCTTATATGCATGTAAAATACAATGGGGGTGTATAGAATAGGATCACATTCGAGCGGATTTTAATTTGGAGTTACGAGTAAAGTTTTTACTTTTTGCACTTAGGTCCCTCCAAGAAAGTTGGAGTCGTCGAATCACGAAATTGGCGGGACCAAAATGCAATTCAATAATATATGATTGTAACTATGCAAATTGGGAATGTAAGGGTGAACGAAAGGGTCTTGAAAGTCAAGATTGATTACTTCTATAAATTCTTGAAAAGTTACACTGTGTCCAAAATTGTGTTACCCCATTACACATTGCTCCAAAATATATGATTTTTATTATTCTTACACAAATATGGAAAAATAAAATAAATAATTTTTTGGGTGAAATATTGAAAAACGATAATACGTGTTCTAGAGTAACTTATGATTGATTACTTGGAAGTTACAATGTGAAATTGGAAAGGATAATGGATATGTCCTTGTACTCGATTTTTGATAAATATTCCCTTACAAGCATGGAAATACAATGGGGGTGTATAGGGTAGGATCACATTCGAGCGGATTTCAATTTGGAGTTACGAGTAAAGTTTTTACCTTTTGCACTTAGGTCCCTCCATGAAAGTTAGAGTCGTCGAATCACGAAATTGGCGGAACTAAAATGTAATTCAATAATATACGAGTGTAACTATGCTATTTGGGAATGTATGGGTGAACGGAAGGGTCTTGAAAGTCAAGATTAACTGCTTATATAAATTCTTGGAAAATTACACCGCGACCCAAAATTGTGTTACGGTGCTTAATTTATTCACAGGCACCAGTTTTTTGTGTACCGGTGCTGAATTTTGATTTTGTAGCACCAGTATTCAGTGTACCGGTGCTAAATTTATTCATATGCACCCATTTTAATGTGTACAAGTGCTGAATTTTTGTTTTGTAGCACCGATATTCAGTGTACCAGTGTTGAATTTATTCATAGGCATCGATTTTTTTATGTGTACCGGTGCTGAATTTTGGTTTTTTAGCCCTGGTATCACTGACATACCGATGCCTATGTACCTGTTTTCTAGTAGTGATATGACATGTTTTTACTAAAACTATAGTATGGCGTAAATATAGTAAATTGGTTACCGGTCTTTTAATAAAAATCATCTCTAAGATGTGTCAATTAATGATTGAATAAAAATTTAATTGAAAAAATATATATTCATAATTTGTTATTACTTCATATTGGAAAGACAAGTAAGAACATGAATATCTTGTATTACCACAGTACCAGGTCAGATTGATCCTTCCACTGTATTCTTGTATTAGACACATTTTTGTGAATTGATGGTACATCAGTAATATCACTATGATCTTTTAACTTGTTTTTACTAAAACAACTTGTTAGGAGAAAAGCACCCCCCACAACAAGTGTTGTTCAACAACAAACGCAAATGCGGAAATTTCAAGTATAAGGTTGACTATATAAATAAAAATTCTTCAACAATAATCAACACTCTAGCAGAGGAATCACAATAAGAGCAAAACAACAACCTAAACAATCAAGACAAGGCACACAGATTTTTACGTGGAAAACCCCTTCGGTGTGAAGTGTCAAAATCATGGGACAATTAGGAGTCCACCCCAATTGCTTTCGTTATGATCAAAGGATGGTTACAAAAACCCTATCAAAGTCTCAAATGGCTACATAACATATTCAGCCACAGACAATCATAACTAGCAACACAAGCAAGAGATAAAAGTAAAGAATTTCACCAAATCGCAGAGGATAGTCAAGCTGTCATTTCTCCCAAACCAGAGCACCAATAAACAATCCAACCATTCAAAATGAATCCCAATATGTCCCGAAGCTGCGGCCAAACTTTCAGCTCAATCAAACACTGGATGGCCTTCGATCTGATCTGAATTGTGAAGGCTGGACACCAAAAATGGGAAAATGCAGCAACCCTAGAGATCTCCTTTTCTCTCCTTTTCTTTCTACGTTTCACCACCCACAAGTCCCTCTTTTTGTCAACCTTAGAAACAATAAAGTGGACTGAAAACACACAAAATATTTGGCTTTTCCACATAGGAAATGACCCAAATACCCTACAAATCTCCCCCTCCCAACTATGTGAAGGTACATGCCATTCCGGAAAGCAAACGACAAGTCTCAAACTTGCCTCTTGGCAATGCTTTGGTCATCATGCCAGAGCTATTATCATCAGTGTGAATCTTATAAAGCTCAAGTAGCTTAGCATCAAGAACATCACGTATCCAAAAATATCTCACATTAATGTGTTTAAACTTAGCATGAAAAGTGGAATTCTTAGCAAGATGAATTGCACTTTGACCGTCACAATACAACACATACCTCTATTGTGTAAGTTCAAGCTGAAGAACAAATCACTTCATCCAAAGTAATTCCTTACATGCATCTGTCGTTGCAATGAACTCCGACTTAGTAGTAGACAATGTCGCGCATTTCTGCAACCTCGATTGCCAAGACACCGCCCCCCCACAAAAGTGACCATATAACCTGAGGTAGACTTCCTAGATTTAATGTCACCTTCCATATCAGAATCTGAGTAGCCAACAAGAATAGGCATATCACTTCCAAAGCAAAGCTTCATTTCTCTCCAATGCTCCTTTCCCGGATTAGAGAGAAATCTACTAACCAAGCCAACTGCATGAGCTATATCAGGCCTCGTGCAAACCATTGCATACATTAAACTACCCATAGCTGAAGCATAAGGGACTTGATGCATACTTTCCTTCATTGGTGGGAGGACTTTGTTTACTGCAAGAGGAGTACTCACAGGTTTTGCTTTCTCCATATTGAACCTCTCTAGCACTTTATGAACATATGCTTCTTGGGATAACCACAACCTTTGATCATTTCGATCACAAATAATTTTCTTCCCCAAAATGTGCTTTGCTGGCCCGAGTTCCTTCATAGAGAAAGCCTTACTCAATTGTTGCTTCAAACTGACAATTTGAGCCACATTTTCCCTACAACAAGAATATCATCAACATATAGTAGCAAAATGATAAAGTCGTTGTCAGAAAACCTTTTCAAGAAAACACAATGATCGCAAGGAATCAAACTTGCAATACCATTGTCTTGGAGCTTGTTTGAGGCCATAAAAGCTCTTCTTCAATTTGCACACAAAATTCTCTTTCCCCTTGACTTTGAAGCTCTCAGGTTGTTCCATGTAGATGTCGTCTTCAAGGTCACCGTGAAGGAATGCGATCTTCACATCCAACTGCTCAATCTCCAAATCAAGGCTAGCAGCAAGACCCAAAATAGCTCTAATTGAGGACATTTTGACAACTGGTGCAAAAATCTCTTCAAAGTCAACTCATTTCCTCTGATTGCAACCCTTAACAAGAAGCCTAACTTTGTATAGCAGTTTCTTTGCATTCTCATCTTGTTTCTTCTTGTAAACCTATCGATTCCTCAAAACTTTCTTCCCCTTTGGTAGCTTCACGAGATCAAAAGTGAGATTATCATGCAATGATTTCATCTCCTCTTTCATTGAATTCATCCAACACTGGTTGTCATCGCTATCCATAACTTCACCAAAGAACTCGGGTTCTCCCCCATTAGTAAAAAGAAAATAATCAGGGTACCTTATAGAAGGATTTTGGTCTCTAGTAGACAGTCTCACAAGAGCTGGTTGAACTTCAGGAGAGCCAGGATGAGTCATCTCAGTGGCCTCCTCCTCCCCATCATCAGAGGTATCATCAACCTCGGGAACATTGGCTTTATTGCCAGTATCATGCACCTCCTTAGCTGTGTAGGTGCAGAACTCAAAGGAGGTAGATCCAAATCAACCAAATCATAGCCACTAGGAGATTTAGTCTCTTGGCCCTTATGAATATCTCCCATAGTCTGATCTTCAACAAACACTACATCCCTGCTACGAATTAACTTCTTCTCTACAGGATCATAAAACCTGTAGCCAAACTGGTCTTGACCATAACCCACAAATATGCATTGGCAAGTTTTAGGATCCAACTTTGATATTTTATTATTTGGAACATGCACAAATGCCTTGCACCTGAAAACACGCAAGTGATTATAAGACACCTTCTTGCCAAACCAAATCTTATCTGGAACATCACCATCTAAGGAAGCACAAGGAGACAAATTAATCACATGAACAACAGTGAATAAAGCCTCACCCTAAAAGTGTCTTGGTAACTTTGCCTCGGAAAGCATGCACCTCATTCTCTCTAACAAGATTATGTTCATCCTCCCAGCCACGCCATTCAACAATGGAGTCTTTTTAGGTGTTCTCTAATGTCTAATACCCAATGACTTGCAATAGTCATCCAATGGTCCAATGTACTCCCTACCATTGTCAGAATGGAGGCACTTTAGCTTCCTTCGAGTTTTCCTGTCAATCAAAGCTTGAAACTACTTGAACACCTGGTCTTTGGTTTTCAAAGCATACATCCACAACTTTCCTAAACAATCATCAATAAAGGTTACGAAGTAAAGTGCACCACTAAAAGTTTTAACTTTCAAAGGATTACAAACATCAGAATGAACAAGGTCAAGCAAACCTGATTTTCTCGAAGGAGGATGTTTCTTGAAAGAGACTTTGTTTTGCTTCCCAGCGAAACAATGCTCACACTTCTTCAGTTTTACACTCTTCAAATCAGGTAATGAATTCTTCTTTATCAGACAACGTAGCCCGTTTCCCACTCCTGTGGCCAAGTCTTTTAGGCCAAAGTTTTGCTGAATCATCACCTACTTCACATACACCATATATGGAAATTGTGGCTTGCAACAAGTATAGGCTTGTGAGCTTCTTCCCATGAGCTAGCACCAAGTTCCCCTTAGTGAGTTTCCACTGTCCACTATGAAAGGTGCTACAATAGCCTTCATCATCAAGCTTCTCGGTAGAGATCAAATTCAATCAAACATCTAGGACATGTCTAACATTCTTGAGCACTAACCTTGCTCCAATGTTAGTCACCAAAAAAGCATCTCCAACACCAGCAACTTGAGCCAAACCATCATTACCCATCTTCAATACCCTATAGTCACCTGGAGTATAAGATGAGAAGAATTTCTTCCTTGATGTCACATGAAGTGAGGCTCCACTGTCAATCACCCAGCTTGTCTGAAAGCTAGCTATGTTCACAAAACTCTTATAATGTACAATGATAAGATCTCCAACCATTGCAGTTGCAGCTCGATCACCATTATCTTTATCTTACTTCCTCTCTTGCTTGCCATTGCCACCCTTGTTCACTCTTTTCCACTTGTAGCAGTACTTTTGGATATGACCCATTTTACCACAATAATTGCACTTCAAATTCTTGTATCTTCCACGGGACTTGCTCCGACCCTTATCTCTTCTACCCAGACCTCTACTTTGACCTCTTCCCATGTTCTCAACAACATAAGCTTCCTCGGAAGAAGGTGATATACCACGAGATCTCTTTCTCATCTCCCCATTCAAGATACCAACCTTAGCAAAATCCAAAGTAACTTTGTCATGTGGTGCTAAGTTGCAAAGTGTCATCCTAAAAGTATCCCATGAATCAGGTAGAGTACAAAGCAACAAAAGCCCTTGAATTTCATCATCAAACTTAATCTCCATAGCAGACAATTGTTGAATAATGCCATGAGAATCATTCAAGTGATCAGACAATGCCTTGTCTTCCCTGAACTTCAACCCCATCAACTGCTTGATCAAGTACAACTTATTATTGCCAGACTTGCTCGCATAAAGGGAATCAAGCTTCTCCCAAAGAGACCTTGCATGAAATTCATCATTGATATGATTAAGGACATTACCATCAACCCACTGACGAATAAAACCATGCACATGTTCATGCTCAAAAGCCCATAGCTCATCAGACTTACCTTCCGGTTTATCGGTACAAAACACAGGCAAATGCCAACTCTTGACATACAACATGTCCTTTATCTTCCTTTTCCAAAGATGATAATTTGTACCATTCAAACTAACCATCCTACTAGTGTTGATATTAGTAGAATCCATGGAAAAATCAACCAAATAACCACAGCTCTGATACCAGAATGTTAGGAGAAAAACACCCCTTACAACAAGCATTGTTCAACAACAATTACAAATACGGAAATTCCAAGTATAAGGTTGACCCTCTAAATCAAAATTCTCCAACAATGATCAACAATCCAACAGAGTAATCACAATAAGATGAGCAAAACAACAACCTAAACAATTAAAACAAGGCACACCGATTTTTATTATGATCAAAGGATGGTTAGAAGTCAACCCCAATTGCTTTCATTATGATCAAAGGGTGGTTACACAAACCCTATCCAAGTATCAAATGGCTACACACAGTGGCAGAACCAGCCTAGTATTTTAGGTGGGGCTTACTTATACTGGCAAAAAATTTTTTGGACGCTATATTATATTGGTAATTTTTTTCCAGGCGCTGAATTACACTGATTTTTTTTTCTGAACACAAGTCGAAATATTCAAAAAAAATCCGCTTCAATAATAAAGTGTTTATAAAATAATCCAATTTTTACAAATACGATAAATCACACTTACAATTATTTGATCTTGTCAATTAATATACTAAAAATAACTTAAATAAGATTATAAAAATAAAATTAGTGAGCAAATCACATGTATAATCAGTTTATACCTAAATGAAATCAATTTATGTGTAAAATTAATTAAATAGTTTAATAACTTGGTAAAATTACAACTGAAAATATATAACTTTATTGTGATTTTCTTAATTTTAAAAAAATTACCATATTCATCATCATTAATTTAAAAATGAGATAAAGAATCTCTTATGATCCTCTCATCTTAATTAATTATAGTAACAAAATCATATTTAATGCAAAGTACCAAATATCACAAATGACAAACAATTATACTATCGAATATAAAGTTACAGTAAACTATTATTAGCAATACTATTTTGACTTCCATAAAAGCAGTGAGCTTTAAAGACTTGGTTAAGAAACTTGACAGCGGGCCCATGGCTTCGTTTGAACAGCCCAATTGATTTTTAACCCATATTTTGCCTTCAGACTTTTAATCAAAACGACGTCGCTTTGATGTCTGAAGGCAAAGAAAAAAAAGGCAGGCCAGTCGTCTTCTTCGGTGAAGACGAACAGGGGGCGGAGCTGGCCATCCAACGGAGGGCGGAAACCATTTTTCCAGTCGAGGCTAGATCTAATTTTCGCGCTACTGGATCTTAGGGGGGGCGCCAGCACCCCCTCGCCCCCTGGATCCGCCCTTGGCTACACAACATATTCAACTATAGGCAATCATAACTAGCAACACAAGCAAGAGATAAAAGTGAAGAATTTCACCAAATCTGCAGAGGATAGTCAAACTGCCATTTCTCCCAAACCAGAGCACCAATAAACAATCCAACCTTTCAAACTGAAGCCCAATATGTCCCGAAGCTGTTGCCAGAATTTCAGCTCAACCGAACATCAGATGGCCTTCGATCCGATCTGAATTGTGGAGGGTGGACACCAAAAATGGGAAAATACAGCAACCCTAGATCTCTCCTTTTCTCTTCACTTTTCTTTCACTTTTTCTTTCACTTTTTCTTTCACTTTTTCTTTCAACCTTTCACCAGCCACGATCCCCTCGTTTTATCAACCCTAGAAATAATAAAATTGGCTAAAAAGTAAAAACACACAAAATATTGAACTTTTTCCACATGGGAGGGGACCAAATAGCCAACACAACTATTGTGCTTGTGATGCTCCAACCGAATGTATTCAACCCATGTGATGTCTCATTTTACTGCCTGGAAGCGAAATTGACCCAACCGTCAAACCCGTATAACTTGGACGTGGAGCACCACAATTTTCATCATATTACGGGCATTTAAACCACAGTAACATACCGTTTTCCAAATTACAACCATTTCGTCCATACCAAAAATGAACCTGGAGTACTATAAATAGAGGCCCTCGGTTCCCACTTCCCACAAACCAAGCCAAATCAAAGTATTATCTCACCAATTCTTTCCCTCCCCTGATCGATCTTATCTAGATAAGAGATAGAAATGGAAGCCTCTAATATTTCTCTTCACCATTTCCTCCACGCTTTTCTCCTTATCATCACCACCGCCTCCGCCGCCAGAACCACCACCACCACAAACACCCAGTTCATCCGAACCTCCTGCAGCGCCACCACCTACCCCCGCCTCTGCTACGCTTCCCTCGCCAACCAGGCCACCGCAATCCGCTCCGACCCCAAACTCCTCGCCGGCGCCGCCATGTCCGTCACGCTCAGCACCGCCAAGTCCACCTCCGCCACGATGGTGAACATGGCCCACGGCCGCGGCATGACGGCCAGGGAAATCGGGGCGATGAGGGACTGCGTGGACGAGTTGAGCGACTCGGTTGACGAGCTGCGGAGATCCATGGTGGAGATGGGGCAACTTAAGGGACGCGATTTCGCGCTGAAAATGAGCGATGTACAGACGTGGGTCAGCGCCGCATTGACCGACGACGACACCTGCATGGAGGGGTTCGCCGGAAAAGCCATGGACGGGAAGACGAAGGCTGCGGTGAGGACGCATATTCTGAACGTTGCGCATATGACTAGTAATGCACTCGCGTTGATTAACAGTTATGCATCCGTCATCAATGGCTAAGGGGAAATTATGGATCTGTAGCAGTAAATTAATGTATCATCTGTAAGTATTCTTGAGTGTGGTAATTGTGCCATTGTATCAGCTTTGAACTAGACCACTGAGCCACAGTAGAAAACTCACTATCTACCGTGCTCTTTCCCAGTGAATATATATAGTATTTTGTGTTGAAATATCAATGTTTGACCAGTTATATATGAGTAGCTATCGCTATCGATAGGATGTCGGTGGAGCGAATTTGAGTGGAAATCTACCCCTAATATGTCTTGACGTGACAGAACTGGAGCAAGTTTGAAGGGGGATGAGGTAAATATTGGATGAAAGTGACACCCGCCGTGGGTAGCATTTGGGCATGTATATTTGTTCAATCAATGGTTACTATCCATTTTGGTTTATTCCAACCAACTTTGGTTCACGTATTCACTAAGTTAAAATTTGTGATTAAGATTTGACCAAATCATCTCAATTCCACAAATATCTGTGCAAAAAGGTGATATGAGCCTTCGGTTGGGATGGAAAGAGTATATTACTCCCTCCCACGAATAATGACATGTGATCATATTTTGCCTGTCTCAACTGAAATGACATAGTTTAAAAATTACTTAACAAAGAATATGTTGATAATATCCACAATGTCAGCTTTAAGTTCACTAGACCCACGGTTTAAGATGGAGGGAGTATTATTTATCCACACTAACCATATCTTACCTAGAATCTTACCATATACTTATTGAATCTTTTAGATTAAAATTAGCATAATTAAATAGACTAAGTGTGTTGAAGGTCTATGCGGCGCGGGCATAATGAGTTTAGAGTGGCAGGGAGATCCAAATAGGTGTTGGAGCAGGGTGGATTTTAAATGAAATTCATTAATATCAGTGTGCATTCGCCAAATTTAAGTGATATGCATGAAAATTTTAGATGAAATTGTATATGTAGAAACCAAAATCCATACCCGCTCTAGCACAATGCTACCCGTAAGTAATATTTGAAAAGACGCGATAAGCATACAAAATAGACGTTTTACTGACCTGTATAAAGATTCAAGAGCCTTAAAAAACACATTTACTTCATAATGAAATAGATAATGCTACTTTGACGGACACTGCTCAAAACCCCTGTATATAAAATCATGAACAGAACGTAATGGCACAAGTGAAACCAACTATTAGACAAAACACAAGAAAGTAATATTCCTATGACTTCGTATACTTTTGGATGTTTCCATGCCAACTTAACAAAATTTAAGGACCAATACAAAGTTGTGTCGTCGATGAAAACTTGGGGCGTGCTGCCAGAACAGACCATCAAGCAGTCCTCTTAGGAGGGGCCATGTTATATATAAGTAAGCTCGTTACACTAATGGTAACTACTTGGATCAGCAATCCTACATAAATATGAAACATTTAATGCCATCAACGAGGAAGCAAAACATAAATAAGTGGTCACTGTTGACTGTTGAGTTTAAGATGATAATTACCCAGCAACATAGCAGTAATCTTCGTAAGTTCCACTATTGATGTGTCCCAGGTACTAAGATCTTTGATCACCTATTCCAAAACATAGAAATTTTACGGATCAAATTTTCAATCTTATGTAAGCCAGTTCAATCACTGTTACAAACATGATTCTGTAGGGGAATACTATTTTCAGGTTTCACACATAGGGGAGGACATAAATTTCCGTTTATTAATCCCGACAAACCAAAGTAGAGTAGTTAATCTTACTTGTAACAAATAATTGTTCCTTGCTAGACTAGCTATTGTGACCAATGAAGCTATTGAAGATCCGTAGAGATAAAACTTTAACAACTTCACCCGGCTCTTTCTTCTACCTTCAACAAAGATGCAAAATGAGACATTCAATCGTTATATTTCAACCTCTGAATATAAATTACCATGACATATATCCCAGTCATTACCAAATTCTCCTACTGCAGTGGATAAAAAATATATAAGGCCGGATGAGAGAGCAAACTCATCAAGCTGCCACTTTACTGGTGACGATAGAAGTGATACAAGCAACTGAACTACAGTCTGCAGAAAGAGTAATTACACGATTTCAAAAGATTAAAACGAAGTTCCTGAAATGCACAAATTATGAAGTTGAGTCTAACTGGCCTTCACAGCCATGCATGAATTTCTGTACCTGAATGGCCAATACTACAGAAAGACGATGCTTGTACTGAGGGACCTTTTTGTACCCTAATAAGAATCAAAAGACAGTCCAAATAACTAACTCAGGCGCATTCATCAAACTACATTGCTGTAATCCAAATATATATCCCCTTCACATCACTTAGAAGAAAAAACACATTGTAAGATAAAACTGCATACTAGAGTCCACGACCATGCGGAAGGAGAAATCCGAGCCATCAGTTCCTGAAGGCCTACCATACGCCGCTGTCCTCTGATGCATAGTTCCTGAGCAGCTCTGATTCTACAAAAGGGTCCAAAAACCTAGGATGGTTAACAGTAAGCAAGACACACTCTTTTTTCCTCTTTTTTATTCGTTATTTAGAGCACTTTTTTAGAAATCAGCTTGAATGGCGAACTGCAAGGTCTTATCAAAATGTAACAGGTACAACAAACGAGTATAACATAGATCAGATCTCTAATGTCGAGCTGATTTCTAACATGAATGGCCTGAGCTTAAGGACTTTCCCATCTTCATATCATCAAGATAAGATTCACAACTAAACATGAAAAGTTCATACAAACAACACAACCAAAACAAAAAAAATCTGAAATTACAACTACAGTAAGTAACTATTCCTCGGCAGCAGTAACACTGACGCTCTAGGTAAAAGCTACGAAATTATAGATTGGGCGACAATTCCGATCAGCTACGGCACTCTACCGCACGGCTACAGAATAGGTTCACTGTTGACAGTTCCTCAGGTAGTAAATTCGTCGAAAACCCATAATCGAAATACTGATCGAGCTCACAGAACCGGGATTCCCCGAAATCGTAATACCAAAAACACATTTCCTATGATGTAAATATGTAAAACAGAATCGTGAGAACCTGTATAGAGAAGAGATTTGCCGCCACCGATTGAGCTCAGGACGGGGATTCGTCGCCGTTGTCGCCGGAAGAGAATCAGTCTATTATTCGATTTGGTGGGCAGCTTGGGCTCATCCGATAAGTCAATCAATTTCCACCCAACCCACCCAATGGATCACTTGATTTCGACCCAATGGATCACTTTTCTCTTCTTTTTTTGATAAGGGCCTTGTTGTTGGGCCCAATCATTCCGCTGACTTCTCATTTGTTATGGATCGCCGAATTGGTCTGTATTTTACTAGGTTATGCATTGTATTTATATTAATTTTTACACCATTAGTATCATATCTATCCTTTTTTGGAGAGAGTAGGCTCGCATGTGGTGGTGGAATGGTGGTATTGCAGTGATATGTGGGCTAATGGTGGGAAGGGGTTCTCTTACGATGGGAGGTGGATTTGATGTTGGTGGTTGCGTTGGGAGAGACTGACTATTGGTTGCCTTGCGAGCAAAGGGTGGGGGTTAGTTGCAAGAGAGGTCAAGGGACTAGGATTCGCGAGAGTGGTTGGGTTGGAGTTGTTGCACGCGATCCAGGGGGGTCCTTCGCAGGTGACCGGCTGGTGGTGGTGGGTTCGGAGATCTATGATTAATTTCTAACCTAACTAGCGAAAAAGAGGATTTCGATACGTTGTGCTTTTAAATGATTTGTGAGTCTTTCGTTACCCAACCTGATCCAAACCAAAATTACCCAATTGTTGACCTGCTTCCCAAGTCTCAACCTAACATGATCTAATAACTATAAGATATATTTGAACCATTAACATAATAATTCAGTGATCCAATAAGCTAAATTAGGAGATGAACCGAGATAATCATTGAGTAGCCCGACCCCTTTCACGCCTCATGTAAGAATAATGACTCTCAAGCCTCTGAAAAGGTCGAAAAGGTGGGTTATGACTAACGGGCCAATTATACACTGACTCGTATAACTAATACTCTTCTTTTCGTCCAACCAAATGTTCCTATCACCTATTTGCATGGACATTTAATTGTTTAAGTATGCTTATGTATCAAGAGAAGAGAAAAAGTGAAATGAGTTGGTCATATTTCGACCGCAAATTTCATTCCAAATCAGATAATATATAAAATAGAAACTTTTGAATGAAACAAACGAAAATAGATAACAAGAACTTTATGCAAGATGGGTGGGCATGAAGAAACAAAGTACGAGTGAACTTTTAAACTTCATTTTCTCAATCTTAGAGCAAATTAAAAAAATGATTATTCAGTTTCATTGTCTGTCAATCTGGTGTAGGTTAGACTTTAACATTAGACAAGAGCTAAACATAGTCGTTTTCAGCATGGATGGAATGCTCAAAACGACGTCGTTTTGAGTTATACTCACTTTCACATCGTACTTTTTTTCTCTCCACTTTCAATCTTCTTCTTCCAATCTCTTGCTATTCATAGTCAAGGGATCCGTACCTTTCGTCGGTCTTCATCTATTGATAAGGTTTCGTTTGATTGTGAATTTGGTCAAGACTAGATTTCGAACTTACAATATGTTTTTTCTTGATTCCACGTGAAAATTCATATTTTTAAAATTAACACTATATGTATATAAACAGAGATTTTAACATGAAACGGAATAAATAATAGAACTGGATTAATTTACACTCAAATGAAGATTTTCACGGAACTAATGGAGTCTACATTTTGCACTAATGGTAGTCCCGACCTGGCACATATCGAACCTTATAATTCGCATGATTGAACAACACATGGCTTCATAATTCAGGAGGGATTCCTTAGTTTTGGTGCATTTTGCATGTATACTCCAACTATCTACGGAACTTGGGACTCAAGTTAATCCACAAAACAATTATACCAACCCATTAAAGTCACCGATGCAACTCACACCACTCAACCCAAAAGCCAGCTTTCTCTTCTCCATCGCTTAATTCATACATATTTGCCCCATTCCCATGAAAAACATGATCGCAAGTCATGTTTGTTAACTTTTAGGCATGAAAGGAGACAAGGGTTGTGTAACACACTCCCCACCAATCCAATGAAAATAATAATACATAGTTAGATTTATTTTCGTTTTACTCCAATTTAAACTCTCTAGTCATCAAATCGACTGTGTCACAGAGGCTACAACTGCCCCTACAACTATGCTAAGGTTCTGCCCATCCACACCACTGATTGCTTTAATTCCATGGCGGCAACCCAACTCATGGAAATCTCCCAATCAAGGACTGCTTAGGTCCCTTCTAGTCCGTCCTGTATTTTAGTATGATCGACGTATTGTATTTTACTGATAAAATCCAAACATTATGCTTCGGAATAAGAATGATCAAGCGTCAACCACGCTACAAGCCAATGTTTGTGGGAGCGTGATGACCACCGACCGGTTCGTGGGTTTGGATTCTTCTCGAACAAACCTGCAATCAAACTATCTCTGGGGTTTCAGGGGTCAACACTCCAATGCTTAAGTTAGTCTAAGCGTCCTATACCCCGTGTTCTAAATAATGTACTCCTTAATTATTGCCTTTAATTACCCACAAATGCGATAATTAGGTTAGAGTATTGAATATTTCCCTAACTGGGCTGCCATACATGCGGCTCAATGACATTTTTGGGACTAACCTCTATCAGAACGGATTACGGTGATCAATTGTACGATGATGCATGGTATATAAAGTATAATTGAAGGCAGATTTGTGAAAATATAAAACCAGAGAATTATTTGAAAGGAGTCGAGTCGTACCGCGCCTTCTCTCTCCGCGGTTGAGTATGTTTGCAGCGATCCACAAAACAAGGATCTGACGCTTCTTATACAAATTTACTTTAAACAATTAACTAATGAAATTAGTTGAATTACTTTCCCACTATCCATATAATCTTCCATGCATTCCCATACACCCACGGGTGTACCCCAGTGGTTGGGACATGGGTGGGAAAGTCAATAAACCCAGGTTCGATCCTCGGCAGCGGCAGTGTGGGGAGTTCTTGCTTTGCAAGGCTCCCTTGTGCGCACCGAGGCAATGCCAAGCCCATGGGTCCTGGTGCTGGGCTACCGTGATTTACCTCTCATACGATAGTATGGGTCGGATGATCGCCTTTTCCATGCGTTCCCATCAAATCTTCTTCTTCTTTCTTCTTAATCTAAAAATTAAATTAATTAATTAACCGTCCTGCATTCTCTATTCTCCATTTGTCAGACGTTCAGAACAATCCTTTACTAATTATTTCCTCAACCTTATAGAACATTAATCTGACACAAACGAACGATACTTATATTTAACCTAGGGGGCACAAACTCACACACAGGTTCAAAACAGAGAAACACAGTCGTAATTCATGGAGAAGAAAGAGAAGCTTGTTTTGCTGCTGCTGTGCTTCTCTCTCTCCCCATTATGCTCCGTTGCATCACCACCGCCGCCGCCGGATAGCGGCGGCGTGGAGACCAGGGACATCAACTGGTGGTGCAGCTCCACCCCGCACCCGGATATCTGCACCTTCTACATGGGCCGTGACCCGACCCGGTTCCGACCGGCGAGCAAAGACGAGTTCCGAACCATGACGGTGGAGGCGGCGCTGGAGGAAGTCAAAGGCGCGAAAGAGCACGCGAAGACGCTCAAGAAGCAGTGCCACAGCAAGAGGAAGAAGGCGGCGTGGAACGACTGCAACAAGCTTCTCTCAAACACCATTCTTCAGCTCAAAGGAACGATTCATGGCTTCAAAGCGAACGAAACCACCGACTTCGACGCTCAGACATGGCTGAGCACCGCGCTCACGAACCTCGAGATCTGCCGCACCGGATCGCTCGAGCTGAACGTGACGAAGTTCATCTCCCCGATCGTTTCGACCAACGTTTCGCAACTGATCAGCAACTCGCTGGCGGTGAACGGCGCGTTGATGGAGGCGCAGGAGTATACCGACGGGTTCCCGAACTGGGTCACCGCCGGAGACCGGCGGATGCTGAGCAGCGTATCGCTGTCGAGGACGGCGAACGTGGTGGTGGCGCTCGACGGTTCCGGGCATTTCCGGTCGATTCAGGCCGCCATTAACTTCGCCACGGCGCGGCGGAAGGTGGGGACCGCGAGGGTGGTGATTTATGTGAAGAGAGGGGTTTATAGGGAGAATATTGTGATTACTGCTTCGATGAATAAGGTGATGTTGATCGGTGACGGGCTGAAGTACACCACCATCACCGGGAGCCGTAGCGTCGCCGGCGGGTATACCACTTACAGCACCGCCACCCTCGGTAAGTTTATTTTAACCGCCAGTTAATTAATTTAACGTCTTTCCCGCCATTACTTTAGAAATAATACACGCACTAATTAAGACACATTGATTCATTTTATACTCAACGCACGAGACTGCTCACATACGCTACTAGCAAACATTAATTTTCACGAAAAGGGTACAAATTTTTTTAATTTTTTTTATTTATGATAATTGGTTTAGAATTTTGTGTTATAGGCAATCAGGAGTTCCCCCCCTTTGATCAATTTGAATTTATGTTCCTATATTAAATATAGGCAAAGTCTTGGGAAAGACGGTCTTTCCATAAGCTTATGGAAAGACGGAGTTTGATTAGAATAATAAAAGATAAAAGGTTTTAGTTGCAATATTAAAGTTTTAGTATGAAACATGTAGTAGTTATAAAATTTATAACCCGGTTCATGCAACCCAAAAATTTTATCTTAATTTCTTCTAATTTACACTTTAAACCTTGGTCTTTCCATAACTTATGGAAAGACCGTCTTTCAAGAGACGGACTCTTAAATATATACATTTTCTGATTAAATTAGTTATTTAATTATAGAAATGCCCAATCGTGTTTTTTAATTAATACTGTCAATATTGCCCCAGCTGAGGCCATTTTCTTGCATGAACGCATTTCTTTTTCAGTATTCACGTGCCGTTACTTAAGTTAGCTGCATGATGTCAACTAGATTTATTTGGACGGAATCTTTTTACAAGAAACATGTTCCATAAATTCATAATCAAAGGTCAAAATAAATAATGCAAGTCTGCACAAATGTTAAGAAATTTAGTTGACAAATTCCCTTCCTTTTTTCTCAAACTAAGATCTATCACACTTTCCTTTTCGAAAGTAAAACATTAAAAAAAATCTGTAACACTTTCTAAATTTACCTTATAGTTTGCCAACAAGTGCAAGCTTTTTTCTTTCCTTCATCCAAATTTATATAAATGATGCTACTGTGAGTAAAATAAAAATGCATAAATGTCTAGTTGACAGAGTTTATAAGTTGTTTTGCATATAAGTTAAATAATTTAACCTTATCAATAAAGTGTTAAAAACAGTTTATTTTAAAACAAACACCTATTTTTGAAAAAAAAAACAATTTACTCATATTTTCAGAACTTTTTAGTTTTACTTATAAATATAATTCCATCTAACACATTTATAGTGTCTGTACAATCGTTGTGAGGTAACTAACTTCAAATGTAAAATTTTGAAATTTTCAGGAGCCGATGGAATCGGACTGATGGCTCGCGGCATCACATTTCGGAACACTGCTGGGCCGGCAAATGGGCAGGCGGTGGCGCTCCGGTCAGCCTCCGATCTCTCCGTGTTCTACGCCTGCGCGTTCGAAGGCTACCAAGACACTCTCTTCGTGCAAGCCCAACGTCAATTCTACAAAAACTGTTACATTTACGGCACAATCGACTTCATCTTCGGAAACGCCGCCGTTGTCTTCCAAAACTGCCTCATATACGTCCGGAAACCGCTGCATGGGCAAGTCAACGTGATAACCGCACAGGGCCGGGCCGACCCGTTTCAGAACACGGGCATCTCGGTCCATAATTCCCGGGTCATGGCCGCCCCGGATCTCCGCCCGCTCATAAGATCCATAAGGACTTATTTGGGTCGCCCGTGGATGCAGTACTCTAGAACGGTGTTCTTGAAGAGCTACATTGACGAGAGTATTAATCCGGCGGGTTGGTTGCCGTGGGAAAAGTCGAATTTTGCGCAGAACACGTTGTACTACGGGGAGTATAATAACTTCGGGCCGGGCTCTTCGACGAGGGCCCGGGTGAAGTGGGGGGGCTTTCATGTCATTAAAAGCGGGGCGGAGGCTTCGAAATTCACGGTTTCGAGCCTCATAGCGGGTCGGGCCTGGTTGCCGTCCACTGGGGTGCCTTTTACTGCGGGCCTTTGAGCTATGGTTATATATTGCTTTTAGTAGTCAGCATTTGATTTTTGCCCATTTGTTAATTATTCATTGATCTGTAATTGTAAATGTCATGTGGTTATGACACAAAAAGAAGAAGAAAAATACTTGATATTGTTTGACTTTTATTTCTGAGCTCGCTTTCTCTTCTTGTTTGGTCTGAAAACAAATGTTATGAAGTGCCGTGCTCTAAAAATGAGCCCATAGATATAAGCGAGCTGAATGTGTATCCCATATCGAATGATAAGAGTCATGATCATGTCGTGATCAGTCCAATAAGGCAAGGATAGAAGGGGAATTAGCAAAACCAATTTCAAAGATCGTTTGCACCTAACTATGGTTGTAACAAAAACGGTTAATTTGGAAACGGTTAACTCAACAATAACGGTCCGGTATGGAATGGATCATCTTTCCCTATACTAGATAATTTTGTGAAAAAAATTACTCCCGCGATCCTCAATTTCTTACGGCATGAATGTTGAAATACCCCTCTATTTGGGCCGAGCCTGCTGTTGCCATTGGTTAAGGTCATCCAATGTAAAAATAATCTAAATGCTCTCAAATTTAATCAGTAATTTTTTTAAAAAATCTCTTTAGAGAATCCTCGCCGAATCACTCACCGATCACCATTTTTATACAGTTGAGCTCAAGCTCTCCATTAATTAAACAAATATTGGAGAAAAATAGCTCAATACGTTATGAGATATGAATTAAGAAGATGAGTAGGTCCACCCGACCATCGGAACACAAAGAATCACATAAGGCATAATAATCGTCATCATCCAATTTCAGAGTTGAAGGAATCTACAACGAATTCGACCTAATTTGCTGATCACTAGGGCTTTCGGCACCGAGAACTTCTCGATTCCCTTGGAGGCATGGGAACAGAGAAAAGGTTCATCTTTGCAATGATGGTGGTAGCTGGAATAATGGGCATGATTTCCAAATAAAGGTGATCCGGGGTGGTTCTTGTGCAATGGAGGGAAGGCGAAGCAAATGAAGACCCCCATTAGTGGTGCACGATTGTGTGCCTATAGCGTTTGTTGTGAGCTGCTTGAAAGTTTTGATGAAGACATGGAGAGGAAGGAATCAACGGTGACAAAGAGAGAAGAAGGGGACTGATGGGGAAGGGGGTTGTGGCAGGCGAGAAAGGAAGTGTGTGTGACGATGCTGAATTTAATGATGTTAGTGGTGTGAAGAGGCACTACAAGGGTGTTGCTGAGTTGAGTGGCGTTGGCGGATGGAGGTGGGTGATGCGGTGACGTGGCAACGTTGGTACTTGGTAATGGCATACATGAATGAGTTAGGGTTGCCAAACAAAGAAGACTACTCTTGTCATTTGATATTTTTACGAAAAACGAGTGGTTAAATTATAAACTTTTTTGCCGTTAAGAGTTATACCAATGCTTTCGAAAGACTCACACTTTAATCAATTGTTATATATGTAGTTTTAAAAAAAATGAAGGTCTTATTTTTTATTCAAAAAAAGTTAGTCAAACTATCAAGGGTATTTATGTCATTTATATTGTCCCATTGCCAAAAAAATTCAAATCAATGTTGATGAAGAGTCCGTGAATTTAAGTTACTTAACTTAATGTCACTCAATAGTTATATGAGCACTTAATTTCATTAACACATGGACAATAATTTCTAAGTGTCTTACGCCCATTTTCTAAAAGCTTTTCATACAACACAATAGTACTTCATCTGATTTGTTATTTATGACACACTTATTATAAATGAATGTTTTCTTTTATTTGACACCATTTATATTTTTGGTAAGATTCCTTCAAATTCATCCACTCATTCTATTTTTTACTTTCTACATTCAATTTCATCTACTCATTTTCTCCACCTAAATCCAAACACCTAAACCTATGGTGCCATAAATAAAAAGACAGAGGGAGTATGAAATTTGATATTCCCTCAACTTTCTTAAGTTTGACACACTTTCCCTTCTCTTTTATTTCTTTAAAATTGTCAGATTTTCTTTTATGACAAAAAGTGAATCATTTCAACCACCCATTAAACTTTTTGTTGGGGAATTTCCTGGCCTAAGACAAAGGCAAGTAGATGGAAAGTGTGGGAGAATAGAATGAAATGTATAAATATAAAAGACAACCTTCAAGTCGTGTATTACACTTTCCTCAAGGCTTTATTTGTTATCGTTTGTGTACATATGATATAAAACAAATATATTCTAGGATAAAATGAAGATTTGTTGACAATAGCACTAACTAATTCAACACCGAAAATAAAAAGAAGAAGAGCATAATGGTTGCTTGGGAATGGATGTTCTTTTCCCGCAGCAAAAATCCACCCTTTTAACCTCTATTTATAGAGCTAAATGGCCTTCCCAGTGGATACAATGATTGATGATAAAGAGTCATGCATCTTGGAGTTGCACCCTTTGAGATTGCTTGAATGATTGATCGCATCCTTTGTTGAATGGTGACTTGTATCTTTTCAATAATAAGAAAAATACCAGCACTTTTTACTCTCATCACTCACTTTTCTCCACACATTTCAACTTAAATAAAAAATATACCACGTAAAGTTGTGGTGTCAGATATAATAAAACAAACAGAGTATGTTAAATTTCAAAGTATCATGGACTTCCACCTTGAAACCAATTGAAACTAAGTGGAGGTAACTCAAGACCTTATGTGTAAATCATTTAGTTCTTATGAAACCAATGTGGGATATATCTTTCAATACGCCCCCTCACGTGCCAACGTGGAAACACTGCATGACCCATATCGAGCCAAATTAAAGGGGATCCACACATCGACCCAATAAACCCAACCTGAGCTCTGATATCATGTTAAATTTTAAAGTATCTTCGACTTCCATTTTAAAACCAATTGACACTAAGTGGAGGTGACCCAAGACCTTATATGTAACTCTATTAAGGAATGTAGATATTATTTGTAATTGTAATTAGATCCTATTACTTTTTCCTAGCTTGTATAGGTATTTTGTACCACTGTATAATGTGCCCTGAGATCATGAATACAAACACACATTATTACCCTTATTTTCTACATGGTTTATTTGTCAGTAGCTATGTCAGATGTAGCTTCTAGATTTATGGAGTTTTGTGCTTTCATCAAGAACCAGTTCGACCGATTTGTTCTGCGCGTCTGGGCTGACAACAACACTGATTTTTTTCCTTTACGATCCGACTTTGCTGAATCTGGGATCATTTTTTAGACATATATGGTTGATACACCACAACAAAATGGCCGTGTTGAATGTAAGCATCGCCATTTCCTAAATGTGGCATGTGCCTTGCGTTTTCAAGCTAATTTGCCAGTTGATTTTTGGGGAGAATTTGTTCTTACTGCTGCTTATCTGATTAACAAGACACCGATGAAACATCTTAATAGTCGCACTCCCTTTGAGATGCTCTTTGGACGAGCTCCAAATTACACACCTTTGAAGGTATTTGGATGCTTGTGTTTTGCTACTTACATTCCCAGATATCACGACAAGTTTGCACCAAGAAGCCAGCGATGTTTGTTTCTTGGTTATCCTGCCTGAAAGAAAGGTTATTGCCTTTATGACTTGGAATCCCGTACTTTTTTCAACAGTCGGGATGGTATTTTTTAAAGACTAGTTCTCGTATGCAGAAGCTCCGACATCGGCCTCATCAGTGGATCCCGGTAGTGCCACCACCTCACTGTCGCACCACCACCGTCGCCAAAGCCATTCCTGCCGACTTCCGCCGCCCTTTTACCGTCGGCCACCACTCCATCTTTACAGCCGGGTCCGTCGACTGACCTTGATCACCACCTAGCAACCACGCACCGCCAACATCGACATCAACTTCTGTTCCACCGCCTAACGCGACGTCTCCGACTCTGGATAGTTTCGACCGCCGCCTGCTTTGTCAGTTACTCCGATGTCGCCTCCCGCCACCGAGCTGCCTCCTCTTTGACAGTGTCCACAATCGCCAACCTCCACAATACTTGGAAGACTATAAATGTGATGATTATATCTATGCTCTTACTGCTGAAGGCCCCCCTACTGCTACGATCACTCATGCGCCATCACTATCCTCAGGTGCTCTCTATCCTATTACTGATTGTGTAAATTGAGATAAATTTTCTAGTACGCATTCTAGATTTTTAGGTGCATTAACTTTTAGTGCAGATCCCACTACTTATTCTGAGGCATCAAAGTATGCTCATTGGCGAGATGCTATGGCTGAAGAGCTTATTGCGCTTGAGCGCAATCAGACTTGGACAATGGCTTCTCTACCTCGTGACAAGACTGCAATTAGTTGTAAATGGGTCTATCGTATGAAGTTTAAATATGATGGCACCATTGAGCATCATAAGGCGCACCTAGTGGTTCTTTAGAATTGCCAGGTTGAGGGGATTGACTATACTGAGACATTTGCTCCTGTTGCAAAGATGATTTCGGTTCGTCTATTCTTGTCCATTACAGTTATTCATGGTTGGGAACTGCATCAGATGGATGTGCATAATGCTTTCCTGCATGGTATTTGCATGAAGAGGTTTTCATGCAGCCTCTACCAAGCTATCTTGCACCCCCTGGACAGGTATGTCACCTTTAGAAATCTCTTTATGGTCTTCGCCAGGCTCCTCACAATTAGTTTGCAAAAGTAGCTTAGGCTTTATGTGCATTTGGTTTGTCCAGAGTAAAGCAGATTACTCTCTATTTTCTTTTTCCTGTGGTTCGGTATCTTTGCATGTACTGGTTTATGTGAATGATTTGGTCATTGCTGGTAGTTCTTCGTCGCTTATCTCTGATTTCAAGAAATACTTGAGCTCTTGTTTTCACATGAAAGATCTTGGTTTTCTTAAGTATTTCTTGGGTATAGAGATTGCTAGAAGATCGGATGAGATGTTCCTTTCACAACAGAAATATGCCTTGGACATTTTGTTTGACACAGGTTTATCTACTTCTAAACCGACTGATTTTCCAATGGAGCAACAACATGATCTGGCGCATGTTGAAGGTCCACTTTATCATGATCCTGAGCAATACCAGCGTCTGGTTAGGCGTCTGATCTATAACACCATCACTCGTCCTGAGCTAAGTTATTCGGTTCATACACTTGCACAGTTTATGAAGTCTCATTGTGTTCCTCATTGGCAAGATGTTGTCCGCATTTTACACCACCTGGAGTGTCATCCTGATCAAGGTTTATTTCTCGCTTCCCGTAATGCATTGCAATTGACTGCTTACTGTGATTCTGATTGGGCTGCTTGCCCCATTACCCGACGTTCACTTTTCAGATATTTTGTGATGATTCGCGATTCTACAGTTTCTTGGAAGACTAAGAAGTAACCTACAGTTTCTCGGCTCTTTCCTGAAGCGGAGTATCACGCCATGACTGCTACCTGTTGTGAATTGTTATGGCTTAAGTCTTTACTGAAAGACTTAGGGGTTGCGCATTCTACTCCTATGCGTTTATTTTGTGACTGTTAATCCGCTCTTCATATTGCGGCAAATACAATATTCCATGAACATACAAAGCATATTTAAGTTGATTGCCATTTTGTCCGGGATCTTGTGCAGTCTTGCACAATTGTTACTCATCATATCCGCACTACAGATCAACCTGCGGCCTTGTTTACCAAAGCTCTTGGACGTAACCAGTTTCGTTCCTCACATGGAAAGTTGGACATTTCTGATCCCCATGCTCCAACTTAAGGAGTATTTAGGAATGTAGATATTACTTGTAATTGTAATTAGATCCTATTACCTTTTTCTAGCTTGTATAGGTATTCTGTACCACTATATAATGTACCATGAGATCATAAATACAAACACACATTATTATCCTTATTTTCTACAAACTCATTTAGTTCTTATGAAACCTTATATGTAACTCATTTCAAAAGAGTAACTTTATAATCCACGGATAAGCTTCATCCATCTCTGGCAGTCTCTCCGACGAAATCTTTAGAAAACGGCGCGGTACGGCCGGTTGTATTTGAAAAATGATCGAAGTGTTGGATTTGGATTTCTTGATAGACCAATGGAAGTATTGAGTTCTAGGTAATTTTGTTTCGGTTTGAGCTTTGAATTTGTAGTCTCCCTCAAAGAAGATGTTTAAGATAAATGCTCGGAAGAAACGCGTGCTTGTCGGCGAGGTGCGCAACTCGCCGATGAGTTTTTGCTGGTTGCTGAAAACCTTCTCCATTTTCACCCAAATCTGGTGTGTCGATTGGTTTTGGGTCGACTGGTTTGATTGGAATCTGATTGGATTGATTGGGTCGGTTTGGATCGGGTGGTCCAGTTCAAGTCAATAAATATGGGTATAGTTATTAGCAACCATAATTTTATTTCTGCAATTTTGTTTATGTATTTAGTTTAGTTAATTTGCATTTCAATTTGCCACAGATTCTAGATTTTAATGTTTTATTTTTCGTGCCCTCTAACCTACATACACTGCTTCATGTAAGCCTTCGGACAACGATGGATCTTTAATAGAAAGGAATTTGAAACCCTGTAAACCCAATTAACTATTAAAAAAAATATCTACGGATAAGCTCTGCCTGTTTTCGTGTCATTTCTAGGATGAAATTGACAACTGATCCCAAAACTAATCATGTTTCAAAGTCATTAGCTGTTGAATCAGTACTTTAATATCTCTATGCATTTCTCATATACCAAAAGTATAGTCAGTAATTTAATTACTAATATCCTACGCTGTATTTTAATAGTACATTGTATAATTTCAAAGCTGACATTTGTATTAGAGTTGAGAAAGACAAAACTGCTACACTAGCTTTGCGCAGTGATCCTTTGACTTAAGCTAATTAATACGCGGAAATAGTTATCTTTTGAGAAGATAGCGTCTACAAAGTTTTCGAGCTATCAATAATTGAGAAAATAGAATCTTGACAAATGAATCGTACTCTATCGTGATTATTCACCTGATACTTGTTTTTTAAAAATAAATATTGGCATTAACCATCTACAATGTAAGAGTTTCAATTTTAGTCAGACGTTTGAAACAAAAAGAGGCGTTAATTAAAACAAGTCAAAAGGGAAAAATTTTCGATATAGAAATGCTTGGAAATAAAGAATAAAATAAAGAATATAAGCCCAAAATAAAAAATAAAAAGGGAAATATACAAATATAACCCTATATAACTGAGAAAGTGCAGATATAACTCTGAGATAATTTATAGTGAAAAAATAACCCTAACTACTTTACAGAAGTGCAAATATAACCCTCAAGACTATATTCCGGTATTGACTGGCCATTTTCGGTCATTGACCGGCAAAAAAAAGACCAAAATGCCCTTTCAGCCTAATCCAAAAATATGAAAGACAAAAATGCCCTTCCACCCCGCCACCTACTCCGTCGCCACCTCTACCGCCGCCGCTGCTCCACCACCACCAGGCTGCCGTCGCCTCACTACCACCCCACCCTGCCCCACCACAAACACCACCTTCCACCTCCGCCCTCACCACTATCCACCCCAACAAGATCAGCGCTGCCATTGTTTCTGGCATCTCTGCCACCACCTTCCAACCCCTTCAGCCAGGCCCGCCTCTCTGACCATCTTTCAGCAGATTGTTACTGCTAAAATTTCATTTTTCATTTGATAAGGAAAATCATAAGAGGAGAATAAATCAGAAATAGTAAAGCTAAAAGCCCCCAAACCTTATCCAACGCAACATAAACATTTCAATTGAGAAAATGCATGCTCAAAACCCCTCCCTCCCTCCCTAAAACCTTCAACCTTCACTCCTCATCATCTTACACCGTCTTCAACCCTCAAAATTTTTCCATTTACCCAATTTTCCCTTCTTTCACCACCCCAAAACCCCTCCAAATCAATTGCCTAAATGCCTCACGCCTGCGTGACATCCGGCCATTCACTGGCCAGAGCAAAGGGAACTCCAGTAGAACCGAGGCCAACTTCGTGAAAGCCAACGCTCACCTCCTGCGAGAAGCTCGATGCGAAGCTCAATGAAAAAACAAGAAGTATCTGGAAGGGTAAGGAAAATTAGGGTTGGGGGCATTAAAGACATTTCATACTTTTTAAATTCCTTTTGTTTTCCAAAGGGGTAAAATAGTCTTTACATCATAATCCGGGCTCAAACTATCGAAAAAGGTTATATTTGCACATAAACTAACTATCTAGTGCTATATTTACATTTTCAATTATCACAAGGTTATATGTGCACATTCATGAATTATGTAGAGTTATATATGCACTTCGCTCATAAAAAGAAGAATATAAGCCATCCAACATATATATGGTGTGTTTGGCAGGGCTTATAAGTATTTTTCTTATAAACTAAACACCTTTTTAGTGTATTGTAAACTCCTAAAAAATGTTTATTTAATAAGTAGAACATATTTTTGGGAAAAAAGTAGAATCTGGTATTCCCCTGCTTTCAAAATAAGCCAGTTTTGCTTATAAGCACAACTATGTCAAACACACCCATAAAACTATATGTTTTAAACAAATGAGAAAAGTGCAAGCGCAAATATAACCTTTAGAAAGTTTAAATTGCAAATCTAACCCTAGATAGTAAGTGTAAGTGCAAATGTACCCATTTCGACATATTTAGGTCGGAATTCAGTGAAAAGAATATTTTACCCATATGAAAAATTGAAAAAATTGAAATGTCCACGATAACCTAACCCTAATTTTCCAACCTCTTTTTTCCTCCTTTTCTTTCTTCTCTGTGTGCTTTATTTTCTTCGTCGTTCTTGTCCTTCATTTCTCTTCCTTCACCGTTGGTTCTCTCCTTTTGTTTTCCTTCAGTATGGTTCGGTACAATTGTGGGTACAATTGTAGGGATTCCTAGTTGTTTTATATTTTTCTTTTCCATATCAGATCTGGTTTGGGGTTAAATTCTATGGAATGAGGTTCCTTCACCATCGGAAGGGGGTGGTCGCGACGGCAGATGCTGGGCATTGGCGGAGGCTAGCTAGAGGTGCTGGGGGTGGAAGGAAAAGGGGATGACAACGACGGCAGAGGTGGCCTCCTATGCTTTTTTGAATCCGTGAACTAATCGAGACCAAAATTGGAAAAAGAGATACGAATGGAGAGTAACCAATCGATAAAAGAACATGAAACCATTCTGTTTCAATAGAGGGCTTCGGGGAGTTGAAAATAAGCATAGATCCGGAGATTCCCGAATAGGGCAGTGAGAGGTTTCAAGCAGATGAGAAAGGTAGATCCGAACGCGTTCGAGTTATTGGCTCGTCCGACCCGGCATCATTCATGAGAGAAAAAGAAAAAACGTGAACGGGAATTGGATTGATGATAAAATAGAATCCTGGGTTGCGAACAGTGATTTGGCAGGCAAGATTAAAAAAAACCCATTTATGATTCCAGCTAAGAAGACTAAAAAAATGATCAATAATGTTATATATTTCGAAACTGATTGCAAAAGAGGGGAAATCGGCCTGAAGATAGGTCGCCAAACTACGACGAGAGTTTCGCCTTTTTAAGGGCCAGTCGCTAGGGCGATCGGGCCAGGTTTTCAAATAAAATTATAGCGGGCGATCTCCATCAGTTCTTTTTTTATATATAAAAAAGAAAAACTTTTTTAAAGTTGATACTCGGTTAATTGTAATTGAATGAATCCCGTGAAACCATTTCATAGAAGTTCATTGATATCTTCGTTTTATAAAGCAAATCGACTTCGATTCTTGTCGGTTGTTCCTGTTTGGAGAAGAATCAACATAATAGCAATTTATAAATCATAGGTTTTTTGTTTTAGTTATGAAAACTTTTTATAAGAAAGAAGCAAGAAGTTTCAAGCTTGAAGGCAAGTTTTGACTCGTGGATTATGCCGCATTCTCCGAAGATTGAGGAACCAATACAAGCATCGTGCTGCTAGGCGAAGCAGCCCGAAAGCTGCACCCTAGATGGCGAAAGTCCAGTAGCCGAAAAAGGTACCTTTTTGTTTATAGTCCTTCGAGCTTTTCCTGGGAGTATGGCATGGGTTACTTCAGCGCCGCAGCGCCTGGTACTCGAACATTGGCTCGTATTTTCCTTTCAAGGGTACCATACAGATACTCAGTTCGATCTATTTCTTTATCGTCTCATGAATCGTATGCTTGTTGGTTAAATTTTAAATTATGATTAATTTCTTTTAACTTTCAGCAATTCATGGAAGAATGAATCGTTAAAAAACTTCTTTGATGGCGATTTAGCTTTATCTGAAACTCTCTGTCGTACCTCTTTCCCAGTTCGCTTTTGCTAATTCGAATTGAAGCGTGATAAAAAAATCGGTATATTTCCGGCAGGGTGGCTGGAGGTGCTGGGGTGGTGTCGGGGGTGGCGGCGGCGGGGTTGGGCATCGGCGGAGGGTGGCTGGAGGTGTCGGGGTGGATTTGCAGGTGATCAACACAAGTACGTTCAGAAGGAATTTTTTTCATTATCACCTAGACGCTTAGAGATCATCCAAACAAATAAAACATGCCGCATCAAAGAGACAGTTTCCCTTTTTTTCTCGTATGCATGTGAACAGCGTTATTCAAAGTAATTTATGGATTGGTTTGATAAAGCTATGAGCTATAGTCCTATATATGGGAATACAAGTATAGCAGGGACAGTGGGGCTGGATGGAAGGTGCCGGGGGTTGAAGGCGAAGAGGTGGCTGCGGCAGCGGGGCTAGGCGTCGGTGGAGGGTGGCTAGAGGTGATGGGGTGGAAGGTGGTAGTGAACCGGTTGTGGTGGACCGGTGGCGTTTAACAGCTGGGAGGTGGTGGGCGGAGGGCATTTTTGTCTTTCAAGTTTTTGGTTTAGGTTTAAAGGGCATTTTAGTCATTTTCACTCTGGTCAATGGCTGGAAATGACCAGTCAATGGCGTAATATAGTCTTTAGAGTTATATTTGCACTTATGTAAAGTAGTTAGGTTTGTTTTTGCATTAAAAATTATATGAGAGTTATATGTGCAGTTACGGAAGTATATAAGGTTATATTTGTATATTTCCCTAAACAAAATATCACCAGGAAATGAAATGCTTTTTTATTCAAAACACTCAATTTGATGAGTGAGATATTATAGCAGCTACCTTAACCGTTTTAAAAACAAGATAGTAAGAAATTGAGTACAAAGCCAAGCAATATGTTGGGATCTTTGAGACCTAGTACTAAGTCTAATCAAGACCAGTAATTGCCAGTGTTTCCACTGTAAATACTCCACCCCTCATGTTGAATTTACAGTGACCAGACCACCAATCCCTATCTTAATTTAAATAATCAAAATGTACAAAACCCAACCAACACGGTACACGAGTGACTGAAACACTGCCGGAAGCAGTGGCGGAACCAATGGTACGCGAGGTAGGGCTCCAGCCCTATCTTGATCGCCGACCGTAGGGAGAAGGAATCGGTCCGGGCCTCCAGTGCGTCTTCCGCCGCAGCACCGCTCTCTTCTGGCGAGAAGCTCGGAGAAGAAGCTCAGAGAAGAAGGCCACTTCGCGGCCTTCTCTTTTTTTGCTATTGAAGTAGTAAAACGACGTCATTTTCACATTAGTGAAACGACGTCGTTTCATTTGTAGTAAGCGAAAAAAAAAGAATCATGGGTTTATGTATTGGATTGGGCCAAAACGGAAATCCCAATCCAATAGCCAATCCATAATCTATTTCTTCCCAAATATGGAAAACAGGAAGAGAGGAAACACTAGCAGCAAGCAGAGCAGCCCGCCACCGCGCCACACCGGCCACCAGGTCTCCGCCGGAAGCTGCCGTCGTCCCGCCGCTGCCAGCAGCCTCCTCTAAATTTTTTTTCTGATTCCGCCACTGGCTGGGAGCAACCTGGAAGCCTATCCAAGGTGTTACATTAAACTCAATTCAGCTGAGTTGATTGATCTTTAGGTTGAATGACCATTTTAGTTCTCTGGTTGAGATTGATGAAAGAGAGATGTAATACTTGATCCTGGAAATGGTTATTCGCATGAGCTGGGCTTGATTTTTCTCTCTGTAAATATGCTTGAATAGGATCTGGTACGTTTCCTTTAGCCTTTGAATTTCCTAGATGTCCACTGCCAGCTTCCATTTAGTGGCTCTGATTCTTTCGATCATTTGTATTGCATGCAAAGAGTCAAGTTCAACTATCAATGACATATATTGATTCTCGATACGCTTTTGCATACCTGATAAGCAGCCTCTTAGTTATTAAACCCTTGTCCATAAAGATGATGTAGTTTGTTAACATCGCGAACTATCGAACCCGTAGTTGGGTAGTTTAATGTAGGACACGAGGCATCTGAATTTAGCTTAAAACCATAATCAGGTGGGTTCCATTTGCGAGCCTTTAATTTTTGGGGGTAAGAATTTCCGAAGTACTTTTTTTTTTTTTAACCTTAAAAACACCCTAGGGTGGGGGATTATATATAAGGGTCCCCAAACCTTTGAAAGAAAATACTAATTACAGGGAGTTATATTTGTAGTCTTTCTACCGAGGCAACCTCGTTATATAATCTAGAGACTATTAGGAAATGCCAGCATCTAGAATTGCCTCGTTATATAACCTCGTTGCCTCCAAAAGAATTGCTAGCATCTAGAGACTATACTTTAAAGGTTAAAATTACATATGTGATAATGAGTAAACAGTAGATGCGTTTCCAAAGTAAGTAATCTCCACCCCATGTGTTAATTCACTTTGGCCAGACATCTACCAATTAATACTGGCATTTCCTAATAGATATACTTTCTAAGAGAGACAAGAATGTGGTCAGGTGGATGATGCTTTATGTGATCGGTACAGCAGTCGGCAACCGTTCAACATTTTTGCTAAAAAACACAAAAGCAGTTGGTGCACTGTATGTCTTGTCAGATTTGCATCCAGGTGTGAAAAATCTGTAGGGGTGCCTGAGATAAAAGATAAGAAGAACGAAGAAACAGAAATCAGCAGTATCAATCATCCTCAGCAGCATGCATATGAATTCTAATGTAAGGAATATGATCCCTATCTAGATTAATAAGGCCTCTAATGTTGGCAGGGATGTTAGGAAGGTTCCATCATGTTTCTATAGGGTGAATGAGTTTGAACTTGGCAATTGCATCAGCAACAGAGTTGCATTATCTGAAAACATGTTTCAGGGTGGCATCTTTTAGTAAAGAGTGGATTTGGAAAGCTAGAGTATAGAGGGACCATTTTTCTTTACTGGGATTGTTAATCATATTCACAGCTAGCAGTGAATCTGATTCAATTATGATATTGCAATCCAGAGCTAGAAGAAACTGACATGCAAAGAGGATGGCTTTCATTTCAGCTTCAAGTGGTGATTTGGCAGTAGTGTTTGAGGACCTGATTAGGCATGGATTACCATTATTGTCTCTGGCTAGAAGGCCAAGTGTTGAGTTAGTAGTAGACCAGGAAGCATCCACATTAACTTTTATAGTATTAGGTTCCGGCCTTTCCCAGTAGACAATGGAAATAGATGGCTTTGGAGGAGGTCTGAGAGGTGGAATCAGTGAGGTGATGGGAAAGCTCATGCGGGGGTGTTCATTTGAGAAGCAAGGTTTAGCTGAAAGGGATAAAAAGATTAGATCTCTTACTTATTTATAAATTTGGACTGGTGAGAAACTTTTGTTATCAAAATAGAAAGCATTTCTGGCTTTCCATAGAGACCAACAAATCAGAGAGGGCAGCATGCTACAGATAATTCTATGAACTCTTGGAAGGTCACTGTTGTTCCAGTATGCAAAAAAATCTATCAGTTAAGTTATCTAAATTATGTAAATTCTGTCCTATAATAACAGCAGTGTCACTCCATATAGACTGTGCCATGTGACATGAATGGAAGAAGTGTTCAAGAGAATCAGCTTGGTTGCATGCTGGGCATTTAGAAGCTAAGCTGAAACCACACTTAATTAACACATCATCAAAAGGCAAAAAGGAGTTTAGCATTTTCCAGGTGAAAATAGAATTTTTTTTTCTGCAACCTGGTGTTCCATATCATTTTGGTTGCAGGGAAATTACCTGGTAGTTGAGTGAGGGCCTTGTATGCTGATCTAAAAGTGAAAGCTCCATTCTCCTCTGGTTTCCAGATCAATTTTTCTTCTCTTTCCTTGTTAATATATGCATCCTGCAAGAAAATCAAAGTATCATTTTCTAGATAAGGACAAATCTGAGACAAGAAATATCCTTTATTATTGATGAAATCTGCTACTGTACAGGAGGAAGGAATAGAAAGGGCAGAGAGAGGGACATGGTTAATGAGTGGCCCATTTGGGCACTAGTTAGAAGTCCAAAAATTACAATTGCCTTGACCATGAATAACCATAGAGTTATTTTCAGCAAAAGAGTTAATAGAGCAGATTCTCTTCCAAGTTTGGAATTTTCTGTGTGATTGAGGTAGTGCCCATATCAGTTTAGACCACATGGTGGTGCCATGTTGGCATTTCCACCACAGTTTTAGGGAGCATGAGTCAATTATTGCCTTAACAGATCTGAAACCTAATCCATTCTGAAATCTATGTGCCCCTAGGTCAGGCCACTTCATCCATACTTTGTTCATTTTACCCTCATTTTCTCCCCAAAAAAATATGGACATTTTCCTTTCCAGAGACTTGATTATCTGTTTTGGAGGCTTTAGGAAAGACCATATATGTTGTGGAAGGGAATATATACATGATTGAATAAGAACCATTTCCCCCCCTGAACTTAATCACCTGAACTTAACCATTTTCCGCAGTACACCTCTATGAATAAGATTTTGATAATCATGCCTGATAATTTGAGGGTGCAAGGTGAAAAAACAAACCTAATTCCTGCATCATGATATGTAGATATGATTTTTTCTTATAAATAACAAACCTATTTTTGTTATTCCACAAAATCCAAACTAGTATGCTAGGTAATACATGAGCTACATTATTCTTAGTTTTGGGGAAAAATTTTTGGACCACAACCAAGAAAGAGTGTAAATTTTTTGATTAAATATGATTATTGGGATGATAAGAATGTTAAAAACCTCCATCCAAAGGCTATATGCAAATTTGCATTATTTGCTGAAGAGATGATTTAAGGAATCTTCCTTATCACATAAATAATATTTCAAGGCCAAATGAAAACACATTTTCTGATGATGTGTAAATTCGTAAGGGCCCAAGTGCCTAATATGACCGACTGCTAGTCCATAGCATTGCCCCTTGGGTAATGCCTATTGGGCCGACCAAAAGTGAAAGTACTTGCTCCATAAGCAAACAAAATAGTTGTCCTACTTGTGTACCTTTATAAATGCTAAAGGTAACCCTCACATTCAACTATTCATTCATAATTACACTTTTATAATTCTGTTTGCTTACTTGTCCATCAGAGCCTCTTCCCCCCAGAAACCTCCGGGGGTTTTGTCTTGCAGATTCCAGTGTACGGATGGCGGTGCAGCAGCGCTGGTAAGTAAGGGAGCATCAAGTTGGCACGCCTAATGGGACAGTTAGTCAGATCTGCATTTTCCTTTGCTAGTTTATGTCCACGTCTACGGAAAGTGCCCTACGTAGGAGTGAACGGCTAAAGGGTAAGGCTTTAGGCACCGACAAAGAAGTACAATCCCCTTACCGGACAAAGAGAGTGAGTATGTCCAATATGCAACCGGACCCCACCCCCTCTAGCATCGGTAATAAGCCTCAAGAAGTTAGCCTTGTCCAGATCCTAGAGATAAGGGCTCCAGAGACTTCTCGAACAGAGGTTGAGGTTCCCCCAAGAATCATGGAGGTCAGCGTCGACCCTTGGGTAGGAGCGTCGAAGCTCCTACGACTAAAAAGCCAGGCAGGCTGACCAAGGAAGAATGAGCCGCAATTCACGGAGGCTATGGTGAATTCACAAGCAAAAGCTATGAGAGGGGTCATTCGAGTTGCGAGTGGTACGAGTAGCTCATTGCCCTCATCGCAGTAGGACCTAGTGCATGGGCCCAAGCCCTCAAATCTGCTAGCTATCGAGTGGAGCCTTCAATGCTCTACCAAAGTATGATCCAATAGCAGTTAGGGCCCCCATTTTCGATGCCTCTGGTGGTGCAGCCGAGGTTCCGGATGCAAACCCCTCCAGGAGTATCTTATCAAATAGATATTGGGGCCCAAACACGGCCCCAACCAACGTTCCCGAGCATGGCCCAAATGCTGGTATACTCTGCACCCATCACAGTGCCTCTGATTTTGATTCAAATAATTCCTTATTCAACGACTGGCCCGATGGGTTTCTTTCCTGGCTTTAAGAGCTAGATGTACTCCAGGTCTCAACCGGAGGTCCCCTACTATAATCCTTACCGACCTGAACTGTACTACAACTCAATAGTGGGAGGATCGCAGTCTTGGTATATGGCTTTGAGCCAGATCCTCAGTTTTGATGCTATATTCTAGCCAGGTCAGTACGGAGACAAGTGGATGAGAGGGGGATCAAGCGACACCTTGACAAGAGAGCTCAATGGGCTGATTGGGCCTTCGGACCAAGTCGCAACCTCTCCCTTTAGTCATGGGATAGGGGCCACCCGATAGCCCAACGATGTTAAACCACCCAAAGGGCTCGCCACGTACAGTGGAGATTCGGACCCCAGGGAGTTCATACACACTTTTCTCAGTCTGATGAATTTGAGGGACTTCAACGAACAACTAAAATGCAAGCTGGTTGGAAGTTACGTTCGGGGAAAAGTGCAAGAATGGTTTAACAAGCTAGGCAGGGGGTCTCTACATTCGTATAGAGACTTCGGAAGGGCCCTTCTGGGACAAGTTTTCCAAATGAAAAGGTTTACAAAAACCTTGATTGAGCTCTACCAAAATAAGCAGAGGTTATCATCGATATGTGGATGAAAGTCTTATTGTGATCAATCAAACGGAGGATGAAGTGATACATGAATGGGATGTCCAACCTCGACTTGTATAAGAAGCTGGTCTCAAAAAAGCTGGAGACCTTGCAACAACTACAAGAAATCATGGAGCAGTATTCAAAGATTGAAGAAGCCTTGAAGAGAAAGTGGGAGGGGGACATATGGGGCGACAAAGGGCTCAAAACTCTAAACAACATTTGAGAAGGACCTACCCCTCAAAGAAAGGTTTTGAGGGCTACGTTCCCTTGACCAAGTCTCTGGTAAAAATACATTCCATTCACAAGGGGTTGTTTTGGACCTCACCTCCTGGAAGAGACTATCCCGGAAAGAGAGTTTTGCCCAAGTTTTGTGATCATCACAAAGAACGAAGCCATGATACGAATGAATGCACTCACTTAAAGCAGGAGGTTGAAAGATGCACAACAGAGGGTTTGCTCCCTGACTGCGTCGAAAGACCGGGAGGAGAATCCTCCTCGAGGGGATGAGGAAAATGCCATTACAAAGGAAATAAAAGATCCAATCGAGGTGGCAGAGTGTAGCAGGCAAACGACGAAGTGCCAGCTCGAAACTTGGCAGGGGTCCGACCCGATGCCAAGGCTTGGCCGAACAGAAACTGGAGAGACAGGGCAAATCGGTTGATCAAATTTATTAATGGATTTTTAGGTGACCAAACTTTGAACACTATTATTAAAGCCCAATCCTGGTATGTGCCCCTCGGAGAACCCTGCTAAAAGTAATTTCGACCATAAGAAGTGATCACCTTCTTAGAAGCTGACCCAGTGCCATGTTGAACCCCCAATACGGACCCAATGGTGATCCATGCAACCATTGGATATTTCTACGTCAAAAGGGTGTTCGTTGACGATGGCAGCGGTGTAGAAGTTATGTTTGCCAACTACTTCGACCAACTAGGACTCAGATGTAAAATTTTGAGGAGGCAACCTCTCCCTTGTCTGGATTCACCAGGAAAATGGTGCTACCTCTAGGGGCCATGACCATACCGGTTAAAGTAGCCAATGGAGACAGGGAAGTCATAATCAATTGTAGCTTCACTGTGGTTAATGTCGTATCTCCCTACAATGTGACACTCGAAAGACTCTGGATGTGCCAGGTGCGTGCAATATGGTCCCCTAACACTTGACAATGAAATTCCCCACAAAGATATGGATAACAGTCATAACGAAAGACCAGTCGGCTACCCGGAGCTGTTTGGCTATAGCTTTGAAAGAGGCAAAAGGGAAGAACAAGGTGGCTTTGATCAACGGAGAAATCAAGCCCATGGACATGGAGCCCATGGTCGTCCGAGACAAAGGAACAGTGCCCGTGGGGGAAATGATACCACCCCCAACGAATGAGAGATTGAAGGATATCTTGGGTGATTATTTCGACGTGTTTTCATGGGATACCTTCGACGTGTTTTCATGGGACACCTTGGACCTCAAAGGTACCTAAGCAGCTGATGGCCCACAGACTGAATGTAGACCCCTCCCAAAAACCAATCAAGCAAAAATGGAGGTCATTCGCCCCCGAAAGGACTGAAGCCATAAAGGAAGAAGTAAAAAAACTTCTCCGAGCCCAGGTTATCGAAGTGGTATTTTATCCCGAATGGATAGCAAATCCGGTGATGGTCCCCAAGTACGATATGGCATGGAGAATGTGCATAGACTTCACGGCTCTTATCAAATGTTGCCCCAAAGATAGCTATCCCCTACCCACCATTAATGTGTTGGTCGAAGCTTTAGCAGGGTACGAGGTGCTAGATTTCGTTGATGCTCATAAGGGCTATCACCAGATAATCATGGAAGATGAGGATAAGCAGACGACATTTTTCATAACAGATGTGGGGAAGTTTTGATATAATAATGCCATTTGGCCTAAAAAATGCAGGAGCCACCTACCAAAGGCTGGTTGACAAACTCTTCAAAAAACATATTGGCAGAAACATTGAAATATATGTAGATGACATGGTGGTCAAAAGTAGGAGCTTTGACCAGTTCTTGCTGAGCCTCGAAGAGACTTTCCGGAGGCCTCGGGATGAATGATGAAATGGGCAATCAAACTAGGTGAGCATGACATCCAGTTCTGCCCAAGAAAACCCATCAAGGGCAAAACCTTAATATATTTCATTGTGGAGACTACTGAACCTATCGTAGTTGACAACGAACAAGAGTCCGAAGAGACATGCAGTTGTATGTTGATGGATCATCACATTTTGAAGGCAGTGGGGTCGGAGTTTTACTCATGAGCCCCAAACACAAGGATTATCCCTATGCCCTACATTTTTAATTCAAGGTCACAAATAATGAAGCGGAGTATGAAGCGCTAATCACCGGCCTTTGGATAGCCAAAGATTTGGGAGTTTGAAGACTGGACATATTGTACGATTCCCAAATCGTGGTCCTTCAAGTCAAGGGGGAAAATGAGGCTAGGGAAAGAAGCTTCCAGCATTACTTGGAAGTGGTGAAGTCCCTCCTCAAACATTTTCACCATTTTACTCTTACTCAAGTCCCTCAAGAAAAGAACCACAAGGCAGATGCCATCATTAGCTACGTTTGAAATGGTACCCTTCCGGAGGATGCCATCAAAGCTAGAAAGGTTAGGCTAAAGTTGCTTAAATATGTGATCCACGAAGATGTCCTTTATTGTCGAGGCCACCTCCAACCATTTCTCTGATGTGTAGCCCCCCTAAGCTGACTACCTAATTCGTGAAACCCATGAAGAGGCTTGCGGAAGTCACCAAGGGGCTCGATCAATAGCTAAAAAACTCCTTCTGGCTTGATACGGTTGGCCAAAGATGTTTAATGAGGTGAACAAACACATCCAAGCCTGCCACCAATGCCAAAGGCATGCCCTAATCACCCATGTCCCCCAGGAAGAAATGATGAACATCAACAGTTCCTGCCCATTCGACAATGGGGGATCGACCTAGTGGGTCCTTTCCCGAAGGCCCCAGGCCACTTTCAATACTTGATTGCGGCCGTAGACTACTGTACAAAGTGGGTCGGGGCCGAAGCCTTGACCGATGTAAAAGGGAAAGAGGTGATTGGGTTTTGCTGGAAGAATATCAAATGTCGATTCGGGATCCCTCAAACAATCATAAGGGACAATGGTGCTCAGTTCGTCAATGACCGATTCAAAGGCTGGTGCAAGGAGTACAAGATCCGTCAAAGGGTCACAAGTGTTTAACATCCCCAAGCCAATGGGAAGGTGAGGGTCAACAATCGAACCATTATCAACGGCATTCGATCGAGGCTCAAAGGGGCAGGTGGGAACTGGATCACCGAGTTGCCCACAGTACTTTGGTCATTTCGAACAACAAAGTCATCTCCCATGGGAGAAACCTCATACGGCTTGGTCTATGGTTCGGAGGCGGTCATTCCAGTGGAGATAAAGATGGCCACCTTCCAAAGATTTGCTATTAGTAATGGATGACAGGAGGATAATGAGGAGCATCACCGCTTAAACTTGGACCTTCTCGAAGAAAAAAAAGAGAAGCCATCCCTCCACGAAACCAGAGTCAAGGAAAAGGTTAAGCGGTACCATGACAGGAGGGTCCCAATTTTCCCCAGGAGACCTCGTAATGAGGAGAAATTAAAAGAACCGAAGGGAAAGCTGTCAGTAAACTGGGAAGGATCCTACCGAGTTGTCGAAGCCGACCCGAGAGGTAGCTACGTGCTAGAAACCCCCCAAGGTGAACCGATTTTGTGTAGATGGAATGTTTCAAACCTTAGAAGGTATTATTCCCCAAAATCCCAATAGAATTGGTTAGGCCAAAAAAGGGCCCACCTTAAAAGAGTCGTGGGTCGGAGAACACCCTCTACAAAGTAGTGTTGTGGGTCGATAGGGTTCCTCTATTTTTTTTATTTTTTATGGAAGCGTGTTTACTATAACCAATTCTTGTTCCTAAGAATTTCAACACACGATGCTACGGGGGAACAAAAATGTCTCATCCACCTCAAAAAGGAGTAATATATGTTCGAAGGGATAACAAAGACCATCGAACGTACATTAAGCGTCATTCTCCTCAATTCGGAGTAAATTTTTTTTGAAAGTTCAACAAAGCCCATCGAACGCTCATCGAGAGCCTAAGGTACAGACCTTGCAAAGATCTTGGAGGGCCAACAAAGCCTTACAAAGAAGTTGGGGTTGAGGTCCCCTTAAAGCGCACCAAGTGCCCAAGGCACATACCTTGTGTAACACTTTAAGGGCTAACAAAGCCTATCAAAAGTGCATCAAACGCCGTTCTCCTCAAATTAGAGTAACATATATTCGAAGGGCTAACAAATTCCATTGAAAGCGCATCAAGCACCCAAGGCACATACCTTGTATAACATCCGAAGGGCCAATACAGCCCCTTGAACATTTTTGGAACAATAAGTCCCCTTGAAAGTGCAGCAAACTCTTAAGGCATGAACCTTGTAAAATGATCGAAGGGTTAGCAAAACCCGTCGAACGATAAGTCAGAAGGAAAATAAGTTGAACAACTCAACTTGGTTGGAAGGACTATTGCCTTTCACAAAAGGCAAAAGGCTATGAAAATAACAAGGAGCAAAAAGTATTATTTCAAGAATACAAGGCCACAATGGATTACAAGTACATGGATACGATTACAACAACTATCCACATACAGGTAGAGGAAAAACTACTATAAGGCCCATACTCATGGCCTTCGGCATTCAGATGAAGCTCGAGGGCCGAGGAATTTATCGCCTTGATCTTCTTATCAAAGGTTCATCTTCGTCATTGAAGGGGGGCGCTCGGCTTCGGCCAGCAATATTATCTCCCCCGTTAGACGAATAACCCCTCCCTCAGTTGGAGACACCAGTAGTGTTGCCTACCGAGTTAACTCTTGGGGTCAAGCCCTCGGGACGAAGGGTCTCAGCAGGCCCCGAGCCCCACTTCTTCTAGGAATGGTGTGGGAACTCAAAACTTCACTCTTATTCTTCATTCGCAATCTGTACCATTGGGCTTCTTCATAAGCTTCACGGTACTTGGGATTTCCCGTGATGCGCTTTTGCTCAATAATGTTGATGGTATCCTGAATAAAAACTACAAAATCCTAGACTGGGGGGGGGGCTTCGACCGTCCCAAGTCGAAGCCATACGCTTGAAGACTAGTAGCCATTGTTGTGTAAGTCTGATGCAGCTCAATATTTTTTCCCTCTCAACCCTTTCCTTATCTCTATAAGCAAACCCAATGATAGCCTGGCTTTCTCGGATGGTTCGCTCAAGAGTAGGGATTAAATTTTGCTGATACTCTCAAATTTGCTTATTCTATTCCTCGCATTTGGAGGTGGCAGCCAAGAGAATGACGCGATCCTTTTCTACCGCCACTCAATGCCCCTCCGTTTCATAGCGATAGCGTTCGATGGTCTCTTTGGCATGAGAGGAGGACCCCCTGCCGAAAGCTTTAAAATTCTTAGCGGCAGTAAAACACTCATTTATGGAAGTGAATCTGTCCTTATTGGTAATCTCTTTGAGGACTTCGTTGGGACGAGCCTCGAGGGAGTGGCAATCTTCCAAAATCTCATCATTCGTTGCGGCTAAGGAGTCATTTTCTTCCCTTGAATGACTAAGTGCATCGAGGAGTTCCTCATGTCTCTCGGAGGCCACTGCGCCATAAACTAAGTTCTTCGTGCACTGCTTGAAGTTCCTCTTCGAGCAGGGCAAACTTGTACCAGAATCGGGAGGCTTTGATTTGATGCTCCCATGCCCATTCTTCGATATGGTGATACCATTCTTTCATGGCTTGAAAAAAGAAGTCGAGAGAACTACCCCTTTGCAGATTGGAAGTCTAGAGTCTACAAGTGACAAAAAGTAGAAACGCATAAGTTAAAGAAAATGAAAATTTTCATTCATATGCAAAAGTTAAGAAATACATCTGGAGCCCTAAGGGGATAGTTCATACATTTCTTCCCATGCTAGGATTCGCCTGGGAGGATCCCAAAGAAGTAGGCTTGCGTCGGGACTTCAGAGCAGTTAGGGGGTCTGGTTCGCTCCATTGCGTTGGGACGAGGACGCCCACCAGCGTCCTCGTCCATAGAAAAAGAAAAAGAATAAGTGGTCGAAGTCACTGCTGTAGGAGCCAGTATGGAGGCGCGAGTGTGGGGCGGAGGAGTGGAAGATTCTTAACGCGGTGAGGTCCATCATAATAGAGGTCAGGGTTTTGTCGCCGGAGGCGGCGGACATGGATACGGTGGCGACGGTGGCCGGAGAAAGGCCGGGGAGCTGATGTCATCTCAAATTTGGTCTTGGGGTGGAGAAATTGGGGAAGAACGGGTCTTGAGGAGAAGTTGAGGAAAGAGGAACAGAGGTAGAATCAGATTAATGAACCAAATTAAGTACCATTAATTTAGGCTTAATTTTACCAATTTAATTCATCATCATATTAAAATTTTATCATCAGATTAAATTTAAGTTTAACACTTAATTTTATTTGGTTATTTAATCCTAATTTAATTTATTTTCCTATAATACTAAGGGTAAATATGTAAAACACCAACCGTAATGAGGTCTGTGTGCATGTAATAACTAGGTTTTAACCAAAAATCACAATCTCTTATCTACTTTCTTCGACTATTTCCAGCTATTACTCAAAACCCTATAGAAAAAATAATAATAACATAAGATAAAATAGAATCAGATAAATAGCAAATAAAGAATATTAATCATGATAAAATATTAAAATAAATTTTATAACTTTTCTAATCTCTTATTAAATTGCATACTTATCATAATTATATACAATAATAAATTTTCATACAATAATAATTACTAATAAGAATAAAATAAATAAGTAATTTTTATTAAAATTTTTATGCCACTCTATATTCTGTATCAATATTTTAAATTTATAAACTATTTCAGATCCATTAATTTTTATATGTGAGTATTTATGTTAACATTATCAACAAAATAATATATATATATATATATATATATATATAGATGTCGAGCATTGTAATAAAATAATATACATATATATAGAGGACAAGCATTACAATAAAGTTATATATATATATATATATATATATATATTGAGCATTACAATAAAGTTATATATATATATATATATTGAGCATTACAATAAAGTTATATATATATATATTGAGCATTACAATATTAAACTCAAAACTAATAATTAAATTTAGTTAATATAAATAAATTATAATTTCTTATATTTATATTATTAGAATTTCTTGATAAAGTCTCGTGATCGTGAAATTACAATTGAAATCAAATATTGACTACTGGCTTGAATGTTAGTTTAATATTTTTCTTAGTATATAGTCTCATAATATCAAATTTTCAATTATAAAATATAAATACAATAATTTTAAAATAGTAGAAACAATAATAATGAATTTAAAGGTAAAAAGGAAAAAAAAATTAAGGACAAAACATGGAAAGAAATGGTGAAGGCAGATAAATATTTGCAACTTTGATATGGAGAGAGATGGTGAAGGCGGACAAATGTTTGCAACAAACATTTGATTCTTATCTTGATAGTTAAAGATAATGTTAGGGATGCAAGTTGCACACTTACTATATATTCTCTTCACCTTCACGGCTTACACTGCACACCTTCACTTTGGAAACAAAAACACAACAATACCAATTTTCATTATCTCACATTCCCTTATTACTATACATGCACTAAAGCAGTCAAAATATGTGCCGCAATATTAACTTTGCTTAGCTAACTTGCAACCAAAGACTTGGTTTACTTTCTTTGTTTATAATTCTCATTAATTACAAACAGTCTATCTGAATACATTTCAAAACTTATGTGTATTAATTTACGACGGAGTTATAATAAATTTAAAAAGAGCCTACCTTTTGTTTATAATTCTCATTAGTTACAAACAGTCTATCTGAATACATTTCAAAACTTAGGTGTATGAATTTACGACGGAGTTATAGTAAATTTAAAAAGAGCCTACCTTTTATTAAGGTGAGTATTTTCATCATCCTAGTACGAATTGAATTAAAAGTTATTATAATTATATATATATATATGTATGTATATTTTATGCCGGTTAGATTTATATGTGTTAGTTTAGAATTTTATATGTATTACTTTATGCCTGTTAAATTCTAAACTAACACATTTAAATCTAACAGGCATAAATGTGTTAGTTTAGAATTTTATATGTATTATTTTATGCCTATTAAATTCAAATGTGTTAAGGTAAAATTTATATGTTATATAAAATGTTGAAAAATCTTAGGTTCTATTCATGCCTATTATTTGGTTTCATACTAATTAAACACGGTGTGTACTTTATCATACTATGCTTAATTATTGTGAAACTAAGTGAATTAATTGCTATGATATTTTATGTGGATGATCGGCTTGTACTTTATCTTGTCGTGTCAAACTTGGATTATGTGCTATCTGATTGTTTGTTTGTGCTCTTCGGGGTCCCCGACTCGAATATAGTTCGGTCAAAGTCGAGGGGGGATGGTATAGACCAGGCCATTTGATTAGACCGGCTACACGTGGAGTTTCTGGTATGCTAGCATAACCATTTGGATATGATACGAGCTCATAATTAAACATCTGATTGGGTGTGGTTGTCGAGAATGAACTCTTGATTCTGGTAGCCTTCATGCATTACTGAAAAAGTTGTGCCTTGTATGTTAGTTAGGGCTGCCATATAGGCACATGATTGCAACTTGGAAATTAACCACCCGTATCATTTTACTATGTGTTAGGATTTGTGAGGCTATTTGTTTTATGTGATCACTAAAAACTCAACTTGGTAAATACGGGCGATGAAACCTCACTAAGCAAGGAGCTTACCCTAGTTTAAACAACCTTCACAGGTGGAGCTGAACTGTTAGAGTGAAGTGCCCCAATGTCCTTACTTCCTTTTTAGGCAAGGTCCCGTGCTGACCTTTAGAATCTTTTGGTTAGGTTGTATTATAGTTATGTAAAATATTAACATAAAATGATCCTTACCGGATCCTTAGAACATTTTGTCTTTATTTTAATGCAAACTCATGTTTAATATTTGTATTAAGACTTTCACTGTAATAGTAAGTTAGGCTGGATTTTCTAAATTTGCTTCCGCATAAACTGTATTTTCTTGTTACTGCATGTGAGTGATCCTGCCTCGTTGGATTCTCAGTAGCACGCCTAGTCCCACCCGATACTTGCGTTGAGCAAGTAGGTTGTGGATCTGGGGTGTTACAAAATAGGTAGTGTGCAGTTTTGTTTGGGACGAACTTAAATGGAAAGTGTGCAACTTGAAATGAGGCGGGGGGAATAACTTCTTTTGTGTAACTGGTCTATTTTCAATATTTTGTCAGTAAAAAGTGCATACCAAAAAAGTACTACTCTCTCCGACCCAATTAAATTTGCACAAAATATTTTTTACGGTCTCCAACAAACATATTTAACTTTGAATAAATACAAATAACATAGAACAACAAGACGAGTGATCATCATAGGTGATTTTATACCATTTATTGCCATTGATCGAACATATCCTAATTCTATCAGGGAATGAGGCTGTTAAGTCAACTTCAACACAAAGCCTAACATTAGAAGGTGTAGTTATATTTAAAGTCAAATATAAGATTACCCAACCTGCTGGCTATGTGAGGAATATATAAAAAAAATTGTCCATTTAAGTGCATTCATGATAGAGCCTCCAATGTTCCAGTTGCTTCTTCGTGGTCGAATTTGATGAAGGCGTGATTCCGGTCAAGTGCTGTAATAATGGCCCAATTTTTCTGAATTGAAGCCTGAGGCAGTCAAGAGTTGGTCTCCCCCCTTGGGAATTTGCTTACAAGGTGTTTGTTGAAAAGCTCAACCAGTTTATCGACCTCATTTTCTTCGTACAATACAACAATCTATCCTTTGAATTGTTGAGGTACCAAATTCTGGTCGCAAACGATGTGTTGGGGGGTATGGATGAATTGGGTGTTTGTTGAGGATATCTCGGTAAGATTTTTGGGTCTGTTTGGCATGGTTACAGGGGTGTTTGGGGTAGCTTATTTCTTCATGTAGAACATTTTTTCTTTCAATGGCCAAGTTATAATAGAAAATGCAATTCATATATAATAGATCACTCTATATAATGGAATAAAAACCATAGTTGTTTCGTTATTGTAATAACAACAATACTGAAATTAACAAAATGAACAAATAATTCAAGTCCTTCACTCCACAAGTAACATTAATAATATATTTATTGGTTGCGTTGAAGTATGGGAAAAATCATATCAGAATCACAAAGTACTTTAGTGAAAAACAAACTAATATTGGATAATATTCTTGTGGCACACGAAACTCACCACTATATTGAAGGGAAGACAACTGGGAAAAAAAGGTATATATGTCTATCAATCTAGATATGCCATATGAGTAAGGCTTTTGATTGGGTTGAATGACCCTTCCTCTTGAAAGTACTAAAGAAAATAGGTTTTCACGCACAACTTATATCCCTCATTAAACGATGCATTTCTTTAGTACAATTCTCTTTCATGCTGAATGGAAATAGATTTGGGAAACTTAAACCAACAAGGGGTATCAGACAGGGTGACCCTCTATCGCCATAATTATTTATTATTTGTGGGGAATTCTTCTCAAGTATGCAATAGGAGAAGCTACAAAATAAAAACAAATATCAGGGTTGTAAATAGCAAGGAATGCACCATACTTATAACATTTACTCTTTCCCGGCGATACTCTGATTATTGGAGAAGCCACTCATTTGAAACAGATCTTAGAATATGAGGAAGTGTCGGGACAAAAATTAAACTTTAATAAATCTGCCATATCATTTAGCCATAATCGTGAAACTAGGTCCGTTATCTTAGAGGTCATGGAAATGACAAAATCTGTAGGTCCCGACAAATACTTGGATTTGCCAACCACTTTTGAAACGATCTAAATCAACATCTTTAGAAAACCTAAAGACAAATTTTGGTAAGAAGTTCAAAGTTGGGAATATAAGCAAGGGTCAAAGGGAGGGAAAGAGGTTCTTATCAAAACAGTATTACAAGCTATGCTCACATGTACTATGACATGCTTCAAACTACCGGACACTATGATTAATGCTATTCATCAGTCATATGCACATCATTGGTGGGGAAGCATAGATGAGAAAAAGAAAATCTATTGGGCGAAATGGATTTCAATGTGCACACCAAAAGTCACTAGAGGTTTGAGTTTTAAAGACCTACAACATTTCAACAGAGCAATGCTAGGTAAGCAAGCTTGTCGGTTGCTAATAAATCTGACATATATACTTGCAATGCTATTTAAGGCGAGTATGACCCAAAAACCTCAATCATTTAAGCAAGTACTAGCTACTGACCATCCTATGCATGAAGATCTATCATTGACGGAAGGACCTCATACTACACGGGATCAAGAAAAGAATAGGGAATGGAAACAATACATAAGTGAAATCAAACTTCTAGTTGCCATACATGGGGTAGCAAAGCCAACATCACTCCCACGAGACTACCCAGCGGGTACTACAATAGACCAACTAATAGAGGTGAATGGGACAAAATGGAACTCAGCACTGATAAGAGAAATATTTTATGTAGATGAGGCAGAGGTAATCCTTGCCATGCCTAGGCCACAAAGTCAACACGAGGACACATGGAGTTGGCACCTCTCACGAGATGGTAATTCCATCCTCCCACTGGAACAAGATTTGGAAAATTAACAGTACCTCTGAGGATATGCCAATTTATATGGCGAGTATGCAAGGACCAGATCCAACATCAAAACATCTTGTTCAAACAAAATGCTCAACGCAGCAATTTTGCCTTACTTGTATATCGGAAGACACTATTGCATAACACTTTTTTTCCATGCCCACTGGCTCATCAAGTGTGGTTTGCAGCAAATATTCATAACGAAATATACTCACGTGAACAACCGGTATCAGTGTTGCGGTTAAGGGATATGATACTTCATTTGGATATGATACTTCATAACGGTCATTCTGATTAATCAATTATGGCTCCATTGAAATCGGTTACTGTATGGAGAAATGCATGACCAACAACTAATGCGGGTTATCCAGCAGTCTCTGACCCAGATTGAGAAAATAAATAGTGGTAAAACCAGAGATGATATCCATAAACCGCAAGATTGAAACATTTGGTCTAACCAAGGAACAGAGAATTCCACACCATAACCTCTATTCTTCGATACGGAAACATAAGCAACAGAAGCATGCTTAGAATGGTGTGTCCAAACACTGGATGAAAAGTGGGTATATGAAGAAACAAAACGCATAACAAGTAAATACCTGGCTCAAATAACAGAACCAATGGCACTAATATAAGCCATAAAGGGATGCATAGTGAAACACTTATTTCCTACCCTTGTCCAGGGTGATGCACAACAAGTAATCCATGCTCTTTAGTTCGGGTCAGGTCTCACGACTACATTAAATTTTTTTAGTCACGATTAATTTGAGAGTCCAGTTTTATGAGGCCTCTCAAATGATCAAACTTGGTCTTAAATTAATCCCGATTTGTTCTCCTTAGTTTTTCACCCGGTAAAACCCTCATTAGTATTTTTAAACTGATATATTTTAAACTCTGAATTTGGACTTGGTAAAAATCCATGTGGTCTTTTGACTTGGCAAAGTTTTATCCCATTGCTGCGTACCAGCAGGCTATTCCGATCTTTGGGTTGAAGTGGTTTTGATTCTTCGTTTTAACTGCTTGCATGTTCTCCAGACTTTTAGCTTTGCAGGTTGCCTCGAGTGCCTACAAAAAGGTTAGTTGAGAGTAGGTTTAAAGAGACACTTCACAACTTCTTCTACTACTTCTAAAAACTCTCTAGTTTGGAGCATTATCAATTCGAATTCCTCATCCGCTGCTTGAGTGTATGAAAGAAGGTCTGTGGTACCTTGGGAAACGAACGCCTTGTAGAACCTTGCACTACGCGTTTGGCCAATTTCATTTCAAAGACAATGAATTATAACGCCTACAGTTCTGCTTTCAAAACCAAAATCGTTTTCCAAATTCCTTTTTTCAAAACAAAACATATTCAGTACAGCCGATTCTCAAAGAATCATTTTCACTAAGATCAATGGCCAAATATTTTTCGTGCACTAATACTGATTTATCACCATTATATAATTATTTATAATAATGTATAATCTTACGTACAATATTGCATATTATTATTTTCAAGATATATGAAATGTTTTCGAAGAAATCATTTAGAAATAGATGTTGATCGACTCAGCACGTCTCTGTGTTCAAGTGGTTATTAAATTGATAAAATAGTGTTTACCAAATGTAAACGTGTCTAGTTTTTCTTTTTCTTCTTGCTTTTGGCTATTTTAGCCAAGATACCTAAAACGCTGGATAACGCTCCGCCTAGAGCAAAGAAAGTCAAAGTCAAGATCCACGGTCAAAGTCAACAACCCGATACGGCAACCTAAATCTAAATCCAGGCGGAGCAGGCAACATCTTTTGCCGAAAAGGTGTTTCAATGTGCGGTGGCAGTTCTGCATCCACACATTCCATATTTTCGTGCGGATTGCACTGATCCAAAATAACATGTGAATTGCATTGGACTTCAATTTTATGGTAAAGTTTATTTCCAAATAAATATTTATGGTAAAGTTAATTGCTAGGTACTTAGGAAACACGTTTAAACAGAAATAAATTAAAATATTTCAGTTAATTATATTTCCTTTAATATGAGTCCGTCTCTTGAAACACAATCTTTCCATAAGTCATGGAAACACCAAGGTTTAAATGGTAAATTAGAAGGAATGAACTGATAAAATATAAAAGACTTTATTATGGCGCATTGATATCACATCAATAACACATCTCATCAATGATGATGATTACAATATATAGGGATACAACAACCAAAGTGTAACTGGAATAGGATTCTAATGTCTATAAGAAAATTACCATCTATAACTAATTCTATAAGAAAACTAATTCTCTAAGATAACTATTATCTATAACATTTCCTACAAGTAAATGATTTTTATTTCCTTAACATCCTCCCTTAAATTGGAGCATGATGAACAAGAATGCCCAACTTGCGAAGAAAATTATGAAATTGTTAATTATTATAAAAAACAATTGGTAGAAATTTGATGAAGTAACTTCAGTAGCAGATGAAGTAACTTCAGTAGCAGTAGAAGTAATCAGTAACGACAACGATGACAGCAATAGAACGGTATCGTGGGCAGCAACGTCAGATTTGGAATTCGGCATGTTGGAAATCGGTAGAGATCAGTCGTCGATTACATTGAGGGACTGATCAACGGGCTACAACAGTCGATAGCGGCAAGCAGCGGGCGATGGCAACAACGAAATGGCAATAAAAGTCAGGAGGTGATGACATAAATCTGTAGTGGCTACGACAACAGATAGTGGTGGGTAGCGACGAGAAAGGTGTCGACTCCGGTTTTCAGGATTCAGATTCAAAGGCAGACATCGTAGTAGATTGGATTAACAGTAGCAGCGGCAGATCGAATCATATCGACGGCTAACCAGGTCAAGACGCGACGCCTAACAAGGTCAAGACGCGACGGCGCGTGGAGCAAGCGGTGGAACGTGAAGGTACGGTAAAATCATGGACGGATCGCCGACCGCAGTAGCTGGTGAACAACGATGGCGGTTGGTGATCTGGCAATGATCGGTGAGCTTCGGACGCGAGAGATGGTGAAGCGTGTAGGCTACGTGCGGAGCGGTGGTCGGAGGCTCGAAAAATGGGCAGCAAAAATTTTCTTAGGGTTTCAGGATTTTAGGCTCTGATACTATGTTAAATTTCAAGGTATCTTGGGCTTCCATCTTAAAACCAATTGGTACCAAGTGGAGGTGATCCAAGACCTTATATGTAAGTCATTTAGTTCTTAGGGAACCGATGTGGGATATAACTTTCAACACGCTCCATCACGTGCCAACGTTAAAACACTCCACGACCCATATCGGGTCAAATTAAAGGCGATCCACACATAGGCCCAATAACCCAACCTGGGCTCTGATCCTACAAATACTACTCTTACTTAAGTTGAATACCGCTACTACTACCTCTCATAAAGTTGAATATTGCTCTGATACCATGATAAAATATAAAGGACTTTATTATGGTGCATTCATATCACATCAATAACACATCTCATCAAAAATGAGGATTACAATATATAAGGATACAACAAACCAAAGTCTAACTGGAATAGGATTCTAAAGTCTATTAAGGAAATTACCATCCATAGCTAGTCCTATAAGGAAACTAATTCTCTACGGTAATTACCATCTATAACCTTTCATACAAGGAAATGGTTTCTATTTCCTTAACATAAACATAAAATTTTCGGGTTGCATTAATTGAGTGATAAAATTTAGACTAAATTATTTTTTTAGTCCCCTATAAAGTATCTTATACCATGTTTTGGTCCTCGTTTGCAAATCAACCCTCAGACAATACCCTACAAATTCAGAACGATTTGTTTGGTCCCCAAATGTGGTTTTCAGGTAAGACTAAATGGTTTTCCGGTATAGTCAGTGATATAATGGTAATTTTACTAATTAAAAAATATTTTCAATTAAAAATTCCTCTATTAAAAATTTTTATCAAAAACCATTTTCAATTAAATGGTTTTCCTTCCGTCGCCGCCGCCTTCTTCCGCCGCCGCCTTCAATTTCCACCGGCAAGCCTTCAATTTCCATTACTGCCTTCAAGCCCAGAACGCGATTTTGTGCCGTCCTCCACCACCGCCCTTCCACCAAACATCACCTTCTTCCACCGTCGTTGCCTTCCGCTGCCTGCCACCGCTGCCTTCAATTTCCACCGGCAAGCCTCTTAAATTTTCACTGTCGTCTTCGAGCCCAGTATGCCATTTTGTGGCATCCTCCACCGGCCTTCCACCAACCCCATCTTCTTCCGCCGCCTGCCACTGCCACCTTCAATTTTCACTGACAAGCCTCTTCAATTTCCACAGCCGTATTCAAGCCCAAAATGTGATTTTGTGCCGTCCTTCACTGCCGGCCTTCCACCAAACCGCTGCCTCCATCATTGGGTTTGGTGGAAGTTTTTTTCTGGTGAATTCAAATTGGAAACGGCGGAGAAGCGAAGAAGACGAGACATTTTTTTAAATGCATGGGTATAATGGTCATTTTACATATTTTGACCAAGTTTACCGTTGACTTTCCTTGAAAACCACCATTGGGGACCAAACAAATCGTTCTGAATTTGTGGGGTACTGTCTGAGGGTTGATTTGCAAATGGAGACCAAAACATGGTATAAGATACTTTGTAGGAGACTAAAAAAATAGTTTAGTCTAAAATTTATAACTACTACACGTTGCATAATAAACTTTTAATATTTCAACTAAAACATTTTATCTTTTTATTATTTTAATTAAACTCCGTATTTTCATAACCTTATGAAAAGACGATGTTTCTCAAAACTTTGCCATATATATATATATATATATATATATATATATATATATATATATTTATATATATATATATATTTATTTATTTTCTTCTAGTACTAAACTTCTTAATCGTGATGTATATCTTTATATCTTTATACCTTTATATATATATATATATATAAAATTAAATTTAAATGTATTCAAATAAACTAAAACGTGATCATCATTTTAAGAACGGGATCAACATGTCCTCATGTTTTCATGTCATTTTGAAACTTACCATGTTTTCAAAGGAGAAAAAAAAATTCAATACCAGAATTACCACTGGAATTGCTCCCAAATAAATCTTCCCATCGGAAGCCCCTTTCCCCTCCGACCTCGGCTGCTCCTGAGCCAGAGGCCCCCGAAGGATCCATCATGTTACACTCTCATGAAATAATAAATTTAAAAAGAAGTTTACAAATAAATCAACAAATGTATGAGGTTCTTACAGAATTGCTTTCGTTTTATTTCAATATGAAATTTAACTATTTATTTAGTAAATAATTCTTAACTTTGAACATAAAATTGAATTAATATACAAATATAGATAATATATATTTTGTTGGATTCATATAACATTTATTTTTGAAATATTAAATTTTCACAAGTTTTAATCATTCATTAAATGAAAGATCTTAAACGTTAAGGATCAAACATCTTTCAACTCAATTATGCAGTATAAAATGAGACAGAAGAAGAAGGAGTCATTACAATTTAGTTTACACTAATTTAATTCTAATTATGTCAATCAACTACAACAAGTACTTCTCCTCTCTCAAACCCTAAGTGCGGCCCTCACAACCCTCCTCTCTCAGAAGCCTTCTCTTCTCCAATATTCTTTTCCATCATGGGAAGATGGGGAAATAGTAATTATTTTAATTGATGATTGAAAATTTGGTTTTACCTAATTAACTCAATCATAACTACCGTGTTCCAACATAGCCTAACTAACAAGGTAAGCAATAAAGCAAAGCATAAAGACACACGACTTGGTAATACAGTTCGATGAAATCCACCTACATCTGTGAAGTCTAGCCCAATTCAGAATAAATCCACTAATCAGAAAGATAGTACATAGTACACCATACAATATACTCATCTTAACTAATTAAACGTGTGAATTCTGCTAGCTCCCCTAGCTACCGATCCACCTTGATCAGACTCCCTCTGACCTCGAAACTCGTCGACAATGGATCTCCTCCTCCTAAGGAATTAAGGCATACATTCTGAACTTGATGAATAGTTTAATTTCATGTTGGAACACAGACGAATAACTGTGCAGTACTTCTCGAAAGATATAAAATATGTATGCAAATTTTTTCTATTAATTCTGTGAGTACACAGCCATGATGTCTATCAATATATCTTCCATGAGCAGATTGGAATTTTTCACATTTGTCTTCACAAGATTCTGTTTCCAAATTTGCTTCTGAAGCATATCCAAATCCCATAAATAAAGAGATTTTCATTTTCTCAATCATCCCATAATATTCCATAAATCCAATTCCATATTTTTAGGGATTTTCCATAAACCCAATATGATTCAATCACACGCACAATCATATATTGCGAAATCTCACACGCACAATCATATATTGCGAAATCTCACACGCAATATTCTTCATGCGGATAGCACTTCTAAATCCCAGCTTTCCATATGTTCTAACATGAAAAGTTTTGTATGCATTAAGTCTTTTGCAAATGTAATTTCTTCTCCATATAATACTATGGTTACAATCAAATCCCTTTGAGATGAGAATTATCAAATCTAATTCCTTTAAGTAAGGAATTTGATTATCCCGTCCAAATCCTAACCATAACTGAATATTCCAATTCCATAACATTAATCCAATCCCACAAATATATGAATTGATATATTCTCCGAATCAAATACAACTGGACAAGATATATACTTCTCGGATTCCATCTTCAACCATTCCTTATATCACCGAAATTCCTTTTTTGATGCTACAACCCAATAATACCATATTTACATAATTTTCCATAAATTGCCAACTAGATAAATATGGACTTTACAATATTCTTTTGATATTTATGTTATTGAATAAGTATGGATTTGTCTCCATACATTTGTATTGTTCATCGACCTGATAGATTAGATTGTTGTATTCTTAACGATCACCCAATTTTTTTTGTTCATGTCGATGTATTTTGTTTGACTTTACATATAGTGTGTTCCTCTAGGAGGATCTGTGTTTTTCAAGGTGTTTCCAGTTTGGACAACATAGATCGCATTTTGGATCAAGTGGTAATATAGTTGTTGAAGATCCCTGTTTGGCATAGGGATATTGATGCGTGATACGCTTCTCTTTGCAAGTGGTCATGATTTTTGCAGAAGCGAGTTAAAATCCCCAAGGGTGATGTTACAGTTTTATTGGATCTCTACTTTGTAATAGTACAAACGGTAAGTCTGGTTGACATGTAATTTAAATATCCTTGCAATAGATTAGTTATTGCTAGAGGCTAGTTAGGTTGGATGTCATCATCTTTGAATGATTGATTTTTTTTCAAAAAAAATCTAATTATGTCAAATACGTTCAATTCCTCCTTTCAATTGCTATTAATAATAAATTGTATAAATTTCAAAATGGAATCTCAGTCTAACAGATAACTAGCAATTCCAATCTATGAAAGATTGTGTGAAAAGGCCCAACATATACACATTTGACCTTTAAATGGAATGCCCATGATCATTTCTTTTCGGTGAACAAAATTTTAGGGGGCTAGACAGAGAAATTTGATGGACCAATAAATTTTATGGTTTATTTATAATTTATAATTATAAATTTTAGAGTATTAGACAGAGAAATTAGACCGACCAATAAATTTTTGGGTTACTTATTCGTAGATTGTGATACATTTTAAAAGTTTTTCAAATTTATTGAAATCTCAATGCAATAAATAAAAACAAACATCAAATCACCTATTAATTACATCAATTATAAAATAATTTCGTTAAACAATTAATTAATATAAAATAAGATTTTATGTGGACAAAATAGTATTCCCAAAAGCTCTGCCATTTTCCCTTCAATTTCCCCCCATATTCCCACCATGGGGACATGGAGAAACAATATTTTATTTTAATTGATATCTTTGTTATTGAATAAGTGTGGAATCCGTCTTCGCACAATAGTTTGGTTTTTCAACCTGATCGATTAGATTCATTGTATTTATATGATAACTCAATTTAATTGTTCGCATCGGTGTATTGTTCTCAATTTGCTTGTACAAATCGTGTGTTCGTAATTCTGTTTGTGTTTTTATCTCGGTTTTCCATTAATTTGGATATGTCAGATCTGTATTGTTTAAAATATTTACAATTTGAACAACATAGACGGTGGTTTGATGAAGTGGTGTTACAGTTGTAGAAGATCTCTATTTGGCGTATTGATATTGGTGCGTGATACACTTCTCTCTACCAAGTGATCGTCATTTTTGCCAGAATTGAGTTAATATCCCCGAAGGCATACAAGCAATCAGTCTGGTTGACTTGTAATTTAGGTATTTCTAAAATATGTTAGCTATTGTTAGAGGCTGCTTATGTTGAATGTCAATTACATTTATTGTAATTGTTGTTGGGCATTTTTTTCAACAATTTTGAATGATTGATTTAAATAGAAAAAAAATTAGATCAATGTAAATAATTTTATTTTACATTTATATAAAATGACCGATGCGTTTGGGACAACCAAGCAATCAACCAGTTCGAGTTCCTTTATTACAACCTGCAATAAAACTGTCCCCAGGGATCCGAGGGGTCAGTCTTTCGATGCTTAAGTCAGTAGAGAGTATGTGTACAGTTTCCAAGATAGAATGAATACAGAAAATGAATACATACCTGGTATTTATACTGTATACTCCTGATCATAACATTCCTTAATTACCGTCTTTAATTTCCTATAAATACGGCAGGCGTTACATGGTCTGATGACATCTAAATTGGGCCAATGTTAATACAGCCCATTATGACCTTTGGGCCCAATCTCTATCAAAAGCCCTCGGAAAACTAGATCCATGTTCGAGACCCTGGAATACTAAGTTACCAGTTCGAGATGATACGAGGATCTCCACTTAACAGCATTCGGGACCCTGTTCTTCCATAATGATTTGAGGAGGTAAGAGTTCGAGGTGAACTTCTTCATATACTATTTCAGGTCTTTAAAAGGGGATCCACTTTTCTTATTTTTAAGTTTACTAGAATATCAAAAGGTGTGTGTGTCTGGAAACCACACGTGTTGCTGCATTTGAAGCGGCGTGCCCAAAAAAGGTGAAAAGACAGTTGCGTCTTTTCAAGTTTTTTAGTTTTTCAAAGCCATTATTAGCAGGCCGCCATTTTAGGCTTATTAACTACTCCCATTTTCTTCAACTTCCATTTTGTTCATTTGCTGATATCTTCACAAAGGTGGTTTATACTTCAGAGCCATTTCTTTTATCCCCTTTCCATCAGCAGTTTCGACCTCACCATTTTTCTTCTAAAATCAGCAAGTTTTCCCTCTTTTATTTTTTTTACTCACTTTCTCTCCTCTAAATAATGGCCATCTCTGGTGAGGGTTCTACTGAGAGGGTTTTTTGGAAAGGCTGGTATAGACGGGGAACAGGTCAATTTACTCGAGAGGGTAAGTCTTGATTCTTAATACAACCATTCTTACAGGTCACAGAGTGAATCCGACATGGAGGATGATATTCACGACCACAAAAACTATAACCCAAAAGTTTTTCATATCATGGACATGCCTCCTGAGGGATATGCTGAAGTCTGGCCACCGGGTATAGGTAAACCCTACGTGAGGCCTTCCCCTGCTACTTGTAAATTCCATTTTTACCCACCGTCAGATATAATCCTTGAGGCCAGGGTAAAAAAGGATGTACCCCTCTTAGAAGAAGAGGTGCCCCGAGAAGAGAAGAAGATGCCTCGAAAGGTAATAAAAGTGCTTCGACAGAAGAGGACATCTCGAGGAAAGAAAAAAGTATCTCGAGAGAAGAAACTTGAAGCTTCTATCAACAAGCCCCCATTCTCGAAAGCAGAAAAAACTATCTCAAGGGTCCTGGCTACGATTCCCCTAGGCCAGCGAGTAGCTCCAAACGTATATTTCCAGCTTTTTCAAGAGAGAGATACCCCTGACCCAAAGGAAGATCAGTCATTTCCCTTAGGCACTTGCATTGTGAGCTCTGTTTCCCTTTTCCACACCTCTTCTCTAAGCTTCTCAAGGAGCTTCAAGTTAGTCCAGCGCAAGTTCATCCTAACGTCTTGGTGATTATTTTAATTTTCTTAACAAGATGCCAAGAGTTTGCGATTAAGCCGAGGTATAAGTTGTGTCGTTCATTGTATTATGTATCTTATGGTGGCAAGTCCTCGGAAAAGATTATAACTTTTATTAGCTGGGAAGTGCACCACAAAATCTTTACCGTTCCCTCCCAATTGGGTGACTGGAGGAGCTGGAGGAAAGGAATCTCCTTTGATTGCAGAAGGTATATAGTTCCCCGGTTGAACTCGAACGTATTGATCGAGTCCCCAAAGGAAGGGGAATACTCTTGTCCAGATCATTTCGATGGCGATAGGAAGCACCTTTTATCCTCATCTCTTGATTATAGTCTTTACTCGAATCCCGAGAAGAATGTTGGTGGCTTTGTCTAGTCACCTGTGATTTATGAGAAGTATGTATATAAGAAGCTTCTGAAACATAGTAAGAAACAAAAAAGAGCCTCCGAGGATCCTCTTTCGGAGCCCCCTCTCGATACCCCTGATAGAAATTTTAGACCCTCGGATGTCTCCAAAGGTGCTTAATAAAATTTTGTTGTCATTTTCTTTCTTTGTTTTTCCTCTCCCTTTGCTAATCTCCTTTTCATGTCTTTTTCAGTGGGTCTTGGTTCCATTTTGGGTCTCAAGAAGAATGACCCCAAGGGTACCCCTACCCCCTTGAATCAGGCATCCACCCCTCTGGTGGATGCTGGAAAAGTTGTGCAAAACAAGAGGCTAGAGGGCCATACTTCTACCTCTAGGAATCAGCGCCAAAATATAGGTGGCGATGGTGGTCAAAACTCCCACATGTCCCAACAGCCAAACCCGCATGCGTTCTCCTCGAACACATTGAGAGCTGCACCAAGTGGTCTTACTATAAATAAGCAGGTCCTCGCTACCTTGACCGCCGATCTCTAGGTTAACTGATATGTATTTGTATTCATTTTGTGGAAGTTTAGTGTGATTTGCTAATTTTTTTACATATCTAATCAATTTAATATCTCTGACCATTTTCCAGGTTCCCCAACAACTCGGCCAAATGACCCAATGCTTTTCCACTATTCTGCAAACTTTGACTTCAGGTCATGGGTAGGCTGCAAGAGCAGTTGAAGCAAAGGGACTTCGAGAATGTTGATTTGAAAAAATCTCTCATAGTTCAAAAGAAGAAAATTGAGATGCTCGAGGCCAAGAAGTGGAAATTCATCCTTGATAAAGATGCACTCAAGAAGAGGGCTGAAGTAGCCAAGAAGAGGGTTAAAGCAGCCGAGGACCTGAGTGCCTAAGTTTGTTCCCTCAAAGAATTCAAGGATAAGTTGCTGAACAACCCTGAACTATTCAAATTCTTTGCTGACCTCCTCGAAATGGCCAAGCAACTTGGGTGTAGCAATCTGGCCAAAGAAACATTGAAACCTAGACTAGCCTCCTCTTTGTCTGAGGATAACATCAAATTGCTGGATGACCTTATCAAGCCCGAGCTCGTGAACCTTTTGGACACGAAATGGGATCAGGCAATCAATCCTGGTGGTCTGAGCTTTGCTTTACTGGACTACCTCAAGTCCAGTAGGCAATTTCTTACTACTTAGTGGGTTTGAGAACTCACCCCTCAAAAAATAGCAACTGGAATCACTGAGCAGCTAATTTCGGCTGAGCATGTTGTGGGGGAGCAGAATATGACCATCACCGAGGAGGATAATTCCAGGGTTCGTGATTAAATGTAACTTTTGCCAAAATTTGGCCCTATTGTGTAACTTTTTGTTTCTTTAATGATAAGGATCTTACTTCTCAGCTGTTTACTTATTGTCATACTTTTCCTCGTAGTGTAATTCGTTGAAAAAGCTGATAGAATGTGCTTACCAAGAGCTCTCGAGTACTCGAATAGAGCTGAATGAAACATGCGAGCATCTAATGAAGGCAATGTGGGATATTGCCACATATAATAAGGATAAAAGCTCTTTAAAAAAATAAAAATAACCAACTTGGGGAGGAGCTAAAATCATGGAAGTCCAAGGAGCATCCTGCTTTTAAATATTTTGTTAGAAATTTCTTAGCCAAAAATACAATGGAGTAGTTCCCCTCAAGGTTATGGAAGATTGCGATCCCGGTGAATGAAGTTATCAAGAATTAGTTCATCAAGTAAACAACCAATTTGGATCTTTAAAAAGATGCCTTGATGATGCCAATAGGCTGCCAGTCCTCGAAGGCCGCTTGACCGCTTGCATGGGTGAATCACAAAAATTTAGGTCACAACTGGAGGAGATAGCTCAACTTTATGTGGTGGCCATGGGTGAAATTACAAGGCTGGAGGAGGAATTGTTAACAAATGGTCTATCTATTAACGAAGATCCTCCCCTAGTTAACTCCCTCCTCATTGAGAATGTTCGACTCCTGGGAGAAGTCGAAGCCTAGAAAGTACAAGCTAAAGAGTTCGAGGATAGAATTGCTTTATACGACGTGAGCCTTCAAGCTCACTGCTTTTCCCATGGTATCCCCACTCCATATCATATAGATTCTCAACATCTGCCAAGATTTCTTCGTAAGGTTTCTCGCTATTAGATTAAGGAGTGCAATGTGTACGAGAATGGGACTGACCGACAGAAAGCATTCCCTAACACTATCCTAGATTGGCTAAGTGAATTGTGGCCAAAAACTCACCCCCCCCCCTTCGAAAGATCGTAGATCCTCCCACTTAAAGGAATCAGCTTCTAAGAGAGCTAATAGGAATCTTGCATCCTGGATTAATACTACTAAGAAGCCTTAAAAAAGGCAACGTGGAGGTGAGGGACCTACCTCGAGGGACTTGGATAATAGCCCTGCGACAAAGCAATGTAAAGTAATATCGATAGATCCATTTGAGTAACCTGAAAAGAAGCAAATGAAGGATTTTCAAAGGGCAACCGGCATCAAAATAGAAGAACTCGAGCAATAGCAAGAGTACAAGAGTTTTCACCTTCTCGAGAGGGAGATCCTCCGACTAAATAGATAGATTCTTTCCATGCTGATGCATCCGAGAACTCTGAAAAAACTGCACCACCAGATCCATAACCCATGACCTGCAAGACAAAGCCTCCGAACGACTCTGGTGATAAAGTCAGTAATTAATCTCAGTAATCAAGAGTAATTGTGAATCAATCAAAATGAATAACATACCTTCATATTTATACTAAATAAACCCTAACCATCATTGCCTGTAATCGCAATTATCATTAAATACGTATTAAATGACCATCTTGGCCCATTCATGATTAAACCTTATTGGGCTAAAGATAATATTTAATGAATTGGGCTGCGGCCCAATTCTAACTTCATAAGAGTATCATCAAGAGCCCCCAAAGAACTCAGGGCATGATAACTATGTTCGAATATTCAAATCAACTTAAATTCGAATACGTTAATATCGTAGGAATGCCTTAGTTCTCTTAATATCATATTCTTGAATATATTGAGTTTTCCTCCCTCGCTCAAATGGTCTCTCAAAATCTTGTACTTCTGAGCTATGTATTTTCTTTAGAAATGGGGGATTTAATACCGAGCTCCCAGCATCGATGATCAGCTGGGTAAAAATTTTGAGATTCATAAGCAAGGCTTAGAGAAAGCATATAATACTAGTGCCATCATTCTTTACTCAAAGTTTGCACTAACAAGATGACCCGAACTAAAGAGTTTTAGCACTTGATTCTCTTTGGCCAAGACTGGGGAATTTCTTTTCATTGCCTTTGTAGTGTATGAATCTGAAGGAAGCATTAGAGGAGTCTCATTATCATTTGACTATAATCATCCCTCAAGTAGATGAGGGTTAAGCGGGACTTAACCAATGCCAACGAAGATTTAGAATTTTGGTTTAATAATAGTCTCCCAACCATAAGAGGCAATGAGATTTCACTGCTGTAAGGTTGCATCTTCACGCCACAATCTGATCTCCTCGAATAGAAGTTATCCCCATATCAGTTTGAAATTTCATCATAAGATGGTAGGGTGGCCAGACAGCTCGCGTCTGGCACATCCACAGCCTTCCGTGGATCTCATTATAGAGGGAAGAGACATCAATGATAGCAAAGTTACAATCTATCGTTACCCCTTTATCACCATCCGCTACTTGAACTAACAGGGTTATCTCCCCTAGAGGAAATATTGGGTTTCCTGAGAAACCAGACAGAGGCGAGGTCAATTTCTTTAGGTTACCACGCCATATATCCAACTGATCAAAATAGTCAAAACATATTACTTCTACCTCACTTCCATCGTCGACGAACACCCATTTTTACTAAAGACATTCCAATCACCGCCGAAACCACTGTAGGATCAGCAAGAGGCATATGATCTGGAACTGCGTCTGCCCCCGAGAATGTCACAGTCTCGTCTGATCGAAATCTTTTATAACATGGTTCTCTTGCAGGGACCCTTCGTGCATCTGCTCTCATTAAAGCATTTGAGGATCTATCTCCAACTATTCTGTAGATGACATTAATCACTCTCCAGATATGTGGATTGTTTCCATTCATGTTATCTTGATTACCCCATTGTTGTTTCTGCTGTCTTTCTTACCTTCCCTCCTGACCTCTATCTCGAACCACAGCATCACGAGGCAGTCTATCCCCCCTGCCTCCATTATTCTGATTGTTCCTTCTTTACGGCTGTCATTCTCTCCGATCATTCATGGGTCTCGAGGGACCAGCATTGTTATTGCGAGACCCTGGGCCTCAAAACTGTCCCTCTCTCTCTCACCTTTCAATCTCCATCCTTAGCTGCATAAAATTGTTCATGTCATGGCCATAATCCATGTGATCAATTCCTTTCCCTCCTCGCCATCATTGCATTTAGTGAGTTCTGCATATGTGGGAGTGGTCAAAACAATCCTTTGTGTATACTAAGGATCTGCGCGGGGGTTCTTCCTCTAGGTGTTGGCAGCATGAGAGCATACCTGTCAAACGTGTTCCTAGCTATCTCCATGGGTCTCTTCCCTCGAGAGTCAATATTCTTTCCAAACTTCTCTGCCAAGATGTCTCTCTTCTTCTTAGTGGCTTCCTATTCTCTCGAATACTGTTCCACTACATCCTGAAGTTTTTTGCAAGGTTTTTGGGGTGTTTGTGCTCAACTACTTGGACAATTCCAAACCATGCATCACCAGCAAATATCCCCGAATTACTTCATTCTCCGTGGTCTTTATTACTCCCAAACTCTCATCCACATACTGATGATAAAAAGCCTCTGTGTTTCCCCCCGGTTTCTGCTAGTTTGATAAAGCTCTAACAAAGTCTTTGTGCACTTTTTCTTTTGCGCATATTGACTTAATAAAGGTCCACTAAAGTCTCTATAGGAGTGTAGCGATCCCCTTGGTAGCTCGTTGAACCACTCCTAGGCCTTCCCTCGGAGGTAACTCCCTACTAGCTTACATGTTAGCCTTTCCTCGAAGTCCCTCAAATTTATCAAGCTTAAGAATGTTTGGATGAACTCTCGAGGATTTGTCTCACCTGTGTAGGTAGGCAGTTCCTCCTAGGGCTTTACATCCATCGGCCAACGCTCCCTGTTATCAATAAGCTAAAAGGCGATCCCACCGCCAGGCCCATTAATCAATCTATCCAACTCTCCCCTGAGTGAATCACATGCATCTGCTGCCAATCCTTGTTGCCTACCAACCAAATTCAATCGTCACTCATTTCCTCCAAATTGTAAAGGGTAAACAAGTGGGACTCCTATATACCTAAAATTTGCCCAAAGCTGCAGGAACCCTGGATAGGTCGGTAACTGCCCGTAGAGATTATAAAGCCCTTGATTGGCCATCGCACCCTATAGTTCGGCATTTCTATACCCCTGAACACCCGAAGAAGTCATCATCATGTATCCTGTCTCAAATCCTGGAAGTGTAACCGCTGAGGTGAATGGAGCTAGCGGAGGCATTAAGTACATTACTAGCCGAGGCATCGAGTACATTACTTCCTGCGAGTAATCCGGGAGAGAAGGTTGAGGTCTTGCCTGTAATGCCTCTCCAGCATACGCTGGGTAGGGATAAGCTACCATAGGCTGAGATGTTAACCCCACTGTCACTCCTATAAGCAAGGATGGAATCACGTCATGCGAGACCCCTACACCCCTTGGGGGAGGGTAACTCGATATCCTATCGCAGCTAAAGTATGCACTGCTTGCTCTAGATCCTGGTTCGGCCCTGCCATTCCTACATTCTAATTCCCTTGCATAGTCCGCTCGTAAGCTTCCATATAAGAATCAACAGAAACCTCTGTGAATCTTCCACCTCTGTCATCCCTCGAACCGGCTGGCCCATTTTGAGCAGGTCCATTATTCCAGGCTCCCTGTTATGTGCTAACTTTTGGGTGTCTCGAGGACCCCGTAATATCCACTCGAGTAGCATTAGCAACAGGTGGATTAGGCCCACTTGAAATCTGTACCCCTTCATTCTCCACGACTGAGGCGGGCTCCATCCCCGACTCAATCACTGATACTCGAACCTCTCCTGTCATGATACCATGCGTCTCCTGGGGATTGACCATATCTGTTCTCCTGGGTCTCCTCGAGCCTCTTCTCCTAGATTGTGCTTCGTTACCAGCTCATGTACCTTTCAACCTCAATCTCTCACTCCATCGAGTAACCGTGGACATAAACCAAGAAACCCAAATCTGGCTTAGTCGTCCCCACAGACGGCGCAAATTGATGCGTCTGGGACAACCGAGCAGTCAACTGGTTCGAGCTCCTTTATTACAACCTGCAATAAAACTGTCCATGGGGATCCCATGGGTCAGTCCTCCGATGATTAAGTCAGTAAAGAGTATGCGTACAGTTTCCAAGATAGAATGAATACAGAAATTGAATACATACCTAGTATTTATATTGTATACTCCTGATAATAATATCCCTTAATTATCGCCGTTAATGCCCTATAAATATGACAGACGTTACATCTTAATTGGACCGATATTAATACAACCCCTTATGAACTTTGGACCCAATCTCTATAAATGACAATCATAATTTGAATTTCCAAATCACGAAACAATGTTAATCATTACGCTAAAATTTCCTTCATCGAATGTTATACAATAGTATCAACAGATTACAGATAGGATTAAATATTTGGGGGGGAAAACAGTTACAATTTAAGAGAATTAATTTAAGACATAGTCAAATGATCATTGAAATATTAAATACCGTAATTGCTGTTAAATGGCGTTTACCCTAAATCAAGTCTAACATTTCGTCATGCCATGCATGACGTTTGCAACTAAAATTCTCTACTCCCTCCGATTTTCTAACATTAGCTCTATTTAACGGCCAAATTTTTTAAGATATGTTTGACCATCAATAATTTTAATTGCGTACAATAATGAATTTCATGTGAGATGTCTTTGGATTCTCCGTAACATGTAGTTTTTGAAAAGTAAAATTTTATAGTCCATTATTATATGAAATTAAAGTTATCATTGGTCAAATATATATTTAAAAAAATTCAAAAAACAATGACCCATTATTAAGAAACCAGAGGGAGTACAAAACTCACACACACACTGTTAGATGGAATTCCACTACATATCATGACGATAGCTTTTGTTCTGAGAATCTTCGACCAAGATATCCCATTTGAATACTACAATGGACAATCACTTCAAAAGTTCATATTATTCAACTTTCAATTTAGTAATCCCCAACTTTTCCAACTAGCCAAACTCTCAACCTAACACTATATCAACATCCAACACTATATAAACAAAATCCCTTGAGCTTCAAATTCAAAAACACAAAAGTAAACCATGGCTACAAACCTAAACTCAACACTACTAGTTTTAGTAGCTTTCTTATCATTCTCTTCATTTTGCTCGCCGGTGCTCTCTGCTGTCGGCGACGAATGGTGCGACAAAACGCCTTACCCTAAAGAATGCAAAAAGCATTTCACCAGAAGAAATAATCTCCACCTTCACTCCGATCGTTTGCCCGTAAAGAAAGTTGACTTCCGGAAAACGGCAATGCTTATGGCCTTTGACCGTGCGGTCAACGCCGGAGCTCACGTCAAGAACCTCAAGTCCTCGTGCAAAAACGAGCGTGAAAAAGCTGCATGGGCAGATTGCATCAAGCTATTCGACGACGCCGTTCTGCACCTCAACCGAACGTTGGACCCCGCCACAAAGTGCACCGACTTTGACTCACAAACATGGGTCAGCACCGCGTTGACCAACCTCGACACGTGCCTGTCGGGCCTACGGGAGATGGGCGCCTCCGACCGGTTCTTGCCGGTGATCATGTCCAACGACGTGCCTAAGCTCATATGCAACACCTTAGCCCTCAACAAAGTCAACGGTAGCACCGAAGTCGAGACCACCACCGAAGACGGGTTCCCGACTTGGGTCAAACCGGGTGACCGGAAGCTTCTGCAATCGTCGGCGGTGAGGCCGAATGCGGTGGTGGCGCAGGACGGGTCAGGGAATTACCGGACTATCAAGGCGGCGCTTGATGCCGCTGCCAGGCGGCGTGGCTCGGGGAGGTTTGTTATACGTATAAAGGCGGGGGTTTACAAGGAGAATCTGGAGATTGGGAATAGCTTGAAGAATATCATGCTGGTCGGAGATGGCATCCGGTATACTATTATCACTGGCAGCCGGAGCGTCGGAGGAGGATTCACAACGTTCAACTCTGCTACCGTTGGTAAGTACTCATATATCTGCGTGCATTGCTGTTAAGAATCTCACATGATCGGTAAAAGTGTAGATATAAAATCACAGACATTATCACGTCTACATAATAATAATTTATTTTATGATAAAATTTTATAATTCTACTATGGTGTTATGGGTCTTATTGGTTATGTGGACGTATATTTTCATTGATTGATAATATGGTGAAAATTCCATTTATCATCTCACATTAATGATATATATGATTCTGATTTGTTCGACTATTTGAAATCAAGCAATTTCATGACTCGTACGTGTAATTGTTGTGGCAATATTGTTGACATTGGTGATCTCTTGAGTCTAGAATAATTGGTTATTTTCCATGCATTTGTTATTTCGTATTTTCAAAATTTACCAAACATGAAGAAGTCAAATAAACTAGGTTCCATAATTCTATTGAAAACGTACTAGCTGGGATTAGTTGGTTTCAAGCACCATGCACCCTTTTCCTAGTCATGTTGCCTAACTTTTCTTTAGCCTGAAAAACACGTAATTAAAACATAGAGCCGTAACCAATCTATAGCTAATTTTATTCCATTTGACATTCATTTTTAATGCAAGTCTATTGATAATATTTTAACATGTTTCTGTATAACTTGATAATATTTTCTATTAAAACTGTTCAATTCTCTACAACAAAACTAAAGTACTAGTTAGTGTTCTCTTCTGTACTCAACTAACATGATAAAGTTTTGACCCATTTGCAAAAGTTAAGTGACCGGATCGTTTCATTTGGCATTTTCTCATCTATGAAATATTGTTGAAAATCCATAGGAATAAAATATAATTATCTTCAAGCTTGTCTAGCCAGGTATATGCACGACTAAATGAATTGAACTGAAACAAATTCATAATACATTTGGAATTTTATAGATGAACACATGCTCCTTCCGTCCAAGCTGAATCTGCACATTTTTTGGTCAACTTTCTCAAGACATGTTAGACTATAAATTTCAACTAGTATATAGACATCAATATCATCATGTGATGTGATATACTGTTGGATTCCCTGCATGATGTATTTTCCAAATATCAAATTTTAGCACACCATTAATATACGTAACTAAAGTTATTATTGGTCAAACATGATCTGGGAAAGTTGACTAAAAGGTTTGCACATTCGGGGAGTAGATATATTGTGACCATAACCATAATACTGCAAACATTTCCATTTTCCGATCTCAGATTCTGTTTTCACTGATATATGGCGCATTTATGTTTGTCATTTCAGCTGTGACCGGAGGAGGGTTCATCGCTCAGGGAATCACCTTCCGCAACACCGCCGGGCCCCAAAACTACCAAGCCGTCGCGCTCCGGTCAGGCTCCGACCTCTCCGTTTTCCACAGCTGCGGCTTCGAAGGCTACCAAGACACTCTCTACGTCCACTCCCAGCGCCAGTTCTACCGGGACTGCTACATCTACGGCACCGTCGACTTCATCTTCGGCAACGCCGCCGCCGTGCTCCAAAACTGCATGATCTACGCCCGGCGGCCCATGGCGAAGCAGAAGATCGCAGTCACGGCCCAGGGCCGGACCGACCCGAACCAAAACACCGGCATCGTGATCCACGGATCCCGGATCATGGCGGCGGCGGACCTGAAGCCCGTGCTGGGCTCGTTCCGGACGTTCTTGGGCCGACCGTGGATGCAGTACTCCCGTACCGTTTTCATGAAGTCGTACTTTGACTCGCTCGTTGACCCGGCCGGGTGGTTGGAGTGGGATGGCGATTTTGCACTCAGAACTTTGTATTACGGGGAGTTTCAGAACTTCGGGCCGGGCTCTTCCACGGCTCGGCGGGTCAGGTGGGGCGGGTATCGGGTCATAACGAGCCCGGCAGAGGCGTCGCGTTTTACCGTCGGTAATTTTCTTGCGGGGCGGTCGTGGCTGCCTGCTACTGGAGTGCCTTTCTCCGCAGGGCTCTAAATGTTTTTATCGTTGATTTTTTTACTTATTTTTTTGTTCTTTCCTTTAACTAATAAGGTGATTAATGAATTGCGATTTCCATAATTGTTGGGTTTGAACAATTGGAAGGGCAGTGTACTACTGTATATTGTAAAAGTTTACATGTAAAAATATTACGTTTATGTCAATTACTGATGAAAGTCTATTTGGGAATGTTTAGAACATGTGGAACTATGGAAACTACTTGATTGCCATTCTTGATGGAGTTTTTGATTGTTGTGTAAGTACATAGTCAATTGTTAAGATTTAATTAGCTAAGAAGAAGTAATGTTAGTTTAAAATTAAGTAATAATTAATAAAGTAAAGAGCGGAGTGCATATATAACCCTACATAATTGAGGAAAGTGCACATATAATCCTGTGATAATTGAAAGTGCGAATATAACATTAAATAGTTAGTTTATGTGCAAATATAACCTTTTAGATCAGAATTTGGCGAAAAGACCATTTTACCCCTCTACAAAAAAACACATTTATACAAAAGATATTGAAATTACCACCATGCCCTTTATCCTAGTTCTTCCATTTTCTCCTGCTCAAACTCTGGTCTTCGTCCAATATTCCATTTTGTCATGATGTCTTTGTCAAACTCTCCTGCTCAAACTCCTGTCTTCCATTTTCTCCTGCTCAAACTCTCGTCTTCCTCTCGGTCGCACACAACCCCAGAGTTTTTGAACCAGATGAAGCTCTTGATTTTTCGACGCACACAATGAGTCTCTCAATTTTCTGACGCTTGACTGATCGGTGCTAGAATTTGAGCGGGCATAAGACTGAGCGGCAGTGGGGGAAGGTGGGGTGTTCGACGGTGGTGGAAGGGTGGGGTGTTCAATCGGTAATGGGAGTGTTGGGTGTTCAATCGGCGAGGACAGGTTTGTGGCTAGGGTTTTCGTTGGTGGCGTAGGTTAGGGAAGGAGGGGATAGAGTATGACGGCGGCAGTTTTAGGTGGCTGTGGAGGAGATGTGGTGAAGGTTGAAGGCCGCGGAGGAGGAGAAAAGTAAATATAGGTGTGGTTTTAGGGAGGGGGTGACAACGATTGGGAGGGGTGGCAGCGGGAGAAAATAGATTGGGAGGGGTGGCAGATCGCCATTTCCGGTGGCGGTGGTGGTGGCCAGACTCAAAGTGGCGGCGGTGACTGTGGTGGAACAGTGGTGCAGAACAGTAGCTTGGAAAGGGCAATTTTGTCTTTTAAATATTAGTATTAGGCTGAAAGGACATTGTGGTCATTTCATGTCGGTCAATGGCCGAAAATGGCTAGTCAATGCCAGAATATTGTATTTAGGGTTATATTTGCACTTATGTTAAATAGTTAGGTTTATATCTGCACTAAAAATTATCTTAGTGTTATGTTTGCACCATCTCAATTATGCATGGTTATATTTGCATGTTTCCCTGAAGTAAGTGTAGGTGGGCGTTTGTTCAATAGTTAATCCACCTTCTTTATAACAAAGAAGTTTAGGGTTCAAGTCACACCTCTATAAGGAATTGTGAATTTGAAAGCAATATTTGATAGGAATTACAGACTTTGTGAGATCGTATCGGTGATCCCTATAGGTGGTCGATGAACATGCAATCGTGATGGTTTCGACTTCAGTGGTGGTATTTTATTAATGGTGCAGCTTTTAAGTGCATTTAAGAGGGCTATTTAAATTGGCGGAGTATCATATTGCACTTAATTTTAATGGATTCAAATGGTAGTGTCTCATAGTTTAGTTTTAGATTAAAATGTTTATATGTAATTTGGTTGATCTTTAAAGAAGAAAAGAGTGAGCCTAGTTATGTTTGAATATGGTTTAGTATTCAAAACTAATTTTGAAGATAAAAGAGAATAAATGTCAACAGAAAGCCAAATAATGCTTTATTAAAATTAAATCAGTTAAGCTAAGTATTAATTAAGAGTATGTTTCTCAATGGACAATCTTTTCATAAATTATTAAAAGATTAATTTTCAAACTACAAATTAGAAGAAATTAAGATAAAATATTTGGGTTGCATTAATCGGGTCATAAACTTTTAACTATTGCACGTTGCGTAATAAATTTTTAATATTGCAACTAAAACTTTTTACCTCGTATTTCCATAAACTTATGAATAGACAGTTTTCTCCAAATCTTTGCCATAAATTAAATGCATAAGTCCAGCTAGTCAGTGGTGGAACCAGAAATTTTTTTCAAGTTGGAATGATTAATACTACACAGTGGCGGGACGGCGGCGGCGACGCCCATGGAGGCGCGCCTTTAGCGTTTTTGGCTCATCTCTCGTATGTTCTGATTGTGGATTGGGCGAGAAATGACCCAATCCAAACAAACCTAGGACTTAAATTTTGAATTTTCATTTTTATTTTTTTCGCTTAGTACTAACCAAAGTGACGTCGTTCGACTTGAACTAAACGACGTCGTTTTGGTAAAATATGGGCAAAAAAAAGGTCGCGACAGGCCTTCTTCTCCGACTCCAATCACCGGAAATAGCGCAGCCCTACGTTCTTGAACGCCGGGAAGCGCTACTAACCACTACTACCATGGCACCAGAATCTCAGGTAGGGATGGAGCCCTACCTCGCGCCATGGTAGTTCCGCCCATGGAGCTAGTTACGATAATTTAAAGTTACACTAAGTCAAGTAATGGTCAATTAAATAAAGTTAATTTAGTCACACAAAGATAAAGCTATAAATTTAAAGATTTATGTTATAGGGGCAATTTATTTTCGTCAATAAGATTTGTACAACTAACTAAAATTTAGTGATGAGTAAAAATTTCGTCACCGTACAATTTATTTATTGAGTCCGTCTCTTGAAAGACGGTATTTTTATAAGTCATGGAAATACCAAGGTTTCAAGTGTAAATTAGAAGAAATGAAGATAAAATTTTCTGGTTGCATGAATCGGGTTATAAATTTTATAACCACTGCATGTTGCATACAAAAATTTTAATACTGCAACTAAGATCTTTTATCTTTTATTATTCTAAATAAATCCCGTATTTTCATAAGCCTATGGAAATACCGTCTTTCCCAAGACTTTTACTGATGATTTATGGTGACAAATGAAAATTTTCGTCACTAAATTTCCATTTTGTTAACAGTGTTGTTGCTTGATTTAGCAGATTTGATTGTCAGGCGGACAATTAATTATTTTTCGATCCAAACAAAATTAGGAGAACTTGTTACGTGATAAACAATTGATATATGTGATCCCAATTTACCACTTTTGCCTTTAATTGTTCAGTTGCTCTCATTTAGTATGATTCGGCTTGTTTTGTATGAGCTATAATTGTAAGTATGATTGCGAAGAGGACTTTCGAACCATAATGCAATCATTTATATGCTATTACATGATTTATCATTAATCTTTCATTAGGTGGCATTCGTCCTTTAATTTCTAGAAACCTGAGAATCGCACTATATATAATTCATCTGTTAAAAAGACATTTTCCGTCATGTACATGAATTAAATTAAATATAAATACCAATAAAATATGAAATTAATATGATTAACTACCCGTAGTTACAAAATGTCAAAAATATTGATATTGAAGGAAGAAGATAAAAGAGAATGACAGGCCCCATTCTGTAAGGCAATCCCACCGAATGCCAATAAATTTGCATCATACGGAGTATATAATATCTTGCACTTGCGTGTATAATATTGTTAGATATTTGAAAATTCAAAATTTAATTTATTCTATCATTGTTGATTAAGAGACATTCCAATCCACAGATGTTGCATGTATAAACATTTTGTGTTGAATTTTTAAAATGGACATGGAAATTAGAGTCCGTCTCTTGAAAGACGGTATTTTCATAAGTCATGAAAATGCCAAGATTTAAAGTGTAAATTAGAATAAATGAAAATAAAATTTCCAGGTTGCATAAATCTGGTTATAAACTTTATAACTACTACATGGTGCATAATAAAGTTTTAATATTGCAACTTAGACGTTTTACCTTTTATTATTCTAGTTAAACATTTCTTTCCATAGCCTTATGGAAAGACAGTGTTTTCCAAAAACTTTTCCCTCAAATTATCACCATAAGTAGTATAGAAATAATTTGTACTTATTTACGATCCAACAAGAAGCGTTGGTTAATTAGAAACTTGGAATGAGTCATGTCTCTGGTATTTGTACAGCGTATTTATGGCTGTATACCCTACAAATTATGTACGCCACATGAAGAAAGAATTGGAAGGAACAAGCTTCCCATACATGGATCGTATAATTCTTCGTACAAAATGATGAGATTTGGCCTACATGTATTCATACCTTATTTTCAGTGGATACACTGTGCACAAATACTCATTGCAATTTCCTGTCCTTCAGAAAGTGCCCCTTCTAGAGGTCACTACCCCAACCTAAAGGGAAGGGAAACAAACGTGACATTTCTTCCCACGACAAAAATTCAATGATTCAAAATACGAACATGCGATTGTATTTAAATTTTGATTATAAACATGGACTACTTGGATCACATCAATTGATAAATCTAAGAATATCTCATGTGATAGTTTATTATATATGTTAGTTGAAATTTAGGGTTAAGTTTATGAAATTTGACTTTGAAAAAGTAATTAAGCATTTTTTGGTGGGAGGGAGTGAGTATGTTTATTACTGAAAGAAAAGTACTCTCTGTCTAGTTTTAATTTATACACTTTAACTTTCAACAGTTGACTCGAAAAATGTATGATTCTTAATATCTTTTATCAAAGATAAATAAAACTTGTGAAAAGTTGATAATTTTTAAAAATATATACTACAACAAATCTAACAAGGTATCACCCAATATTGTTTATACTTATTCATCAAGTCAATTTTATGATCAAAGTTAAAAAATTTTAACTAAATGAATAGTTAAATTACAGTTTGAAATGAGTCATGAAGAGTAATATTTGTTAACCTAGTTGAATCTCTATATGTGGAGAAATGGACTAGAAAAAGAAATAAATGTAAAATCACTCAATAAAAGTAGTTTTCCCCTCTTCTATAATGTGAGTGAGATGGATTTTTTTTATTATTATTATTGTTGAAGGCTAGAATTTGGAAGAATGGTAAAATTTCGCCTTCATATATACTGTACTTCAAATGTGATATACATTACTTCTCTCTTTAAATATTATACCAAACTGTTATTTTGATTTATCATACTATACATTTTATATATAAAAATAATTTTTAATTATATATTTAAGGAGTTTCAGAGTCAATATTTTTTACACATTCAAATAGAGGTGTCCCTTAGAGTTTAGTCTTGTAGTAAGATGTTTATATGTAATTTGGAAGTTTGCACGTAATATTCAACTTTTTTTAAAAAAAATCAATTTCAATTTGTATAATTTAATTAATTTTCATTTCATGAAATTTAATTACTATATTCTACTACTTTTATTTTAATTAATTTTATTTCATTTCAATTTTATGTTGTTCAAATCAATCGGGTGAAAATGAACTCAACCTAATACTCTATTTGAAAAATTGGAGATATCATTTTGAGAACATCAAATCATTGCATCACCAATGAACCACTGCCTCCAAAATCGGAACCACCACTATCGCATATGTATCACGCATCTAAATGTTTGTTCTTATTAAGAATGCATGATGCATAACCAACGAACCACCATCACCAAAATTGGAACCACCACTATCGCATATATATCACGCATCTACATGTTTGTTCTTATTAAGAATGCAGGATGCATAACCAACTGTTAAGGAAATAGAAAACCTTTCCTTGTAGGAAATGTTATAGATGGTAGTTACCTTATAGAATTAGTTATTGATTGTAGTTACCTTATAGAATTAGTTATAGATGATAGTTTCCTTATAGACTTAGAATTATATTCCTGTTAGACTTTGGTTTGTTGTAAGCCTATATATTGTAATCATCATCATTGATAAGATGTGTCATTGATTAATATCAGTGCATCATAATAAAGTTCTCTGTATTTTTATCATGGTATCAGAGCCTAAAATTCTGAAACTTGAAAAGAAAATTCCGCTGCCTTTTTCCCGAGCTCCTGTAGCCGCCAACGATAGCGCGTTCCTCCATGCGCTGCTGCTGTGCCACCGTCAGTGTGAGTTTTACATTCTATCTCACATACAGGTTCAGTCTCTGGCTCCGACTGTTGATTATGAGGAACTAAATCTTCAACTTCCACGTCTGGTGCCATGTACTCGACATTCAGATCCCGCAAAGGCTGTTGATCCCATGCTACCAAACCTTCAACTTCCAAGTGACCTACCTCATACTCGAGGTTTTGATCATCGAAACCTATAAGGTTGTTGACATAAAGTTGTTGAGCAACCAAATCTTCAACTTCCACGTCCGATGCCATGTACTCGACATTCAGATCCTGCAAAGACTGTTGATCCCGAGCAACCACACCTTCAACTTCCGTGTGACCTACCTCGTACTCGAGGTTGTGATCATCGAACCCTATAAGGTTGTTGATATAAAGTTGTAGAGCAACCAAATCTTCAACTTCCCGTCTGTGCCATGTACTCAACATTCAGATCCTGCAAAGGTTGTTGATCTCGAGCAACCACACCTTCAACTTTCGAGTGACCTACCTCGCACTCGAGGTTGTGATCATCGAAACCTATAAGGTTGTTGATATAAAGTTGTTGAGCAACCAAATCTTCAACTTCCACGTCCGGTGCCATGTACTCGGCCATCAAATGCCATATATGATCAATCCCAGGCTGTTGATTTTGAGGAACCAAATTCTCAACTTCTCTGACGACCAAATCCAACAAATTATCAATCTCAAGCTGTTGATTCTGAGGAACCAAATCCCCAACTTCCCTGGCGATTAAATCTGACAAATTATCAATCTCAGGCTGTTGATTCAGATCCGGAACCGAATCCTCAACTTTCCTGATGGCCAAATCTGATAAATTATCATTCCCAAGATGTTGATTCAGATCGGGAACCGCATTCTCAACTTCGCTGACGACCAAATTTGAAAAAATATCAATATCAGGCTGTTGATTTAGATCAGGAACCAAATCCTCAACTTTCCCGACGATCAAATCTGGCAAATTATCAATCTCAGACGGTTGATTCAGATCATGAACCAAATCGTTAACTTCTCCGACGACCAAATCCGAAAGATTATCAAGAACCGAATCGGCCGCGGTTAAAGGGATGTCCAAGCGTTTAGCAATATCGTGTTCTAGGTCATCCTTGGCTTTGCGGATTACATGATAAAAATATAGAGAACTTTATTATGGTGCATTGATATTAATCAATGACACATCTCATCAATGATGAGGATTACAATATATAGGCTTACAACAAACCAAAGTCTAACAGGAATATAATTCTAAGTCTATAAGGAAACTATCATCTATAACTAATTCTATAAGGTAACTACCATCTATAACTAATTCTATAAGGTAACTACCATCTATAACCTTTCCTACAAAGAAAGGGTTTCTATTTCCTTAACATTTTTGTTGGTATGCCTTGAATACGTATTAGCTGTTTCAACAGGTTGGTACGTGAGTCGGGGGGCCAGGGGGCGGAGTCGCCCCCAGCCCGACGGTATAGCATGTCCTCTGTTTGGGCTGTTATTGGCATTCTGTCTCCTATTCTGGTTTGGGCCAGATTGTTTCTGGGCCCAAAGCCGTTAGGGTTTAAGGTAGAGAGGACTATATATATAGTGCCTCATCTTTTATTGTAACCTGTAAGAGATAGGATTGGTAGAGAGTAGAAAATCTGCAATTCTGGCCTTTCTCTCTAGTGGAATCCGATCTTGGTCGGCCGTGGATGTAGCCAATTGGTGAACCACGTAAAATCTTGGTGTCTTGTTTTTCACTTTATTTTCTTTGCTTGTTCTTTCTCGGGTATTCCGCACAACAAATTGGTATCAGAGCTTCCGGTTAGATCTGCGGTGGGTATATTGGATTTTTGGGTTTATTGGATCTGGGGTGGTCGGATCTCTAATCTGATCGGAGAGAAAGATGGATGCGCTGAATGTGAAGGTAGAAAAGTTTACCGAGAGAAACAACTTCAGTTTATGGCAGATCAAGATGCGAGCTTTGTTGAAGCAACAAGGGTTGTGGACGCCGCTGATGAAGGGGTTCTCGGTCATTGGCACTTCGGACATGGTGGGTGTGGAAGAAAAGGTGCATTCAACAATTATGTTGGTACTCGCGGATGAAGTCATCACTAAGGTCTCGGATCAAGAAACTGTTGCGGAACTGTGGTTGAAGTTGGAGAGCTTGTACATGACGAAGTCTCTGACGAACAAATTGCTTCTGAAACAACGTCTATTCGGTCTTCGAATACAGGAAGGTATGCAACTCAGAGATCATCTAGAGCAATTGAATACTTTGTTATTAGAACTATGAAATATAGATGTGAAAATTGATGATGAGGATGTTGCTTTGATATTGCTAGTATCTCTACCACTTTCATATGAGAAATTTGTTCAGTCATTTATTGTCGGGAAAGATTCTATGTCTTTGGAGGAAGTTAGATCCTCTCTTCATAGCAGGGAGTTGCGTCATAGTGCTAGCAGTTTAGGAACAGATAATCAGGCATCTGGTTTGTTTACTAGTTGCGATAAGGGAAAGGGAAATGGCGGAAAGAAAAGAGGTAAGAAGTCAAAGGTTCCCAAGCTCGGTGATATCTGTAGGTACTGTAATGAGAAGGGACATTGGAAAAATGAGTCTCCAAAGAAGTTGATGATGAGGCAATCAGGAAACAAATCGGGTTCTGTTGCTCTAGCGGAAGGAGACGTTGATTCAGAAGAGGATATTGCTCTGGTTGCTGCTGGACACACTCATCACTCCAATGTGTGGTTCCTAGATTCTGGGGCATCCTACCACATTTATCCAAGGAGAGAGTGGTTTTTTACTTATAAGCAGGCAGGGGGTAGCATTACTACGGCTAACGGTACTGTCTGTGAGGTAGTTGGGATAGGTTAGATCAAGATCAGGACACATGATGGTAGTTTCTGTACTTTGAACGAGGTTAGACACGTTCCATCAATGACAAAGAATTTGATTTCTCTTAGTTTGCTGGATAGAAAGGGTTTTATCTATTCAGGGAAAGATGGAGCTCTAAGTTCTGCAAGGGTTCTAAGCTGGATCTGAAAGGTCTTCTGCATGGTACTTTGTATCTTCTACAAGGTTCCACGGTTATGGATTCGGCAAATGTTGCATCATCAGAGGTTCACCATGAGAATATGACTAAGTTATGGCACATGAGGCTTGGTCACATGGGTGAAAGAGGGATACAGATTCTATCGAGGGATGATCTTCTTGGTGGCCACAAGGTCCAGGGTTTGGAGTTCTGTGAGCACTATGTCTTTGGGAAACTACAATGCAGCAAGTTTCCAAAGGCTATTCATAGAACGAAAGGCACGCTAGATCATATCCACTCTGATTGTTGGGGGCCATCCCGAGTTGAGTCGTTGGGAGGGCACAGGTACTTTGTGTCTTTGATTGATGACTACTCCAGAATGACTTGGGTTATCATGATGAAACATAAAAGTGAAGCCTTCATGAAGTTCAAACAGTGGAAAGCTCTGGTGGAGAACCAAATAGGGAAGAAGATCAAGAGGCTGCGAACTGATAATGGTCTGGAATTCTGCTCGTTTGAGTTTGATCAGTTTTGCAGGGATGAAGGCATTGTCCGACATTATACAGTTAGGAATACACCACAGTAGAATGGTGTAGCTGAGCAGATGAATCAGACATTGCTAGCGAGAGCGAGGTGCATGCTCTCGAATGCTGGGTTAGATAGAAGATTCTGGGCAAAGGCAGTGAGTACAGCGTGCTACTTAATCAATCGTGGACCTCATACTGGCATACAGTGTAAGACACCTATTGAGGTATGGTCGGGTAGAGTTGCTGATTACTCTAATCTGAAAGCTTTTGGTTGTACAGCTTATTATCATGTGAGTGATGGTAAGTTAGAGCCCCGAGCCAAGAAGGGGGTTTTTGTGGGCTATGGAGATGGAGTCAAGGGATCGAGGATTTGGTCTCCATCCGAGAAGAGGGTTGTTCTGAGCAGGGATGTTGTCTTTGATGAAAACTCTTTGCTTAGATCCATGGTGAAGTCTACGTCTACAACAGAAGTTGGTAGCATTGATAAACAGGTGGAGCTTCAAGTCACTCGAGGTGAGAGTGGTTTGAAGGAACTTGAAGGAGATCAAGAGCTACAGATAGAAAGTGAGTTGCCAGAGCTTCCACCATCAGATCATCAACCATTAGGAGCTACAGTTCATTTCTTAGCTAAAGATCGACCGAAGAGGGTTGGAGTTGGTCCACCCAAGAGGTATGGGTTTGAGGATATGGTGGGTTATGCACTACAGGTTGCTGAGGAGGTGGATACGCATGAGCCATCCACCTACAGAGAAGCCATTTCAGGTACTGATGCTGACAAATGGTTTGTAGCAATGGGAGATGAGATGGAGTCCCTCCAGAAGAATCAGACATGGGATTTGGTTTAACAGCCTCAAGGGAGAAAGGTTATGACTTGCAAATGGGTTTTCAAGAAAAAGGAAGGGATATCACCTACAGAGGGAGTCAAGTACAAGGCTAGAGTTGTTGCTAGAGGTTTTAGTCAGAGAGAGGGAGTATATTACAATGAGATTTTCTCACCAGTGGTCAGACACACTTCCATTAGGGTGTTGCTAGCTATAGTGACACATCAGGATTTGGAGCTTGAACAACTTGATGTGAAGACCGCTTTTCTACATGGAGAGTTGGAGGAAGAGATATACATGACTCAACCAGATGGTTTCCAAGTTCCTGGCAAGGAAAAGTATGTTTGCAAGTTGAAGAAGTCTTTATATGGGCTTAAGCAGCCTCCGAGGCAGTGGTACAAGAGATTTGACATCTACATGCTTGAGTTGGGCTATACAAGGAGTTCATATGATTGTTGTGTCTACTATAGCAAGTTAAGAGATGAGTCATTCATTTATCTGGTGCTTTATGTAGATGACATGTTGATAGCCTCAAAGAGTAAGCATGAGGTTCAGAAGCTGAAGGGTCTTCTTAGTGCTGAGTTTGAGATGAAGGATTTGGGTGCAGCTCGGAAAATACTAGGAATGGAGATTCTCAGAGATAGAGGTCAGAGGAAGCCTTTCTTGTCACAGAAAGGCTACATTCAGAAGGTGTTGGCTAGGTTTGGCATGTCTTCAGCCAAGCCTATTGACACTCCTAGTGCTGCAAATATCCATCTCACTTCCATGTTTACTCTTCAGTCAGAAGAGGAGAAGGAGTATATGTCTCGAGTTCCGTATGCTAGCGTTGTGGGGAGCTTGATGTATGTTATAGTGTGTACGAGGCCAGACTTAGCACATGCGGTTAGTGTTATGAGCAGGTTCATGGGGCAACCCGGTAAAGAACATTGGCAAGCTGTGAAGAGGATCTTTAGGTACCTTAGAGGTACGTCTGATGTGGGTCTCATTTACGGGGGTGATACTGAGTGCCTGGTTACGGGTTATTCTGATTCTGATTATGCTGGGGATGTTAATACGAGGAGATCTACGGTCGGCTATGTCTTTACCTTGGGTGGTTCTGTTGTTAGCTGGAAGGCGACTTTGCAACCTACAGTGACTTTGTCTACTACGGAAGCAGAGTACATGGCTCTGACGGAGGCTGTGAAAGAAGGTGTATGGCTAAAGGGGCTAGTCAGTGACCTTGGTCTACACCATGATCAGGCTACTGTGTATTGTGATAGCTTAAGTGCTATCTGCTTAGCCAAGGATCAGGTCCATCATGAGAGGACCAAGCACATTGATGTCAGATATCATTTCCTGAGGAGTGAGAGGAGAATCAGGGTGAAGAAAGTGGGAACTGTTGATAATCCTGCTGATATGTTCACCAAGCCTGTTCCACATAGCAAGTTTCAACACTGTTTAGACTTGCTTAACATCAGAGATCAGTAGTTGCCCGGTGGGGTAGTCCCAGGAGTGGAGGGATAAGTCTGCTCATCTGGCACTGTAATGGTGCGTCTGGAGTTTCTGCTTTGAGGATTCAAGTCAAGGTGGAGATGTGTTGGTATGCCTTGAATACGTATTAGCTGCTTCGACAGGTTGGTACAGGGTCTCGCTGGTATAGCATGTCCTCTGTTTGGGCTACTATTGGCATTCTGTCTCCCGTTCTAATTTGGGCCAGATTGTTTCTGGGCCCAAAGCCGTTAGGGTTTAAGGTGGAGAGGACATATATATATAGTGCCTCGTCTTTTATTGTAACCTGTAAGAGATAGGATTGGTAGAGAGTAGGAAATCTGTAATTCTGGCCTTTCTCTCTAGTGGAATCCGATCTTGGTCAACCGTGGATGTAGCCAATTGGCGAACCACGTAAAATCTCAGTGTCTTATTTTTCGCTTTATTTTCTTTGTTTGTTCTTTCTCGGATATTCTGCACAACAATTTTTATTAAAAAAAAATGTCATTATGTTAGGAGTAATTTCAGAAAAGAGGAAGTATCACGATTTCCAAAATTCATCTACTTGAGAGTTACTCCCTAATACCCTCGAAAAACCCCTCAACTGAAAAAAAAAAAAACACTCGACCAAACGCCTGCCTTCTTTTCTTGTCTTGCCTCCGTTTAGTTGGGTATGATATCATATTTTTTATGTGGTTAAATTTAGGAGAATGAAATAAGTGGATAAAATTAAATTTAGAAAGAAAAAAATAGAACGAATTAATGAAATTGAAGGAATCTATCCATAAAAGGAAAGTATGTCAAATCCACAAACTACCAGAAAAAGAAAGTGTGTCACATTCAATGAAACAGAGAGTATAAAAAAATTATGCTGCAAGCGACTACGGAGTCATTTTTTAATACTTCCTATGTCTGGATTGAACTACCCACTTACATTTTTAGCAGTATTCTCTATTAAACTTTGACCGCATATTTAAATAAATATATGAGTAACATATTATCATATGTGATATTGTTGAATTTATCGTAACAAGTGATTTCTAAATATCAAATTTTTATTCGTCGCTATTATATGTAAATGAATATATTAATGATCAAATATACTTCTTAAATAACGTGATAATGAATGCTTTGCAATTTAATCAGGACGGAGGTAGTAAATATTATTCAAGTGATTCATTGAGTCTTGACCCATACAGATTGTACTCTCTGTTTTACTAAAAGTGACACACTTACTTTATTAGGATTTTTTTAAAACTGTACATTTTCTATTTTTTTAAGATTCCTATAATTACACATCCACCCATTTTACTTTTTACTTTATACACTCAATTTTAATCTTTCATTTTCTTTATATTAATCTAAAAGGTTAAATTTAGTGTGTCGCTCCTAGTGGAACAGGGAGTACATTAATTTCCAATCGTGAGAGAGGCAAGCAGCAAGTGAAAACAGCGATGGTCGAGAGCTGGTTAGCAAGGAGGGCCCCACGCGTGATTATAGAACACTGTTGGTCCCACAGTAGCATTGGAGATGCCGCAAGGTCATTGGTTGCTGGGGAAAACAGCCAACGATACTTCGCCACGTCGCGTAATACGCCGGGAAGGCAATGATGCAAGATACGAGTGATGATAGCTAAAATCTACCAAATGTTAACCGCCCCCACAATCCTAAAGTCCTTCGCTTACATCATACGCCCGCCCTCGCTCCCAGGTATTGGACCACGCTTCTCTACCCAGGCCCGGTCACCTAGCTTTTTAGGCGACATTCTCTCCGTCTTATCTGTGTTTCAGTTCGATTCAAATTGATTTAATTCAATTTAATACATTTCAGTTCAACGTACTTCACATTTAATTTGGTGATTTTTAATTTAGTTTAGTCATGTATTACTATTTTTTATCGCACTTACTTTCAGTTAAGTTAGGAGTAATTGATTTAAATGAGATCAAAATAAATCGGTTCAGATAAGTTTCAGAAAAATGTGACCTTACTCTCTCCTGTTTTTTCTAGTTAATTTTCTCGGGACATATTTGGTCACTAATAATTCTCGATACACTTATACATAATAATACTGTACTCTCTCCATCTTAAATGAAAATTCTTACTTTCTATTTTCGTCTCTTCTAGTCAAACATTACTATTTTAAATGTTCCCTTATTCATATCTAAATTTGTGTTTAAAATTTAAACCATCTCATTCCAATTAATGGATATAATCACTATGAATATAATCTTCCCTTCAAGTAACTAGGTTCCGAAATATGAGTGAAATGGATAGGTTCGACTTAGTAGAATTTTTAAGCAATGGTGGTTTGGTGTTTAAGCTCAATTAGCGATGCCTTCCAAAATGACACTAGCTAAAACAACATTTTTTGGATGCTTCACAAATGAATTGAAGAGGAACCGGTTTTCTTTTTGCCCGAATCCTTCGTACTCCCTCTGTATCATTCTATTCTCCACTCAATCTCCAATAAACATGTTTAACTGTAAATATGAGTAGCTACAGACAATAATGACACACACAAATTTGATCTTTAGAAACTACATGTTACGATAAATCTAATCATATCTCATACAATAAAATTATTGCTCATATACTTATTTAAAACGTGGTCAAAGTTTGACATTTTTTACCACGATGCAGAATATGCTAGGTTGGAGGGAGTGTACTGGTCTCATACTACCATTTTGTGTGAGACATAAATGTACTTGAGAAGAATTAATGCTAAGATGAAAGTGAAAAATTACAAGCACGTGGAAGTTGAGGTAATCTATCTGTTTCAGTCTATTCTGCATAGAATCTTTTTACGGTCTTTAATAAATATGTTTGACTGTAAATATGTGTGGTTGTGGACAATAACGACATAAAAAAATTTAATCTTTAAAAACTACATGTTACGACTAATCTAACTATATCTCATACGATAAAATTATTGTTCATATTTTAAATTTGTGATTAAAGTTTGACATCGTTAAGAGGAGGAGTTTATGTGCATAATAGAATGAAAGGGAGGGAATACCAAATTGCTGGAGCTTTAGGCCATGGGCAGTGGTAGAGACCACTACCGGTCTCTTACCAATTAAATATATTATTTTTCTTCCTCTCTCTCTTCCATCTCAGCTTAAGAGACCACTTAAGAGACAACCCTTTTTTTCTCCACAATGGTTAAGAGACCACTGTGCACTATTCATGGAACCCACTTGATTTTCTCTATCCTACTAATTAATTTAACCATTACATATTATTTTAAATAAGTTTGTCTACAAAAAATAAGTTGAATGCAAAATTTAATATAATTATTAAAATGAAATAAAAAAATAAATAATAAGATAATTCCATGTTTTTAAAATTATATAAAAACCACTAAAATTGAAAAAATCAATTATAACAACTACAAAAATTACAGACAATACTAAATAAAATATTGATCTAGTCCGACCAATTATTATAATTTGAAAATCGAAAATATATTAAATTTTGAATTCTTAAAAAATTGAAAAAAAATGAAAAAAAATTAGAAAAAACACTATTGGGACACGTGTCGCCACCAGAATGGGACACGTGTACCATTCGAAAAAAAATTCAGCCTTTATTTGAAAAATACCGTTGCTGACACGTGGTCCAATCCATGGGTGCCACGTGTCAGCAACAGAAAAAAAAGAAAGCGGCTGAGTGGGACACGTGGCCCACTCAGGTGGCGACACGTGTCCCACCCGTTGAAAAATCAAAAATTGCGGCCGAGCCCTTGTGCGTGGTCAGAGGCAAGAGGCAAGAGGCCGGGCTCTTAGTAAGAGCTCGGTCCGCTTAAAAGACCACCACTGTGGTGGTTTTCGGTCTCTTAAGCGGTCTTTTAATTTTAAGAGACCACCACTGCCCATGCCGCCATGGGCAGTGGTAGAGACCACTACCGGTCTCTTACCAATTAAATATATTATTTTTCTCCCTCTCTTTCTTCCACCTCAGCTTAAGAGACCACTTAAGAGACAACCCCTTTTTTTCTCCACAATGGTTAAGAGACCACTCTGCACTATTCATGGAACCCACTTGATTTTCTCTATCCTACTCATTAATTTGACAATTACATATTATTTTAAATAAATTTGTCCACCAAAAATAAGTTTAAATATTTAAATTTAAATTCGTTTTTAAATTTAAATTCATTTTTAAATTTAAATTCATTTTTAAATTTAAATTTAAATTCGTTTTTAAATTTAAATTTAAATTCGTTTTTAAATTTAAATTCGTTTCCATATTATTTTAATATAATGTTTAAATATTTAAATTTAAATTCGTTTTTTAAAAATATGTTAAATAATTTATTTTTCTCGTTCTTGTCAATACGAGTGTAAAAAATAAAATGAATTTCAATTTTGCAGAAGAAACTATTAAAACGAAATTAAATAAATAAATACTATGAGAATTTATTTTTTCTATAAAATAATATGAAAAACATTAAAAGTGCGCGAAACCAATTATGACAACTACAAAAATTACTTTAAACACTAAATAAAATATTGATCTACTCCAACCCAATATTACAATTAAAAAATCAAAATAATATTAAAATTGAAATTCTTAAAAAATAATAAAAATTGATTTTAAAAAAATATATGCTTGGGACACGTGTCGCCACCAGAATGGGACACGTGTCCCATTAAAAAATTTGGCAGCGTCCATATTATGTAAAAAACGTTGCGGACACGTGGCCCAATCCCTGGGTGACACGTGTCCGCAACAAAATTTTAAAAAAAATTAGTTTAGGTTGAGTGGGACACGTGGCCCTATCAGGGCGCGACACGTGTCCCACTTTGGTCAAAAAACAAACGCACGCAAAGGCTGACCAAGAGCCATGTGCTTTGCTCAGAGTTCATGGTCTCTTAACCGGGCTCTTACCAAGAGCCCGGTGAGTGGTCTCTTAACAAGAGACCACTCGTTAAGAGACCACTCAAGAGACCACCACTGTGGTGGTTTTCGGTCTCTTAAGCGGTCTTTTAATTTTAAGAGACCACCACTGCCCATGCCCTTAGGCTTTAATGATGGTAGCTGGAACACGCCGGACCGTAGAGCCGCCAAGTAGAAAACTCTTTGCTCAACATTTTTGCCAGCCGCTACTGTTTTCTGTCCCTTTTCCGACCGACCACCTTAGGCTATCGGCAGAGCCGCTAGCGATATCTTACCAATTAAATATATTTTTTTTCCTCTCTTTTCCACCTCATCTTAAGAGACCACTTAAGAGACAATCTCTTTTTTCCTCCACAATGGTTAAGAGACCACTATATACTATTCATGAAACCCACTTGATTTTCTCTATCCTACTCATTAATTTGACCATTAAATATTATTTTAAATAAATTTGTCCACCAAAAATAAGTTGAATGCAAAATTTAATAGAATGTTTAAATATTTAAATAAAAATCCGTTTTTTAAAAATATGTTAAATAATTTATTTTTCTCGTTCTTGTCAATACCATTCTTCAGTGTAAAAAAATTAAATTAATTTTAATTTTTTTGATGAAACTATTAAAACGAAATAAAATAAATAAATACTATGAGAATTCATTTTTTTTATAAAATAATATGAAAAACATAAAAAGTGCGAAAACCAATTATAACAACTATAAAAATTACAGAAAATACTAAATAAAATATTGATCTACTCCAACCAAATATTACAATTTAAAAATCAAAATATTGATCTAATGTGACCAGTTATTAAAAATAGAAAAAAATAAATATTGATCTAGTCTGGCCAAAAAAACATGGATGACGAAACTATATCGACATCTTAATTTTGACCACCCAAATACTGGTAAAGATGTTCGTGAAATGATGAAAGCCAATTAAAATTATAAAAACCAATGACAAATGTATGGTCTAGTCTGACCAATTATTACCAACATCCTATTACAATCAATTTCCACCATAGACTATCCCAATTAATTTATCTCGCAGTGCTTCCTCTGCTGCCGACAACTCTCCCTTTTGAATCAAAGTATCAAGGAGTTTAGTGTTAGCTATCAACCGATCCCGCTCTGATTGTTTTTCAACGAACTCCCGCTGTGATATGTTGTACTCCATTTTAGCTCTTTCATTCTCCGCAAATATTTTCGCCTTTTTTGTAGCTGCTTCAATTGCGGCCGCACACTGCATTCTAGCGGATTCTTTTGATTGTTCATCATTTGTTGTTCTTCCCATGGCCTTTCATTTTCCCATTGCCTTGCATTTAGCGGCTTTCACACCAACAGGTCTGAATGGATATTGCATAGCTTGAGCATCATCGCCACTACGGTGTGTTGATGGCACCCGTGGTGAATATTCTTCTCCATCAGTGTCCTTTGGGCCATATTGTGCTATAAATTTAGGGTTCTTTCTGCAATCGTCATAACAATGGAAGAATAAAAATTGTTGCCCATCATTTTCATCTGCAAGCAAGTTCATGGTCCATGCCTTTATATCTCCTTGGCTAGAGTCACTCCCGCCCCGACTGAAGTGACGCGCGGCTTTACTTTCACATCCCACATATTTGCCAATATCGTGCACCATTTTTTACCACCGACACTTGCACGACTTCATTGACCGGTTGGAATTTGCATAATGATTCACATCGCGCATAATTTTAGACCAAAACACACCAGCATTTTGACCTGTACCCACCACACAGTCGGTGGAATGTTCGAACCATGCGCCACATAGAGTTTTATCATCCTCTACACTCCATTTGTCCCGGCTACCTTTCTTCTTTGTAACCTTACTCCCGGACACTATTGCAACTTCATCATTTTCTTCACCTACATCATTTTCTAAACGAATAAATCATTTTTCCAAACCAAAACAAATGTCAAACATATACTAATTTTGAAACTATGTTTATGAAATTTTAAAATACATGAACATATTAAATGATACACTGGATTCTTCAAATAATATACTAGATTGCACACACTAGATTGCATACACTAGATTGCATGTTAAAATGCATATACTAAATGCATATACTAAATGCATATACTAGCAACATATATTTTGCATGTTCAAATATACTTATTTTAAAATATAACAAAGGGAAATGAAGGCAATGTAAATTTATTATAAACTAGAAAATGAAGGCAATGTAAATTAATTACGGGCTTACTGTCTATAACATCGTGACTTCCATATTGTCGCCCATCTTCACCACCAAAATTCTGACCCGGTGAACTGCGACCTCCTCGGCTTGAAAATGCTCCCGATTCGTTTATAGCATCAAGATGTGGAGAATGAAAGCTTTGACCATATAAATTATGGTACAAATTTTGCGAATGAATCTTCGCATTTTGGGAGTGGTTCGGGTAAGGAGGGTTCATGTATGCATTTGGGGAAGAGTAACACTGATTTTGAAAATTCATGTATGAATGTTGAGAATTCATATAGAAGTGGGGAGGGATGTTCGGAGAATTTTCACAAAATTCCGAATTTGGAAAAGGATGATAATTCGGTTTTTGCAAAAAATTGTCCACATTGAAAGAATTTGGAATTACCTTATCTTTGCCTTTCGACGTTCTTCGTGGATCCATCACAAGAAATTGATTGCAATGTAGAAGATGAATTCGTGAGGTAGAAGAATTGAAATTGGAAGTAGTGTGATGAAATGAGTTGAAATCTTCTATATTTATACGCAAAAAAGGTGGGAAGATGGAATATAAAAATTAAAATAGAAACTATAAAAAATTTTAAAAAACTGCCAACTTTTTTTAAAAAAATATGGGTGGGACACGTGTTGCCACTAGAATGGGACACGTGTCCCATTAAAAAAACTATCCGTTAAGAGCCATTGGGGGGACACGTGTCTCCCCATGAGTGGACCACGTGTCCCCCAGATTTAAACTTCAGTTCCACCAAAAAAAATATCCGTTGCGGACACGTGGCCCAATCCATGGGTGACACGTGTCCGCAACAAAATTTTCAAAAAAAGAGTTGCGGCTGAGTGGGACACGTGGCCCACTCAGGATGCGACACGTTTCCCACTCGGTCAAAAAGACAAGAGCGCACAAAGGCCATGGGCGTCTGTCAGTCATGCGGTCTCTTACCCCGTCTCTTAGGGCATGGGCAGTGGTGGTCTCTTAAAATTAAAAGACCGAAAACCACCACAGTGATGGTCTCTTAACAAGATACCACTCAAAAGGCTCTTGGTAAGAGCCCGGTTAAGAGGCCGAGCCCACTGACAACGCACATGGGCATTTTGTGCGTTCATTTTTTTGACCGAGTGGGACACGTGTCGCCCCCTGAGTGGGCCACGTGTCCCACTCAGCCACCACTATTTTTTAAAAAAAATTGTTGCGGACACGTGTCACCCAGGGATTGGGCCACGTGTCCACAACGGTTTTTATATAATGTGGACGCTGCAAATTTTTTCGAATGGGACACGTGTCCCATTCTGGTGGCGGCACGTGTCCCAAGCTTATTTTTTTAAAATAAATTTCCAATTTTTTTTATTTTTTAAGAATTTCAGTTTTAATATAATTTTGATTTTAAAATTGTAATATTTGGTTGGAGTAGATCAATATTTTATTTAGTATTTTCTGTAATTTTTATAGTTGTTATAATTGGTTTTCGCACTTTTTATGTTTTTCATATTATTTTATAAAAACAATGAATTCTCATAGTATTTATTTATTTAATTTAATAGTTTCATCAAAAAATATTGAAATTAATTTTATTTTTTACACTGAAGCATGGTATTGACAAGAACGAGAAAAATAAATTATTTAACATATTTTAAAAAAATGAATTTATATTTAAATATTTAAACATTCTATTAAATTTTGCATTCAACTTATTTTTGGTGGACAAATTTATTTAAAATAATATTTAATGGTCAAATTAATGAGTAGGATAGAGAAAATCAAGTGGGTTCCATGAATAGTATATAGTGGTCTCTTAACCATTGTGGAGAAAAAAAGGGTTGTCTCGTAAGTGGTCTCTTAAGCTGAGGTGGAAGAGAGAGAGAAAAAAATATTTAATTGGTAAGAGACCGCTAACGGTCTCTACCACTGCCCATGACCTTAGTGGTCTCTTGTTAAGAGACCACTCAAGAGACCACCACTGTGGTGGTTTTCGGTCTCTTGAGCGATCTTTTAATTTTAAGAGACTACCACTGCCCATGCCCTTAGGCCATGGGCAGTGGTAGAGACCGCTACCGGTCTCTTACTAATTAAATATATTATTTTTCTCTCTCTTTCTTCCACCTCAGCTTAAGAGACCACTTAAGAGACAACCTTTTTTTTTCTCCACAATGGTTAAGAGACCACTATATACTATTCATGGAACCCACTTGATTTTATCTATCCTACTCATTAATTTGGACATTACATATTATTTTAAATAAATTTGTCCACAAAAAATAAGATGAATGTAAACTTTAATATAATTATTAAAATGAAATTAAAAATTAAATACCATGAGAATTCATTTTTTTATAAAATAATATGAAAAACATAAAAAGTGTAAAAAATAATTATAACAACTATAAAAATTGCAGAAAATACTAAATAAAATATTGATCTAGTCCGACCAATTATTACAATTTGAAAATCAAAATTATATTAAAATTGAAATTCATAAAAAATAATAAAAAATTGGAAAATATTTTTTAAAAAATACGCTTGGGACACGTGTCGCCACCAGAATGGGACACGTGTCCCATTCAAAAGACCACTCAAGAGACCACCACTGTGGTGGTTTTCGGTTTCTTGAGCGGTCTTTTAATTTTAAGAGACCACCACTGCCCATGCCCTTAGTCTCTTTCCCCTTTCACTCCTTCTAATTTTCTCTTTATTTATGTAAGATAGAAAACCGTCACAGACCGAACAGAACTTCCTCCGTCCCATAAATATTTGTCACATTCTTATTTAAACCCGTCTCACGAATTTTGGCCACTTTTAAAACTTATACTCCCTCCATTCCACTTAAATTTGCTTAATTGATTTTTTAAAGTTAAAATTTGTAAACTTTGATATTTAATTTCAACTAATACATATATAATAATAATATCAATGAGATATTGTTAGATTCTTAACATCAATATTTTAAATATTAAATTTTTATGCAAAAATATTATATGTAGTTAAAGATATTAACGGTAAAAAATGATCACTGAACACCGTGAAAAAATAATTAAGCGAGTTTTAGTGGAACGAAGAGAGTATATTTTAGTAAAATTGAGTGGTCATTAGTTGAGTAACATCAGATTTTTTAAATAGCAAATTTAAAAGTGAGTGTTACATTAGGTTTGTTAAATACTGAGTGAAAACGTGAGTGACCATTAGTTATGGAACGCGGGAGTGTATGTTAACTAAATTGATGAATATGGATAAAAATGATATACTATACCTTTGTCATTCGTATGACACTCAACAAATGCGAATATAGTTAATGAATGACTATTCAGGAGTATGGTTCACGAGTGAAGACTTGAGGAGTTCAATAGAGTTCAAGAGAGAATTAAGTTCAAGAGATGGTTCATGAATTGAGAATCTCTCTTAAATTGGAAAATTCTATAGTTAGAATTGAACTCTTATAAATAAAGGAAGAGTTGAAAATTTGTTAAAATAGTGTGAAAATATGTAAGAGTTGATTGTGGCTTCCGTTTCAAGATGCATGGAAAAAAAACCCTGATATTAGCTAGGAGATCCGTTGGCGAGTATGGAGAAGGAGTATGTTTTTATTGCCTCTATTAGGATTCACGAGTTACTCTATTTGACAAGTTCTTTCCCAACTGAACTTGTTAGAATCTGATACGATTCTTCATAAGGCCTTTCCTTAATGAACTTGTGAAGATTCATCATCTCTGCTAGAAAATAATTTCCTTGTTCGATTTGTTAAATTTGTCAGTTGTCACAAGTTCTTTTATGGTTGAACTTGGTGAAATCTAAAAAGTTTGATAAATCCTTTCTTGGTTGGATTTATTTTGCTTAGTGGTTTATGGATTATTTGGGTACATCCGTCTAACACTTCTCCTCGGGGTATCTGTTTTCAATAAATTCATCTGACAAAACCATCGTGCATCTGGCACATCTGGTACGATCGCCGTACATTGGTATATCTGACACAACCATTGAGCATCTGGTACATCATGAAAAGTCTATGTGCATATGGGATATTCGTCTACTTCTGGTTGTTAAAAGATTCAATTCAAGGGGGAGATTGTTATGGTTGCTTTGAAATTATTGTTCTGCTTATGTTCAATGTTTGGGATTTTGAGTCGAGGGGGAATTGTTGGGATTTCTCATCAAAATTTAAAAACAGTATTTGAATGGCTACTCCAAAGTCTTTGGTTCATTAATGAGGAACTCAAACAGTAGTTAATGAATTGAGGAGTTTGAAGGATGATTCGTGAATTGAAAATCTCAAAAGTTTGGTTAGTGAGTTAAAAATTTTCGCAGTTAAACCTGAACTTTTATAATTATAGGGAAAGTTAGGAAATTTTTTAAAGAGTGGAAAAAATGTAACCCTTCTAAATTTGTAATCAGGAATGATGGTTTTGCATGACATAATTTCTAACATCTTTAATCCATTTGATTCTTTTAAACAAATGTAAATCAAATTCAAATTGTACTCTTTTTATCTTCTTTTTTATTATCTTAATATGAATCAATGAATTTTTTTCCTAACAAATCCCCCTTAATTCACCCAACAATAGACGCCCTCCAGTTTGACTAAACAAGCCTCTTTTGTCCTTTTGACCTGTCACCAACCCGTTTGACTGAATAGGTAATACGTTTCTGCTCCTTAAAAAGGTCTATTACTCAATTACTTCTCTTTAATATGAAAAAAAATTAACATATATGTTAGGATGAATATCTCGACACATTTAAATATTTGCGAATTTTACAAGATTGTTAATGCAATTTGTAATAGAGATGTAAATCAATTAGAATCATTATAAGAAAGAAATATCCTTTTTGATTGATTTTGTGTATATCATGTTTCATATTTATTTAGGCCTTGTATACCCTTTGTACTCACTATATATATATATATATATATATATATATATATATATCAATACACACAACCACAATTATTTATGGAATTTAAATTCTATCATGGTATCAATTAGGTCTCTCTAAATTCTCTGGTTTTTCCCAAAAATTCAAAATCATTTTTCTTCCTTTAAAATCCGATCTCGGTCGTGCCCACCCGCCGTCACCACCGATCGTTTCCGCTTTCCATCTTTTCGACGATCGCCGATTGGAGTTCCACAGACTCCGCACCTCACGCGTCGTTCACGCACCACTGGATCGTCTCCCACGTGCCGCCAGATCCGACTGCATCACCACCTCTGCTTTCTGCTCAGTTTCGTTGCTGCTCCAACATCCACGCTCGAAAGTTAAGTCAGTCATCCATTGCTATTCACAAGTTTGTTGTGTGTTTGGTGCGATTTGATTTTGCTTTTGTGTTTGGATCTGTTCCGCTCTTTCCTGATGACATCAATTACGCTTCAATCGTTGATCAGCTGCATCACCATCAAACTTGATGGCTCCAACTATGCTCATTGGCGTACTCAGGTTACTTCTTTTCTTTGTACTGTCAATTTAATTAGTTTTGTTGATGGATCTGCCAAGTGCCTTGATCCCCCCGCGAGCTCGACTTCCAAAGAAACCGATAACAAGGCTTCTGGAGATGACAAGGCTCGTGATGCTTGGATCCAGCAGGATCAACGAGTCCAGGCTGTTCTTTTATCATCCCTGTCACTGGCTGCAATGTCAGTAGTTGACAGTATGGTCACTGTTGCTCAGGTATGGGATGCTTTAGCTACAAAGTACCAGAACAATTTTTGTTCTCGTCATCTTTTTCTCTGTGATCATATGTATGTTGTTCGTCAAGATGCCTAGTCTGTTTAGGATTATTATTCTCGTTTTAAGGACATTATTGATGAATTGCGTGTAATAAAACATCCTCTTCATGATGAGGATGTTACGGTTGTTTTTTATCGTGGCTTAAATAGTCACTTCACCGAGTTTTCCAATACTGTAATGATGAGGGATCCTTTACCACCCTTATACACTATTGTTGGTGATGCTGAGACTTTGGAGTTTCATCTCAAACCTTGTTCGTCGTCTTCTGAACCTGCACATGCTTCTTTCTCTGCTAGTTATCAGGCGTCAAGACAGGCAAACCACAACAGGAGAGGTCGCGGAAATGGACGAGGAAGGGGGAGAGGACGCGGTCGTGGTTGGAATCCGTCACCGGTCGGTGGTCCTCCATCCGTGACGGGTGGCCATGACGGTGGCTCCTACGTCTGCCAATGGTGTCATCGTCCTGGTCATCTGGTTGAATACTGCTACAAGTTTTCTCATGCTGCTCGCGATGATTTTGCAAATACAGCGGACACAGCTCAGCCACAGTACTATCAGTAAAATAGTGCTACTCCTTATTGGTACATGGACTCTGGTGCTACCAATCACATGATTGCTTCCGCATCCAACCTGGATAGCATCACTCCTTATAATGGTAATCATCGTGTTTTTTGGCAATGGTGCCTCTTTGCATATTTCCCATATCGTCAATTCCCGGATTTCTGATTCTCTTACTTTATCTAATGTTTTGGTTGTTCCCCAACTCACCAAGAATTTATTATCTATTTCCAAGTTAACCAGGGATCTAAATATGGTTTTTTGTTTTGATGACACTATTTTCACTATTCAGAACAAGGTTACCAAGGAGCTCGTGGGCCGAGGAAATAGTGAGGGAGGTCTCTACATTTTAGATCATGGTGGTGATGCTTTAGTTTATATTGATGATGCAAATAAAGCCAAAGCCTCATTTGAGCTATGGCACGGTCGTTTGGGACATGTTCCTTTTAATGTAATTTCATCATTAAATAAGACTGGTAGTTTGTCAGTTACTAATTTTCTGCCTAAGCCTCATTTGTGTTCTTCTTGTGAGGTTGCTAAAGGAAAGCGTCTTTCTTTTAATGATAATTTAAAACACGCATCACACATACTTGATTTAGTTCATTGTGACCTTTGGGGGCCCTCACTTGTTGTCTCTCACGCTGGCTACCTTTATTATGTCATTTTTATTAATGATTTCTCTCGGTTTACTTGGTTATTTCCTTTACGACGAAAGTTTAATTTTATTGAGGCATACATGCAATTTGAAGCTCTTGCTGAGAATCGGTTTTTACCACCATCAAAGTATTTCAGAGTGATGGTGGAACCAAGTTTGTGAATCATCACATACGAACTCATTTTGCGTCTAAGGGCATTCATCAACAGCTTTCCTGTCCTTACACTCCTGAGCAAAATGGTCGCGATGGGAGGAAGCATTATCATATTACAGAGACGGGTTTGTCGATGCTCTTTCATTCTGGCCTTCATGATTCATTTTGGTATTATAATTCATCTACGGCAGTCTACATCATCAACAGATTGCTTACTCTGGCATTATCTGATCAATTTCCACTCTCTATTATTTTTGGTACTATGCCTGACTACTCCAATTTTCATCCTTTTGGTTGTCGATTTTTCCCTTATTTAAGGCCCTATGTTGTGCATAAACTGGCTCCTCGGAGTATGTCTTGTATATTTTTTGGTTACAGTTCTCAGCACAAGGGTTATCGATGTCTTGATCCTCTTACGAAGAAGGAGTACATCACTTTCCATTCTCAGTTCGATGAGTTGTTTTTTCCAGCTACCCATACTGGCACTGTTACAAATTTATCATCACTAGATGTCTCTGCCTTTTTAGAGCCTTCATCAGTTCCATTGGAGATCTTTGATCCATCTTTAGCACAACCACCCACTATTTTGGAAGATTTTAAATTTTCCAATGTACCGGAAGCTCAGTGTTCTTCAGAAAATTCTATTTGTTTACCACAGGGTGACCAGCAGTGTGTTTGACACCAGCCAGTGCCTCCATCACAGTCGACGATGCCACCGCCAACGACTCACGTGTCGATCACCCTAGCCTCATGTGTGCATCAGGCGCCGCCCCATCCACTGCCATTGTCTTCTTCGATAGTACCGACGTCCTCCTCAGTTCTGCCATCACCACCGCCTGTTTAGTCATCGATGTCTGCCTCGAATTCCATGCCCGATGCCTCATCATCCGTGCCATCCTCAGAATCGGCTCCTTCACTGGTTACGGGTTACTTTTCCAGGCATCTGATGAACATCGTTTGCGCACAGATTCTCTACGATATAAGGATTTTTCTAATTATGATATTTTTGGTTTATTGAGTGCTTTATTTTCTAAGACCGAACCCCAGAGTCATCGCTCGGCTGTCAAAGATCCTGAATGGGTTGTTATGAACTCAGAGATGGATGCCTTACGCACTCAACAGATGTGGGGGTTGGTTCCTCGTCCTTCCAGTGCCAATGTTGTTGGCTCAAAATGGGTTTACTGGTTGAAGTATAAATCTAATGGCACACTTGACCGGCACAAAGCAAGGTTAGTTGCTCAGGGTTTCTTGTAAGTACCTGGTCTTGATTATGATCATACTTTTAGTCCATTGGTGAAGGCTTCTACTGTTCGTACTATTTTATCTATTGTTATTCATCGCAATTGGCCATTGCAATAGCTTGATGTGAATAATGCTTTTATAAATGGCCTTCTTAATTTTTCGGTTTACATAGAGCAGCCTGCTGGTTACAAAGACCCGATGCGTCCTGATTATATTTGTCGTCTACGCAAGGCCATTTTTGGTTTGAAGCAAGCTCCCCGTGCTTGGTTTCAGCATTTCAGTTCCTTTTTTACTGGCATGGACTTTGTATGCAGTTCTTCATATGCCTTCTCATTTTTTTTCTCATGGGGTGCCTCTTTGCTCTATTTGTTGGTTTATGCTGATGATATTCTTATCGGGAATAATGGTTATCTTATTTGGAAGTTTATTGATCGAGTTAATCAAGAATTTAAGATTACCGATCTTGGCAGTCTACAATATTTTTTGGGATTGGAGGTTGTTCGTACTTCCGACGGCTTATTCCTTGGTCAGGCTAGATGTGCCAAGGACATTTTACAGCGAGCTGGCATGCAAGATTCTAAGCCAATTGCCATCCCATTTGTGGCCTTTTCTCAACTATCCAGCTCTTCCGGTAAACCATTCAGAAACCTCACACTTTATCGTCCTTTGGTTGGTGCACTACAGTATTTGTCGATCACACATCCCGACTTGTCCTATGTTGTGAATACGGTCAGTCAGTATATGAAGGCTCCTACTGATGACCATTACCAAGCTGTCACTCAGATTTTATGCTATGTACGTGGTACGCTGCACTATGGTCTTCAGTTAAATGCAAACTCCTCCGTTTTATCAGTTCTGGGTTACTCTAATGCTGATTTGGCTCGTTGTATAGAGACTCATAGGTCTACATATTGTTATGCCATTTTTCTTAGTGGCAACATGGTTTCATAGAGTGCTAAGAAGCAGCCTACATTTTCTCATTCTAGTTCAGAATCATAGTACTGTGCTATGGAAAATACTGCTGTAGAGTTAGCTTGGTTGATGAATCTTCTTCGGGACTTACATGTGATAACGGGGCCCCACCTATTTTGCTGTGTGATAATAATAGTGCTCTCTTCCTGACTCAGAACCCAGTTTCTCATAAGAGAGCCAAACACATTGATATTGACTATCATTTTGTGCGTGAGATGGTGTCTTCTAGCAAGCTCAGGGTTGCTCATATTTCTACAGACTTGCAGCTTGCTGACATCTTTACGAAGGGTCTACCCCATCCTCAGTTTGAGTTTCTACGTTCCAAGCTTTGGGTTGTGACCAATCCTACGCTTCGCTTGGGGGGGTAATAGAGATGTAGATCAATTAGAATCAGGATAAGAAAGGAATGCCCTTTCTGATTAGTTTTGTGTATATCATGTTCCATATTTGTTTAAGTCTTGTATACCCTTTGTACTCACTATACATATCAATACACACAGCTAAAATTATTTGTGGGTTTTACATTCTATTAAATTCTATTACTCCATGTCCCAGCTCTATTTACACATCAGTCATTATCATACTGTTCAAGAAACATATTCAACCATTAATATGTTTATGTACGTATAATAACGACATATAAAAATTTGATATTTTGAAACTACTTGTTAGGACGAATTCAGCAATGTCATATACGATAATATTGTTGTTCATATACCTATTCAAATAAAAAAATTGATATTTTCAAACTACTTATTAGGACGAATTCAACAATGTCATATGCGATAATTTTGATGGATCCATTTAAAGAGGACCAGAGGGAGTATTTCTTTTCGTCAAGTAAGTCAACACATGTAAATCAAGTTAAAATTCAAATTATACTCTTTTTATCTTTTTTTAAAAAAAATTCTCTTAAGGCAAAGTATTGGGAAACACCGCCTTTCCATAGAGTTACAGAAAGACGAGGTTTAATTAGAATAATTAAAAAGTAAAAAGTTTTAGTTGCAATATTAAAAATTTATTATACAACTTGTAGTAGCTATAAAGTTTATGACCCGATTAATGCAACCCAAATTTTATCTTCTAAATTACAGTTTAAATTTTGGTGTTTTCATAACTTATGAAAATACTGACTTTCAATAGACGATCTCTTATTTTAATATGAATCAATGAATTATTTTCCCAACAAATTCCCCTTAATTCGCAAGCCTCTTTGGTCCTTTTGACCTATAACAGACCCGTTTGACTTAATAGGTAATACGTTTCTGCTCCTTAAAAAGGTCTATCACTCAATTGCTTCTCTTTAATATGAAGAAAAAAAAATCAACACGTTAGGAGTACATGTTAGGATGAATACATCAAGATCTCAACACATTTAAATATTTGCCAATTTTACAAGATTGTTAATGCAATTTGTATTACTCGGTTCAAGGCAATGGATTGTGAATCCACCACGCACGGGTTCAATCCCCATCGTTCGCATATCCCATCTTTATTTGCACAGTAATCATTATTATACTGTTCAAGAAACATATTTGACCATTAATATGTTCATGTACGTATAATAACGATAAATAAAAATTTAATATTTTGAAACTACTTGTTAGGACGAATTCAACAGTGGCATATACGATAATATTATTGTTCATATATCGATTCAAATATGCGGTTAAACTTTGGTAGAAAATAGTTACAAAAAAGTAAGAGTATAAATAAAACTGGGACGAAGGAAGTATTTAAATGATATTAGACACTGTTAGCACTGTCAACATTTTTATTAGTGATAATGTAGGAGATATTTTGTAAATATCTTCTGCTACCTTAGATAGAATCTTTTTCATTTGATGACTATGTAAATACTGCCTATATATTGTACCCTTGTACCATCAATAAAAATACACGTTCATATTTTACATGGTATCAGAGTCTAAATCCTGAGAACCCTAAAAATTTCCCTTTACTCGTAAAAGACTGCCGCCGCCCTCACTTCTCCGTCCGCTGTCGTGCGAGTCACCGCTAGCGGCGCCGAGAAGCTAGCGTTGCCGCCGCTATCGCCGTCCAACACGCACCACCGCTTTCTATTTCCCACATTCACATGACGCCGCTCCGTGCATTCACTCGTTGCCGCTCAGTGTGTCCAATTAATCTGTTGAATCATGTTGTGATTGAAAATATTGATGCCAAGACTGAGGCTCCTTTCACTCCCGTCGCTTCTACCGTCGACCTACCAAGCCAGCCGGGCGCTCTGTCGCAGCCAGACGACACTAGTGTTCTCCACTGAGCCCTCCGCCAGCTCCTACTTTGCGCTGATGGTTTGGCCTTTTCCAATTGTCAGCGTTATGCCGGGGATTCCTCACCCTTGCCTCCCTCGCATCCGTACTACGTTCATCCCTGAGATCATACATGTTTGCTTATTTCCTCTACGATCTTGAAGGGTGATAATTATAATGATTGTAGTGATGCCATTCGTCATGGTTATAATTCTAGACATGAGCTTGGTTTCTTGGATGGTTCCATCACCAATCCTTTACCCGGTGAACCTTTTGTTGATATTTGGAGTAGTTTAAATTCTATGCTTATTGGTTGGATCATTCAGACACTTGATCCATCTATTTGTTCTATTGTTACTTATTATAACTCTATTAAGGAGCTTTGGGATGATCATCATCAATGCTACTCAGTTGGGAATGACCCACGTATGTGTCAAATTTGTGTGGACATTTACAACTGTTGTCAGAATGGTCATGCTACCAATGCCTACTTTGGTCGCTCCAAGAAGTTGTGGAATGACCTGCTTACTTACATGCATCCACGTACTTGTATTTCATGTCCCAATGCAGCTATCGTTCAGGTTAAACGTGAGAAGGAGATTGTTCATCAATTTCTCATCGGTCTGATGATGGTTATGCTACTCTTCGCTCATATATCCTTGCACTAGATCTGTTGCCTTCGCTCGACACAATTTACTCCCTTGTTTCTCAGAAGGAGCGTAAGAAGAATGTCATCCTAGCTCGTGGTTCTATCACCTCGGCAGACACCATGGCCTTTGCTGCCCATCGTCAGGCGTAAACCTCCGCTCTAAAGTCCACTGTCGCCGCTCCAAGATCCACCCCAGCCATCGTCGTTGATCATCAGAGTCTTACCTGCACGCACTGTGGCTGAAGGGTCATGATATTACTACTTGCTTTCGTATTATTGGTTATCGAGTCAAAATTGAGTGTACCATGAGGGCTAGACCTTGAATTTTGTGCGGCATTGAAGGGTTTGCGAGTTCACTTATTTTGTCAAAGATCTTAATTCCGCAATCCAGATTCTTCGCAAGAGGATTCATATCAGGTTCATTGTGCTTTACCTCTCAGCTTCCACGGTTGCGTGATAAGTTTGCATCCAAAAGTTGAAAGTGCATCTTTCCTTGCTACCCTTTTGACAAGAAAGATTGGCATGTTTACGACTTAGAGTCTCGAACTGTGTTTGCTAGCCGGGATGTGATATTTTATGAAGAATGTTTCCCTTTTGCACCTGTTTATGTGAAGATGCCACCTGTTGATGCCTTGCCATCTCCATCACCTACCATATTTGGCTACTCAATTCATGAGTTGTCCGAGCCGATAGAGCCACCCAGTCCCAATCTGACGTGGCTAGCTCATCCCGAGCTCTAGCTGCTCTCCGCTGAGTCACATCGATCGCCGCCAGCAATGCCCACCCCGCGATTGTACGTGCTCGCTCCACCAGCAGGCTCTCTGAGGCCGTCTGTGACTAGTTTGCGGCCAGCTCATCTTGAGCTCCAGCAACGACCGTTCGTGACTGCTCAGTAGCCAGCTCCTCCAGAGCTCTAGCCTCGATCGTCCGTGGCAGCTCAGCCATCTCCTGCCAAGCTCAGACACTCGCTACATAAAACCCCCCTCTGCTGATCCCACATCATCTGATTCACTATCCTCAGATACGCATTACCCTATTGTTGATTATGTTTCTTGTAGTAATTTTTTTGTTAATCATTCTAGACTTTTGGTTGCAATGACAGATGTTGCTGATTCGGTTACTTTTTATGATGCTTATCGCCATGATCATTAGCACGCGACTATATCCGATGAGATTGATGCACTCGAGAGGAAAAATACATGGGTTCTTGGTCCTCTTCCTCCTGGAAAAAAGGTTATTGGTTGTAAGTGGGTTTATCAGACTAAGTTTAAGTCGGATGGTTCTATTGAGTGATACAAAGATAGGTTGGTTGTCCTTGGTAATCGTCAGATAGAGAGGACTGATTTTACTGAGACATTTGCTCATGTTTCCAAGATGCGTTTAGTTGATCTTTTCTTGCATGTTGCTGCTATTTGTGGTTGGGATCTTCATCAGAGGGATGTTCACAATGCATTTTTGCATGGTGATCTTGAGGAGGAGGTGTACATGTGTCCGCCTCCTAGTTATGCACTTCTGGTGCCTGGGTGATTTGCAAGCTTCTCAGATCTTTTTACGGTCTGTGACAGGCTCTGCGGAATTGGTTTGCTAAACTTGTTTCTGCTCTTCGCCTCTCCGATTTTGTTCAGAGTAAGGCAGATTACTCTTTTTTTTTCTTACTTGAAGGATGATGTTTCTCTTCGTGTATTGGTTTATATTGACGATCTTATCATTGCTAGTTCCTCTCCTGGGATGATATCCAATTTCAAGAAGTATTTGTGCTCTTGTTTTCATATGAAGGACCTTGGTGCCCTGAATTATTTCTTAGGCCTTGAGATAGCTCGTCAGCTTGATGTGATGCTCTTATCTCATCGGAAATATTCTTGATACATTGGCAGCTAAACTCACAGATTTTCCCATTGAACTACAACACAATTTGGTGCGAGATGATGGTCCTTTGTTTGACGATTCTGTGCAGTATCGCAGACTAGTTGGCAAGCTCATTTATCTCACCATCACTCATCTTGAGCTTAGCTATTCCGTCCATACCTTGGCCCAGTTCATGGAGAAACTGCATTTGGTGCATTGGCATGCAACTATGCGAGTTCTGCATTATTTAAAGAGTCATCCTAGTTAAGGTTTGTTTCTATCGGCTAAGAGTTCTCTTCAGCTTACAACATTTTGTGATTCAGATTGGGTAGCTTGCCCAATTACTAGGAGATCTTTGACAAGATATGTTGTGATGATAGGTGAATCTCCGGTTTCTTGGAAGACAAAGAAACAACCCACCGTTTCTCGTTCTTTGCCTGAAGTAGAATACCGGGCTATGGCAGTCGCGTGTTGTGAATTATTGTGGCTCAAGTCATTTCTTCATTTGTCGGGAGTGGCACATCATACTCCGATGTGTTTGTACAGTGATAGTAAGACTGCTCTTTATATTGCATCAAATCTAGTTTTTCATGATAAGACGAAGCATATTGAGATTCACTGACATTTTGTTCGTGATTTAATTTAGCCTGGTGATGTGATTACTTATCATATTCGTATTGTTAGTCAGCCATCAGATTTATATACAAAGGCACTTGGACGACAAAGATTCCAGGTTTTGTTTGGCAAGTTGGGCTTTCAAGATCCACATACTCCAATTTGAGGAGGAGTGTAAGATATATTTTGTGAATATCTTTTGCAATATTATTGTACCTTAGATATAATATTTTTCCTTTAATGATTCTGTAAATGCTGTTTATATATTGTATCATTCTACCATCAATGAAAACACACACTTAAATTTTACAAATGATACAACTTTTGTGACAGGTAAGGAGCGGCCACAATTATTTTTGCACATTTGTGTGTTTAAAATTTTATGACATGTATACAGGATACATGTCACCGATTCATGTAAGCTTATTTTTTTCGTTTAAAAATTCGCTTAAATTACTCCTTTTTCTTCCCACTAAAAAAAGAGAGGAAGAGGGAAGCTAGATATCTTTCTTATGCATAAAAAACGGGAAAAGATTGAAAAGACACAAAAGAAGAAGAAAACCAAACAAACAAACAAACAAACAAAAGGACGAATGTTTAAGGATTAAAAAAGAAAAAGAAAAAGGAAAACATGAGAATTACTCAAATGTGGAGAACCAAAAGAGTGGGCACCCGTGCGTGCGGATGAAAGCAGTGGTTGGGTCACCTGTCCCTCCAAGCTTGAAAAGGCATTATTATTTCACAGTGTGGTAAAAATAAGGGAGGCCTTTAATTAATTCCCCCTTTCCAGTCCGAATAAAGTGAAGTGCATTAATTCCAAACAAACATGGATTACATATTATTAACCCTATTAGAGTAGTTAGCTAGTAGTGGCTATATACAGATTATATAATATTTATAATGATTGCAGTCGGTGGTGCTAAGGAAGTGTGTTATTCACGAGCTAGACGTTCCCTCATGCCCCTTTCTCCACCTTTTACTAAAAGCTTTTACTGCTCATCATTTTTTCAAGTGGTTAAAGGAATTACAATCATATTCTTATCATAATTGTAGATGTAATTGTATTTTATTACATTTTTCTACCTTGTACAGGTATCCTGTATTAGTATATAATGTATCATGAATTCATGAATACAACTAACATGGTATTAGAGCCTAAAATCCTGAAACCTTATATAGAAAATTTTTCGCTGCATTAAATTTCGAGCCGCCGCCGCTGCTGCCACCACGCTCTGTCGGTCGCTGCCGTCTTCATTCCGCCGCACGGCCGAACTCACCAACCTTCACGTGCCGCCGCTAGTTCAACGCGCCGGTGTGTCCTGTCGATCCGATCTGTCGCTGGTTATTGTACCTGCTGCTAATCTGTACCTAATTTTCCATAATGTCTGGCTCTGAGGAACACCCTAGTTTTGATGCACCTGAGGCTTCGAAGCTTCAGGATATGAGTGGTTATGATGTGATTGCAGCTTTACTTCAGCAGTTGTAGTTGCAATCTGGCCCTCAGACTAATTTACCTATTGGTCGTATATCGACTGATCCTTACTTTATTGGTTCTGGCAATGCTCCAAGTTTAGAACTCATACCGAACATGCTGAAAGGTCAGGAAAACTACATTGAATGGTCTGATGCGATTTGTCGCGCATTCCTTGCTAAGCACAAGATTGGGTTCATTGATGGATCCATTACCAAACCCCAGGATGGTTATCCTGATGTTGTTGATTGGCCTGGGTTAATGCTACTCTTGTCTGCTGGATCTTGCAAACCCTGGATCCGGTATTGAGATCTTCTACAAGTTTGTTTGCCATAGTTAAGGATCTGTGGGATGACTTGAAGGCACGGTTTATTCTGGCCGATGGTATGAAGGTTTTGCAGACGCAAGAGGTCATTCAGAGTTGTAGGCAAAACGGTCAGCCTATCGACATCTACTTTGCCAAACTGAAGAAGTTGTTTGCATATTATCACTGCATGCGACCTCTCCTGGTTTGTGCCTGTGAAGAAAGCAAGGCACTATGCCATTGCACTATTGCTGCGAAAGTCTTCCAAGAAAGAGAGAAGGATTTGATCTACCAATTCATCTCTGGCCTTGACGAAGGTTTTCACACCTTGCGATCACACATCATGAGCATTGATCCAATGTCATATGTCATGAAAGTGTATGCCCTTGTTGCTCAGGAGGAGAATCATAGAGCTGTCATTCAAGTTCGTGAGCCTTCTTCTAACTCCATGGCGTGTGCCGCCCGACATCCACCACATGCAAGTTCTTTGCCAGTTGTTCTTTCTGCATCCGACCGCAAGAATCTTGTTTGTACACATTGTCATCGCAAGGGTCATGATAAAGATACATGTTTCCAGTTACATGGTGTACCAGACTGGTTCAAGGAGTTGAAGGAGAAAGTCGGTACCAGCAAGAAACCAGCACCAGCTTCCCGAACGTCAACCACCACCGCCGATCCCGGAGGCACTACCGCAGCGCTTCCTCTCCCGCCGCCGTTCGCCGTCGCAGCCACGTCGCCGCCTAGTCTGGTGGCGGAGGCTTCTTCCAGCCGTGTCCCTGCACATTCCAATTTTGGCCCTGCTATGTCCGATGACCAATGGAGCACAACCATGCACTTGTTTAATCAGTTTAATTCTCTTACTGACAATGAGTCTGGTAAGCCTACTTTACCATGGATACTTGATTCGGGATCCTCATATCACATGATTGGTGACAAAGGTTCTCTTACTGATCTTACTACTACTATTGATTCTGTGAATGTTGTTCTGCCTGATGGCTCGGTGTCATCAACTATTCATATGGATCTCTTTGCTTTGGTGGTGTTATTCTGCCTCATGTTTTATATATACATACATTGCGATGCAATTTACTGTCATGTTCTAGATTATTATCTACCCTGATTTGTTTAGCTTTGTTTAGTGAAAATTATTGCATTTTACAGACAATCAGTACCAGGAAAGTGATTGGCGTGGGTGAACAGCAAGGGGGGTGTTTTGGCTTTGTCTGTTGGATGCTCGTGTTCACCGTCCTATCCTGCAGTCTCTTCCTATAGTTGCTTTAGTATCTTCTTCTGACTTATGGCATCAGCGTTTTGGACATCCTTCCTCCACGGTGTTGTCTTCTATTTCTTCTAGCATTAATAAACATTTTGTACCTTGCTCTATATGTTATAGAGCAAAACAGACTAGACATAGTTTTTAATTGAGTTCTACAAATGCTACTGCATTGTTTCAATTAATTCATTGTGATGTTTGGGGACCTTATCAAACACCATCATCTAGTGGTGCATTTTATTTTTTGACTATAGTAGATGATTATTCTCGAGTTGTTTGGATTTATTTGTTAGTAGCTAAATCTGAAGTAGCTTCTAGATTTTTAGAATTCAGTGCCTTAGTGAAGAACCAGTGGGGCCAAACAATTCAACGAGTTTGGGTTGATAACGGCACTAAATTTTTGCCTCTGCAAACTCACTTTACTGCATCTGGGATCATTTTTGAGACATTTATGGTTGATACACCGCAACAGAATGGTCGAGTTGAAAGAAAGCCTCGTCATTTACTCAATGTGACACGTGTTTTACGGTTCCAAGCCAGTCTCCCTATTGAATTTTGGGGAGAATGTGTTCTTACTGCTGCTTAACTGATCAACCAAACACCGACTCATCATCTCAGCAGTCGTACTCCCTTTGAGTTGCTCTATGGGAAAGCTCCGAATTATTCATCATTAAGAGTTTTTGGATGCTTGTGTTTTGCTGCTCATGTTCCCAGATGTCGTGACAAGTTTGCACCTACAAGTCGACAGTGTCTATTTCTTGGTTATCCTGCCGGAAAGAAAAGCTATTGCCTTTTTAACTTGGAATCCTATGTGATCTTTACCAGTCGGGATGCCGATTTCTTTGAAGACAAGTTCCCGTATTCTGCAACTCTGACATCTGCTTCATCCGATGAACCCGGCGGTGCCACCACATCACCGCCAGTTTCCTCCTCCTTTATGCCGGAGACGCACAAAATTTTGATTCCGCCAGCCACTGCTGATCCTATGCCACCAGTCGTCATCGGCCCACCGCCATCCGTAGCGGTCAGCTGCTGCCGTCCGCAGCCAGCCAGTTATCACTGTCCACCACCAACCAAGCGCCACCGATCGCCGCCGGCCAATCTCCATCGTCCGACGCTGATCACTCACCGTCGGTCGCCGCTGGCCAATCTTCGTCGTTCGCTGCCGGTTCTCATTCGTCAGTCGCCGCCAATATTACATCCTCGGTATCTACTTTACCAGCTTCTCTAGTACCGGATAGTTCCGTTGCCACGTTTCCACCTACCAGATAGAGTGTTTGATCTCGCCGATCGCCATTTTACTTGGAAGATTACGATTGTGATGATTATGCATGTTCCCTTACTACTGAAGACCCCCCCCTCCGTCTCCATTCCCTCATGCGTCGTCACTTTCCTCAGGTGTTCTCTAACCCCTTACTGATTATGTAAACTGTGATAATTTTTGTAGTATGCATTCTAGATTTTTGGGTGCTGTAACGTCTAGTGCAGATCTCACTACTTATTCTGAGGCTTCCTAGCATGCTCATTGGCGAGCTGCTATGACATAGGAACTTACTGTGCTAGAGCGAAATCAGACATGGACTTTGACTCCTCTACCTTTGAATAAAAAGGCCATTGGGTGTAAATGGGTCTACTAGATGAAGTTCCGTTCTGATGGTACTATTGAACGGCATAAGGCGTACCTAGTGGTTCTTGGGAATCGCCAGGTGGAAGGAATTGATTATACTGAGACCTTTGCTCCGGTTGCGAAGATGAGTTATGTTAGTTTATTCATGTCTGTTGCAGTCATTCGTGTTTGGGAACTACATCAGATGGATGTCCATAATTCTTTCCTGCATGTTGATTTGCATGAGGAAATGTTTATGTGGCCCCACCTGGCTATGTGGTGCCACATGGACAGGTTTGTCGCCTTCAGAAATCTCTTTATGGTCTTCGTCAAGCTCCTAGGAATTGGTTTGCTAAATTGGCTCAGGCTTTACGAGCATTTGGTTTTGTTCAGAGTAAGGCCGATTACTCTCTATTTGTCTTTTCCCGTGGATCAGTTTCTTTACATGTTCTAGTTTACGTGGGTGATTTGGTTATAGATGGTAGCTCTTCTCCTCTTATCTCCGAGTTCAAAAAATACTTAAGTTCCTATTATTATATGAAAGATCTTGGTCTACTTAAGTATTTTTTGGGCATAGAGATTGCTAGAAGACCGGAGGGGATGTTTCTTTCGCAAAGGAAATATGTTTTGGACATTTTATCATACACCGGTTTATCTACTTCTAAACCGACTGACTTTTCAATGGAGCAACCACATGATTTGGCACGTGTTGAAGGTCCAGCCTACCATGACCTGGAGCAGTACCGACGCTTGGTTGGGCGTCTGATATATCTGACTATTACTCGTCCTGAACTTAGTTATTCAGTTCATACTCTTGCGCAATTCATGAAGTCTCCTTGTGTTCCTCACTGGCAAGCTGTTGTTCGTGTGTTGCACTACCTCAAGAGTCATTCTGGTCAAGGTTTATTTCTCTCTTCTCGTAGTACTGTACAATTAACTGCTTATTGTGATTCGGATTGGGCTGCATGCCCGATTACTAGGCGTTCTCTTTCTGGTTATTTTTTTTATAATTGGTGATTCTCCGGTTTCTTGGAAAACTAAGAAGCAACCTACTGTTTCTCGGTCTTATGCTGAAGCGGAGTATCGTGCTATGGCAGTTACCTGCTGTGAGTTATCATGGCTTAAGTCTTTACTGAATGACTTAGAGGTTTTGCACTCCTCTCCTATGAAATTGTTTTGTGACAGTCAATCCGCTCTTCATATAGCGACAAACCTGGTTTTTCATGAACGCACAAAGCATATTGAAGTTGATTGTCATTTTGTCCGGGATCTTGTTCAATCTGGCGCAATTGTTACTCAACATATCCGTACGACAGACCAACCTGCGAATTTGTTCACTAAAGCTCTCGGACGTAACCAGTTCCATTCTTTACTTGGCAAGTTAGGCATTTCTCATCCCCATGCTCCAACTTGAGGAGGAGTGTTAAGGAATTAGAATTGTATTCTTACCATAATTGTATATGTAATTGTATTCTATTACCTTTTCCTAGCTTCTATAGGTATCATGTACTACTATATAATGTATCATGAATTCATGAATACAACACACATTATTACCCTTATTTTCTACACAAGTATACACTGCTCTTTTCGTTGGATGTGGTATCATAGCATTAGATATTTGGATTTATCTGAATGAAATGAGTGGATGAAATTGAATTTAGAAAGAGAAACGTAGAATGAATGGATGTAATTGAAAGAATCTTACCATTAAAGGAAAGTTTGTTAAATTCACAAAAATAATAAACAAAAATTAAACAAAAGTGTAACACATCCAATGAAACAGAGAGAGAATTCCCTTCGTCCTACATTTAATTATTTTTGTTTTTACTCAATTTCGTAAGATTTTACCCGAGTAATGTCATAAATAGTGTCAAAAAGAATAAATAATGCTAATAAATTTAGGATCTAAGGGGTGAATTTGATAGTTAAATGTTTACATATGAAAAATTTACAAATAGAAATTACTTGTGAGACGTACTATAAAGGAAGTAAGAAGTTATTTATGAGATGGATCGAGGACGCAATTTATACTGTATCCCTGAGATATGGTTTATCATTATATCTCCGAGTTAAATGTGTATACGTAGAAAGTGAAATTGTAGATAATTACATGTCTAAATAATAGGGGAAATTTATTAAATTTTATTGAAGCTCATTTATTTACTAGGTGTATAATGTGGTGTGTATTCCAATGTACCTTATACTAATTGGATCGAGGAAGTATAAAATTTATATTAACAATCCATATGACGTGCATATATTTATTCATTCTCGTACATTATATCTATAACATGCTTAGTATTTTTTTATACCTACTTCCGACAAAATTTAAATTTAAAACAGTACTAAGTTTTTTTTTCTAAATGAAAAAATCAAACCGTCAAAGACATAAGTTTTTATAAGGTACTCAACTCTTCTATTAATTTGAAGGCAAAGTCTTGAGAAAGAAGGTCTTTCCATAATCTTATGCAAAGACGGGGTTTAATTAGAATAATAAAAGGTAAAAGATTTAAGTTGCAATATTAAAAATTTATTATGCAGCATGTAGTAGTAATAAAGTTTATAACCCGATTCATGAAACCCGAACATTTTATCTTCATTTCTTCTAATTTACACTTTAAACCTTAGTCTTTCCATAACTTATGGAAAGACCGTCTTTCAAGAGAAGGACTCTAATTTGAATGGCATAAATATCTTTTGTCAAATTCTTGGGAAAGACCGTCTTTCCATAGGCTTATGAAAAAATTGGGTTTAACTAGAATAATAAAAGGTAAAAGGTCTTAGTTGCAGTATAAAGATTTTATTATACAATGTGTAGCAGTTATAAAGTTTATAACCCGATTCATGCAACTCGCGATTTTTATCTTGACATCTTCTAATTTGCACTTTAAACCTTGGTTTTATCATTCCTTATGGGAATACCGTCGTTCAAGAGATGGACTCAATATCTTTTTTACATCACATGAAAATAAGAATAACAATACAAAATTTATGTAACAAGTGAATAATATGATCTAAAAAAAACAGCATAATGTGGTAATATATATAATCATACACTATGAAATTGTTAGCCATGCATCTTGACTCAACCCATCAATCTAATAAACAACATACAACAAATATGTTTGTCGCAGTTGAAAAGTAACTTTGTTTGTGAAATAAAAAGTAGGGAACTTATAATTATTTATCAAAAATGTAAATTAAGGAGTACAAAACTAATAGAGATGTAAATCAATTAGAACCGGGATAAGAATTAAATACCATTTATTATTGGTTTTGTAAATATTATGTTTCATATTTATTTATACTTTTTATACCCTTTATACACACGATATATATATATATATATATATATATATATGTATGAATATAAATAGCCACAATTATCTGTGGGTTTTACCATCTATCACCAACAATGGCAATGGCTTCAAACGTTACTATATTTTCCCCAATCTCATAATTAGGGTTCAATTTTTTGTTTTGTTCCAAAATATGAAAAGGAAAAAAGAAGGAAGATCTGTCCAATAATAAATACTCATATATTACCTACTCTCTAGCTCTGTCCCATCTCAAATTGCACAGAGTTTTTTCACGCTCATCAAAAAACTTTCGTTAATATGTGTTAAGAAAATAGAAATCATTTCCTTATAGCAAAGGTTATAAATGATAGTTACCTTATAGAATTAGTTTCCTAATGAAATTAGTCATAGATAGTAGTTTCCTTATATACTTAGAATCTTATTCTTGTCAGACTTTAGTTTGATGTACCCCTATATATTGTAACCCTCATCATTGACGAGATGTGTCATTGATTAATATCAGTGCACCATAATAAAGTCATTTATATTTTATCATGGTATCAGAGCCTAAAATCCTGAAACCTGAAAAGAAAATTCCGCTGCCTTTCCAAGCCACTGCCACCGTCGTCAAGCTGCACGTCGATCCATGCACCATCGTACAGCCGCCACTTCTTCTCCGTTCTAATACTCACCGATCGCCACCGCCACTGCCACCGTCTGGCTGTGGTGATCCGTGTGCCGCCTCCCCTGATCCGATCGGTCTGTGCATTAAGCCACACGTGTCGATCCCAAAGCTCACATGTCGCCGCATTCCTGTCACGCACCGCATTCGATCCGATCCGCCGCCGATTGCTGCACCTGCTGCTGATCCGTACCTGATTTTGCACTATGTCTGCCTCCGGAAGTAATCCTAAAGAACAGGCCCGTACTGATGCTAATTTTGAGGCTGCTGCGCTTCAAAAAATGAATGGCTATAAGGTAATTGCGACTTTACTAAAACAGTTGCAGTTGCAATCTGCCCCTAAGATACCTGTACATGTTGGTCGTTTGTCGACTGACCCCTACTTCACTGGCTCTTCTGACGGACCTGGTTTGGTTATTGCACCCACCACCCTGAAGTGTCAAGAGAATTACCTTGAATGGTCTCCTACAAATACTGCTCTTCTGAATTTGAATACTGCTCTACTAGCTGCTAATGTTACTGTTGTTGCTGCTACTTCTACTACTACTGAGAAAATTTTTCGTAATTTTTTTTAATGATTAGCAATTTCATAATCTTCTTTTCAAGCTGGACATTCTTGTCATCATGCTCCCACTTGAGGGAGGGTGTTAAGGAAATAGAAATCATTTCCTTGTAGTAAAGGTTATAAATGGTAGTTACCTTATAGAATTAGTTTCCTAATGAAATTAGTCATAGATAGTAGTTTCCTTATAGACTTTGAATCTTATTCCTGCCAGACTTTAGTTTGATGTACCCCTATATATTGTAACTCTCATCATTGATGAGATGTATCATTGATTAATATCAGTGCACCATAATAAAGTCCTTTATATTTTATCAATATGTTTAACTATGTATAATAACAACAAACAAAAAGTTACTTTTGAAAAACTACTTATTACGACGAATCCAACCATATAACATATGATAATATTGTTGTTTATATATTTATTTAAATATGCAGTCAAAGTTGATCAGTGCATAATGACGTAAAGTGAAGTGTGTAGTTTGATATGAGACGGATGGAGTAGCTTCTATTTTGTTTATCTTCTACATCAACGGCTCCATTGGATCTGTATAATTATAATCATATATACGAGTATTTATTATTGGACAGATTTCGTGGAGCTTAAGAAATTCCTACTGCCTAATCTATAACTGAAAAAACAATTACAAATTAAACTCAAATTAAAGCCTAGGCACTTGTTACTAAAATGAAGTTGTCCGCAAAGAATGACATAGTATGGTCGTAAGCAAAAAACATGGGGAAACAAGCAACAGTTGTGGTAATTATCAAATCACGCGGATTAATTTTGAGTGTCCGAATTAATCCGATGGAAACCCTGAAAAGAAATGAAAAAGAGCAGAAATTAATGTGATTGTCAGTAACAACTAGAAATTTAATGGGATCATTATGGTTGCAATTATTAAGACAGTTAACAAACTACCACTTGATCGAATTCATTTAGATAGGACAAAAATAATTACCATCATTAACTTTCCACTTACTTCACACTACTACTGCTACTAGCACCCTGCTTTACAATACACACATTATAAGATAATTTTCCGGGATCAACTAATACCACTAATGTACTTCATAAAAGGAGGGTAAAAAAAACAAATATTATAATTAATTTTAAATTAAATACCAAGTTCTCTATATTTACCTAATCAAAAATATTATTGTTTTAATAAATAATATTTCAAATTTAAATGAAGAAACAATCAAACTTACCTATGAAAATTAATATGGATTATAGTGAGGCCCCAGCATTCTAGGTTCCCTGTCGCTATACTTGATGGAGGACTGGGTGAAAAAAGGAAGTTTTAGAAAGTGCGTGTGATATTAAGGCATGTTATTTTTATCTGATTTGAATTGAGCCATAACATTGAATTGAGTTAGATTAAACTAAAATTAAGTAAACAAAAATATATTAATAATAAAACTAAAATCAACTAAATCTATAAAATTAAAATTATATGAATTGAATTTAAGTAAAATGAGTTTGAAAAGAACACGACCTAACTTCTTAGTATATGACCTCCGGCCTATAATATAAACTCCTTCCTTTGTCTCTTTATATGTATCTTAGTTCACTCTTCGTAATAACGTTAATGTTGATTGGATCGTAAATTTATAGATATATAATGTGAAAATTATTGTGTGGGATATTGTTATATTTATTGTAACACATATGTTTAGAATACATAATTTAAGAAACTAAAATTATGTAGTCGTGATTGAATAGTGAAAAAAAGAGGAATCAATGGAATATCTATTTATTTCAAAATTTGAGATTTCACCCTAAGATTGATCTTTTATGTTTGATTTCACCTTTTAATGAAGATGAGATAAAAAAACATGAATCCACCAGCGCCTAAACTATGCGTCCCATGTTCGGATTGGGAGTCGGAAACAGCGAGCGATCAGTAGAACCCAAAAATGAGCGGGACAGGTAACAGTTGTGGGACCGTAAAAGATTAATGTCCGTTCCGAAATAAAAAAACCTCAACAGTAGCTTGTGACACAAGTCAACTCCAGTGCTACTAGCTTTGGGAATTTATGTGGCATTAATTACAATTAAGGCCAGTAATTAGATGAGTTAAAAGAAAAGGGCAGGGTTAAGGTCATTGTCAGTGGCGGGTGGTGGAGGTGGCAGCACCCCAGGCAGGCACTGCTGGTGCTCTTCCACCATTCTTTATACTTGCATTTCTTCTCTTCTTGTCTATTGGACCGGAACTTCTTATTTTAATAATACCTCCGGGCCAAATGTTCATATCACCTTTTTGAACGAATATTTATAAATGTATGTTGATGTGGTTAAATTTCGGCCAAATGTAGAGGATTAAAATGAGCTGGACACATTTCAACCCAAATTAGGAGATAGTAAAAATGTGAAGTTTTGGTTGGGACATACGAAGATGAAATGTAAAAAACCTTTGGCTGGGACAAAGGGAGTATTCTTCTATGTCACAGTGTAAATGATATAATATCTATTTTCATCTGTTCCGGTAGAATTGTCCTAATTTGAAGAGTATTTAAAATGATGAAGAAATGTATTGTTAGATTCTCAACTTATTGGGTCTCTATTTTTTCAAAATATCTTTTTTTTTCCTACACTTTATATCTTGCTGCATCAGTTTGTATAAAAGATCGGGTCAAAAAAAATTTCCACCATATCTAACCGAAACGAGGCCGTATAAGTTTTATTTTAAGTTTCTTTTAATTTCAATGAAGTTTAGATTTTTCAATCTTATTTCCTTCATTGATTTTCTACATTCTTTTAAATATTGTACTGAAAGCAAGTGTCACAAATAAGGAAACATCGAGAGTAAGACACGTGTCATTCTATTTTATCTGTACTTTCATTCAGTTCAATCCAAATAACTACTACAGAAAAAGTTCAAATCCATGCTATTTAACTTAATTTTGTTCCGTTATTCTTATTTTTCTGCCGGCTAAATTTTAGTTCAATTCAATTCAATAAAAAGTTAGCTGGAAAACATGACTTACACATGTTTCAGTGCCGTATTAAAATGCGCCACTTTCTGGAGCTTTGCCAACAATTCAGGCTTGCTCTTTCATTAAAGAAATGAAGTGAATATGACTAGTAACTAAATGGAAATAGATCAAGTTACATTATCCTTCATCATTAGGGTTTCCTCTCTTCCAATCCCCCCACTTTTCTTCTTTCTATATATATTCATCCTCTTCGTTCCCCTCCCACTTCCCACCCATAGCATCCCCTCCGCACCAAAAGATCTGTAAACTTCTCGGGATCCGATCAATCTCCCAACAACTTGGAAATCTTCGTTTGATCCCGAGGAGAAACACTCGTATGAGACCGGTAGTCTTGCAAGCATTATTCGAAGCTGGATCCCAGAGACGGGTGGTTTTTGCTACTCATAAATTGATCCAGATCTGCTCGCACGCACTTTCTAAAGGTGATCCTCATTGCTTCAACTGTTAATTAGGTAAAATAGAGTTTTAAATATGTATAATCCATTAATTTGTATGTGGTAATAGTATATATCAAGAGGTGAAGATTATATGTGTTTTAATTATAGATTTCGCATGTTTGATTTGTTAAAGATGTCCATTAAGATCTTGTGATTATAGTTTATGCTTTATCCGGTTACTTACTAAGTAAAGTTCTTAGAGTTGCGCACCAGCATATGCAAAAGAGAGTTTATTTATACATACTACCTCCGTTTTATAACAGAAGCTCAATTTGTAATGCCATTTTAGTTTTAGAAAAGGACTGAAATTATTATGAGAAATGAGTATATATTTATAGAAAATCTAAAGGTTGCTTGCAAAAGGGTGTAGGTTATTGGATTCATTTCTCTCCTGTGCGTGTTAATTTTAGCAGCTACACATATTTGTCAAAAGAATTAATCATATTGCTCACTCCGTGAGTCCTTCATCATGACATGCATGCTCCAGCATGTTCATTATTACTCATCCCATTGAATCCTTTTGTTTCCCCCATTTTCTTCTGTAAGAACTCGTGAATCACAAGTTTTATTAATTTCTACAAAAATGAATGAATTATATAATGGGTAATTTCTCTCTTCAGTTCATGTAATGCTAGCTAGATTGGTGTTTTTTTCCGTTTCCCTCCTGTTAGCCAGCTTTATCACAGATGACTAATTACTAGAAGAGTTCTATTTATGCTTTGAGGGTCGAGAGGGTAAATCAAAGATGAAAACGTGGCTACAAATTTGAAAATCGAGTTTTCTTTTATTGTAAAAAGTAAGTATTTTTCATCCATTAATTAACTCTCGACATTCTAAACCCCTCCGTCCCAGCTACAGCTCAATCATTGCATACCGTTCGAGACACATGTTTGACTGTTAATATATTTAACTACGTATAATAACAACAAACAAAAGGTTACTTTTTAGAAACTACTTGTTACGGCGAATTCAACAATACCTCATACGATAATATTAGTTCTCATTTATGTATTCAAATATGCGATCAAACGTTGATAAAGAATAGTTCTATAAAGTAGGTGAGCAATTTGGGTTGGGAACAAGGGCGTACTATTTAACCCAAAACATCAAACTTAAGAATAGAGGGTGAGGAAGTATACACATCAACGAGCTTAGGTTGGAACTTTATCCTCAATACCATGAAGCATATATTGGCATACACTTGTCAATAATACATGCTTGTGTGTCTGCATTTGTTGAAGATAAATGGTTGACAAACAAATGTAACGCTTAATTCGGTTTCGTTGATTTTAGTTTAATAATTTTAGTTTTATATACATGATATTAGCTTGATGTATTATTGTTTTTTAATACACTCATTCTTACTTAAGTTCGGTCCAAATGAGTCCTTATTACTGTTGAATTGGGCGATTTTGCTAATTGTTTTACTAATTATTTATGTCAGTTATATGATTTTCTAAATTATTTGGTATATAATTATAAATGCTCAATTTTTTGCTACAAAATAAAACTTTAAAGTCCTTTTTTCCCCCAAAAGAATCATCTCTTATTATTATTTTTTACTTTGAGGCTAAAGCTAGTTTTTCCACATCAAGGAAATTAATAGTCAAACACTTTTGTTGACTTGTTTGACAAGTCAAAATTTAACTTGAATACCTAATAGTGAAACACCTATTCGAAATTAATAGCATTTGTCTCTAGTACGTGATTGTTTGATTGCATGTGATATGCACTTAAGTTGATGATTACCCACAGTATTAAGGGTTAATGAATCATGGATCACATTTAATGGCTCGGAATTGCTACCAGAAATACACCATAATTTGGAGTACTTTCTTCTGTTCATGTTCATGATCAATACAAGAGCTAATCACATTAATTTGCATGACAGGAATTCATTAATTAATTAATTAGCAGCTGGCTCTGGCAATGGAAACATTTTCACATGTTCCTCCCGGCTTTCGTTTCCACCCAACTGATGAAGAACTGGTCGATTATTACCTGAGGAAGAAGATCACCTCCCGGCGAATCGACCTAGATGTCATTAAGGATGTTGATCTTTACAAAATTGAGCCCTGGGATCTTCAAGGTTTGTGTAAACCTTTGTCAGAATATTGCATTCTACCATGATCCTCTTCTCATGTAATAACATTTGAAATGTGCTGTTTGTTTTTACAGAAATCTGCAGAATTGGCACAGAAGAGCAAAGCGACTGGTACTTTTTCAGCCACAAAGACAAGAAGTACCCAACTGGAACCAGGACGAACAGGGCCACCGCCGCCGGATTCTGGAAAGCCACGGGGCGAGATAAGTCAATTTACTCTAAGCATGAGCTGATTGGGATGAGGAAAACCCTAGTTTTTTACAAGGGCCGAGCTCCAAATGGCCAAAAGTCTGATTGGATCATGCACGAGTACCGCCTTGAAACCGAAGAGAATGGCACCCCCCAGGCAAGTTAATCTCTGTCGCAACGGTAGTACTTTTGGATCTGCTTGCAAAATTTTCAAAGATTGAAAATGAAAAATGAACATGAGCCAAATCAGAACCTTTGAACTGGATTTTGGTTAGGGCTTTTATCAATTTTACTTTTAGGGTTGCTGATGAACTAACATTCTTGATCTTGAAGCAGGAAGAAGGGTGGGTGGTTTGCAGAGTGTTCAAGAAAAGACTGGCAACCACAATGAGGAGAGTCATAGGCGACGAATCGCCGATTTGGTACGATGAACATGTCTCATTCATGCCAGACATGGAGAGCTCCCAATCAAGCTTGAGTGGCCATAGCCAATACCCATATTTATGCAAGAAGGAAACAATGATCAATCTGCACTACCAAAACCTCCCACCACAAAACCACTTTCTCCAACTCCCACTTCTCGAGAACCCTAATATCATGACCTCCAATTCTTCTGTTCCTTCATTTGGTCTGAACAGCCCCAGCTTTCACCAACCTCAAGAACAGGCAATGCATTCAGTTTTCGACAACAACTCGAGCCACGAGCAAGATCAGGTAACGACAGATTGGCGGGTGCTCGATAAATTCGTCGCGTCCCAGCTGATGAGCCAGGATGATCAGGTTTCGAATGCTACCAACACGTTTAATACTGCTACTGCTTCTGATGATTCCAGTTTCATGGTCAAACAATTGGACAAGCAAGACTGGGAGTAGAAATGGGCTCGAATTGCCGCAGTTCATGGTATATATATTGTTTTTTAGGATGTTATACTAATGTTGCGGGGAGGAGAGAACGATTTATTACATATCCAGTTCATGTGTTGTACATAATAAAACTGATGCAACCTTAACTATTTAGATAGTTTCGGGTAGCTTTGCCTACTGGTCTTATGCTATTAATTCTATGTAACAGAACTATATAGAACAATAATGTAGTACTGGTCATTTATATTTTACCGAAGTCTTTTATGTGTAATATTTCCACCCCAAAGATTATTACAGAAGGGGGGAAAGAAGAAGAAGAAGAAGTTCAGTTTCTATTTTTCTGAGATTCTCAAAATACACTGTCCATATTAGAATTGAAGTACTTGCGAAAACATTTCTGAGTCTCCACTGTCCCAAAATACGTAGAATAAAGTACTTGGTAAATTTTGTTATGGAGTTTAACACAAAGCTACCCAGAGAAGTTAAGAATTTAATTAAGCTTAAATTTTTGAAGTAAACAACACATAAATTTAATCGTCGATATCTTTAGATATAAACGACTAAAAGCTATAAAAACAATATATTTACTAAATACACGTTACAATGAATGTAACGAGATCTTGAATGATGCTGTTCTAATTTATATATCAATAAAAGTTTACGTTTAAAATGGGACGGAGGGAGCATTGGTGAAGAAGGTTGCTTAAACAATGAGAGAGAGGACATAATGTTTTGTTTCATTATATGGTCCAGCAGCAAGCAGACAACGTTACTTGGAAGACTAGGCAGCTTGATTGGTATATGATCTGTTCTCTTTCAGTTTTTTCAAACCCTGAAATTGCTTCAAGCAAAATCTTGCTTTTTCCATCTTCACTCGGAAGCAAAATATAAGAATCATCATCTCACGTGTGCTTTTAGAATTTCGGATCCTTAAAATAGCATGTGTAGGCTACATATTGGAAGAAAAACAAACACATGCATGAATTTGGTTGGACAGGAAAACACAAAAGCAAAGTTAATTAATTTGTGCATATATGTTAATAAATTTGCCATGTACATACATGAATTTCTGAACTTGATTTTGCTCGATCTGAACTGAATGTCAGAGTATCTCACACTGAAAGTGGGCGGAGAGGCTAGATGTCTCACACGTAAGCTTGGTGGGTTACTCCTCCTATTACCAATTGGTTTTAGGATGGAACCCCAGTGGACTTATGTGTTGGGCCTTCTGCACGTCATTTTTCCCTGCTTAGGCTCTCGCCTGATTTCTATACTGAAAACAGCTGAAATGGGCTCTTGTCTGATTTCCATACTGAAAGCTGCTGAAATTAAGCTGAACTAAACATGGCCAATTTCCATGATCAAGCCATGAGGAATGAAAAAATGGCTCAGTGGACAAATGTGAACCATGATTCCAGAAAAATTGGATGGCGGTTGCATGCCCAGAAACTAAAGAGAAGTCAACAAACAATACTTGCTGTTTGGGGCCGAAGAAGAAGAGAATTACTTGCTGTTTCCCTTTCAAGCAACTAATGTGGGGGGATATTTTTGACTCAGACGATACCGAAGATTGAAGAATGTAGCTATATAAAGGTGGAGTTTTGGTAGAGATGCAAGAGCACCGGTTATCATCAGTGGAGTGATGGAATGTTCCAAAGGATGAGGAGATGCAGATAAGAATGATACGCGCATGGGATTAATGTCGGGACTGTTTGATCCCGTGATTAATGATGTTTGGTTTCTTTATTAATGTTGTTGTGTGCAACCCAAGTTATCATCATTACTTGTCAGCAAACATGAAACACCCCCCCTGTCTTCCACCTCCCGTTTACTGATGATGCTGCTATGGAGACACGCCGACAAACATAAACGTATTGAACGGTCCTGAAAGAAACAAAAGCTAAAAACATGCAAAAGTTAATTTAGTAACGATGTTAGAATAAAAGATTAGTTATGGTCTCCTTATTTCTTCTATATCGTTTGTGTATATCTTTCCAATAATCTAAAGGAAATTGGCGTATCAGGGCGGTGAGTGTATCACGTCTTCTCTCTCTTGGATTTCTCCTCCTCTCCTTTTATTGATTGCCCAATTCTCCACTTCGATCAGTTTTTCCTTTTTCCAGTGAATACAAAACTCATATGATCACCATCATGCTCGAATCTGCACAAAATTTGAGGGGGGTGAACTATGCTATCATCTCTGGACGGACGAATTTCCTACTTGGACGGAACTCTTTTTAATTTTAATGAGTCAGAGCGGACAAAGACTCTGTTGGTATGCCTTGAATACTGTAATAGCCGCTTCTGCGACCCTGGCCTGGGGGTCCGGGGGGGCGGCAGTCGCCCCCGGGAAACAAACGGGGGTCTCGCTGCCCGGTCAGCGATCAGCGAGTCGGGGGGTCCAGGGGGGCGGAGCGCACCCTGGCCTGGGGGTCCGGGGGGTGGAGTCGCCCCCGGTCCGACGGTATAGCTTGTCTCTTTATTGGACTGCTGTTGATTTGGGCCGAATTGTGTTTTTGGCCCAGTTTGTTAGGGTTTAGTGGAGACAGCATATAAAGTGTCTCTCTTCTCTCTGTAAACTAACTCTAATTCTGTTCCGCACAAAATTAGTGAATTCGTCTCCCGTGGATGTAGCCAAATTGGTGAACCACGTAAATCTTGTGTCTTGTTATTTTCGTTCATATTTTCTGTTCTTTCTCCATTCCGCACAACAAACTGGTATCAGAGCGGTTTCTTTTTCCGGCGATATCCGTAGTGGGTATATCGGATTCTGGGCTCATCAGATCGGGGCTGATCGGGGAGAAAGATGTCTGGGTTGAACGTGAAGATCGACAAGTTTACTGGGAGAAATAGTTTCAGTTTATGGCAGATCAAGATGCGAGCTTTGCTGAAATAGCAAGGTTTGTGGACTCCGCTGACGAAGGATTTCGCGAGCAGTTCTGGCGATGTTGTGAGTCTGGAAGAAAAGGCACACTTGACGATTATGCTGTGTCTCGCGGACGAAATCATCACCGAGGTCTCAGATCAGGAGACTGCTGCACAACTGTGGCTGAAGTTGGAGAGTTTGTATATGACGAAATCTCTAACCAACAAGTTGCTTCTGAAACAATGCCTCTTCGGTCTCCGAATGCAGGAAGGCACGCAACTCAGAGACCATCTAGAGCAATTGAATACTTTGTTATTAGAATTGCGAAATATAGATGTGAAAATTGAAGATGAAGATGCTGCTTTGATTTTGCTAGTTTCTTTACCACTTTCGTATGAGAATTTTGTTCAGTCATTTATTGTTGGTAAAGATTCTGTGTCTCTGGAGGAAGTAAGATCCTCTCTCCATAGTAGAGAGTTGCGACATAAGGCAAACAGTACAGGTACAGAAAGTCAGGCCAATGGCTTGTTTGCTAGTGACGGAAACACAAAAGGCAAGGAAACCGGCAATAAGAAGAAGGGCAAGAAGTCATCTTCAAAGGGTCCCAAGGCCAATGATGTTTGTAACTACTGTAAGGAGAAGGGGCATTGGAAAAAGGAGTGTCCGAAGAAGGCTAGTAAATCTGGGAGTACATCTGGTACTGCTGCTGTGGCTGAAGGGGATTTCAGTTCTGAAGATGATTTTGCTCTAGCTGTTACTCGGCAAAATAATCATTCTTATGCGTGGTTTCTTGATTCTGGGGCATCTTACCATATATGCTCAAGGAAAGATTATTTCTCAACTTATGAGCAAGCTGAGGGCATCATTACTACGGCAAATGGTGTTGCGTGCAAGGTAGTTGGGATTGGTTCAATCAAGATCAGGACGCGTGATGGTAGTTTCTATACTTTGAACGATGTCAGGCATGTTCCATCGATGACAAAGAATCTGATTTCTCTTCCTACGTTGGATAGAAAGGGTTTCGTCTACTCAGGGAGTGATGGAGTTCTGTGTGTCTGCAAAGGTTCTAGGCTGGTTCTGAAAGGTGTTCTGCATGGTACTTTGTATTTTCTACAAGGTTCCACGGTTATGGATTCTGTTAATGTTGCATCTTCGGAGGTTCACCAGGATGATATGACTAAGTTATGGCATATGAGGCTTGGTCACATGGGTGAAAGAGGGATGCAGATTCTGTCGAAGTATGATCTTCTTGGTGGCCACAAGATCAAGAGCTTGGACTTCTGTGAGCATTGCATTTTTGGGAAGCATCACCGCAGCAAGTTTCCTAAGGCAATTCATAGAACAAATAGCACATTGGATTACATACATTCTGATTGTTGGGGACCTTCCCGAGTTGAGTCACTGGGAGGTCACAGGTACTTTGTTTCTCTGATTAATGATTACTCAAGGATGACTTGGGTTATCATGATGAAACATAAGAGTGAAGCTTTCTCGAAGTTCAAGGAGTGGAAAGCTTTGGTGGAGAATCAGACCAGGAAGAAGATCAAGAGGCTTCGAACTGATAATGGGCTGGAATTCTGCTTGTCTGAGTTTGATCAGTTTTGTAGGGATGAAGGGATTGCTCGTCATCATACAGTCAGGAATACGTCACAGCAGAATGGCGTAGCTGAGCGGATGAATCAGACATTGCTGGCGAGAGCGAGGTGCATGCTCTCTAATGCTGGTTTGGAAACGAGATTCTGGGCAGAGGCGGTGAGTACAGCTTGTGACCTGATCAACCGCGGGCCTCACACGGGTATAGAGTGCAAAATACCTATGGAGTTGTGGTCAGGTAAAGTTGTTGATTACTCCAAGTTAAAAGTTTTTGGTTGTACATCTTATTATCATGTTAGTGATGGTAAGTTAGAGCCCCGAGCCAAGAAGGGTGTCTTTGTGGGTTATGGAGATGGAGTTAAAGGCTCCAGGATATGGTCTCCATCTGAGAAGAGGGTTATTCTGAGCAGGGACGTTGTCTTTGATGAAAATTCTTTGCTTAGATCTATGGTGAAGCCCACAGTTGTGCCAGAAACTAGTGGAGTTGATAAACAGGTGGAGCTTGAAGTCACTCAAGGTGAAAATAGATTGGAACAATTTGAGGTGGATCAAGAGCCACAGACAGAATCTGAGATACCGGAATCTCCACCACCAGATCCTCAACCATCAGGAGCTACAGTCCGCAGTTTAGCTCAGGACCGACCCAGGAGGGTTGGAGTTGGGGCGCCAAAGAGATATGGGTTTGAGGATATGGTGGGTTATGCACTGTCAGTTGCCGAGGAAGTGGATACTCAAGAGCCATCAACCTTCAGAGAGGCTACTTCATGTACTGATGCTGATAAATGGCTTGCTGCAATGGGAGATGAGATGGAGTCTCTTCAAAAGAATCAGACATGGGAATTGGTCAAACAGCCTCAAGGGAGAAAGGTAATCAGTTGCAAATGGGTTTTCAAGAAGAAGGAAGGAATATCACCTGCAGAGGGAGTCAAGTACAAGGCAAGAGTTGTTGCAAGAGGTTTCAGTCAAAGGGAGGGGGTAGACTATAATGAGATTTTCTCACCAGTGGTCAGACACACTTCCATCAAAGTGTTGCTAGCCTTGGTGACACATCAGGATTTGGAGCTCGAGCAACTTGATGTGAAGACCGCTTTTCTACATGGAGAGTTGGAGGAAGAGTTGTACATGACTCAGCCAGATGGTTTCCAGGTTCCTGGCAAGGAAAAGTATGTTTGCAAGTTGAAGAAGTCTTTGTATGGACTTAAGCAGTCTCCGAGGCAGTGGTACAAGAAGTTTGACAGTTACATGCTTCAGCTGGGATATACGAGGTGTGCTTATGACTGTTGTGTCTACTACAGCAGGTTGAGAGATGGGTCATTCATCTATCTGGTGCTTTATGTAGATGACATGCTGGTAGCCGCAAAGAGTAAGCACGAGGTTCAGAAGTTGAAAGGACTTCTTAGTGCTGAGTTTGAGTGAAGGATCTGGGTGCAGCTCGGAAGATACTAGGAATGGAGATTCTTAGGGATCGAAGTCAGCGGAAACTTTTCTTGTCACAGAAAGGCTACATTCAGAAAGTGTTGGCTAGGTTTGGCATGTCTACAGCCAAGCCTATAGACACTCCTAGTGCTGCAAATATTCATCTCACCACTATATTTGCTCCTCAGTCATACGAGGAGAAGGAGTATATGTCTCGGGTTCCTTATGCCAGCGCGGTGGGGAGCTTGATGTATGCTATGGTTTGCACGAGGCCAGATTTAGCACAGGCAGTTAGTGTTGTGAGCAGGTTCATGGGGCAACCGGGAAAGGAACATTGGCAAGCAGTGAAGAGGATCTTCAGGTATCTTAGAGGTACGTCTGATGTGGGTCTCATTTATGGAGGTGATACCGAGTGCTTAGTTACAGGCTACTCTGATTCTGATTATGCTGGTGATGTTGACACGAGAAGATCGATGACTGGTTATGTATTCACTTTGGGAGGTTCTGTGGTTAGTTGGAAGGCGACTTTGCAACCTACAGTGACGTTGTCTACTACGGAAGCAGAGTACATGGCTCTGACAGAGGCTGCAAAGGAGGGAATATGGCTGAAAGGGCTGGTTAGTGATCTTGGTCTACATCATGATCAGGCTACTGTGTACTGTGACAGCTTGAGTGCAATCTGCCTAGCCAAGGATCAGGTCCATCATGAGAGGACCAAGCATATTGATGTCAGATATCATTTCTTGAGGAGTGAGAGGAGAATCAGGGTGAAGAAAGTGGGAACTGCAGATAACCCTGCTGATATGTTCACCAAATCTGTTCCACATAGCAAGTTTCAACATTGTTTGGACTTGCTGAACATCAGAGCTGATTAGGTGCTCTATGGGCAGTCCCAGGAGTGGAGGGCGAAGTCTACTCATCTGGCACTGTAATGGTGCATCTGGAGTTTTCTACTTTGAGGATTCAAGTCAAGGTGGAGATTTGTTGGTATGCCTTGAATACTGTAATAGCCGCTTCTGCGACCCTGGCCTGGGGGTCCAGGGGGGCGGCAGTCGCCCCCGGGAAACAAATGGGGGTCTCGCTGCCCGGTTAGCGAGTCGGGGGTCCAGGGGGGCGGAGCGCACCCTGGCCTGGGGGTCCGGGGGGCGGAGTCGCCCCCGGTCTGACGGTATAGCTTGTCTCTTTATTGAACTGCTATTGATTTGGGCCGAATTGTGTTTTTGGCCCAGTTTGTTAGGGTTTAGTGGAGACAGCATATAAAGTGTCTCTCTTCTCTCTGTAAACTAACTCTAATTCTGTTCCGCACAAAATTAGTGAATTCGTCTCCCGTGGATGTAGCCAAATTGGTGAACCACGTAAATCTTGTGTCTTGTTATTTTCGTTCATATTTTCTGTTCTTTCTCCATTCCGCACAACAGACTCGAAGAGTATTACTCCATTAGTTCGCCGAATTTTACCGAGTGTTCCACCGGTACGAGTTCCAACAAATTCAAATTATGGCAACCTCAAGTTTAACATGCTCTGCAATCCCATAATGATTCAATTCCCTGCTCGACCATCCCTGGTCCTGTGCTCGACACCTAAAGGAATCTGCGATACTCACTGAGGAGCAAGATAAGTTTATGCATCATATTGATAGATCTCTACCTACAAAAGTATCTTCCCTTAACCACAAAAACGTCTCTATGATCGAGAAGTTAATTGAAGGGACCACCCAAGAATGAATAATAGAAACTTATAAGTGTGTGCGGGCCAACAAAAAGTTTGCTCATTATTTTAATGAACACGTCATGATGATGTTTTATTTGTGATAGTAGATGGTTTAAAGAAGGTATGTTAGAGAAGGCCCCTCAGATCTCAGTGCTTCCTGCAAGACTTCGCAGTTGATCGAGGATCAATAACAAGCTAAATTCAAAGCCAACAAACTACAAAAGATTACTACTTCCCAGAAAACCATACATGAATTTAGCACAAGAACATGTAAGGATACTGAGACCAACTCAAACTTGTATACCCAAAATGGTCCAAATCAACCCTTCTCATGACAGTTGATGTAGCAAAACATTGCCCTTTCCACAGTTTCCTATGAAGACAACAATTCTATCGAACCACCCAATAACTCTCCCAGCCTAATCAATGAACCCCTCCACCACTATAATTACACATAAACATTATATGATCCTATCACAAAATGGAGGAGATGAGAGCAGACAGAGTCAGCAGCAGCGCCGAGTAAATCTTCGAGCTCCTGTGGATGCTAGCGGCAGAAGATGTCCATCTACATTTGAACAAATATTTTAGAAAGAAATGCAGATAAATAGGGGAAAGTAAAAACCAAACATGGTAGAGGATAGTACTTCTGAAGATATGCAAGTTCACCACAGTAGATAGCATTGTCCGGCCTAGGAAGTTCTGTCTTGTTACCAGTATCTTCGGGATTGACAATTTTCATGTATGTTTCTTCCCCGAGGTACCACCTGTCCAAGTTCTCTGATCTCAGGTTCCACACGCCAACATTGTCCAATGAAACAAACACCGCGGTCCATCCACCAGAGAATACCTGGTTATAAACAAGTTTGCAAGGTAACAACAGTGAAAAACCTCTATATTTCCATGTAAACAGCCAGAGGAAGAAGAGAACAAAGCACATGACTGACCTGAACAGTCGAACGGGATATGGCATCCCACTTATTGTATGATCCCCTACTGTCTTCTGTCCAGTTACCAGAACCATACCCAACCACGAAGAAGGAATAGCCGTCCAAGTGAAAGCTGTGTGGAATTGTGTCGTTGTTCTGCAATAGAATTTCAATGAATCCCTTGTATGTTGCATTGATAACTGAATGGTCCAACTTGGATGGCCGGTCCATAGGCTGACTCGGGAAGTCGAGCTTGTAGACGCCCTTCAAATTAAAATCATCAGCTAGCCTGATAGGAGTACTGGGATTGTCAAAAGAAATGCCGTTGTACGTAGATCTAAGCTTTCCATCGATAGTCACTAATGGCTGAGTTCTCAGCATGTAAGTGTCGGTCACATTAATCTGGCCATAATGGAAAGAACCCTGTGGGTTCGGACGAGCTCCAGATGCGGACGCATTTTGTCTGGTTCAAACATGAGAGAAAAAAAACATTCTGTCAGCAGAAACAGGTGAAGAATTCAATTATCTAGGCTAGAATCTCTCAAAACATAGACAAAGAATAAAATAGCACCACGATATTCAATAAGGGGAGCCCTCAGCAGTCCAGGATATTTGAATTCGGAAGAATGCAACCGGAGACTAGAGAGGCAAGAAATACCAAAGAAAATTGAAAGAGCGTGTAAAGAAAGTTGAAGATTTCTAGCATGACGCTCTGGCAAATCCTCTTTCCTTGTGCTTTGAGATACATTAGGTAATCAGTACTCGCTAAAAGGAAAAAATCTATAATATCATGAGCAATAAGCAAGTTGTCAGGCTTTAGATCCTGATGAGCAACACACATTGAATGCAAATATTCCAATGCCAACACAGAAAATTTAGTACTCCAAGTAGAGGTTGCTTACGAATGAAGAACTTACGAACAGCTTTTAGACCCACTTAAACTAATTAAAGGCGTAATAGGCACGTGTATTAATTAAAGAATGCGAAAGGTATGAATTGTAACGGACCTAAAAGACATATAAATTACATACCTAATAGACCTTGCTTGGTTCATTGAAAATGAGGTATCATATAAATCATTTGGAGGGTCGGGAAGAGGACCAGATGCCTTCCCTTTGGAGTTTGAATAGTGCAAAACAGCGACTCCAGTGACTCTCTCCCAGACAGTTTGGTTCACAAACCTAGCACTCGCGACGACATAGTAGTCACTGCTTGCATTTTGATCCATGGCAACAAGAAAAGTGTAAGACTGCCCAACATGGATGTCCATGCTAGTATAATTTTGCTGAGATGTATAATAGCCCTCCGTCTCAACCAGAAGCAAATTGTGCCCCTGAATACGAAAGTTCAGGGCAGTTGAAGTTCCAACATTGTGCACACGGACTCGGTAGGTTTTACCTGAATTGTTATCCAAAGGCCAGCATAAGAATAATAAATACTGCAAAGAGTACCTCAACAATTAAAAGCAATAAATACTTTATTCACACATTGATATTTTAGGGAAATAAACTTTGAAATAGATGTAGAAACGACTGTTCAAAGATAATCATCACCTTCGGTTACTGAGGTAAGAGAAACCATTACACAATAACTCTTACATGCACAAATTAAATTGAAGAAGAGCCAAGTTTCTTTTAACCAAATCCTACATACTGTCTCATACACTTTTGTACATGCTACGAACAGATATAACAGTATTCAAGTTCGGCTTGAAGTATGGTGTAAACTGACATCTAATCCCTTTAAATAAAAATGTTCCTGCAATTTAACTACATAACACTTAGTCTACCTACTTTTCTGCTAACAGCCTAACACATGCCATGATTTCATCACCCCATCTAAGGTCATCACAGATAGTAACTTTCGGAAATGCTGTGTTACAGATTTTTTTTTCATTAATAACTAATATCTGTAGAGGACTCAATAATAACTGATGTGACATTGGGACAAAGAATTGAATAACAATGCATAGTTCGGAGGGTAAGCAGGAAACAAACATAAAATTTAGAAAATTTCCTTTCTGTACAAATAGAGCATGGAATAAGAAAGCAAAAATGATACATGAATTTACCAGGCTGAACATTTAAAGTCTCGTGATCAATGCCAGCAGGAACAAGAGTATCATTGTATCTATATGGTCCCTTGCCATTAATCAAGACACCGTCAGGCATCCCTAGTGCTTTTCCATTGTCAAGATCACCTCGCAAAGCCTGATGAAAAATACGAGCAACATGTTAGAAGCAATAACAAATGATTCTCAGTTGAGCAAGTACATCGTAAAAGAGGAACACACAAACCTTATGGTTCCGAGTATACCAATCGCCGATCATAATCACAATGTCTCCATCAGGCGCACCAAAAGGAATGAGAATGGGACTGCGATTTGTGACAATAAAGGACCCGAATCCACCAGATGCTCTCTGCATGCCGAGAGATGGATAGTAAAAGAAACTACCAATCTGATCCTTCACTTGAAACTGGTATTTCCATTCCCGGTTTGGAGGAATCGGGCAATTGGTGCCCAGAACACCATCTTGCCAAGAGTTTCTACGCATCTGGATCCCACCCCTGTCAAAACCCACACACAGAGAAACCTTAGAACTATAGCAAAAAGGAAAAACACCACAGGAAAAAGCTTTAGTAATTCCTCTTTACTCAGAGGCTTACCATGTAAGCAACACATCCTCATCTAGTTTGTTCCTAACATTCACCACAACATTGTAATTCGTTGTAACATTAAGAACTGGGCCTGGAAATGAGCCATTGACAGCTATAACCTGCAAGAATTCATTTTGGTACATATAAACAGTCAAATGATAGCAATTTACATAATGGCCAACATGTAAACATCAAAAACAAATCTCCTATGTCTAATACTGTCATTCCCTTTTCCCTAATTGAATTTATAGTTTATGTTTAATCGGAGATACTTATTCAAAATTCTCAAATTAATGACAAAAATAAAATCTCTTTGATAAACAACACGCACACACACGCATATTATAGCATATACAATCAAACCAAACAGAAAGGAAACAAAACCAGTTAAAATTTATTCTTTAAAAAAAATGGAAGAACAATTTCAATGAAAGTTTGACAGGGGATGCTAACAGTCTCACAGCACAGCACCTACGCTCATCCATCCTTAGGAATCACAAAGGAATACTTGTACATCGATTATGAAGATTTATTGGATACTAATAAGCAGACATTTCGGTCTTTCCTCTTGTCTCCGTTAACCGGATCTTGGGTTAATCCCTAGGAATTAGCAACCAGTAATCACGCCAGAAGTTACACAAATCTAAAACCAAGGTCTTCATAACCCACAACTCGAGAAAATTAACCAAAAAATCCCTTTTTCTAACTCTCCTAAATACAGCCGCGCCAGTTCCGGCGCCGCCACCCTCCCCAGACACAAACACAAACACAAAAACACAAACAAACGAAACCCCATCAAACCATAAACCCCACGAAACAATACAAAGCAGAGAGTAGAGGACCAAATGTTTTCAAACAAAAAAAAACGAAACAGAGAATGATAAATAAACCTGCTGAGGTACACCGAGCGGTTGTGCAGTAATGTAAGAGAGCTCCAAGTTGAAATAAGCAAAAGGGTCGGCAGCATAAGCGGGTCCCAACAGCAAAACAACGTTAATCAACAACAGAGCAGCTTTCCCCCACACAGCCATGGTATAGATTAGTCCCCGCGAGTCGTCGGCGGTGAATGAGTGCCGGAAAAGCAGTCAAACCAACCCTGAAGAAAACAACAAAGGGGATAGAACAGAGTTAAGGCAAATCATTGGAAACGGAGCCCCAAAAAAGTAGTGGAGCGTTTCATTTTCTTTTTTGCATAACCGCCATTTCACTGCAATTGAACGCTCAATCAACGAGATGACGTCTTGCATTTACCAATTACCTCTCTGGCCGCGGATCCTCCGGAAAACCAAAAACAGCTTCGATGCGTGTGCTACACGCACCGGCGCAGGCGTTGCAGATTAAAGCTTAGTGGCGGAGTTGCAGGCGGAGGGGAAGGGAAGTTGCACCACGGCGGTTTTTGTTACGGAGTTGGGAAAATGGGACAGCGACAGCGTACAAAGTGTGGACTGGAGGTTGAACTTATTCGCTTATGTGGAAAAAAAGGGAAAGTTTTTTTGTGTAATTGCGAAGTGACCCAAAACATTGGGTAAATTGCATCTTTTCCCATGAGAATTTCGAACATTTTAGATTACACACGTTGGACAAAATCTCGAGAAAGACGTGATGCGAAAAATGGTCGGTTCATTTATAGATCATGTTTTTAGTACTTCTAGATCCCTTTTTTTATATTAAAAACTTAATTATTGTTGACCATATGTATGTAATATACATTTAATAATGGAAGTGTAACTGAGGAAAGATATTTAGGAATATCCAAACCATCTTTACAGTCCTGCAATTAAATCAGGAGCAGGGAAGATTACCGGGGGAAAAAATGGGGATGATTAGGAATTTGTTGAAATTATGAGGAGTGCATGTAAATAGTAAATTGTCCTAGTGCTGGTTGAAGTTGTAGAGCGGGACAATCTGGATTTTTAATTCACCCTAAAACGCGGCCCTTTTTGAAGTCTAGAGTATGCTACGTCCTCTGTTTGGTTAATAATGATACCATAGATTTAGGTGATTTGATCTATGTGGAAAAAATAAATGGATGAATTAATTCTGGAAAGTAAAAAAAATTTAAAATGAGTGAATAAAATTAAAACTTTTCTATCAAAAATAAAAAGCGTGCCCATATAAAATAAATAAGCTAAAAAAAAAGTGTGCTAATAATAAAAAGACCGAGGGAGTAGATTATTACTTGCGGCGTGATATCCGTTTCATCGCTTTACCGGCTACCCTTTTCAACGGTTGCGATGGCTTCATTTCATCATTTTCTCTTAAATGGTGGAAAAAACTGGAAGTGGGCGGTAGTGCGGTCCTTTGTTTGGTAATATCCATGCATTTACCGTTGAGGAATTTGTTTTTTTCTGGCTGTTTATATAGTGTGGATTGGTTTTAACGTGTGATTGGTAATTAATCATTTCCTTAATAAATCAATAACTGAATATGGTATTTATTTGCCGTATCAGTTACTTTGTGGCTTTCTACTTTTGTCTACCCAGTTTTGTTTTTTTTTTTAATATCATTATGGTACAATTATGTGATGAATAAATAGGAGCGTCTTCATAAGGATTTTATTTTTTTATTTTTTTAAAGTAAAGTTTTTAATAATAGAAGAATACTATTTGTCACAGATAAATCTCTGGTATATTAAATCAATTTATTAATAGTTATATATATATATATATATATATATATATATATATATACACGTCAAATATTCGTCCATTCGAACAAAAAAAATTAGGGTAATATGCAGATATAACCCAATATGTTGAGGAAAGTGCAAATATAACCCTCGGTTGTTTTTAAGTGCAAATATAACACTGGCTGTTGAATGAAAGTGCAAATATAACCCTCTGGCCATGTTTCCGGCATTGACCATCAGAATCCGGCGGTTGACCAACTTGGAATGACCTCAATACCCTTATTTCTAAACTCCTGACCTGGAGTGACAAATTTGCCCTTATTATTATAAGGCCCCACAAAAAACCATTCTCACTTCGTTGTTTTTGAAAAACCTGGTCGTTCCTTCTCCACCAAAGCAGATAATCCCAGGAGGCTGCGCCACCACGTTCATCCTCCACTTCGCCGCCGCGGTTGCCTAGGTCTTCTTTCCCCATCCTTTTCCCGCCAATAGTTCAGCCATCCCTTCCCGGAGATTCAGGTCGTTCGTTCTCTGCTGAAGGTAACTCATTTATTCCATTGAACCCTAGATTTGAATTTGGGTATAGCGATTTCTTAATCTCCGTGGATAAAACTTCGGATATGATGATTAATTCTGTTTAGAGTGTTGTGTTGAATGAAGTAGTTGTTTCTCTGTTCTTGGCGAGGGATTAGAATGGCTTCGTCAAGTTACAGTATGAATGGTGTGCTTTGCGAAGGATTCGAATGCCGGGTTTGTCAGAAGGCAGCGATTGTTTGTGTGTCCCGCTCGGCTAAGAATCCGGGGAGACCTTATTATCGGTGCCCTCGTAATCACGAATTTCAGGATTGGGTTGTGTCCGACATGTTTGATTCGGGAAGAGGAAGTACGGGAAGTTCGTTGCCACAACACGAGTTTCGTAGTCGAGTTCCAAGAGGCAATACTGCTGGCTATGTTGAGGTCGAAGAAGTTGTGGTTGTGCCTGGTGAAGCATATGTTACACCGCTGAATGGTTGCAACTGCTCGTTCATTATGAAGGCTTTGATTGTAATGAACTTGGTTTTCCTTGGTGCGAACATGATCATGTTCTTGTTGGGGTTGATTGGAAAGTGAATGTTGGTCGCACCGCAGCATGGTTGCAACTTCTCATTGATTCTGAATGCTTTGATCGTAATGAATTTGCTTTTCCTCGGTGCGAACATGGCTATGTTCTTGTTGGGGTTGCGAACATCCTCAGTGCAAACATTTGGTTTATAGGATCCAGTGCAGCATGGTGCGAACATGGCTTCATTCAGTTCTTGACTTACACAAACATGTTGTAGTTGTTGCTTCGGTTTGCATTCTGTTAATACTTATGTAGCTTTTAGACTTGTCGAATGTTCGTCTTCAATTTATTGGAGGTGCACTAGCACTTGAAAGTGATCATTTGTTGCAGTAGTACTGATTTATGAATGTGATCATTTGTTGGCTGATTTATGAATGTGATCATTTGTTGGCTGATTTATGAATGTGATCATTTGTTGGCTGATTTATGAATGCGATCATGAGTTGCAGTAGTACTGATTTAACCTTACATAAGTCAATAAAAGTGCAGATATTCTGTTGGTTTAGGTATTCCGTAGAACTTTTCGTCATATAACCTTCGGTTCAGGTAATCTGTCCATACAAAAAACCACTTATCCCTACACATGTGATAATTACCAACACATGACATTGCATGAACATAGGTTCTAATTTATGATAATTGAAGTGGACCACACCCAATGTATAGTGTGCCACATAGTTCCTATGAACGTATTTTGAACTCAGCATTGCTTGCAAAATAACCAAAAACAGGTAACCTACAACAGTCGTAGGGCTACAGAAGCTGCTACAATTGAAACAGTACATTGTCAAGTGTGTTCATAAGTTCAAGCGCGTTCATCTGGCGGTGGTTGTGACGCACTTCTTCCTGGACCTGTTCTTTCTTTCTCTGCGAGTGGGACAGAAGGAGGTGGATGTGAGCTGGAACGTGGGACATCAGCACTAGGGGTGGTATTCACCGACGGAGCCAAAGTTGTGCCGAGCAAACGCTCTGTCCTCGAACTGTATAGAAAAGTCCTTCCCCAAATGTTGTTGCGGGTAGCCGCCACATTAGTACCGAATATAGGGAGCTCTGTTGTTGGGGGGAGATAGCTGAAAATAGAAGAAGATGCCAATATAATCAATTCTATGGGATCCGGATATAACCGTACATGTTATCAACATGTGCAGATATAACCCTACATAATTTCAATGTGTGCATATGTAACCCGCCGCACAAGTCACTGTTACTCTACTCTTCTCACTCTTCACATGTTTAAACACAAATCCTTCCTGCAATGAGTAGTCGAGCAAAGCAGCCTTGAAATCTTTTTGGGTCTGAAAATTCATCCCCTTAAATAGTTTAATTTTATCCCCAGCTTTGACTTCAAACTTGTCCTTGTTGGTGCAGTTGTTCATGGGATCATCATCCAAATCAGTATCTTCGTCCAAACCCCGCCCTCTGTCACTGCCACCATCCCCATCCGACTCAATCTCGGAACCTGCCTCAGTGTACCATGAAACCAGTCCCAGTCTTGTTCTTCGTGGCCTTCTTCAGGATTGGGTTGCACATAATCTTCATCTTCGCAGCTGTGTTCTTCCACCAAACCCTCGGCCACAGCTCTACTACCTTCTCCACTATCTTTCTTCCTCGTTTTTTCCAGCTTCCCCATTCTGCTGCTCTCACCCCGAGAACCACCTTCAGTCGGGGTAAGGACCTAACAATACACCTCTAAATTATTTCCTCCGCGGCTTGAGGCAAACATTTTGGTGACATCCTCTTCTGATTGTAGGCTGACCCGATCATCCCCAAAACTCAACATCAAATCCATTGATTTCCATGCCTCGGCATCCCCGAAGAAATGCTCGGCGCAATCTGACTTCAGGATGACAAGAGAGTATCTATCGGGATCAATACCGTCAAGCCTCTTCCAATGGGTACCATGACGGAGGATAATCGTACACACTTCATCCTAAAACATTGAAAGACAAATCCAAAATTATGAATACATTAAGATAATCTAAGGGTTATGTCTACACATATAATTATAGTCAGGGTGATATCTGAACATATAAGATATACACAAAGTAACATTTGCACAGTTAGGAAACAGTCGAGGGTAACATTGCACTTCAGTTGAGTTTTAGGGTTACATATGCACATATCTTGAACGTACTGGGTTATATATGCACATATCTGGAACATACGGGGTTATATATGCATATATCTTGAACATAAAGGGTTATATATGCACATATAAAGAACAAACATGGTTATTTCTGCACTAACAGGAAACAATTTACAAAGAGCAGATTCATCAAACTTGCATTCACTGTTTGGTTAACCAACAAGAGGGCCAAATGTCAAGGTTTGGTCACAGAAACATTGAACATTCGGCATTTGGTTAGAAACTTCACCACCTTTCCCATCTATAACAATCAATATATTCTTAAATCTAGTTCACAAACTTGGACCAAACCACCTACTCCATTTACAATAAGCAGAAGGAGTGATAAATCACAAACATTCAAAATTATCACACCTCAAAACAATAATCAGAAGAAGTGATAAATCACAAACATGTTCAACATCATCCACAATAGTGCATTTCCACACATTCAACGAACAAAACAGAATGGTGCATTTCCACCCTACCAACAGAACAAAACAGAATCAACATCATGAAACCTACTACCAAGAGTACCATCACAACCACGAAATAGTTAAAACAATACCCCTTCAACGAATTTCTCAACCATCAACATTTTAAACCCTAGGCATAGAAACAGAGCAGATTAACAGCCACACGCACAACAATAAACATATTCAAAGCACCAATCCAGATGATAAGCAATAAAATCGAACTAGAAGGGTTTTAAAACCCTGGTTTCATTAGAACTCTGCGGCTTCTCTATATGTAATGGTTGAAAAGGTTAAATGCACAAAAAACATACTCCTGAACAGCAAAAATATGCACATTCCCACGGATTTACGAAGGCATACCATTTTTTGGGGGTTTTACTGTAGCAATTCTGAGTTTCCTTCACGTCACCACAACCACAACCAGGTTCCCTTCATCGACCTCAGTGGGTGACCCACGTCTTCGCCGGACTGCAACTGGAGATCAACCACAACCGGCGGGAATGAGTACAACGGGTTGAACGGGTCTGGGTTCAGATTCTTTTTGGCGCTGAGAAGAGTGGGGGAAGACGAGAAGTTGAGTTAGGGCGGGAATGGAAGACACAAAAGGGATATTAATGCGGTTTGGGGGTAATATTGTCATTTGGGAAAATGGTGCTATTTCCAGTTTTTTTAAAGAATCCGTCAGGGACAAATTCGTCATTTCACTTCATTCCGGCCACAAACCGACTAAAAAGGTTATATTTGCACATAACCTGCATAGATAGGGTTATATTTGCACTTTCGAACATTACAGGGTTATATCTACACTTTTCTCAAATACATAGGGTTATATTTGCACTTTTCTCAAAAAACTAATTTATGACCGGACCGGACTAGACCAAAATTCAAAGATGGAGAAAACCTTGAACCGAGTGCTGGACAAGAATTTCATATTCTAGTGTTGGTACTTACATTTCAGCCCAATTCGATCCATTTTACTGATTGGGACCAATTTTTGAACATATGTTGTGACATTACCTTAGGCCTAGTTCTTTTTATCTATTGATACTTCATTTCAGTTCAGTTTATTTTAAATTAATATTATTTAATTTTTTTATATATATTAATACTATTTTTAATATACCTATTTAAGTTTGATTTAATTTTATTCGATTCACTGCTTGTAATAACACGAGTTAAACCAGCTAACAATTAGATCAATCATAAAAAATTTTATTTCAAATATTTTTATGATCAAATTAGTATAATTATTTATATATTACAATACATGTTGAAAGTTTTTTGAAGTTATTAAAATCTCATTACAATAAATAAAAATAAATTATCTTATTAATTATAAATAATTTCGTAACAATAAAACAAAATAAATGAATCTATTAAAAAAACAATATGGGTCAGTCAACTTTGCCTTTTAAAGAATGTTTGCTTTATGGAGAGGATACCTTGTGATTTTGAATATGGAACTGGCTATTGCCGGTACACAAAAGCCAATTGGAATTCACAATTTTACAACTGGGTCGTGGCCCTACGTTCCGATTTTCCGCAAAGGCAGTTTGTTTTCACGCGGACCTACTTAGGGGCCCACTAACGTGTGGTCCCACCCTTTATATCCACTTCCAATTCTCCTTGGGCTCGCCATCTGGCATCACTCTCTTTTTAATGCGCCTTCATTTTCATGGAAAGCTACCCCTCTCTCTTTTCATATTGACCTATAAATTTATTGTTTGTATTTATAATATTGAATGAAATAAATGGATAAAATTGGACTTTTAATATAAATGAATAAAATTAGTGATTGAAATTGAATGAATTTTAAAAGTACTAAATTTATAAAGACATTAAAAGAAAGGAAAATGTGTCAGTTTCACAAAAACGAAATAGTATCGTTACAATCCTCTTTATTTTAGAGTTAATAATTGAATCGTACACCTAACTATTCTAATCATAAAAAACCTTAATTCTATAGCATTTAAGGTAGATTACTATTATTTATATTTTAATGCATATTTTTAAAAATAATTGAAAGAGTAAAGCGCATTAATGTACCACAATTTCTTGTTTAGTGCACATATATCCTTCAGTTTGTTAAAAGTGCAGATATACCCCTTGTTCGTTGTTTAGTGCACATATACTCTCAGTTCCTTGTTTAGTTCATATATACCTCTTAGGTTTTTCGAATTTGGTATCCATTTATAAGGGTATTTGTGCACTTTCGAAAAACATTAGGAGTATGCGTGCACTAAACAAAGAACTCGGGGCCTGAATGCACTTTACTCTAGCTAAAATTGTTAAAACATCATTACAATAAATTTATAATAATTATATTAATGGTAAAAATGACTCATCTAAAAGTTAGATGATCTAAAATAAGACTTTGGATACTCAAAATGCTACTTGTACCATTTAAAAATAATATAATTCACAATTAAATACTACATTTATGAGTTTACGAAGTTTTGTTACACTACTTAATTGTTAAACAGTTATAATCACTACTCCAAAGTAGTATAACAAATTAGGTAATTTGATGTTTGTTTTCATTTATTACAATGAGCCTCTTATAATTTTAAAAGTCTTTTATAATATATTTTGATTTATAAATAGGAGAAAAGTGGGTTTATAACCCTATATAATTGTAAGTGTCAACATAACCCTCCATTGTTAAAAGTGTCAATATAATCCCCTGGTGTTTAAAAGTGCCAATATAACCCTATATAATCAATAAAGTGCAAAACTAACCATTCCGCCAAATTTGGGTGAAAAGTCGGTTTTGCCCCTCTTTCAAAAAACAAAATAAACAAAAATATCTAAAATGACTATTATGCCCCTACGCTCACTGTCCTCAACCTTTTATTCCCGTTCTTCTATTCATGCCTTCTTCCCATTCTTCTTTGTTGTTCTCAACTTCTTCCCATTCCAGCGACCCTTCTCTTCTTCGCGATTGGCATGTGATTCTTCTAAGGCAAGGCTTATTCTTCTATTCTTCTTCACCTGATGTTTGCTTCATCTACTCCAGCGAGGGTTCAGTGACCTCATGTCGTAATTCCGAAAACCTCACCAACAATCGATTTGGGCTGAGGAGAAGGATTGGATTGAGCTTTTTTCTTCGCAACGCTGGTGACGCGACCTCGCATTCAAGCTTTGAGGTGAGTTGGGTGGTGCGAACGGTGGGAGTAGGGTGTTGGGGCTAGGTTTTTGTGCTTGATGGGTGGTGGCGATGGGGGGTGGGGGGTAGGGCTAGGATGGATAGCGAGCGGCGCCACTAGAGTTTGGGTAGGGATGAGTGGTGGCTTGGTTTAATGGAATCTACCCCTTATTTTACATTTATATTTGTCACAAATTACGTATGTAATGACATGAATTAATAAGTTAACGATTTGGTTTGACGGAATAGTTTAGATTTGTTTATTTCAAAGTGTAATTATAAATGCTCCAAAAAGATAATCAATGTTCAAAATAAACAATTGTGCGGCCATAAGTGGTCGAAAAATAAATTAATAAAAAAACACATTTTAGCTTCCAAATAAGAGTTCATGAACATTCTAAAAATTCCTTTAATCATGATACACTAAGGTCTTGTTTTTTTCAACTTATCTGCAATTCAATTAATTTCTAAAATTTCAATTTAATGTTTGTTAGCTTAATTTAGTCAAGTGAGAGTGTGTGTGTGGGGGTGGGGGTGAATGAAGAGGAGCGGATGACTTTTAGGGAAACGGAGAGATGCCTAATCTCCTCCTTAAACCCTAATTAACAGCTCAACCCCATGGAATTTCAATCAACTTAAGGGGTAAAATGGAATTCTGGGTCAAGTCAACTAGGCCTAATTTGGCAAAATTCAGACTTTGAAATTTGCGATGAAATACCCTTAAATAGAAAGTGTGTAGTTTGAGCTATGATAGAGGGAGTACTAAATTTAGAAATTTAGAAAATATTTTTTTATAATATGTAATTTTATATTTTCATATTTAGATATATGTTATTACTTGTTTTAAATTTAAAAATAAAATATTTAAATTTTATTTAAAAATTACAACATTTAAGGTAAAAGTCACTGTGGACTGTCCATAAGTTTAAGGAAATGCCGTTTAAGGTAAAAGTCACTGTGGACTGTCATAAGTTTAAGGAAATGCCGCATTTCCTGAGACATTATCTTTGAAAATAACATTTTGACATTCCACTTCTATCCACTAATGTTATTGTTTTTTTACATGATAATTTACAGATGTAAGATGATACGTATCACTTTATGTATATTACGAACAAACAAGACATGAAATATCAAACATTGATAACTCAAAATCAAATTAATTAAATGGATCGTCACCGGCACACCAAAAAGATATAAAAACAACGTATAAAATGTTCTTTGTACATAAACCCTTGCGAGGGTTTCACGCTATTAGAAACCTTTAATTAAGTTTTACGTCAGTCTTTAAAAATGTCAATCGTCATAACTATCGAGCCATTAAACATCATTCATCTATTACAAAAGGGTTCAAATGCCTTAAAAATTGCTAACATAAAAACTGGAAAATCCAAATCAACCTAAACCATCACAAACAATCAAGCGCCTCAACACTAACAAATAAACCAATATTTATAAAACATCATTCTCACACGATACATCCCAAACAATCAAATTATATTTTCCTCCCGACTTTTTTTCCTTCATTGCTCGCTTATTCACAGACTTGTCTTCTCTCCTGCTAGTTTTAAAGAGGATAACTCTTCTACTCCATCAACGCAAATATCAAAGGTCATTTTTGGTCCTCTATTCAAGGGAACACCTCCGGGAGCATGATTCCACGTAGCATTTATTATTATTATCTCATCAATGGCATCGTAGAGCTCTTGCTTGGAAAGTATTCGTATGAAATAACATAAAACATCACATAGAGTAATAAAAACATCACTATCTGAAATTAAAACATCACAATAGTACACACAACATCACTGACAACTACATTTAGAAACATCACATACAATATTTTAAAAAATTAATCTCAAAATTTTAAAACATCAAAAACACACACTAAAATATCAAAACAACAAAATTGAACATCAGTTTTGTATACTTAAACATGAAAACACCACAAGCATCAAACCCTGAATTAAAAGATTACACAAACACACATAACAATACTTGGACTTTAAACATGAAAGATCAAAGATAGAACCAGAAACATCAACAACGGTATCTAAAACATCACACTTGATTTTTTTCTACAGTTCCTACATCTTTCTTGATTGCAGCATAAGTGAGCAAGTATTCTTAGACATCTAAGAAACAACAACACAAAAATTAGCACAAATCGTAACAAAACTCTAAGATATCACACACAGTCAAAACAATAAAACTGAACATCAAGTGCACACTTAAGTATGAAAACACCACAAGTATCAAACACTAAAATTAAAACATCACACCAACACATATAACAATACTTAAAACCTAAACATGAAACTTCAAACAAAAACCCATAAACATAAAAAAAAACAGTATCCAAAACATCACATCTGAAAAATAATAAAACTTGTATATGTCCATTCCTTCTTGACTGCAGCAACAGTGGGCAAGTGGTTTTAGACATCTAAAACAACAATAGCAACACAAAAATTAGCACAGACGTAACAAACCCTAAGATATCACGAACAATCAAAACTGAACATTAATTGCACACTTAATGATATGAATCTCCTTACAAAGATTCTGGATTGCGGAATTTTGATAATTTCTTCACTGCAATTAAGGGAAGCAAACCCTAACAACAACTGCACAAATTGATCACCAACTAGCCCTTGGGATTGACTCTCAATTCAAAATTTCACTCACAAACTAGCCCGCAAGATTAGCTTATAGATTTGAAGGATATTGCTAACTTAATTAACCCGCATGATTAAGTAACAATGAAAATGCCTGCAAGCAAAGAGTAAGAATTCAAAAGGTATGAATATTTGATTAACAAAAGGTGTGTAAAAACTCGGCCAACCCCCTTATTTATAGGGTTCAATTCGGCCCAAACCCTAATAAAAAACAGAACCTGAAATGACTTATGGCAGCTTAAAGAACCTAAAACCATATCTAACTAGAATTCCTAAAATAAGATGAGTATATGGCCGAATTCATCAAGATGTAATCTTGAATTAATATCTCCTTACCAAATCTAATTATAATCTGAATAAAACTGAATATTCTTAAACCCTAATGGACTGATTTTGAAATAAAGCTCTTCAAAGCCCTCATGGCCGAACTTAATCTATAAAATCCAAAATGAAACAATTTTATAATAGTTTACAATGACGGCACTACCTCATTAAAATTTCGGTGGGAAAAAATAGTATAGTATTCTTCATGATGTCTTCAATTCCTTGACACTCTTGAATTATTAATCCAAGATATCAATGTTGATTTATTCTTCAATTCTTCATCATGAAGTTAATCAATCAAAGCATTACAAGTTGCATCTTTAAGTTTTGTTCTTGCCATAATCATAGGATCTGTCATGTCACTTAGAGGATCCCGAACATATCCTTTGAATGCCTGATCAAGCTTTGACATGTCGTCATCTATGGTGGTAGTAATCTTAACATTTGCATCACATGAGCATGAAAACACCACAAGAATCAAACACTGAAATTAAAGCATCACACCAACACAAATAACAATACTTAAAATGTAAACACGAAACATCAAACAGAAAATTAGCAACATCAATAACAGTATATAAAACATCACAACTGAAAAATAAGAAAACTTACAGATCCTCCTTCCTTCTTAATGGCAGCAGCAGTGAGGCAAGTCTTCTTAGACATCTAAGAAACAACAACTACACAAAAATTAACACAAATCCTTAAGAACAATTCACCAACACAAAATACAGAGCAATTCCCAATATTAACACAATGAACAGCTTAAACCGTAAAATGCACAATAGAACACACAGTAACCACGATTCAACTACATAATGAACAAATACCACAAAATAAGCACAATAATACTCAGTATAATCTACACAAACCCTAGAAAATCACATGAACCCAAAAAATTAAACGAAAATAAAAAACAAAATATTCATAAAAAACCATAACGCAGACATCACCTTCGAAGAAAAACACAAAATGAAGATCGTATTGTGTTAGATCGCTGAACAAAAATGAAAATGGAAAATTCTTGAAAATTTGCAAAGATCTCTAGGAATCATTGCTAGCAAGAAAGGATGAAGAAAAATAAAGAGATCGTGCGGTTAATTGGAAGGAAAGGAGCATGTGTGCGGTTGAGATTTGGAGCTCAAAGAAAATGGCGAGAGAATTTGGTTCTGGCGATGGAATTTTATGAGGGGAAAGTGAGAGAAGAAGGTGAAAATTTTATTATTTATACCTGGATTTAAATGCAAATTAACTAAATTACACACTTAGCCCATGAACTTTTAAAACTTCAATTTGAAATCTCATGCTGAATTTTTTGTAATTTAATCACTAATCTCGTTGTAAGATGGTCTTATACAAGATTTTGTTAAGTGAGTTAACTGGAGACGTGCCACCTATTTTAAAGACTAAATTATTTTTTGGTCCCCTAAATATAATGCAATAGCATCCTTTGATCCCCAAGGCTAATAATACATTTGTTCAGCAACTAACAAATACAAAATAATTTTTTTGGTCCCAAAGACAATTTTCAGGTAAACCAAAGTTGTTTTCTGATATAACCAGGGGTATTTTTTTTTTACAATTTTACTAATTAAAAACATTTTAATTTTCCTTTCCTTTTAATTTAATTTTTTTTCTTTTAAACCATTTTCCTTTGAAACCCTATTCCTATTCCGCTGGTAAGCCGCCGCCGCCGCTGACCGCCACCGCTTCGTCTTTGGATCTCCGACAAAAATGACGAGCTCGACCGGTAGCGGAGTTAGGGATTGCGATTGAAACACATCTCCCGTGATGCCTCCTCTAGAGAAACCCATCTCCGTCGAGTTGGGCTTTCGCCAACGGTGGCACAACAGTTGTGGTGGCTACGATCGTTGGAAATTAGAAAAGAGGGGAAGAAAATTTTGGTGTTAGGGATCTATATTTTTTCTTTGAAGATGACCACCGAAAAGAGGCTACAACATATGAGTTAGGGATTGCGACCGAAGATGAGGAAGATGGCCACCACCGCCGCCGAACAGAGGAGGAAGATGACCGTCAAGGAGGAAGCTGACAGAGAAGGAAGATGGGCGTGTGAGTTTCACGCGCTCAATTTGGGGCCATATTCTTGTACGCCTGACTCCACACAGAGGGTTGTTTCATTTTTCTTTTTCAATTTTTTAATCAGGACTATAATGATCATTTTACATATTTTGACAAATTTTACCATTGATTATACCTGAAAATTGCATTTGGAGACTAAACAATGATTTTGTATTTGTTGATTGCTGAATAAACGCGGTATTGGCCTTGTGGACCAAACAAACTATAAGATGGTATTTAGTGGGAAAAAAATAATATTGTCTATTTTGAATTATAGTTCTTCTGACAAAAGAATTAGTGACATAATTACAGTGATTATGGATGTTTGGTAGAATGAACTTTTTTTTAGGGAGTATGATTCAAATAATTGAATCATGGTTATTGCACCATCAACACTAATTCGGGGACGTTGTCTTCTGCTCAATTATTAAACTCCGGATAATCAATTTCAGCTCCACTGCCCAATAGCACCAAGGCGTGTCAAATTCAAATTAGGGGGAACAAGAATAAACTTGACTACTCTCTCCCTCTAGGGGAATCTGCACATTTTTTTGGATTGTTCCAGATAAATTTGCACACCTTTCATATTCAGAAATTTTTTATGTGTTATAAGACAAAAATACCCTTAATATAACTTAAAATTACTCTCACCCAAATTAACCTACTCTGTCACCCACGTGACCCACCCCTTCCCTGGTCTCACAAATCAGTCCGCCTCCCCACCTCTCTCTCTCTCTTTTGCCCTCTCCACCGCTGCCCATCATCCTTCCGCCGATTCTCATTTTTCCCCGCCTCCCAATCTTTCCCTCACCCTCTTCGCCATCTTTCTCTCTCACCCTCTCCGCCGATGCTCATCATCCTCCCGCCGCTTCACTGCCTTCTCATTGGATCTGTTAAGTGGCACGAACAATACTGTCTCCGATCACCACCTCCACGCTCGGATGAGCCCAAAAATTGCGACAGACGGACGGACGGACCCAGTGGTCACCAAAGCTTCGATTTGGTCCGCTCAAGATTGGAGAAAGATCCGTACAACTCACCGACGCCGCGACGCCACGATGATGAGTGTTTCCTCCGTCAAAAAATTGACCACGGCGGTTGAAGAAGGAACGCGAGGCTGGTCGAACTTGTCAGATTCACGGTGGATTGCTCTTATTTGGGTTTTTGCTGTGAAATTATCAGGGGTTTTGGATTTGGGAGTTTGATTTTTTTGCTTTGATTTGGGGGTTTGGTTTTTGTTTTGATTTTGGACGGAATGTTGTCTTGAAGAACATTCAGGCAAACTAATGTTGACGTTAAAAGCAACGTTCAGGCTGAAGAAGACAAGGGTACATTAGACATTTCACATCCCTAAAATTTAGAGTTGTTTTTTCTCTTTCTGCAGAATTCCCGGAAACAGAGGGAGTATAATTTTTAATCGACATTGATGAAAATTTTATTTTACCTTCACCTTGTTACGTACAAAACTTTGGTACGCATAAAAACTTATCTGCAAACCAGACTATCATGTTGTCTACCCATTATAATTCCTCTGATCTACTAACAATGAACTTGTATAATCATAAACTTTTTAAAACACATTTAACGACCGATAGTTTTAGTTGCATTGCATATAGTAGCAGAATATTCTATTTTACTTTTAGATATGTATCCTATAAAAAATTTAAAAAAAAGTGTTTTTATAACCCTACCTAGTTGAAATAAGTACCAATATAACCTTTCAATATTTGAAAGTGTCAATATAACCCTATATAGTTAGTGAAAGTGCCAATATAACCCTATAAGTTTTAAGGATGTACTGATATAACCCTACAAATATTATGAATGTGCTGATATAACCCAATAAGATTGCACAATGTGCTGATATAACCCTACCTAATTTCAGCGAAGTATGGCAGTCCGGCAAACTATGAAGGTAAAATTGTCCACCCAATTTCATAGTTAGTCCAAAGGGTATTTTGGTCAATTTACATAGAGTCAACGCTAGAAAACTGAGGTCAATGCCAGAAATGAGGTTTGAGGGTTATATTGGCACTTTCATTAACTAGTTAGGGTTATACTGACACTTATTCAAGTAGATAGGGTTATTTTTTTTTTCTAAAGAGAATATTATTGTTTGTGGACAAGATGTTTTTACCGAATTTGCTGTGTTTTAGCCTTTTAATATCCATCTTTAACTAACAAGGTTGGGAGTATTAGTTTCCAATTGCATTACTGGATTATTTGGATATCCAACCTTGATCTCCCTGATTCAATAAAACGAAGTAAACGACGCACGAAATGGCAAGAAGTACGCAAGGAGACAAACTGCGTATGTTTTCCATCCATACCGACTGCAATTCTTGGAATTAAGGTCACATGTCACAGCCACCTACTTAATTACCTGCTAACAAGATGAAGTCGAAAATCTAAAAATTTTAAAATTAATATTTTTAATTGAAAATATTTAAATTAGTAAAATTACCATTATACCCATGACTATACCGAAAACCATTTAATCTTACCGGAAAACCATCTCTAGGGACCAAAATATATCATTTTGAATTTGTTGGATACCGTCTAAGGGTTATTTTGCAAATGTGAACCAAAAGATAGTAAAAGATACTTTGCAGGGACTAAAAAATAATTTAGTCAATTTAAAACATAATAATTGAAACCATGATTGATGGGGTTGGGTGGTAATTCCTCCGCCCTATTTTAACTTAAACACTCATTTTTTACAGTTAATTTGAAAATTGTTTGATTCTTAATAAAAAATTTAATAAAGATAATTATAATTGGGTTTACCTCTTGAAAGGCGATTTTTTCATAAACTGAAAAAATGAAAGTTTAAACTATATATTGGAAGAAATGAATATAAAATATTTGGGTTGAATTAATCGAATCATAAACTTATAACTATCACATGTTGAATAATAAATTTTTAATATTGAAACTAAAACCTTTGGCAAAGTCTTGGGAAAGACGGTCTTTCCATAGGCTAATGGAAAGACGGGGTTCAATTAGAATAATAAAAGGTGAAAGGTCTTAGTTGCAATATTAAAATTTTAATATGCAACATGTAGTAGTTATAAAATTTATAACCCGGTTTATGCAACCCGAAAATTTTATCTTCATTTCTTCTAATTTACACTTTAAACCTTGGTCTTTCCATAACTTATGGAAAGACCGTCTTTCAAGAGACATGCTCAAAACCTTTTGTCTTTCTATTATTTTAATTAAACTCTATTTTCCCATAAGTTTATGGGAAAATGCCATTTCCCAAGACTTTACCATTATAACCTGTGAAAAGTTGATGTTTTAAAAATATATGTTATAACATATCTAACAAGTTATCAAACATTGGTGTGGAAAGACTTCCCAAGACTTTGCCTAATATCAAATCATTTTTATTTCTTGGATTGGCAAAAAAAGAAAACTGTGTCAGGTTTATTGGAACGTAAAAAATATTATTCATAATTAGTCCTTAATATTACAGCCGTCATCCTTGCGTAATATTTCTATTTTTTATTTTTATTTGTTTCAATCAAAAAATTTTATTTCCTTTTTATACTGAAATTTATGATTAAAATTTGACCATTTCATTTCAATCCCCATTATCCTTGCCACATTAGAATACGTAAATGGTCTGTACAAAATAATTATGGAACTCTTCTGTTGGGTCGAGGAGAGAATTATAAAATGGTCTTGTAAAAAATGAATTCTCTTGAAAACATACTGTTCAGATTTTCGGTTGCTGGGCCATGACAGTGCTTCCTCAACCGAAGCTTTATTGTTAATGCTTGTACTATTTGTCCCAAGCACATGGTAATAAATATTGTTTGATTGTTATATGTGAATTAGGGGTATTTGAGTCATTTTAACTATCTTACATTTAAATAAATATCTAAAAAATAACATATATTAATATTATAGTATGTTACTGGTTTTAATTCTCTACTATTATAATCAATCATAACTTATTAATATGCAAATATTATAATATGTTACTGATTTTAATTATTTACTATATATAATCAATCATAACTAGTTAAAACATATAACTTATAAAGATATATTTAAAAGGGCAAATGACTTAGCAGATCCCCAACTATTGCAATTTGACCATTTTGACCCCCAATTTTTTTTCCGATCACTTTCGTCCCTCAACTAGCAAAACTGTTGAGTCATGACCCTTCCGCCCGGTCAAAGCGTTACCTTCAGTCAAAAATCTTAATTTCAAGGGCAAAATAATCACTATCCATTTTCCTTTTCTTTTTTTCTTTTCTGTTTTTTTCATTTATCTTTTACTTTTCTAATTCCCCTTAATCTCTTTCTGTTTTTCTTTTATGTTTTCCCGTTCTTTCCCTTTCTTTTTATGTTTTCCCGTTCTCTTCCCTCTTCCCCGGTGATTCTCCGACTTCTCCGTCGGAGCTGAGTTTGGTTCAGCATCGTGTCTTTCTCCTCCTGCCTCACTCTTTCCAAAGTCGTCATCTCGCTCCTTCCCCCCACCACTGGATTTCGCCCTTGGTTCATCCCCCCAGATTTTAAATCGTGTTCATAGGTTTCCATATTTTGAATCGCCGGAGATGAGATGCTCGCTAGAGACGGTGTAAATTATTCATGTTTTCATTGTTGTTTTGCGTTTCAATTCCTTGTCAAGTTGTGAATTCGATGGCATTTCATTGTTGTGTCAGTCGTTTGGCCGGATCGATGGTTGCAGGTCGCAGGGAGGGATAATCCACGGAGATTCGACAGTTGCAAATAAGGGGGATGGAAAAACGACAGAGGTTCGGTGGTTTGCAGGTCGAAGGGAAGCCACCGTCGATGGAAGTTGAGGTGGCGAGTGGCGGGGGCTTGAAGTTGAAGGAGAGGGTGGGCTGAATTGCAAATAAAAATGATAGGGCCAAATTGTAAATAAGAATGATAGGGATTGGATTGTGATAAAAAATTATGGAGGGGGGTTGAATTCGTTAATAAAAAAAAGGTAGGGATTGGATTTGTAATAAAAAATGATGGAGGGGACTGGAATTGTAACTAAAATGATGAAAAGTCACTTTCATCCTCAATTTTATAAAAAATTCAGCAGTTAACGGTCAAAACTTCAAAGTTAATGGTTTGACCGGACGGAAGGGTAACAACTCAACAATTTTGTTAGTTTAGGGACGAAAGTGATCGAAAAGGGGGGGGGCACAAATGGCAATAGTTGGAGGGTCTGCCAAGTCATTTTCCCCTGTGTTACCCTGACTTGTGTTAAGTGTCGTGTCTGAGTAGGGTTCGAATACGACGACACTCGAATTTGATATTTTAATCGACACGCTGACTCGACCAGCTGAGTGTCTTGACTAGTTTTTGACACGTCTACGATATAAAATATCGTAAAATATATTCTGACACGCTTATATTTTATCATTGTATGGCTTTGTGTATATGGGCGAGGGTATGGAAGCCAATAAAGTTTATCCATTTGGACATTTAATTTTTCTTTCAATACATTAATTTATTTTAAAATTTTAGGCAGTATAGTCAAACTAATGAATTTGAATGTATTTTGCATCAAAATTCATTAGTTTAACTTAATTACCTAGAATCTAGAAACAAATCAATTAATTAAAAATATAAACTGATAAGTTTCCACAACTTTCAAAGTCATTTGTTTTTCCTTCTTCCGACACCCACACCTATTTTAGAATCGTCGACCGATACGCAACTCGTACACATTTTGACGCGTGCCATGTGTCGTGTCGCATGTTGTGTCGAATCGACACGCGATTCACCATCTAATCTTAAGTGTCGGGGTGACACAGATTTTCCATATTTAAAACCATAAACATCTCATTATAATATATATATATATAAGCAAATCCAAAGAAACACATAATCTAAAATAACAGAATGTTCGATTTATTTTACAATGATAGAGTACTTTTGATAGAAATATGTATACTCCCTCCGCCCCAGCCTATTCTTCACAGAATCTTTTTTTTTGTCAAAGATGCCAAACTTTGACCACATATTTGATTAAGTTAATGAACAATAATTATATCGTATAAGATATGGTTAGATTTGTCCTAACATGTAGTTTCTAAATATCAATTTTTTGTGTGTCATTATTGTCCGTAGATACATGTATTTTCAGTCAAACATGTTTATTGGAGACTGTGAAAATATTCTGTGCAGAATAGGTTGGGATGGAGGGAGTACATATTTATTTATTTATTTGTATACGACAAAGTCTTATTTTAGACTGACTAACTGTTAAATGAGGATATTTTATAATTAGTGAGACTAATAAGGTCATTTGATATTTATTTTTATTCATTGCAATGAGATATATACATATAATTATGATAACCTTTTAAAATGAATGTCAACATATAAATAATATTCTTTTAAAATAATTTGAATGAACTAGTATAAATTAATCAATTTTAATTGTATTCAATTATGAACATTTTTCAACTAAATTAATTATTTCACTTCATAACTCATATAATTTTCTTAAAGTGACTAAATTTTAAAATTTTAAATACAATTTAATTTCAATATTTTAATTAATGATATCGCGCATTGTACTCCACTAGTTTGTTATAAAAGAGAAGAAGAAACAAAAGCAACAAAAATTACTCCCTCGGTCCCACTAATAGTGGCACCATATGTTTATGTGCTTGAATTTAGGTGAAGGGAATGAGTGGATGAAATTGAATGTACAAAGTAAAAAGTAGAATGAGTGGATGGAATTGAAGGAATTTTGCCAAAAATAAAAAGTGTGCCAATATAAAAGAAACATTCCAAAAAAAAAGTGTGCCACTGATAATGAAAACGGTTGAGGGAGTATATCCAATGTACAGTAAAGAATAAGAATATGGAGCATCCGAAGAAACATTTGTTTACTAATACCAAAAAATCGTTATCCAGAGGAAGATCATGTCTTTGTTGGTCAAACCAACAACCTTAAATTATAGTACTTCCTCCATTTCCTCAACAGCATCTTCAAGAATCAAGATTCATGAGGAGAGGAATGGACTCAGATTAAACTGGGCCTCTCTCAGTTACGGGCCCAATTGATGACCGTGGTTTTGTTAGCAGAAAATTTTTAATTCAAAAACAGCAATATCCTAATATAACCTTTTATACTTACGAAAGTAATAATATATTTCGGCAAAGTCTTGAGAAAGACGGTCTATCCATATGCTTATGGAAAGACGGAGTTTGATTATAATAATAAAAGGTAAAAGGTATTAGTTGCAATATTAAAGTTTTAGTATGAAACATGTAGTAGTTATAAAATTTATAACCCGGTTCATGCAACCAGAAAATTTTATCTTAATTTCTTCTAATTTACACTTTAAACCTTGATCTTTCCATAACTTATGAAAAAACCGTCTTTCAAGAGACGGACTCATATATTTCTCAATAAATTAAAAACTCAAAAAAGAATTTTACCTAGTCAATGAAAATGTTAATATAACCTTTTGGTGGACATTTCAGACCCCTGATTGAAATCTTAATTCCTGTGGACTATTTTAAGTTCAACGACACCAGGTCTCTTCGGTCGTATACGGGTGAGACCCAATCGGTTTGGGTATGATTCGGTAGATTGTTTTATCTTCGGGTATCGGGTCTTGATCGGGTGTGTTCAGGTTCAGATGTCTTTCGGTAGTTTTGAAAAATATCCGAATGGGTCGGGTTTGGTTCTAGTTGTTTCAATTTCAATACAATTCGGGTATAATTTTTTTGAATCGGGTTCGGATCAAATTTGGTTCAGGTTGTTTCGGTTTCAGGTACAATTCAGTTTTACATTTTTTTAATTAGGTTCGGATCGGGTTTGGTTTGAGTCAGTTTAGTTTTGGTACTTTTCGTGTACATTCTCTTTCGGGTCGGGTTTGGTAGGATTCCAATATATTCAATCCAGGTCTTGTTCAAATAAATATAGTAAATTGTCATTATAATGAACATAAAATTTTAATATATTAATTTTGTAAAAATACTTTAGCTGAACTAATCTATTATATATATATATATATATATATAATTTTACTAGTCACTTTTTTAATGTATACTTTCAATTTTTTGAAATGAAAAATTATTTCTTTTGTAAAGAATATGACATTTATGATATTGCAAACATTGATATGTATACGTTATCGCATAAAAAAATTATTAGTATGTAAGAACAAAATAGAATAGTTTGTATTTAATTTTTTTTTCTATTTTATGTTGTCGATCATAACTCACAAAACTCCTAGAGTCCGTCTCTTGAAAGGCGGTCTTTCCATAAGTCATGGAATGACCAAGATTTAAAGTGTAAATTAGAAGAAATGAAGATAAAATTTTCAGGTCGCATGAACCGGGTTGTAAATTTTATAACTATTACATATTGCATACTAAATTTTTAATATTGCAACTAAGACCTTTTACCTTTTATTATTCTAATTAAAACCCGTCTTTCCATAAGCATATGGAAAGACCGTCTTTCCCAAGACTTTGCTAACTTGCAAGTTATAATATATTAATATATATATATATATAGTAGTTCTCCTGACAGACGGTCTGTCCATAAGTTTATAGACAGACCATTAATTTTTTACCTTATACATTCACATTCAAATATATATTATTACTTGTTTTAACTTTAAAAATACAATATTTAAATTTTATAAAAAAAACTTACAACATTTAAAGTAAAAATCACCGTGAATTGTCCATAAACTTATACAGTATTTAAATTTTATAAAAAAAACTTACAATTCATGATTGCTTGCGATACATTTTAAGATATTAGCATATTAAATTAAGATAAAAAAATATTCATAGAAAGACATGCTCATTTTTTCTTAATTAGGTGAAATATTAGTATATTACCAATAAATCCCTTTAGAACTATTTAACTTTACATAAACAGTCTTGGCTGACTTTATATAGAAATTAAATATCCCCTATTTACTAATTATAAATTATGAGTCTCATAAACAGTCTTGGTCAACTTTGTGCACAATCATTCATTCAAATTCAGAATGCAGAGTTTGCATATTTCTACTACTCCCTCCATCTCATTCAAATATGCACATAATCTTTTTTCACTCAAAGTTGTCAAACTTTAACCAAATATTTGAATAGATATATGAACAATAATATTATCGTATGGCATGATACTTATGTTTTTGATATGCTATGGAGGAGTAATTATACTAATTAAGCATATTTTAAATTTAAGCATTAGAGAAAAATAGATCGTAAATGAAATATTATTTTAGATGTAATTTTATATTCTTACAAAAGAATTGGATGATTGAAAATATTGATTTAAATTTTTTTGCAAAATTTAATGAAAATAAATTTTCCGAAAGAAAATAATAATAACGAAAAGTTAATATTGTATGAATTTTTTTCTAATAATAAATAAAATAACTAATCAATATTAATTTTAGCTTATAAAATAATTTTAAATTAATAATTGACAATGTTCTTTTATTTAATACATAATATACTCTTAAAATAATTTCATCTAACTATGCTATTAATACACATTTTAAATTTATAAATTTAATTTATTATGTGATATTTTAATATTAAATAACATATCAACACTGTTTATAATCGTAATGTTATTTTAAACTAGATATGATCAAGTCAAAATTTTAGACAGTAACAATTGTAACACACTATTCAATCATATTTGGGTCTTGTTCGGTTTGAGTTAACATTAATCCAGATGTCTTCAAATTTGGATTAACATTAATTTGGTTCATTTCAAATTGAGTAGTAGTTGGGTATGATTAGGTTTCTTTCATGTACGGGTCCTTTTCGGGTTCAGATTCAGGTTCGGTCTAAGTGCGGGTCCTTTTCGGGTTTCGGTTCAGATTCGATTCGGGTTCAGGTGTTATTCGAGTTTGGGTCCTATCAGGTCTGACAATTTAAGTTCGGGTACGGTTCAATCGGGTGATTTCGGTTTCCGGTTATTGATTGGGTCTCACTATTTGGATGTCGGTTCGATTCGATTCGGTTATTTATTACCGGGTTTTCGGGTTCGGTTATATTTTGCCAGGTCTAGCCACAACCGCTACATCACCACCACCTCGCCGCTCCACCCCAAACCGCCTCACCACTACCGTGCCGCCACCAAACCACAATCCACCCAAAGAGAGTTGTACCCAACGCGGGCAAAGCATATTGAAGTATTTGAACTTATTAGCTCACTTTCACTAACCAATTTAATTACGAGATACAAATACAATGACGGTACAAGCAATACAGCAATTGCGGCAGGCCGCTCTCTTAAAGCTCTGCACAAAAATGGACACACAACAATAGGCATATGCTACATACATCAATCGATACAGCAACACACGTGACATTCTAAACTACATGTCTAAACTATGCTGCTTCTTCCTTTCTCCGTCCGAGTTCAGTTCGATTTACATCTGATTCAAGGGAAATGTCCGAATATCTGCTGTGTCCATATGCCAGATTTTTGCTGATGCAGTAACACTAACCCCGGTAGCATTGTTGAACAGGAACACTCGTGCTCCTGCGTATATTGCCTTGGTTGGATAAACCCGCGAGGTGATCACTGATCTCCCCCCTTGCCCGAAGCTTTCTACTATGGAGTGATCGACCTGTATATAGTCCATCGATTAGTACAAGCAAAGAAGGATTACGAGAATAAAACAACAATATCCCAACTATTAGAGTCGTGAACTTCTATCGTAAAATCAATTGAACTTACCAATAATCTGGCGGACAAATTTTCGCCTTTAAGAACAGGTATCGGGCTTCCATAAACTTCTTTGGTAACATCAGGCGCCTCTGATGACCTATATTATGCACGAATACTTGATTACAAATCGGATCACTAAATTTACCAGCATTGTTAAATTGTGATGGAAAGGAGTTATGAACAAAACCTTGTTTGATCGGCGCAGAAATGTGTCTGTGCAGTTCCGTCTGTGCCTTTGGAGACGTAGAAATATACGGGAGTCTGTTCTGTGCGGCGTTCATTGGCAAAAACAAGGATCCCGAATGGTCCCAGCATCCCCCGGCCACCAGCACCGCCGCTTGTGCTGCAGTTATATCCCACATCAGCTTCTACCGTTGCCTCTAAGGCTCCGTTATCTACCTCAAAGGTTACTTCTATGTCCAGCTGCAGAAATGAAACAACGTTAATTTTGCTGGCAATATGCGAACTGTAAAAATGGTTTGAAAAATTGAACATACCTGAGTGGCTGAACCAATACTCAATGGCACGACTGAACCTGGTTCGAGCTTGATTTTGTCAAATGCAGAGACATTTCTCCTCAATTTCTCCACCTCTTCAACCGGCCATTGGATGATATTCGTACCGGTCTTTTTGTCAAACACCACGGTCCTTGGAATGGTCTGTAAAACACCATTTGTCAAGCCTCAAACACTATTTGCCCCAAATACAAAATAAATAAAAATGTTCCTTGCGTACCCGACTAAATCACACACATTTTTCAGTCAATATTATAAAACTTTGATTGCATATTAAAAAAATATAAGAGTTCATCTCTTGAGATCGTGAAAGAATTCAATCTCGCATACGACCGAATGAAATTCCGGTATTTCCAGGATTTTGTATTTTTCAACACCGTAAAATAATTTCATGCAAGATGAGAGAGAAGAATACCTGTACGGATGCCCACCCCTTTAAGAGATCGGTAGCTTGACTATCAGTCTCCCCAATCCAACCCCACAAAATCCTCCTCTTCTTGTTCTGGTCATAGAACGTCTTGGAAGCGTAGTAAATCCCGTAATCCAACCGGAGCCCGATACCCACATCCAGTTCCGGGTTGTCGGGCGTCCAGGTATTCCTCTCCGGGTCGTACGTTCCCAGCGCATAATAGTCGCGCTTGTCATCATCCAAGCTCGCTTTCAGCACGTGCTTAATACCCGGCCCGTTTACAGACGTATCCAACCCGTTTTCCTCTAGGGTCGAAACCGGGTAGAAGTCAACGCACTCCCACATCCCCGTCGTCGGCACCGCATGCAGAATCCCGTCCACAAGGTCAAAGCTCTTAAAGTCAACGGTCTCGTAGACCAGGGCGATACCCGTTTTCCCGACCTTGGACCCGAGCGTGAGGAGCCATTTTTCCCCGCCCGGGGCGCGCCACGCGGTGGTCGGGTCGCGGAAGTCCTTCGACCCGACACCCGGCGGGGGGACCATGACCGGGTTGCCCGGGTACTTGATCCATTCGAGGAGGAGCGGATCGGATAGGTTGGCGGGGTAGGCGAGATTCTGCACCTGTACGAGGTCGGAGGTGTCGCCGGTGTAGAGGATTACGATGTCGCCGTTGGGGAGGAATGTGGCGGACCCGGTCCAGACGCCGTTGACGTCGGCGGGGGTGTCGGGAACCATGGCGAAGGGGAGGTAGAGCCAGTGGATGAGGTCCCTGGAGACGGCGTGGCCCCATGAGATGTTGCCCCAGATGGCGGATTCCGGGTTGTACTGGTAGAACAGGTGGTACCACCCCTTGTGGTATAATGGAGCTGCATAAAACCTGTGTTAGCCATCAATTTTTGGGTGCTTCCATTGGATGCACAAAATGCACTTCAGCTGTGTGGCTATACATGTGTTGATCCATTTTATCCTAACAGCAACCGTCTCATTCTTTTCTATATCAATAAATCATTCGTCCCACCTGTATTTGCATTTTTTTTTTTTGACATTGTTCTTTACAAAATTTAATTGCATATTTAAATATATATATATATATAATAATAATATTACCGTATATAATATTATTCAAATTAATATAATTAATAGTTTTCAAAATATTTAATTTTTATTTATCATTATTATGTATAAATAAATATATTATTATATATAAATAAATATATTATTATATATAAATAAATATATTAACAGATAAACATATCTCTTTAACGGTATAATAACGGTTACCGTACCAATGTAGTTAAACATATGGGTAGTAATCATATACTATTGCAAAGTGTGATGGGACTGCCCTTTCAATCTTATAGGAGGATGTTCACGGAGAGACTCCCACATTTCACTTAACTCACACATAGTAGAGTTAACCTTTCACTAACTCTATGAATATGTTTCATACAAGACTAAATTGATTTTTTTTGTCTTCTAAATATAATGTAATATCATCTTTGGATCCCCAGGGTCAATACCGCATTTGTTCAGCAACAAGCAAATACAAAATAATTTGTTTGGTCCCCAAAGCGATTTCTGGGCGTTTTCAGGTGGTTTTCAGGTTAACTGAACTTATTTTCCGATATGACCAAGGGTATTTTTGTAAATTAACTAATTAAACACCAGAAAAATAAAAGTTTTGCATTTTAAAGAAAACCACGCGTCTTCTTCCTTGCGCACGTGCATCTCACGCGCGTCTTCTTCCTTGTCATTATCAGCACTCTCGCCACCGCTAACTCCTTGTGGTGGCCTCCGGCTGGTGATGGGACAACAATCAAACACGGCTCACCACAACGCCGACCTCGATCAATGTCGACCTCGATCTGCCTGGTGGTGGCCTCCGGCTGGTGCTGGGACAACAATAACCCCCACCATCCGCTAACTTCTCAGGCGCACCGCTGTGATTCAGGCGCCGCTTCTGGAGACTCGACCAGAACTCCTCCAAATCAGATGGTGGAGCAACTGAAACGGGGCCAACAAAGGGATGGCGGCAGGATCGACATTCGATTAATCTTCCGATGGAAGATTAAATAGGCAAGAAATGAGCGGAAGGAAATGAGATTGTTGTGTGAGGAGCGCAAAACCTGGGATGAAGAACGAGTGGGATGAAGATTGGTTTTCCATCTCATCACCGGCGGCGGGTAGTGATAAGTGGTGGTTGGCGGGGAAGAAGCTTTACTGGGGAAGAAGATGGTGCTTTTTTTTTAAAAAAAAAAACTCGAGTGTATAATAGTCATTTTACATATTTTGACCAATTTTACTGTTCACTTACTTGAAAACCACCATTGAGGATCAAACAAATTATTTTGTATTTTTTGGTTGCTGAACAAATGCGGTATTGATTTGGGGACCAAACAAATTATAGAATGCTATGTTGGGGACCAAAAAAATAATTTAGTCTGCACACAAATATGACACATATTAGGAGAGGCGGAGCTACGCCTGTGCAGGATATGGTAACTGCTCTACTTTTTTGATAAAAAAACAAAATTTAACTATTTTAAGTTGATTAACATACATTTTTTTTATAGGTGTCCAGTTTATTTTTAAGTGGATCTCTTGGTAGACGATTTGTCCATAGGCTTATGGATATGACACTTATTTTCTACCTTATATATTGCATTTATTAAATTACACACTCCCTTTGTCCCAGCCATTTCTGCGGAGAGAGAAAGGGCTGGGATTTTTTTTAGTCAAGTAAAATGTCTGATTTGCTCCCATCTTCAACCCCTTCCTATTCCCTTCTCTGCTATCGACACCAACAACCACCGCCACTCTGCCATTGACACCAATGGGCCACCTCTATGCCTTTCTTCAACACACCTAACATCAACAAACAAGCCACACCACCCCTTCTTCCACAAATCCATCACCACCATTTTCTACAATAACCCCTTCCGCGAGCCCAAGCCGCCGAAATTATTTCAGATCCGGGCCAAAAACAACCAAACAACCATGAACAACACAATTTCAACGCCGCTCATGTCTCCTTCGCCGTCGGAAAAATATAGATCCAGCCCTTCGAATCCAAATTCTCCTCCACTAAATGTGATCGAAAAACCCAGAGACCTCAACCCCGAAGCAGGCGCAGATGGAGTGGTGGCAGAGGGGAGGGGAGGAGACGAAGCTAGTGGCGGAGACGGAGGGAGAAGATGTATTGTGTAGGTGAGGAAGAAAGTGGGAAGGAGGTAGAAAGATGTATTGGTGAGGGTGAGGAAGAAAGTGGAAGGAAGTGAGAAATATGTTCATAAATGGGGAGGAAGAAAGTGGAAAGGAGTGAGAAAGATGTTAAAAAATGGTGAGGCGTCAGAATGGTTAGGAAGAAAGAGTGATGCGTTCATAAATAATTCAGGTTTGGTGAGAAAAGTGTTGTTTTTCGGGTGTAAAATTTTAATCTTGTAAGGGCAATTGTGTCATATGATATGTGAATTTTTTCTTAAAAGGGAAAGTGTACAGATTTGCGCAAGACAGACTAAAAAGGAAAGTGTGCAAATTCGGCTAGGATGGAGGGAGTACAAAATTTAGAATTTTTGAGAATATGTTTTATATCATATATTTTTATACTTTCACCTCCAAACACATATTATTACTTGTTTTAACTTATGAAATACAATATTTAAGATAAAAGCCCATGTGGACTACTGCACATAAACTTATGAAAATGTCGCATTTCCTGAGACTCTCTCTTTATTTTTAGTTTTAAACATACTTATTCCTCTAAATTTCTAAAATTCCCCAAAATTTTAACACTACCATGTACGATAGAGTCAATCACATTATTTTATGACCAACCAAATTATTATTTTTTTCTAAATCCGCCCCTGTATATCAAACTTAAAAACTATAATAAGGCAACATAGTGAAGTTTAAAGACATGGAAGTGGAGGTTTTTCAAACCTTAAACTAAAGTTACTATTGCACGGATTTTGAATTAATTAATCAAATTTTAAAAGGTGATAAACTACAAGGCTGGTTTTGGGGGTGAACAGGCAGGTAAAGATTGGGCTTTAGTCCAAATTTATGGGGGCCAATGAAATTCAGCCAGGAGTAAGATTTCTACTCTTATTTCCAAGGCTGATTTACGTAATTGTTGCAATAATTACAAGGTGCAAAGTCGACATCCACATAGGCATTATAGTGTCAAGTTTGCATTATTGCAGCAGAGACTAGAAAACGTGGGAAAATCCAATAACACGTAAGCAATGGGGCCAAACCAAAGCCCATTGACAGAGTCGTGTATGGATTATTTTACTCATCCAGATCCTGTCAGTCCCATATGGCTATTAGTTTCCAACCCATCACAACCAAGTTACTACTCCAATGGGGTCGCCCCCGTCCATGGTTCGGTTTCCGCACCCCATGTGTGAACTGTCACGTGGTTTTAATTGAGCCACAACTCCCTCAAATAAACTCGCTATTTCTAGAAAGTAATTATTTATTTATTGTTATTATACGTAATTAAATATATTAATAGTTAAATACGATGAGTGCGTCTTTTGAAAGACGGTCTTTCCCTAAGTCATTGAAAGACAATCCAGGTTTACAGTGTAAATTAGAAGAAATGAAGATAAATTTTTTGGGTTGCATGAACCGGATTATAAATTTTATAACTACTACATGTTGCACACTAAATTGTTAATGTTGCAACTAAGACCTTTTACCTTTTATTATTCAAATTAAACTCCATCTTTCCACAAGCCTATGAAAAGACCGTCTCTCCCAAGACTTTGCCTTAAATTTAACTTAAGGGGATACCACAATTCTATAACGTAATAATTCTTCATTATCAAAGAGTATGATTGACTGAGTAGATGAAAAGTATGGGTACCAATACAATCGTTAATAATTTTCCGACATCAGCACAGATCAAACCATAACACGGCACATGAATCGCACGTTCAACTAATTTGTGCACATATTTGGCACAGGACTTTTCATCGTGCTAATCATTCGGTTAATCCATTCCTTATAGATTTATTTTTTTTATAATCAGCTAGAAAGCGTTGAATGCCACATAGAAAATTGAATTTTGTTTGTAAAGCGTGAATTCTCATATTACCACCAACCAAACAGCTTCAAATAAGTTCCCTTCCTAAGCATTTTAATTTTCCAAGAGCTCTAAAGTTATACTCCGTGCCAAAGAATATCAGAATGAACACACATAAACACCAACACGTAATCCCTCCATTTGCCGAGTATTGACATATTTTATTTTTCCAAGTTAAATTTGATACATTTTAACCATAAATATTATTAATATATTTATAATAAAAATGTCTTTTACGATATTATTATATTTGTCTTAATATGTATATTTTTTTAAAATATTAATTTTTTATATGAAATTGTTACGTGTATCTAGCAATATTGACAGCCAAAAATGATTATTGAAAACCGTGAAAAACGAATATGCCCATACTCATAGGACGGAGGGAGTATTTGATAAGTCAAAACTAATCTTAATTAGCTTGTACCACCCGGATACACAACTAAAAATTGGGCGGAAAAATGAAATAAAAAAAAGGATTAGAAATAGATTAACATACCATTAGGATCTGCCGCACGGAAAAGGCACGAAATCCCCACCGCAGCAAAAGCGAAAATTGCAACAGGAGCAAAAAGGAGGAAAAAGGTCGGATCAGCCAATGAAATTACCTTTGAACAATCCCAACTATGGCGAAATCTCGCTTTCTGCTAATCAATTCGATTAAACAGTAGTTTGAAAATGCGTACCGTTCATCCAATTCTTCTCCGGCTGGAAATGGAACGCCGTTCTCTGCCAGGACAGCATCGCATTGGTCCACGGGTAGATGTCATCCGGATCATAGACTCCCCCGAACGTCTTCTCGGAGACGCCGTGCGACGCGCCGGTCGAAACCGGAGCACGAGGCGCCGGCGATTGGGGTTTGTCCTGAGTTTGGACGAAAATTGTGAGGACTAGAGTGAGCAGAAGCAAGGCGGAGACTGAAATGCCGGTGAGAAGCTGAGCGGAGCGGCGGAGACGGCGGAGTGACGGCGGCGGAAGGTCGGATCGGTCCGGTAACGGCGCATAGGATGCCGCGAGTTCGGGGTCGCGCGGCGCCATATGGGGTGGACGGGGAGGAAGAGCTGGAGAAGGGGATGTGTGACTTGGCTTGATCGATGCACTTCTTAAATAAAATAGCGAGCAGTTGAATTTTATCATATACGTGTCTTTTTTTCTACTCTCCTTGTTATCTTGCCACGTAATCTGCACGGAAGTTTTTTTTCTCTTGTTTGAAAAAATTCATAGAGAAAATAAACACAACTTGAATCAATATTTTCTTATATATCTAGGAGTCGTTTGGTTTATGTGGAAATTTAATTCCTGTAGTAAGTTATATTTCGTGGAAAATTAACTCATGGATCAAAATTTTAGGATATACATAAAATGTGTTTGGTTGCACATGAAGGAATTTGTATTTACTGGGATTTAATTACCTGCATGTTGTTTGGTTTACGGAGGGAAGTGGAAAAAGTTATGCGTAATGGAGGGAAATGGAAAAATTTATGCGCGCTTTGTGGGATGAAAGGGTAATGAGTTAAGTGTTCATACAACCCTATATTTTGGTGATATGTGCCAATATGACCCTATGGAGTTGAAAATTGGAAAGTGCTATTGTAACTCTATGATTTGCTTGAAAGTTCTAATATAACCTAGGGGGTCTGAATTTGACCGAAATTTTATGAATGGACTATTTTACCCTTATTTTAAAAAAATTAAAAATCTAAAATTTTAAAAAGACTATATTGCCCTTGTAAACCCTAATGGCATACAAGATACACATACACGATTGATTCTTGGTTGAGGATACGCATACACCATTAATCTTGAGGATACACATACAAGATTGATTATTTTCCAATCGACTCCACTTCTCCCACTTCATCTTGGGAAATCTGTGTTTAGAAATCCGAGTTTAATGATCACACCGCTGAGACTATTCTTAGAGTTTATCCTAAACAACATCCAGTACAAATCCCAATTGCCCAAAAAACTCAGAGCACCGGACGGAGGTTTGAGATTCAACGTGAGCCGCGGCGGGGCAGATCTGAGCTGAGAAGCGACGGGGCGATGAGGGTCTAGCTGGGTGGAGGTGGAGCCGGGGAAGGGGAAGCGGGACGGGGCGCGCTGGTACAGAGGTGGGGCAGTGGCTGGGTGCGGTGGTGCAAAGGCGGGGCAACAGCGGTGGTGCAAAGGCGGGGCAACAACGGTGGTGCAAAGGCGGGGAAATGGCGGGGCAGTGGCTGGGTGCAGTGGTGCAAAGGCGGTGGTGGCAAGATGGCTCGGTGGGGTGGGGCGGCGCTAGTGATGCGGCTTGGCGGTGGCAGTGGTGGTGATGGTGCTTCTGAAGATGAAGAGGAAGAAGAACGTAGGGTATTTTAGTCAATGGATTTGTAATTTGAAGGCTAGGGGTATTTTGTCTTTTTGTATTTGGTCAATGCCGGAAAATACAAAGTCAACGTTGGAATAGTGCCAAAAGATCATATCGGCACTTCTAATGCAAAAGACAGAGTTACAATAACACTTTCCAACTTCACGGGGTCATATTAGCACATATCACCAAAACATAGGGTCGTATCAGCATTTTGCCCAAAGGTAATTACACGTTAAAAGTATGGAGGAATTTCATTTGACCGGGGGGTGATGTCTAGATAAGAAATTTCCCGCATTGTGTGGGAAGTTAAATTTCCGCAGAATTACAAATTCCCACATTTTCAATACTTTACGTCAACCAAACAACTCTACCAGTTCCTAAATCTAGGGATTTTGTATTTACCACATATTCTATCGCATACCAAACAACTCCTTAAGTGTTCATGTATTTCATTAAATCATATTAAAGAGCGGATTCGGCCTCCCATTTTTTAAAATTCAACGCTCTTTCATAACATTAAATCATAATAAAGAGCGGATTGAACGTTCCACTTACTCTGAGAAGCATGATTCACACCAACATAATGTATACGAGAATAAAAAGATCATAATAGAGCAAACTTAACGAAGGGTTTTGAATCCAAATTGCAAAACGTGATCAACTAAGTGATCGGTTCTTATTCTGATAACAATAATGTGAAATCACTCTTCAATAAAATTGGAGAACTCATTGTGTACATCAAAAAGTGACTATTAAATAATTGATTCTTATACATTGAAACTTACATTCTCCTTAAACTATAGGTATAAAATGATGGGGCAATTAAGATGAGAGATTTCACCTCTACGTATTTACTTCATTTTAGTTCAAGTTGCATGTCGATATAATGCCCTACCACTTAAATAAACCCAAATGGTTCAATGAATCAATCAACTAATACTTGCATACTTGATAATTAACTGTAAGCTCAATTAATCTACCGAGTACATCATTTGTGGCCGATTTGCCCCTTTCTCCCATTTTTTACACCGATTTACACATATTTTATTTAAAACTTAATTTGCAATTTTTTAAAAAATTTAATTGTTCAAGTATATACAGAGAACTTGCAAGAATGCATTACACGTTTTAATTATATCCCATATTATAGTGATTTTCCCATTCATACGGTGAATCGAAAGAACAAAATTGGTGAAATTAAAAATGTACTTAACACATTCAGTAGTTGAAATTTGAATTTCAACACCAATTCTAATTCATTCAATACGCCGCCTTTCAACGACCGTAAAAACAAAATAGCTATAATTTACAATAATTGGGAATTGAATGTTAGCCTAACGGTTGAAATTTAGTGCTACTACCAATGACAGGGGAAGGGGAGGAATTTTATTGGGGGCTCATTTGAGTTATTATCCAATTTATTTTATTTTTTTTAAAAAAAGTTATAATTTACAATAATTAAAAATGTGTTAATATTTGTTTACACACATTTTTCCCCCAAAATGTATAACACAAAAGTCATATCAGAAGTATTTATAGGACTTGTATACTCTAAGAAATTTTAATCCGTCAAATTTTGAGTAGTTACAAATAGTCAATGAATTTTTTCAAAACCAGTGTGTAGCAACTGTTAAAAATATTTAAATGAATGGAAATTGTGAGAACAAAACCAGTTGAAAAGAAGTAAAATGGTAATAATTCCAATCTTTAACACACCAAATGGGGGCATAACAAATGGACCATTAGTCCATTACATGGGGAACTTTCCTCCTATAGGATAATTGAAGCGGCTAGTTAGTGTTTGTTTTTAGTGGGTTCTAATATGACTGATTATATATGTTTTCTTAAAAGAAATTTTGGCTCCGGAGGAGTGCGAAATGAATATGGACAGTACTAGGCATGTTTGGCAATCGACGATTGGCCGATGATTGTTAATTATTTCACGGATTAGTTTGTTTTATATAAATTATTCACTAAAAATGATCAACAGTAATTATAATAAATGGAATTCATGTCTAACTAGATTCTAACCATAATTAATTTATTCTAAAAATAACTAAATTATACGTCAATTAAATTAACGTTGCATCATTATAAAATAACTTTCTCCACCGGCTTCTAAAGAAAAACAATTAGCGACCTCTGACTTCTCCACGCGGCACACATCACGTATCCATGTGAAAGCGGATGGCTTTACGATTTTATAATGACGCGACGACGTCGTTACCACTGGTAAACCTTCAAATGGATGTGTCTTTCTTTCATGTTGGCATATATTTCGAGAAATACCAAGACTAATACCTGATGTTGTAACCGGCTTTTCTCAGGGTATTGATTTTAGGTTAAATGTTTTTTTAATTATACCTTTAGGTTGAAAGTATCAATATAACCCTGTAAAATTAACCATAATTTTATGATAAATTGTGTCGATATAACCTTCAGGCCATATCCTGACATTGACTCACCAATTGAGCCGTTGATCGGATCCAAAATGACAAATATGCCCTCGATCATTTCAACTTAATATCTTTCCCATTTTACCCTCCCAATGCCACCAACCACTACCACCCGCCACCCTCTCTCGCCGCCAGCCACCACCACCCTCGCTGCCAATCTCCACCCAAGCTTTACCATCGCCACCACCAATCTCCACCCAAGCTTTACCATCGCCGCCACCAATCTCCACCATCCTTGCTGCCCAGCTCTCCGCCACCCACCACCACCTTCCGCCCAGCAACTCCCACATTCCGCCCAATCATCACCACCTCTCCCGCCCAGCCACCCCCACATCCCCACCACCCGTCATTGCTTCTTCCACATCTCTGCCCACCTCTCCTGCCCAGTGACTCCATGTCAACTTACTACTAGAGTTGTAGACTTACGCCCACAATCCCATATTATTTTGAACCATTACCCACTCCTCTTCAATTATGCTTAATCCTTGTCCCATTGTACTCACAACATATGGCCACATCTCACATTTTTCCTCCCCACATCTTCTATGAACCAAACCGATTTTCAATTCATTTCTCGTCGCAACTACTAATAAAAACCATTTCTTGAATTGAATGTTACAAAATATCAAACCAAAACAATCAAAGCACTCTGGCTGCGTGCACTGTGATTTAATCGCTCAGAGGCAGAGCTTCGTCCCAGGGCGGAGAAGGGCGAGAAAGGGCAGAGACCTAGGGGCAGAGCAGAGGCAGAGCTTCTTCTTCTGCCGCTGCCACGGTGGGGCTAAAGGTCGCTGGAATCGACATGGGGTAGAGCATGTAGTATAGGGTTGTCTTTTTAAAAATTTTCTTTTTTAAAATCTAGGGGAAAATCGTCATTTACTATAAAATCGACCAATTTCGGCGTTGACAATTGGATTCAATACCTCCCGGGGTTATATTGGCACATACTTCATGAAGTTGGGGTTATTTTAGCACTTTATAATTTTACAGGGTTATATTGATACTTTAATTATAAAGTTAGGGTTATTTCGACACTTTACTCTTGATTTTAAACGGTGAATATCGATCAGTGAGTTCATGTGAACTTGAGGGATGATTACACAATGAACGACCATTATATCAAGTCGTAGACCACTCATATTTTCATATAAGGTTTGAATTTTATAGTATTGTGCCTTATGTTAAAACAACTATTTCTAAATCACATATATTGTAATCGCATTTGTGAAAAACTAAGATTAATAGAACATGAATGGAAATCATGTAATCTTTCATCCTTGTGATGATTTAATCTTTTTACCAACCACCATATAATAGATATTATTTGTTTTCTGTCTATCAACCGAGGGTATTTGAGTAATTTTAACTACCAGCCCAAAAATATATCAATATTATAATATGTTGCTGGTTTAATTCTCTACTGTGTATAATTAATCATGACTAATCAACATGCAAATATTGTAATATGTTACTAATTTTAATTCTCTACTATATATAATCAATCATAACTTGTTAAAATATATAACTTCTAAAGATATATTTAAAATCATAAATATCTCATTATAATATATATATATATACATACATATATATACATATATATATTGAAGAAAATTCAAATAAACACATAATCTAAAATAAAAAAATGTTTAGATTTTTTATACAATGATAGAGTACTTTTTATAGAAATATGTATACATATTATTTATTTATTTATTCACGACAAAGTCTTATTTTAGACTGTGTTAAATGAGGGCTTTTTATAATTAGTGAGACTAATAAGGCCATTTGATATTTATTTTTATTCATTGCAATGAGATATATGCATATAATTATAATAACCTTTCAAAAAGAATGCCAACATATAAATAATCATTTTTTAAATAATTTTAATAAAATATTATAAATTAATCGATTTTTATTGTATTGAATATTTAACATTTTCTAACTAAATTAATTATTTTACTTCATTACTCATATAATTTTTTTTAAATGACTGAACTTTAAATTTTTAAATAAAAATTTATTTTAATATTTTAATTAATGACATTGCGCAAGATGGTACTCCACTAGTATATAAGAAGAGGTATAACGTTGCTTCGTTGAGTAAGATGAAAAGTGAGTTTTACGTTATTAGACATTAAGAATGTAAAAAAATTTAAAATAATATTTAAAAATCCAAATCTTAAGTTAAAATGTTAAAATTATTTTAAAAAATTATGTGGCGAAAATTCTATCTTTTCATTCAATAAGTTAAATTAAATTGAATATAATTAAGTTGAAAAAATACAGTCTTAGAGGATGTTTGATATTTTATGGCATTTAGATTGAATTTTGGCTTTGGTATTCTATTAAACCATTGAACTGAAGAAAAAGAGTTTGGCAAGTAATTTCTCTATTTCATTGGCCGTGACACACTTTTATTTTTTTTATATTTTTGTGAATTTCACACATATTTTAATTTATGGCAAGATTCACTCAATTTCATCCATTAATTCTACTCTTCCCTTACTAAATTCAATTTTATCCACTCATTTCATCCACCTAAATTGAAGTATCTAAGATTATAGTGTCACATTCGTTAATAGCATTTTCACCCGTTGAACACTATATCTTTTCAACTTAATTGTATTTATTTTTAATTCAGCTCATTTAATATTGATTTAAGGATCTTGTTAGTTTAACTTTTCACTATATTTATTTATTTTCAATTCTATTTAATTAATCTTTACGCAGTTGAAATCAGTTAAGATCAACGTCACCTAATACTAAGTGGGATTGGTTGGCGTTCCGATCCACGAGTACCTTTCTGGCCTATGAGTGATTGTATCTCGTGACTCTTGATTGGTAAAAAGGTTAAAGGAGCCAGTTAATTGATATTTAATCTCCATCCACGAGTTTTAAGATGGGAGATCCACGTGATTAAAAATTATATTTCCCTTTCAATTTTTTTTTATTTCCGGGTAATTACCGGAGTAGTATATTTTAGACAAACTTGTCTTTTATAATTATTTGTCACTTAATCAAACAAAAGTTCATAAGAAATTTGGTTTATCGTTCAGTATATGAAATTTGTCCGATATGAATATGATTTTCGCTATAATAGTTTGGTCTAAATGAGGTCAAGATATGTTGTTTACATGCGTGTAAGTTAACTCCAATTCTTTTTATTGCTTTTACGGAGTAATTATCATTCCGTCGAAAATATTTACAATACACCCCTTTTTTCTTTTCTTTTTTTGTATACTTTATAATACAAGTCCGTCTTTTGAAAGACAGTCTTTTCATAACTCATGGAAAGATCAAGGTTTAAAATGCAAATATGACGAAATGAAGATGAAATTTCTGGTTTGCATTAATCGGGTTATAAACTTTATAACTATTACACGTTGCATAATAGAATTTTAATATTGTAACTAAGATATTTTATCTTTTATTATTCTAATGAAATCTCATTTTTCCATAAGTGTATGAATAGGCAAATTTTCCCATGACTTTGCCTTATAATGTATGCATGTACAAATTTGTATTTTGAAATTATTTTTGGGTTGACAACCTGAATCCGTAATGTTACATATCTCCAACTAATACAATGGATGAGTAGTTGAAGTGTGTTTGATGCATGTAATATTTGATGGTAACTAATTAATATGTTTGAATATAATGAGATAATTTTATATGATTTTAAATATATAACAAAGGCAAAGTCTTGGAAAGACAGTCTTTTCATACGCTTATGAAAAAATGGGGTTTAACTAAAATAATAAAAGGTAAAATGTCTTAGTTGCAATATTAAAAATTTACTATACAACGTGTAGTAGTCATAAAGTTTATAACCCGATTCATGCAACCCAAAGATTGGCCTTCCCATGACTTATGGAAATCTCGTCTTTCAAGAGACAGACTCAACAACAAGATATTAATAGTTTAATTATCTTTTGAGAGTAGAGAAAGTTTCAGAAAATACGGTTTTTCCATAAGATTATGGACAGTTCACAGTGGCTTTTACCTTTTAATTTTTTTTATAAAATTTAAATACTCTCTCCGTCCCAAATTAAAATGTACACTTTACTATTTGATACTATTCACTGTCAAACTTTGACCGTATATTTAAATAGGTATATAAGTAATAATATTATCATATGTTATATTGTTGAATTTTTCATAACAAATAGTTTTTAAAAAACAACTTTTTATTTACCAATATTATATGTAATTAAACATATTAACGGTCAAAACGTGATTCTTGATAACCGTGAAAAAGATTCCTTACCATTTAATTTGGGACGGAGTAGTATTTTATTTTAAAAGTTAAAACAAGTAATAACATGTAGGCAAAGTCTTGGGAAAGACGGTCTTTCCATAGGCTAATGGAAAGACGGGGTTTAATTAGAATAATAAAAGGTGAAAGGTCTTAGTTGCAATATTAAAATTTTAATATGCAACATGTAGTAGTTATAAAATTTAGGCAAAGTCTTGGGAAAGACGGTCTTTCCATAGGCTTATGGAAAGACGGGGTTTGATTAGAATAATAAAAGGTAAAAGGTCTTAGTTGCAATATTAAAGTTTTAATATGAAACATGTAGTGGTTATAAAATTTATAACCCGGTTCATGCAGCCCGAAAATTTTATCTTAATTTCTTCTAATTTACACTTTAAACCTTGGTCTTTCCATAACTTATGGAAAGACCGTCTTTCAAGAGACGGACTCTAAAATTTATAACCCGGTTTATGCAACCCGAAAATTTTATCTTCATTTCTTCTAATTTACACTTTAAACCTTGGTCTTTCCATAACTTATGGAAAGACCGTCTTTCAAGAGACAGGCTCTAACATGTATTTGAATGTGAAAATATAAAAATATATGATATAAAAAATATTTTCTATATTTCTAAATTTGGTACTATGTAATTTAACAGATGTATGCCATTTTTCAGAAGATCTACTCGTGATAGTATACTTAATTACACGCCACTTTAACTCATTACTACCATAGAAATATTTCAATATTTTGATCAGATTCTTTTGTTTAAATAAACTTCATAAATTCTCATGGCCGTGCCTTTAATATATCAATTCTCAGTCTACTATCTTTCCAACTGACTTTAAATGAATTCAAAAAAAAAAGTCTTAATACAATCCAATCAACAAGATTGAGAACTTCATAAAACCATTAAGATCTTAGCATTATGATTATGATTAAGGTTAAGAAAAAAAGGTTGAAATAAGTGGAATCAAAACAGAGTAACATGAAAAATGAATTATTCAGATCTGCCGAAAAGAGTACTTCCAAACTGATTATTGCATAATTGACCTGTAAGCAATATAAAATGAAATAATTGAGTTATCTTGTCCGTAATCTCCAACAGATAGGCTGTCCACGTGTTAACACGTCATTCTATCGTTTTAACAAGCCATGCTTGGCCGACAATTAACAGGAGCATTTATTTATCCAATTTACATCAAGTCGGTGAAATTAAAACGGGATTAAAAATAAGTGGAATTGACGTATTTTGAACATTTTTTTATAAATTGTTAGTGATTGGGATGTTCAGGAATTAGCCTCATACTTCCTTCGTCCCATGTAAGTTACCCACCTTCTATTTTTGTTCATACCACATAAAATGATACATTTTAATTCTTATCCAAAATGCTAAATAATATGTTGTAAAATTCTTATAATATCTTCTTTAACTTCAATCAACTTTTTTACCGGGCCTATCGTTTTCCCAAAATATCATTATTTTTCACTATTATTCGCTGTCACATCACCTTACATAAAATACCGAGTCAAAAGTAAATGAGTCAATTATTCTGGGACAGAGGGGTATATTAATTTGAATAGCATGAACGTCTTGCACAACTTGATACATGATAGTTTCAATTACATAGATTGGTGAACATAAAGTAGTGTTACAGTTGAAAAAGATTCATATTTGGCCCGGTGATTGATGTTTGATAGACTCATCTTTGCTAAGTGGTCTTAATTTTTATGGGAAGCAAATTAGTATCTCCGATTGCGATATTGCAGTTTTTATTAGATTTCTATTTTGCGAGTACATAGATTAGTCTGTTTATATGCAATTTAGATATTTTTCCAATATGTTAGTTGTTATTATAAGTTAGTTTAATGTCAATTCAATTTATTGTAATCTTCGCTAGACGTTTTCCCCAACTAATGAATGATTTTTAAAAAGAAAGTTTAAAATCTTGATTCCAATTATTTATCTACCATTTTTAATAAGTCCCCTTTAATAACCGTTCTAGTTCAATCCGATCTAGTCTGGTATTGAATCAATGGACAACCCAAACTTGTAGCATTATCTTGGGTACTTATTAACATAAATCCCGCCAACCGCATGGTTGACACAAACTGCCGTCAGGGGTAGAATGGTAAATTTCCATGCACCTGTTCACGCACATGGTTGCCTAACCATGTAGGTCCTGTCAAGTGGCTGCCCAAAACGATGTCATTTTAGGCATTTTAAAAATAACAATAATAACATACCATTGGACCGTTTGAGAGGTAGTGGGTTCGAGTGGTACGGGTTCGAGTGGTACGGGTTCGAGAGGTACGGGTTCGAGAGGTACGAGTTCGAGAGGTACGGGCTCGAGAGGTGAAGGTTCAGGTGGAGGGGTTCCATTTGAGGGGTTCGAGAGGTACCGATTCGAGAGGTGAAGGTTGAGGTACAAAGGGTTCAAGTGGAGGGGATGAAGGTACGGATTAGAGTGGTGAAGGTTCCATTGGAGTTTGAGAGATGAAGGTTCCAGTGGAGTTCGAGAGGTGAAGGTTCCAATGGAGTTTCGAGAGGTGAGAGTTTGAGTAGGGGGTCCGAGAGGTGAATGTTCCATTGGACAATTTGAGAGGGAGTGGGTTTGAGTGGTACTGGTTCGAGGGGTAGGGTTCGAGAGGTAAAGGTTCCATTGGACAATTCAAGAGGTGAAGGTTAGGGGTTCCATTGGAGAGGTTCGAGAGGTACCCATTCGAGAGGTGAAGGTTGAGGTGCAGAGGGTTCAAGTGGAGGGGTTCCCTAGGAGGTTCAAGGGGTACCGATTCGAGAGGTGATGGTTGAGGTACAAAGGGTTCAAGTGGTAGGGTCTATTGGAGGGGTTCGAGAGGTACCCATTCGAGAGGTGATGGTTCAGGTGAAGAGGGTTCAAGTAAAGGGGTTCCAGTAGAGGGTTCCAGTGGTACTGGTTTGATATGTACCGATTGGAGAGTTTGAGTGGGGGGTTCGAGAGGCAATGGTTTGGGAGGCAATGGTTTGAGAGGTGAAGGTTCCATTGGACAATTCGAGAGGTGAAGGTTACGGGTTCCATTGGACAATTCAAGAGGTGAAGGTTACGGGTTCCATTAGAGGGGTTCGAGAGGTACCGATTCGAGAGGTGAATGTTGAGTTACAGAAGGTTCAAGTGGAGGGGTTTGAGAGGTTCGGATTCGAGGGGTGAAGGTTCCATTGGAGTTCGACAGGTGAAGGTTCCAGTGGAGATTCGAGAGGTGAGAGTTCGAGAGGTGAAGGTTCCATTGGACAATCCGAGAGGTAATGGTTCGACAGGTGAAGGTTCCATTGGACAATTCGAGAGGTGAATGTTAGGGGTTCCATTGGAGGGGTTCGAGAGCAACCGATTTGAGAGATAAAGGTTAGGGGTTCGAGAGGTATAGAGGGTTCAAGTGGCAGGGTCCATTGGAGTGGTTCGAGAGGTACCCATTCGAGAGGTGGTAGTTTAGGTGAAGAGGTTGAAGTAAAGGGGTTCCAGTGGAGGGGTACTGATTCGTGAGGTGAAGGTTCAGTTGGAAAGGGTTCAAGCGGAGGGGTTCCATTGGAGGGGTTCGAGGGGTACAGATTCGAGAGGCGAAAGTTCTATTAGAGGTTCGAGAGGTGAAGGTTCCGAGAGGTAGTGGGTTCGAGTAGAGGGTTCCATTGGACAATTCGAGAGGTAATGGGTTTGAGTGATACTGGTTCGAGAGGTACGAGTTCGAGAGGTGAAATGTTTGAGTGGTACGGGTTCGAGAGGTGAAGTTTAGGGATTCCATTGGAGGGGTTCGTGAGTTACCGATTCGAGAGGTACCGATTCGAGAAGTGAAGGTTCAGGTGGAGAGGGTTCAAGTTGAGGGGTTCCATTGGAGGGGTTTGAGAGGTGAAGGTTCTATGGGAGGTTCGAGAGGTGAAGGTTCCAGTGGAGAGTTCGAGAGGTAGTGGGTTCGACTGGAGGGTTCAAGAGGTACGATTTCGAGTGGTGAAGGTTGAGGTGCAGAGGGTTCAAGTGGAGGGGTTCCCTTGGAGGTTCGAGAGGTACCGATTCGAGAGGTGAATGTTAAGGTACAGAGGGTTCAAGTGGCGGGGTTCATTGGAGGGGTTCGAGAGGTATCCATTCGAGAGGTGATAGTTCGAGAGGTGAAGGTTCTATTGGAGGTTCGAGAGGTGAAGGTTCGAGTGGAGGTTCGAGAGGTGAAAGTTCCAGTGGACGGTTCGAGAGGTATATATTCGAGTGGTGAAAGTTCCATTGGAGGTTCGAGAGGTGAAAGTTCCATTGCATATTCGAGAGGTGAGAGGTGAGAGTTCGAGTGAGGGTTCGAGAGGTAATGGTTCGAGAGGTGAAGGCTCAATTGGACAATTTGAGAGGTGGAGGTTAGGGGTTCCATTGGAGGGGTTCGAGAGGTACCCATTCGAGAGGTGAAGGTTCAGGTGGAGGGATTCCATTGGAAGGGTTGGAGAGGTGAAGGTTCAGGTGGAGAGTGTTCAAGTGGAGGGGTTTGAGAGTTGAAGGTTGAGGTACAGAGGGTTCAAGTCTAGAGGTTCCAGTAGAGGGGTTCGAGAGGTGAAGGCTCCTGTGGAGATTTGGGAGGTGAGAGTTCGAGTGGTGAAGGTCGGGGTTCCATTGGAGGGGTTCGAGAGGTACCGATTCCAGACGTGAAGGTTGAGGTATAGAGGGTTCAAGTGGAGGGGTTCCACTGGAGGGGCTCGAGAGGTACCGATTCGAGAGGTGAAGAGGGTTCAACTGGAACACTCATATCTTAAACCCTCCAATGGAAACTTCACCTCTCGAATCCGTACCTCTCGAACCTCCCCTCAAACTCTCACATGTCCAAGCTTCTACTGGAACCCTCACCTCTCGAATCACTCAAAGGAACCTTCACCTCTCGAATCAGTACCTCTCAAACCGCTCCACTTTAACCCTTTCCACCTGAACTTCACTTCTCGAATCGGTTTCTCTCGAACCCCTCCACTAGAACCCTTCCACTTGAAGCCTCTCCACCTGAACCTTCACCTCTCGAATTGGTACCTCTCGAACCCCTCCACTTTAACCCTCCCCACCTGAACTTTCACCTCTCGAATCATTAGCTCTCGAACCCCTCCACTGGAACCCCTCCACTTCAACCGCTGCACCTGAACCTTCACTTCTCGAATCACTACCCCCCCAAAACTGAACCTTCTCCTCTTGAATTAGTTCCCCTCGAACCCCTCCACTGGAAACCCCTCCACTTGAACCCTCTCCACCTGAACCTTTACCTCTCGAACATGTACTTGGTTGGAGACTTGGTTCGAGATTAGGGTTCGAGAGGTTTAGGTTCCATTGGCCGATCCGACAGGTGAAGGTTCCAGTGGAGGGTTCGAGTGGTATGTTGCTTTACTTGATAGCTCAAGTTAATTATGAGTTTCAATTACATGTAAAATTGGTACATTTGTAACTCCAATTACAGCTCTTTTCACATTCCTATATTGTAGCAACATTCCTACAGTGTTTCTAAAATATATTATCAAGCTCACCGCGCAGCGCGCGGTGTTACCAACCTAGTGTTCTTTAAAAAAAAAAGCAATCATTCAAAGATGCTGAGAAAATGTTGAGCAACGATTACAATGAGTGGAATTGACATCCAACCTAACTAAGCCTCTAGCAATAACTATCATATTGCAAGGATATATAAATTACATGTTAATAAGACTAATTATCTGTACTATTACAGATAAGCGATCCAATAAAAATTGTAACATCGCCCTTGGGGATATTAACTTGCTTCCCGTGAAAATCATGATCACTTAGCAAAGAGGAGCGTACCCTCATCAATACCATTGTGCTAAACATAGATCTTATACAACTGTAACACCGCTTGATCCAACCACGATCTATGTTGTCCAAATTGTAAATACCTTGAAAAACACCGATATGACAAACCCAAATTAATGCAAACTAAAAAATAAAACCACAAAAGAAATTGCAACCACACGATCTATCCAAGCTGATCGAGAACAATATATAAACGTGAAAGACTAAATCGAGTTATCATCAAGAACACAATGATCAAATTGATCAGGTCAAAGAAAAAACTAATCTTTAAAGATAAATTTGCACACTTATTCAATGACAAAAAAATGAATTAAATTAAATTGTTATTCTCTATCTCCTCTCCACTCCCTCTAATAAGGGAGGTTGGAAAAAAGAGAAAAAAAAGGAGGTCGGCGGAAACTATTTCCAAGTTAGTTAGTTCAGGGTAGATATTAGGATGTAGCATTGTGTTTCTAGAAATAGAAGATTAAAGTAAATTAGGCTTAATTTTATAAGAATCCATGATAAGTTCATTTGTGATATTTTTATCTGTTTTACTTTGTGATTATTCCCTCTATCACATCTCAAACATTCAACTTCACCTTATGTTCCTATTCAGTGTCGAAATTTGACCAAATATTTGAATATATATAATAATAATAATAATAATAATAATAATGTTATCATATATGATATGATTAGATTCATTGTAACAAATAGTTTATAAATATAAACTTTTTATTTGCTGTTATTGTATGTACTTAAACATATTAACGGTAAAATATGTTTCTTGATAGCCGTAAAAAAAATTTCATGAAATTTGAGGTGGGACAGAGAGAGTATAATATTTGTATAATTGAATTAATAATTTCACATGATGTTGTACGACATTTGACCAATTTGAAGTATGCCTTTGTAAGTGTTAAGACGTCCGATTTAATTTGATGCATTGCAGATGAGCAATGACGACAAAGTAGGTGTTCTCAGCGTCAAAGATCGGCGTGTACAAGAAAGAGGGATTACAATGTCGGCCTAGCATAGTGCTTCAGTTCAGGGCCAAGTGTCGGGCAGTACTACTTGAGTCGTCATTGCCCATGCACAATAATGATGTAGAAGAAATGTTGCCCAAGTGTGAACCAACTGTCTTGGGCCCTGATAACGTCAGCCCACATCAGGAATGCCCTAGCCCAATCAAGAGACTTCGGCCCAAAGTCAAGGTAACGGGCAAGACGTGCGCGAATGGGACGGGTGTACGATACCATCCCATCAGCCACCAAACATGCATATTGATAACGTATGGGCCTTAAGGTCCAGTAACAGCCAAAGGCCCTAGGCCCGCGTAAGAAGGCAAGAGGATGAAAACAGGATTGGTAAGTGGCTGATGGGACCTGACGTACGGAAGACGTCACACTAGCCACCAAAACGCATAAAACAAGGAGCACGCATGGGAAGAAAGGGTAACTTACAATCAAAATTACTATTCACCTAAGACTCTCTATGCAAGGTCCATGACTGACTGGAGCGTCGGAGTAGGTACGACCTTGTACCTGCCTGACCGACCTTAGTCTGCCTGTTTTGCAGGTTTAGAAGTACACTGCACTGGATTCTAGGAGATCATCTGTAGGTAAAGGTACAAATTTTGGCATTAACATTGGCACCGACTGTAGGGATCACTATACTTCTTTCAAGCATCTGCGCAGTTCAAACAACATAGAGGCACAACCAACAGGAAATCTGTTAAGCCAAGTGACGATGGTGGACATGACGTACCTAGAAGAGGACTCAACCCCGACCCTGACGCCGAAGGGAGAGAGACACTAATTGCGCACCTTAACGGAGCTGGCAAACAACTCGGAGGTGCTTTAGGCGCTCATAGCATCCCATAATGAAATGCTAAGGGGAATGAAAAGCCTGGAGGACCGCTAGAACAGTGAGACGAAGAGAAAGAACGTCGACCTGCAGCCAACACAGCTGTTCCCCAAACAAGAGGCAGAGAGCGAAGGGCCCAGTCGGAAGGACAGGGGCTCGTAGACAGCCTGGAGCAGGACTCGCTCCAGAAGGGAAGAACCGGTTGCAGTGGGAGAAAGATGGAAAACCGTGAATGGTAGGAAGGCTATGTGCCACCGCCCAGGATGAAAGAGCATGACAGAGGTAAGGCCCGAGCCAGAGAGCCGGAGTCGGAGGCAAGGAAGGAGAGCAGGGGATCCCCCTTCACCATGAGGATTCAGGTGTTTACAGCTGACCCGGAGCTGAAAATATCGGCAAATCTGGGGCAGTATAACGGTGAGGCAGATCTAGAAGACTAATTACACACATTTTGCACCAACATGGCAACCTTCGTGATATTGCATGCCATTTGGTGCAAAGTGTTTGTGACCACTCTGACAGCTGCAGCTAGGGTGTGGTTCAAGAACCTGGAGGAAGAGACGATTGACAACTTTGGCCAATTGGAATGGAAGTTCTTAGCACATTTCATACAGAGAAAGAAGTTTCAAAAGACGCGTTCCAAGCTACTGGCCATCAGGTAGAAGCCGGGAGAGACGATGTCAGCGTACTGGGAACATTTCAATGATGAAGCTAAACAAGTAGAAGAAAGGAGCACCAGTTCCTCGTCGACACTTTCATCAATGGCTTGAGGCATGAACTGTTGTTGAGGGACTGCACCCTGGACCCCCACAAACGATTGATGATCTAATGAAGAGAGTAGGGAAATTTTACAAGGCAGACCTGGATGACAAGAGGAGGAAGGAGACGCAGGTCAGCCAGGGGTAGAGAAGAACTGAAATGGATGGAAAGGAAAAGAAAGCGTGCTAAGGGAGATGTCTCACTGTTGCCCAGCAGGTTTAACAGGTTGGACGGGGTCTTCACGCGCTACCAAAGATGAGGAAGGACCCTGACAAGAGGAATAAGTCCCAGTTATGTGATTATCATGGTGACCACGACCATGATATGAATGATTGTATTCATTTAATGCACAACATTAAGAATTGTGTCCAGAGTGGCGAGCTTGGGCATTTGGCAAAAAGCGCCAAATCTCATAACAAAGCTACCTGGCATAGTCAGAACAAGTATGGAGGGTCTCACAGACAAGGAGGACCTGGCCATAAAGGAAAAACCAGGAGCCCAGACAGAACGCAGGAGTGAGAGAGGCAAAGAGATTTCCAGGGCCGAAGTCAAATATTTGGATGAACGAGTAAAAAAGCAAATGGGGGATTTCCCAACGGAATATTGCACGCTTGCCACGGTGACAGACATACCTGCCATTATAGGAGGAAGCGCGGGAGGCAGAACAGAATCCCAGCAAAAAAGCTCACTGTAGGCAGACCCCGCATCCGACACCAGGAAGTTGGGGCCAAACGAATCAATAACGTTTGACGCCAGCGACCCTATACTGGACAGGCCAGCGGGATAAGATATCATGGTGATAACAGTGAGGGTGATAGACAAAATAATCCAACGGGGGTATGTGGACAATGGGAGCTCGGCATAGATCATGTATTGTAGTTGTTTTGAGAAGTTGGATGAAAACACGAAGAGGAAGCTACAACCTACAGAGATTCCGCCGGTGGAATTTGCAGAGAGAATAGTATGGCTGGGAGGAACCGTACTCCTCCATGTCATGGTGGAGGAAGGAGAGAAGAGCAAGACTAAGGATATGGAGTTCATAGTTGTGAAAGCAAACAGTCCGTACAACATGATTTTGTGTAGACCAGCCCTATCCCTGCTGAAAGGGATTGTGTCGACTCTGCACCTGCTTCTGAAATTCCCTACGAAAGGGGGGATAGCAGCGCTACGGGGGGATTAACAGAAAGCTATGGAATGCCACATGATCGCTCTCAGCAAGCAGAAGTGAGAAAACTATGACACGGGTCGGGAGAGCTAAGGAAACCACCCTGACCTGTCACGATGGTATTGTGTGTAGATGATCCATCCAAGTTGGACGCAGAGGTGGAAACAATAAAGATAAATGGAGACCAAACGGTGCATGTAGGTGTGGCACTCCCACCTGAGGTTAAAAGGGAGCTAATTTGAAGCAGGACAAGGAAGCCTTTGCATGGAGGCCAGAAGACATGACGGGATCCCGGAAAAGTGTGGGCTGTCACGAGCTGAGAGTAGACCCAGCTCACAAGGTGGTGAAGCAAAAGAGGAGGATGCCCCGCATGGAGAGAAACAAGGCAGTGAACATGGAGATAAGCCAGCTGGTCGCAGTGGGGATCCTACAAGAAATCCCCTACCCGACATGGCTGGCCAACCTCGTGTTGGTAAGAAAAGCAAATAGTAGCTGGAGGATGTGCATGGATTGCACATACCTGAACAAGGCCTGTCCCAAGGATTGCTACCCATTGCCAGTCATAGACTAAAAGGTAGATGCTCTTACCAACTATCCAATTAAATGTTTTCTCGATGCATCATTTATACTGAGACTGAGGTAGCACTATAGATCAAATTTATTTATAATTTTTTTTTGGTAAATAGCTATACGTGTATGGATTTTTTTTTTGCAAAGTCAATCATTCCAAGATGCTGGAAAAAATGCCCAACGGCGGTTATATGAGTGGAATTGACATTCAACCTAACTAGCCTCTAGCAATAACAAACATATTGCAAGGATATCTAAATTACGTGTCAACTAGACTGATCGTCTGTACTATTACAGATCAGAGATCCAATAAAAAACTGTAACATCACCCTTGGGGATATTAACTTGATTCCTGCAAAAATCATGACCACTTGGCAGAGAGGAGCGTATCACGCATCAATATCATTGCGCCAGTGGATCTTCTACAACTGTAACACCACTTGATCCAACCATGATCTATGTTGTCCAAACTGTAAATACTTTGAAAAATTCAGATCTGACTAATCCAAATTAATGAAAGTCTAAAACCAAAACCACAAACAAAATTACGAACACGCGATCTGAACAAGCAGATCGAGAACAATACATCAACGTGACCAACCAAATCGAGTTATCATCATGAATACAATGATCTAATCAATCAAGTCAAAAAAAATTTTAATTTGTAGAGATAAATCTCACAATTATTGAATAATAAAAATATAAATTAAAATAAACTTGATAAAGTAATTTCCCATAATGAATCGATTAATGATGAAGAATATATATAGAGTACAAAGAAGACTAGTCTAAATATAACTCTAGTACTAGTCATCAACATGGAATAAAGTATTATCTAATCATCTACTTGCTTTATTCTAACACCCCCCTCAAGCGAAGCATCGGATGTTCACCGACGCAAAGCTTGGATATGAAGAACTCGAACAATGGACGAGAGAGTCCCTTGGAGAAGATGTTAGCAATCTGAAGAGAAGTAGGAACATGAGCAATGCACAGCTTGCCAGAAGTCAACAGCTCATAAACAAAATGATAATCAATATCGATATTCTTAGCCCGCTTGTGCACCACCGGATTCTGAGCCAAGAAGATAGCACTAATGTTGTCATATAATAACAACGGCGAACCAGAAAGCGAAACCCGAAGATCACGAAGCAAATGAGTGAGCCAAACAACCTCCGAAGTAGTGTTGGCAAGAGCACAATACTCAGACTCCACACTGGAACGAGAAATAGTGGGTTGTTTCTTAGCACTCCAAGAAACAAGATTCTCACCCAGATAAACTGCATATCCATAAGTGGAACGACGAGTCTCCAGACAGCGGGCTCAGTTAGCATCAGAATAGCCTAACACATCCGAAGTGCTTGTGGAATGAAAAATCAAACAAAAATGAAGAGTACCACGAACATAACGCAAAATCTGGGTAACTGCAGCAAAATGATCATCTTTAGGATCCTGAAGATACTGGCTCACCGTGTTGACCGAGAAGGCCAAATCCGGATGAGTAATGGTGAGATACTGAAGCGCCCCAACAAGAGAGAGAAAAAGAGTAGGATCCTTGAACGACGAACTAGTGGAACTATGCAGCTGAGAACCGGCAACAAACAGCGTAGAAACTGGCGCAACATCGGACATACTAGCCCGAGTTAAAATGTCCCGAGCATACTTCGCCTGGCCGAGAAGCAACCCAGAGGAAGTAGGAGAAACCTCAAGACCAAGAAAATAATTAAGAGAACCAAGATCCTAGCAAACTCCTTGTGCGTCCGAGCAATGAACTGACTAAGAAGAGTCGGGTCATTCCCAATAATAATGATGTCGTCCACATACACAAGGAGGTACAGCAAGAAGGACCCCCGTGCCAGAACAAATAAAGAAGTGTCAGCCGAACTGCATTGAAAACCAAGCTGGGTAAAGTAGCTGCTAAACCGCTGAAACCAAGCTCGATGAGCCTGCTTAAGACCATAAATAGCCTTCTGCAGACGATAAACATTGTCCGGATGAGACGAATCCTGATAACCAACTGGCTGTTTCATGTAGACTGGAGCATCCAGAACACCATTAAGAAAGGCATTCTTGACATCCAGCTGATGAAGTGGCCAAGAACGCATGGTGGAAATTACAAGGACCGTTCGAATAGTGAAGGCTTTGACCACATGACTAAAGGTATGGTCAAAGTCAAAACCCAAAATCTGCGAAAAACCTTGCGCCACAAGTCTGGCTTTGTGACGATCAATCGTACCATCCGGACGATACTTGAGCCTGTAGACCCATTTGGTGCCAACAATGTTGGCATCCGAGGGCCAAGGCACCAAGTCCCAAGTGTGCTAACCACGAAGAGCAGGCATCTCATCGTCCATAGCTGAAACCCAGGCTGGATCCCGAAGGGCCTGTTGATAACCCGTGGGTTATGTCTGAGAAAGCAGTACAACAGTAAGACCATGTGCAATAATGTCCAAATAATCCATCGCTGAATGGCACCAGTGGCCATCCGATGAGTACGAGGTGGAGGCTGCGAGGTCGGAGGAGGAGAACTAGCGGACGATTCCAGAGAAGACTCGGAAAAGCTGTCCGAGCAGCGAGCTATGGACAAGGTCAGAGAAGACACAGCTGGGGCTGGCTGCAGGACCGTGACCGATGGCGGAGAAGGTAAAACTGACAGCGGAGAATCTGGTTCTAGATCCGGTGAGCACATGGTGCATGGTGGCACGTGAGACAAAGCCGAAGGGGGCACAGAGATCACATGATTGGCATTAAGATCAAGAAAAGCAGAGACATCAAGGTTGGATGCGGAAGATCCCGAAGATGTGGAAGGAGAAAATAGGAAGTATGTCTCATCAAAACGAGCATGACGAGTGATGTAGACTCTGCATGTATAAGCATCAAGACACCAGAAACCTTTGTACTGGGAACTGTAGCCAAGAAAAACACATGGAATGCTACGGGGAGATAACTTATGATCAGCATATGGTCGAACAAATGGAAAAACCCAGCACCCAAAAGGATGAAAATTCGAGTAGCAAGGAGCATGCCCATATAGAAGATCATAAGGTGAAGAACCATGCAAAACCGGAGTAGGCAGTCGATTGATTGTATATACAGCTGCAGCAAATGCATCACCCCAGTAAGAAACAGGCAGGTGCGAATGAAAAGGCATAGTGAGACCCATCTCAGCAACATGCCGATGTTTGCGCTCCGCACGACCATTCTGTTCCGGAGTGTAAGGACACGAGATCTGATAATGAATGCCCTTAGGGGCCAAAATGACCCCGTAGGCGAGTGTTCAGGAATTCACCACCACCATCACTCTGAAACACCTTAATTTTAGATGAGAACTGATTCTCCACAAAGGCCTCAAATTGTAAGTTAGCATAAAAAAATTTGACTTGCGACGAAGGGGATAAAGCCAGGTGAAACTAGAATAATCATCCAAAAATAAAAGTATAGTCTGAAAAACCATGTGTCAATAAAACAGGGGAAGGTCCCCATAAGTCACAATGAATCAAATCCAGTACATGTGTAGCACGCTTATGGTTCTCAACAAATGCCAACCGTTGACCTTTCGCCATAGCACAGGGGGCGCAAGCAACAGGTTTAGGCAACAAAGAAGACAAAGAAACTAAACCAGACTTCTGCAAACTAGAGATTACTGATGCCGATGCATGACCTAAGCGAGCATGCCACAACTCATAAGATGCCCATCCTTTATTCTGCTACAAATGCGAGAAAAATGCTGAATCGCCTTTATCCAAAACATAGAGACCACCATCACTGTGGCCCCTGCCTACGACCGCATTGGAAACTTTTTCTGAATGACAAAGTTCTGATCATCAAAAGTGACAAAAGCGTTTAAATCTCTGGCCAGTTTACTAATAGACAACATATTCTTAGTAATATCGGGAAGAGCCAGAACATTATACGGGCATAAATCATCATAGAGTTTAGCATCACTTACATGAGAGATTCGAATAGAAGCTCCATTACCAACAGAAACATGAGAATTACCAGAATATGGGGAGACAGACTCCAAGGCTGAGGCGGAGGATGGCATATGACTGGTGGCACCAGAGTCAACATACCAATCGGAGGATAGTGCAGTAGGCTCTAACTACAGTGATGACTGAAAATGCTTGGCCAGATGAGTGAAGTCTGTACGATTAGCTGGACCCTGAGAACCAGTCTGAGCAAGCATTTTGTAACAAGTTGCAGCATAGTGACCAGGATGACCACACCAAGTGCACTGCGGCCGACCACGACCAGCCCCTACCATGAACTGACCGCCATACCTGCCACCTCGTCGTCCACCGAAAAGGCCTCCCCTGGCGGCGCGTGAACCGGATACGCCGCCACCCCTCATCGGTGCGTGATCCCATGCGCAACTGACCGAGGGAAAAATGCCTACTGTGAAGGCGGCAGGCCCAGTGGCTGGGGCTGAATGGTCCTATAAATTTTTCAGAAAAGCTTCGTGGTTTTTGGCACAAGATAAGACATTGGCATACAACGGAGTAGGCGAGGAATTAATTAAAGGTGCAGAAAAATCCTTAAACTCAGTTCCAAGAGCAATAAAAAACCAAATAAGTTGATCATCATTCGATATAGGAGAACCCATCATAGACAACTGCTTAAAAATTTCTTTAAATTAGAGATGGAGTTCATGAACTGTACCCGTCTTACGTATACCGTGCAGCAGCACAAAGATGAAGGATGGATGATGCACTGCTGTCGTGATAAATAGACTGAAGATTGTCCCAAATTTCCTTTGAAGTGGCACGGTCAAGTATAACCGCCAAGGCGTCTGGGGTGAGAGAAGAAAAAAAAAGACTGCACACATGTTGATCTTCATCAACCCAGAGATCATAATCAGATCGGGCCTTCAAGTAGGTCTCCATGAGATCACTCTTGGTGGTGGAGCCGCGACTTGGAGTGGAACCAACAGCCGTAGCGTAGGAGACGGAAGAGGCGGTGGCCGGAGGGCGAGGAGGAATAGACGGACAGGGCCTAGTGAAATTTAGTTTTACCACCTTTTCTAGTCCTTACTAGTGTGTTCCAACATGACTAAATTAACCAAGTGCATAATAATGTAAAACGTAAAAGACACACGACTTGGTTACGCAGTTTGGTGTAATCCACCTACATCTGTGGGACAGAATGAATCCACTAATTAGAAAGATACAGTACAAAGTACAGGTTACAAAATACTTATCTTTACTAACTATAATGTGTGAATTCTGCTAGCTACCCTAGCTACCGATCCGCCTTGATCAGACTCCCTCTAATCTCGAACTATATCGACGCAGGATCTCCTCCTCCCGAGGAATTAAGGTTTACAATTCTAAACTTTGTGCAGCAGGTCAGGTATGTTGGAACACAGTAATCCGACTCTTTGCAAATCTCAAAAAACTGTATGCAGTTTTTTGCTCAATAAAATCCGTGAGTATGCAGCCGTGTTTATCCCAATTTATATCCACGAATATATTGGAATACTCCTTGATTATCTCCACAATATTCCTATTCCAAATCTGCTTCTTGAAGCATCTCAAAATCCCATAAATAAAGGGATTTACTTTATATCAATCTATCCCATATATTCGAATATATCATCTCCACATAAGTAGGGATTTTCCATAAATCAATTATGCTTCACACGCCTGGTATACATAGCCAAATATACGAATTCTATAAGTTATAAAATACTCCAATGTTTTGGCTTTGATTTCCATAATTCCTTGGCGTGAATTATGCTGATTACAGCATTTTCCAACATGGAAGGATTTTCGGTTCAAAATAAGTTCACACAAAATTGCCAATTAAATATTCACTTGCAAATCTCTTGACTTTACAATCTCCCCCTTTGGCATTTTTGTGGACCCATAATATATTGGACATGTAATTCCTAACGACAAAATTCCATCATAAAAAACATAGGCTTTCATCAAAATAGCAAAATAACAATCAACAGAATGCCAGAATTCCCATACACATGAAATTCGAAAACCAGAAATCCAAAACATAAATTTCATTACAGCCAAATTGAACAAAATAGTCAAATCCAACATCCAAAATCACTCCCCTGGGACCATACATAGGCCAAAGGCAACATAAAAAACATCAAACTAACAGCATCAAGTAAGCTCCCCCTGCATCAGACATCAACTTAAGCTTCCAACCGTGACTTCTCTGCCTCTAGACTAGTTTTTTCTACCTCCAACGCAGCCATTTGTATACCTATAGCTCCAAATCTAGCATTCAGAACAATCATCCTAGCCTCCTTTTTCCATGGGAGAACATGCACATGCCTTAACCCGAACGTCTTCTTGTTGGGCCTCAGAAACTCTGTATCAATCACAACATCCGAGGCCTTCCCTTTTACTTTTGCACTCTTGGCTAGTGCAGAGATCAGAGCAGGGTAAATAATGGCATCATTGACCTTGGGAGCAGTAGCTTGTCTGACTAAGTGATGCTGAATAAGTAGTCCTAGGTTGACATCCTTCTGTGTTCCAACACAGTACAACAATTTAGCCATTTCCCTTGTCAAGGTTGTGGTATTAGTAGAGGGCAACCAACAATGTACAACCACCTGATATAATCCAAAGAATCTCAAAGACAAGCAGGATGCTTGTGAATATCCAATTGCCGGCCATTCAACCTTATACCCGCCAGAGATAACAGGCAAGATTTGATTATCAGACACTCCCAAGTCTTCAGGAAAAACTCTCCCTATCTCAGGTGTCTTAAGACCCAGCAATTTGTTAATCCTGGTAGCAGAGACATCTATGATCTTCCTTTGTACATATACCCTACCATACCATGGGGAACTTATCTCTAAATTACCAGTCATAAGGTTAGAATATACCTCAAGTACAACCTGCCTGTTGTACTGTAGCTGGATCATGGCTGCAGTAGTCAGGCCAATTGCTTTCAGATAGTTTGAAAAACCACTTTCCTTGTAAGCTTTTAAATCCACAGGTCTTTCAGCAATGACCTTCCTTTCTGAGAAAAATTCTCCCATCTCTTCACCCTTTGAGTCAAAATATAAAACAGAATAAGCCTTACTTACAGAGGGGGGAGGTAACACATTCTTCTTCGTGCAGCCATGCCTTCTTTTGCTCCTCTTTGCCTGAGCAGAAACCTTAGCTTTAGAAGCCTTTCTCTTGCCTTTAGCTATCTGATAGAATTCATCAAGCACCTCATCACTTGAGTATGCTAAATCTGGAATTTCCTGTGTTGGAACACTTCCTGAACCTTCAGCCTCATTCTTCTCCTCAGATTCTCCTTCAGGCTGATTATCTTGATCCAAATCCTCATCTGTCTCATCATCACTCTCGGAGACATACTTCTGGTTAGAAAAATCTTCATCCGATGACTCAGTATTAAGATTATCCTGCATCTCATCATCTGCACCCCCAGATCAGTATCCGACCCCAGATCCATATCATCATGTTCACCCTTCTGTGTTGGAACACTGTCATCACTGTCTCACAGCTCAATGATGATGGGCTTTCTTAATTCTTCCGTCCTTTTGGCAGAATTCGAATAATAAAATCCCACCTGCAGTTTGTCTCTGTTTCTCACAACTTCCCTTCCAGCCACTTCACTGTCATTTATTTCTCTCAAAAAAACAAAACTCGACAATGGAATATAGCAATGCACATAGAATCTGTCTTTTTCTCTAAATTCAGCATATCTTCCCATCACAAATTTCACATTATAATTCTCAAGCCTCCTTATTCCGCCTATGTTACCAGTCACAAACTCCTTAACTTTAACAGTAAGATATTCTCCTGTTATACTCCTAATCTTTGTTAAATCTATGGCAACTCTGTTTTCCTCAAGCCATTCAAAGATTTCACCAACACTTTTACATTCAATACCCATGAATTTAATGGAGTAGGATCAGGACCAGTTACCGTGGGTTTCTTCTTCTTGATTCCAGAGGATTTTTCTTGAGAATCGGTTTCAACTCCGGATTCCCCATTCTATTTACTGTTGTCGGGAGCCTCTTCCTCTTCCCCTTGTTCTTCAGCTTGCTCAGAATCTACTTCAGTTGTCTCTTTAACCTCATTTGATTCTCTTATTTCTTGGTCAGCACAATTTCTCTTTCCATCTGACAAAACCAATTCCAAATTTGTTGAACATTGATCTTCCTCTATAGTATCTGGCACCTCTGGTTCATGCGTGGGAGAGTTTGGAGTAGACATTCTTTAGCACACTACAGCGATGGAGAAGAGTTATGGAGTACCAGAATTTTTCGGCAGGGATTTGGAGAGGAAAATATCGGCCGAGAGTCAAGGGATACGAAAGGATTTTTGGGAAAGTTTGAATCCCACTTTAACTCTTCATCTATTGACCTATTTTCCCGCGAAGCCCCCTTTTTAGATTTCCCAACTTGTAATGATGATACTTTCTTCACTTGTCAAGTCAAGTTGTCATTCCAAAAATAACTTCCAACACACCATACTAACCATCTCCTATTTTTGTACAACCTTGCTACCTTCCAATTTTTTGTTCTTTTCTGATTTTTCTAAACAAAAATAACCAACAAAACTATTTATAGGAAAAATAATTACAGTAAAAATTACCTCAGATTTGACAAACACCTAAGTGTTGTCGAAGACTCTCAAAAGAGGTGGCATCCAACGGCTTTATAAATATATCAGCAAATTGCTCGTGTGTTGGAACATAGACTACTTCCACTTCCTTTCTTTCAACCATATCTCTAATAAAATGATGTCGTATGTCAATATGTTTGGTTCTCGAGTACTGAACTGAATTCTTCGAAATATCAATAGCACTTGAGTTATCACATAGAATCTTCAAGGATGAATTCCATAATCTTTCAACATTTGTTTCATCCATAATAATTGTGCACAACAACTCCCTGCTGCAAGATATTCAGCTTCTGCAGTAGATAGAGAAATCGAGTTCTGTTTCTTACTATACCAGGACACCAAATTTGTTCCAATAAAGAAACATCCACCCGTGGTACTTTTTCGATCATCAGCATTACCAGCCCAATCAGAATCACTGTACCCAATCAACTCTGAATCTTGATTCTTAGAATACTAAACACCATACTCAGAAGTCCCACTTATATATCGAATATTTTTTTTAACTGCAGTAAGATGAGATTCCTTAGGATCAGCTTGAAATCTTGCACATATTCCAACACTGAAATATATATCTGGTCTGCTTGCGGTTAAATACAATAAGCTTCCAATCATGCCTCTATATAACTTCTGATAGACCGGAACTCCTTTTTCATCATTTACCAGTTTATCAGAAACTCTCATAGGAGTTCAAACTGCTCGAGCATTACTGAGACCAAATTTTTTAATCAAATTCAAGGCATACTTACTTTGATTTATGAATAGACCATTCCGTTCTTGTTTGACTTGCAATCCCAGAAAGTAAGTCAGCTCTCCAACCATGCTCATTTCGAATTCAGATTGCATAATGGTGACAAAATCATGTACCATAGATGGTGAAGTAGAACCAAAAACTATGTCATCAACATAAATTTGAGCAATCAGAAACATTGAAGCCTTGTCAAGCACGAACAAAGTGCGATCTACTCCCCCTCGACGATAACCTTTCTGAAGAAGAAAGGTAGTAAGTCGTTCATACTATGTCATGTGTGCTTGCTTTAGTCCGTATAAAGCCTTCTTGAGATGATAAACATGATGTGGATAATGAGGATCTTCAAAGCCTTTAGGTTGTTCCACATATACTTCTTCATTCACCACCCCATTTAAAAAAGCACTCTTGACATCCATTTGATACAAAGTAAAGTTCAAAGAGTAGGCAATAGCTAGTAGAATTTGGATAGATTCTAACCTGGCAACTGGCGCGAAGGTTTCATCAAAATCAACACCTTCCACTTCTATATAACCTTGAGCAACAAGTCTAGCTTTGTTTCGGGTGACTAAGCCGTCTGCATCTGATTTATTCTTGAAGATCCACTTCGTACCAATGACATTAATGCCTTTGAGGCGAGGAGTAAGATACCAAACATCATTCCTTGTAAACTGACCAAGTTCATCTTGCATTGCAACAATCCAATACTCGTCAAGTACGGATTCTTTGTAGTTCTTGGGTTCAATTAGAGAAACAAAACAGTGTAGTCCAGCCAGTTATCGGTAATCAACTCGAGGCACTGATCGAGTACTTCTCATGGTTGAACCGGGTTGGTCATGTGTTGGAACATATTATTCAGTAGTGGGGGATGATGTTCCAACATACTCAGCTTCGTCAGTTTCAGTACTTATCTGCTTGGGCGTGCTAGTATTCTGACGTGATTCTGTTTCAACCAAGGGAGGCGCCTTGTCAGGTTGAGACAACTGTGTTGGAACATGAGAGTTACCAGATTCTTCCTCGACAACGTCAGACTTTTGTTCTTCCTCCGAATCATCCACAATAACATTTATGGATTCCATAAGAGTGTTGGTTCGATGATTAAAAACTCTATTGGCACGGCTGTTGATGGAATACCCGAGAAAAATTCCTGTATCACTTTGATTGTCAAATTTTGCCAATTGTTCTCTATCTCTGAGAATGTAGCATTTGCTTCCGAACACATGAAAATATGAGACATTTGGTTTTCTTCCCTTCCAGATTTCGTAGGATGTTTTGCTGGTGAATGGTCGAAGATATACTCGATTGATTGTATAACATGCTGTATTGATCGCTTCTGCCCACCATTTCTTGTGAATATCTTTCTCCGCCAACATAACTCGAGCCATCTCTTGTAGAGTTCTGTTCTTTTGTTCTACGATACCATTCTGTTAAGGGGTGATAGGAGCCGAGAACTCATGTTGGATTCCAAGCTCATCGCAGAAGGAACTGAATTGTTCATTCTCAAATTCTCTACCATGATCACTTCGAATTCGAATTATCTTCCCTACTGGACTTCCCTTTTCAGTTTGTAACTTCACTACAAGGCTTCTATACTAGGTGTATTAACCGGACCCATCAAATCCATATGCAATAATTCCAGATTTCTAGATGTAGCAATAATTCCAGATTTCTAGAGTGGGGAGATCGAATTTGTTTACCTTGTTGACATGGTCCACATACAACTCCATCCTTGCTGGTTAAGGTAGGCATTCCTCATACAACTTTCACATTTGCGATTTTCACCAATGTTTTATAATTGATGTGGCCGAACTTCCTGTGCCAAAAAATTCCTTCATCTTGCTTTGAAATCATACACCGAACTCTTTGTTCTAGCAGATAACAATTGTCTGATGATCTTATTCCTGAAAGAACCTTGTTTTCTCCATGCTTCACTATACATTTGTCCTTCTGGAATTCCACTACCATATTGTCGTCACACAGTTGGCTTATACTTAGCAAGTTTGTCTTTATATCTTTAACAAATAATACACTTGTGAATACTGGAAACCCTTCAATTTTCAATTCGCCCTTGCTAATTACTCTACTTCTCTTTCCATCACTAAAGGTTACATATCCGCCATCATATGGAGTAATGTTCGTGAGATATTCTGGAGTGCCAGTCATGTGGCGAGAATAACCGCTATCAAAGTACCACGAATCGCTGGAATAAGATGTTAGAGAAGTGTGTGCCACCAGACACGTACTAGATTTTTTAACAATCCATACCTTTCTGATCGATTTTACTGTATGAATATCGCCTATGTTGGAACACGGCAGAAGTTGTCTTCCTGTCATTTGATCTCTAATCAGTGTTTTGCACTGCTTTTCAGCATGTCCTTGATACGTACAGTATTTACATATGAGTGGCTTTCTCTGATGAGGTATCCCATCCTTTCGTTTTACTTCTCAGATCTTAGCCTTGAGGGTTACTGGTTTTTCATGTGATTCAGTCTTGGGTTCTTTCCCGTATCCAATCCCGTGTCAATCACCAAAGTTTATTCCCATATCCAGAATATCATCAAGCTTTGCCTTTCCGAAATTTAATTTAAAAATAGTTGCTTCAGACATCTCGACCCTCTTGACTGCTGCTATCAGTTTTCCATTCAGTTCTTCATTACTCTTTTCAATTTTTGCAATCGTGAACCGTAATTCTCTTTCACTTTCCATTAACTCTCTTTTTTCTTCATTCAGCTCTTTGTTTGTGTCAGCTACTTGGACCCACATAGCATACATTTTTTCATAGGTGCTGTAGATTTCTTCATCACTTACAGACAAATCATCATCTTCATTGTTGTGTGAGTCGTCCATATCTATGTTGGAACATACAGCTTTACCTTTGTTCAGTGTGTTGGAACATTGGTCCTCTGATGTATCATGAACCTTTGCTCCAAAAGCTACGTAGTTACTGGTGAGTTCCTTTCCTCCTTCTCATCATTTTCATCTTCACTCCAAGAGGTGGCATATGATTTTCCTTGTTTCTTGCGAGTGTTAGCACATTCAGCCTGAATATGACCATATCCTTCACATTCTCTGCACTGAATTCGTCCAGCCTGTTTTGGTTCGTTGTTTTGATTTCTCCCGAACTGCGGATTCCCTTGTTCAAATCTCATTCCACGATTATTACCTGAGTCTTGTTGTCTTTATCTATTTCTGCCAAACCTTTCCTGAGATTTCTTGTTGACCACCTTCTTTAGCATTCTCGGGAAATTCTTCGTGATCAGTGCAAGTTTTTCAATCTCATCATCGCTGTCAGACTCGTGATTATCCTTAGATGGAGACACTTTGAACGCCAATTCCTTAGAGACTCTTTTTGTAGCTTGTTGGAATGTCATCTCATATGTCTGTAATGAACCCATTAGTTCATCTAGGCTCATGGTGGCTACATCTCTTGCTTCCTCTATTGCTGCTACTTTCATTGAAAATCTTTTGGGAAGTGATCTAAGGGTCCTTTTCACCAGTTTTGTTTCTTTGTACACCTTTCCAAGTTGATAATCCATGTTGGAGATGTCCCTGAGTTTTCCATTGAATGTAGCAATGGTGTCATCTTCATCCATTTTGAGTTCCTCAAACTTAGTAGCCAGCATTTGTAATTTGGATTCACGAACTCGACTGGTTCCTTCGTGAACATTCTGTAGAATGTCCCATGCTTTCTTTTCTTGGTGACATGTAGAGATAAGCTTGAACTGATTTTCATCAACTGTAGTGAAGATTGCATTGAGTGCCTTTGAATTCGCCAGAGATTCTTTGAGGTCATCTGGAGTCCATCTAGCCTTGTCTTTGGGTTTCTGCTTCCTTTGGCTTGACTCTCCTTCTACCGCCTTAGAACTTGTACCAGCATCTTCTGTAGGATGATTCCATTCATTCTCAACATAAAAACCATGCAAGTTCGTCCAGTGAATTGATGAAGACCCTCATGCGTGCCTTCCAATAGTTGTAGTTGTTTCCTTCTAGCAGGGGTGGTCGAGAGACTGAAGCTCCTTCTCTTGTCGTCATGGTAAAACTGGATCTCATTTTCCTTGAAGCAACCAAGGGAATAATAAGTGACGAATCTCTGATACCAATTGAAATTTGGTTTTACCACTTTTTCTAGTCCTTACTAGTGTGTTCCAACATGACTAAATTAACCAAGTGCATAATAACGTGAAACGTAAAAGACACACGACTTGGTTACGCAGTTCGGTGTAATCCACCTACATCTGCGGGGCCTGACCCAGTTCAGAATGAATCCACTAATTAGAAAGATACAGTACAAAGTACAGGTTACAAAATACTTATCTTTACTAACTATAATGTGTGAATTCTGCTAGCTACCCTAGCTACCGATCCGCCTTGATCAGACTCCCTCTGATCTCGAACTCTTTCGACGCAGGATCTCCTCCTCCCGAGGAATTAAGGTTTACGATTCTGAACTTTGTGCAGCAGGTCAGGTATGTTGGAACACAGTAATCTGACTCTTTGCAAATCTCAAAAAACTGTATGCAGTTTTTTTCTCAATAAAATCTGTGAGTATGCAGCCGTGTTTGTCCCAATTTATATCCACGAATAGATTGGAATACTCCTTGATTATCTCCACAATATTCCTATTCCAAATCTGCTTCTTGAAGCATCTCAAAATCCCATAAATAAAGGGATTTACCATATATCAATCTATCTCATATATTCGAATATATCATCTCCATATAAGTAGGGATTTTCCATAAATCAATTATGCTTCACACGCCTGATATACAAAGCCAAATATACGAATTCCATAAGTTATAAAATTCTCCAATATTTCGGCTTTGATTTCCATAATTCCTTGGCGTGAATTATGCTGATTACAGCATGTTCCAACATGGAAGGATTTTCGGTTCAAAATAAGTTCACACAAAATTGCCAATTAGATATTCACTTGCAAATCCCTTGACTTTACACCTGGAACCATCAAGAAAACCATACAGCTTCTGAGGCCGGAGAACATAACCAGCTTGATGCTTCCACAACAAATAATTGGATGATGACAATTTGATAGTCATCATGTGGATCAAGGTATTATAAGAGAGGAGGGTTTTAGAACCAAGTTTGCTCTGATACCATGATAAAGTAATTTCCAAAATGATTCTGATTAATGATGAAAATTATATATAGAGTACTGAAGAAACCAGCAAGATACAGGAAGAAAAATAAGAAAACAGATATAGAAGAAGAAGAAGAATTTCTGATTCAGGTTTTGGTTTACAAAAGGCACACACCACGTGTGTTGCCTGATCTCTTGTTTTATATTCGGCCAGCAAAACAAACAGATTACAACCATCAATCACTACAAGCCACGTGGGCAAAGTTAAAACAGAAAATGGAATGAAAACAAAACGACAACAGCTCCTGCGTTTAATTAAGTCTTCAAACGTTCTTGGCGCCAGATTTGAAAATCTGTTGCCTCCTCGCCAAAATCCAACTGAAGCCAACAAAAGCTTCATCTTCATCTTCTTCCTCCAAACTCAGCTGCTCAACAGAGGCTTTACATCAATGGTTTCTTCACCCCCTCCTCAAGCTCAGCTGGGGAAGCCCGAAAGCTGAGATTGAAGAGATTAGTAAAGAATGAAGCTGCAGGAAGAGACTTTGTGAAAATGTCTGCCAACTGAAAACGAGAAGAGACAAATGATGGCAGCAAGAATCCTTCCAAATAATAATCTCGCACCAGATGGCAATCAATTTCAAGGTGTTTAGTCCTTTCATGGAACACGGGATTAGCAGTGAGATGCAGAGCTGCTTGATTATCACAAAAAAGTGGAATGGGAAAAGAAATATGAAGGTGAAGATCCCTAATCAAGTAGCTGATCCATTTGAGCTCACAGGCAGTCATGGAAAGACTCATATACTCTGCTTCTGCTGAGGACTTAGAGACTGTGGATTGTTTCTTAGACTTCCAAGAGATCAAGGCTGAACCCAAAAAAACAGCATAACCTGTAACTGATCTCCTAGACACCTTGCAAGAAGCCCAATCTGCATCACAATAGGAATGGAGTTGAAGATCATTCTGAGCAGGATAGAACAATCCAAAAGGAAGATGATGATGCAGATATTTCACAATGTGGAGAGCACCAGAGAGATGATGATGAGTTGGTGCTTGAACAAACTGACTGAGTTGATGAACTGCAAAAGTAACATCAGGCCTAGTATAATTGAGGTAGAGAAGTCTTCCAATGAGTCTTCTGAATTGGCTTGGATCAGGAAGCAGTGGTGAGGATTCATCATGCACAAGCCAGGAAGAAGGAAGAGGAGTTGCAGTAGGCTTACAGTTCAGTAATCCACAATCTGAAACAATATCAGCAATGTACTTGGATTGCAAGAGATGAAGGCCAGAATCTATTCTGTGAAGTTCCAAACCAAGGAAATAGTTAGCTTCCCCTAAGTCCTTAATAGTAAACTTCTGATGCAAAGAATGTTTAACAGCCACAATAGCATCAAGTGAAGTTCCCATAACTAAGACATCATCCACATAGACTACTAAAGCCAGCATGTACTGAGAAGTGAACTTCAGAAACAAACAGTGATCATGATGAGATTGATCAAAACCAAGGCTGAGTAAATGTTGTGTAAACTCCTTATTCCACTGCCTTGAGGCTTGCTTTAAACCATACAAGCTTTTTGTAAGTCTGCAAACCAACTGAGAATCAGGAACTACATATCCATCAGGCAGTTTCATATAAACCTCTTCATCAAGATGCCCATGTAGAAATGCATTGTTAATGTCAAGCTGATGCATATGCCAGCCTGATGCAGCTCCAGTAGCAAGAAGTAATCTGATAGTAACAGCCTTAGCAACAGGAGAAAAAACTTCAGAAAAATCTATACCTTCTATCTGATTAAACCCCTTTGCAACCAGTCTAGCCTTATGCTTTGCTAGAGAACCATCTGCATTATATTTGGTTTTGTACACCCATTTTGATCCTATGGCCTTCTTTCCTGGTGGTAGTTTAACCAAGTCCCAAGTATGATTCTGCTCAAGGGATGCCAATTCCTCATTCATAGCCTGGATCCACTCAGTAAAATGCTTAGCCTGATGATAGTTGGATGGTTCAGGAACCTGTGAAGAAGAAACCACACATGCAGGGATAATGGACTGAGGCTCAGAAGGTAAGAGAACTGAGGAAGAAACAAAATCCTTTGTCCATATAGGTGCCCTGATGACCCTAGTACTATGCCTTAAAGAATTTTCAGCAGGTGGTGAAGGTGTGACTGGAAGAGGTTCAAGGAATTGAGGAGTAGGAAGAGATGGCTGATGATCATGTAAAAAAGACTCTGAAAAAGGAAGTGAAAAAGAAAAAAGACTAGGATGAGAATATGGAAAAACAGTCTCATGAAACATGACATCCCTTGAAATGATGACTTTATGATGTTGCAGATCAAAAAGCTTGTATGCTTTCTGACCTAAGGGATATCCAATAAAGACACAAGGAAATGCTCTCTCAGATAGCTTGTCTTTGTGTGGTGTGGTGTTAGTAGCATAAACTAAACACCCAAAGACTCTGAGTGACTGGAAATCTGGGAGTTTGTTGAACAAAAGCTCATAGGGAGAGTGCCATGAGAGGACTGATGTAGGCAATCTATTGATAATGTATGTTGCTGTTAGAATGGCCTCACCCCAGAAATCTTTTGGAAGGTGAGATTGGAAAAGTAAGGCTCTAGTAACTTGAAGAATGTGCTGATGCTTCCTTTCCACTACCCCATTTTGTTGGGGAGTGTAAGGACAAGATTTTTGATGAAGAATACCTAGATCAGAAAATAACATCTCACAATCTTGGTTGACAAATTCACTGCCATTGTCTGATCTAAAAGACTGTACAATGGTGTGAAACTGAGTCTTCACCATATTGAAGAAAGTTCTGAGTAAATGAGAGATTTGATCTTTTGATTTAACTAGATAAGTCCAAGTGCTTCTAGAAAAATCATCCACAATGGTTAAGAAATACTTGCAGCCAGATATTGAAGGTATTTTGTAAGGCCCCCACAGATCAACATGAATAAGCTCAAACAACTTTGTTGTAAAAGATGAACTAGAATGAAAGGGTAATCTGTGTTGCTTAGCAATAGGACATACAGTACAGAAAGTATCCATTTCAGCAGAGAATTTAAGTACACTGAGATGTTTCATGACATCACTAGAAGGATGCCCTAGTCTACAATGCCAAGAATGCAAAGGAACATCAATATTCTGCCTAACAGTGTTTACTACAGTATCTGTGAAGATTTTATTCTGGAAACTTGACTGAATTCTTTTCTTGATTTCATCTGGCTTGAAAGATTGCTGATCTAAAATGTATAATCCATTCTCTTCTCTTACTGCTGCAAGGACTTTTCTAGTCTTGTGGTCCTGCAGCAAGCAGAGATTGGATGTAAAACTGAAAAAGATTGGCATAGTTTTAGAGATTTTACTCACTGACAAGAGATTATATTTGAAATCAGGAACTAGGAGGCAGTTTTGTAAAATGACTGAGGGAGTAAGAGCAACTTCTCCTATGGCTTGAACAAACTTTGTTGTGTGATCAGGCATGTAAACAGGTGTAGGTGTGTTGACTGATGAAAAAGATCTAAAAACTGACATATCACTGCACATATGACTTGATGCTCCACTGTCCACAATCCAACTATTATTAGACAATGCAAAAACACTGAGTGAAAGATTTGTGATCACACTACCTGAGTAATCATGATAGTGACTGTAATCAATTGGTCCTCCATAATCCTTTATCACCTCTTTCTCCTTCTGCTTCTTTTCAAACTGCATCTCAACCATCTTGGCAATCATTGCATGTAGCTTTGTATCTGTGTCATTAACTGGTGTATCTTCTTCCTCTGCTACTGCATGAGCAGCATACCTGTGGAATCCTTGCTGATACTGCTGTACTCTTGTAGCATTTGGTGAAGGATATTGTGGCCTCTGAGGTCCACTAGGTAAGTACTGCTGCCTCATAACTTGCTGTTGAAGAGGTGGTTGTGATCTTGTTCCCATGTCTCCTCTATTTCCTTCCCACCAATCAGGATATCCTTTTATCTTGAAACAAATATCCTTGGTGTGGCCTAATTTCCCACAATGCTCACATTTTAAATCAGGCCTTCTTACAGTTCTCATCCTCATTGCATCATTTTGCTAATCAGTCATTGCATCTCTATATTGATGTGGAACCTTGCTGTCTCTGTACACTCTCACAGCCATGGCTGAGTTATGATGATTATCCTGATAACCTTCATGAACAGCCTTCTGTCTTTCCACTTTTGAAATCATAGAACATGCCTTATTGACAGTTGGTGCAGGATCCATAAGCAATATTTGATGACTAATAGCCCCATATTCATCATTTAGTCCCATAAAAAACTGACTCAATTTGTCCTCCTCTTCTTCAGCAGGAAGACAATCATAATTAACACATCCTGCACTACACCTTCTTCTAGGTCTCAAACATCTAAATTCATCCCACAGACTTTTAAGTTGTGTATAGTAAACAGATACAGATTCATTTCCTTGCTTCAATTCTGCAATATCTCTCCTAAGTTTATGCAACAAAGGACCATTACTTTCTCCAAAACTCTCCTTAATCTCATTCCACAGTGTAAACACATCCTCATAAAACATAAAACCTCTTGCTAGTTTAACAGTCATCGAATTCAAAATCCAGGAAAGTACAGTAGAATTCACCTTATCCCATTGATCATAAATCTCATCCTCTGGATCTGGAGGTCTGATCTCTCCTGTAAGAAACTTCAGCTTCCCTTTGGATCTGATAGCTCGAACCATAGCCTTGCTCCATGTAATGTAGTTGTATTCATTCAGAGGCTCAGCAACTAGTACAAGACTATTGTTCTCACCACTTTCAAGCTTATATGGATCATTTCTCTCTTGTTTCCTTCGCTGATTATGGCCAGATCCAGCAAAGGATCGTGCCACAGAATTGACTGAATCATCGTCAGAAGACATGTCTGATGGATCTTAAAACAAAGAAGATTTCAAGAGGAATTCAAATCTGCATTCTCATTGCACGGATCGGATGCTCTGATACCATGAAGAAACCAGCAAGATACAGGAAGAAAAATAAGAAAACAGATATAGAAGAAGAAGAAGAATTTCTGATTCAGGTTTTGGTTTACAAAAGGCACACACCACGTGTGTTGCCTGATCTCTTGTTTTATATTCGGCCAGCAAAACAAACAGATTACAACCATCAATCACTACAAGCCACGTGGGCAAAGTTAAAACAGAAAATGGAATGAAAACAAAACGACAACAGCTCCTGCGTTTAATTAAGTCTTCAAACGTTCTTGGCGCCAGATTTGAAAATCTGTTGCCTCCTCGCCAAAATCCAACTGAAGCCAACAAAAGCTTCATCTTCATCTTCTTCCTCCAAACTCAGCTGCTCAACAGAGGCTTTACATCAATGGTTTCTTCAAGTACAAAGAAGACTAGTCTAAATATAACTATAGTACTAATCATCAACATGGAGATGGAATAAAATATTATCTAATCATCAACTTGATTTATTCTAACAAAGCTGTTATTCTTCCTCTCCTAGATATGAAAAAAATTGAATAAGAAGGGTACGGCAAGAGTAACGGCGGCTAGATTTTGCTGGATTGAGGGATTATGGAGTGTATGATACGTGTATGGCATTTAGTTCCTCCAGAATTGGGAAAAACCATTGTGATGGGTGAATAATTTCATACTATTCTCGTTTCTTGATAAGTATGATTTGTACCTTTTATATTTTAGTTACATGTGATTTGTACTTGTCAGTATATACCCGTATTGTGCATTTTATCATCTGATTAATTTTAGTTAAATGTACTCGTATATTTTTATAAAAAAGTTTACAATACGGAACATATTTGAAAACTCTACTTTAAAATATTGACACGACGGATGACGTTTGTACCTATGAGAAAAGTTTGGTTAGTATTACAGAGAAATGAATAATACTTATATTTCGTGTATTTAGACGTGAAACCTTTAAAAGGGGCCGGTGGAACTACAACTACCCAAGAAAAGTTCCCAGAAAAATTCGTAAAAAGTTCCAACTATTTTTTGAGGCTTATATTAATTCGGATTTTGGTCCACAAGAGAATATTAAACAAAATGGGGAGCGTTAGAATCTAATCTTGCCACGTATCAATGTGGGTCTGGAGTCGCAAATTTTTGAGTTACTATGACACTGTATTTATAGAAGATGAAATAAATTTATTTTTTGAAATTTTATTTTGCATTATCATTATTAATATATTGTTCACACAAATTTATAGCATACTCGGTGTATATACAGTACTCTCTTCGTTTCTCTATTAATGGAACACTTTCTTTTTTGGCTTGTTTATTTTATATTGGCACACTTTTTATCTTTATCAAAACTCCTTCATTTTCATTCACTCATATAAGAGATATTTTGTGAGTATGTATTGTGATGAGACGTCAAATACATGTATTTTTCAAAGCATTTAACACTCTTTTATCATATTTTTGTTGTAATATTGCTAGATTTATGTAGGTTTACATGATAAGAGATTTAGATGACCCTTTTTTTTTTAATCTAAATCCTCCATTTTGTAACATATGTTTAGTCCAGTGGATTTTTTGTCCTTACGAGCATCTAGATTCCTTTTTGTAAGCTTAATTTGTAGATTGCTCGTGAGCACTTAGGAGTGGTTTAGTGAATGCCATTCGGAAGGATGGTAGAAGATGGAAGGCCACTCACAAAGTGGTAGAAGATAAAGTGAAGGAGAGCAAAGCAAAGGGTGAAAAATGATCTATATTTGGAAGCAGAGTTCTGAGAGTTTTCCGAGAAGAATTAGCCTCCAAGAGTGGTACCATTGGATTCCTCTTCTCGAGTACTATAAGATCGACTACAAGAACTCCCAAAACGGATCAACGGTTCACCCGGAGGAAGCAAAACAAAATGGGACTTTTTTCCATCGCGACCCGCAACAAGTGTGTTGCAACTTGCGAAATGTTGACCTGAGAGCTCGCAATTTCCTGATCTGGTCGCGACTCGCGACAGAGGCGTCGCGACTCGCGATAATTTCCCTGCAACTTGCATTTTACTCCTTATTTTCTTGTACTGTAAATAACTTTTAACCCCCTTCTTCCCCAACTCTCTAAGCCCGACTTGGGGGCTTCAAACCCCTTGTTTTTCACCATTTTCTTCCATTTCTTCTTCTTTCTTTGTAGATCATTGTTCTATGTTATGGGTTTTGATTATCTAGCTTAGTTTTGAACTTGGGAGCAAATGATTGAAGCTTCCACACATAAGTAGTAAGAACCTCTATTTCACTATTTCTTGAAGCATTTGTTATTTATCATTCATGTGTTTAAATGTGATGTTTTACTTCATTTATGCTATGTGTTGTTGGATTATATGAAATGTTTGTATGATTGAAGTGTTAGGAAAATTGCAAATTTCTTAGCTCTTTGACATGAGAATCCAAGGACATGGAATTATAATTTCTTGTGCATAATGTGTTGTGATTCTTGCTAGATAAATATGTTAATGTGGATTGTTCTCATGTTTATCCTATAGATGCAATGCAAGGTTGAATCTTGAATGTGGTTTGTTCTAGGTTTAGCCTAATGAATGCTATGTTTGGATAAATGGCTATGTCTTTGGTAGAAAGTTTGTTGTTATCAAATCTATGGCCCTTCGTGTATAATGCCAGTGATGAAATACCTTTATGGTGTGGTTTGCCTAGAGTGATTATCAATGAGGTTTGCAAATGGTCGTCGTTTGTCTTTACAAATTACTATTAAGAATGAATGAATGTTGATCTTCGAACGGGAAGTTTTAGCATTTCCCATAGGTAACGTATGTGATAGAATGAGTGAATGGTTCAATGATCTACATTAGGTTTGGAAGTGGATATTAATTGCCCCCAAGGCTTTGTCTTTTGTAGTTTTTACCCATTTTTTATTATTAGCATAGTTACTTAACTTTGCTAGCTATCTTGTCTTTTAATACCATAACTTAGGACCACAACCCCCCCCCCCATTTACTTGCTTTTATATATTAATATATATCTATTTCTATCCTAATATGAACCTTATATGTTTAAATGCTTAAGAAAATCCTCCTTCCTCGTGGACGACCCTGATTTGCCACTATCTACTTAATTGTATTTAGTAAGCATAAATGGCTTATAAATTATAATTTTGAGAGGTATGATGATGACCTCCCATTCTGCAATATTATTATACCTTAGATAGAATCCTTAGATAGAATTCTACCTTAGATAGAATCTTTTGACTTACTTGACTCTTTAATGCTTTCTATATATTGTACTCTTGTACCATCAATGAAAACACACGTTCATATTCTACATGGTATCAGAGCCTAAATCCCGAGACCTTAAATTGTTCTTACTCTAAATTTTTTCTTACCCATAAAAGACCATTGTCGCCGCCGCCCTCCCTTCTCCGTTCACCATCTGCCGCTGTGCTAGTCACCGCATTCTGTCTCCATCCCACCGCCGCTCTCCGCTCTCCGTCACTCTGGACCACTCCTGCTCCAGACTCGTCCATTCTGGACTATTCCCGCTCCGGACCTACACCACTGCCCTATTCCACTGCGCGATACTGCTCCGCACCTCCACGCATCGTCGCCTGTGTCCGATTGGATCCGATTAATCAAGTAGGGAATGAAAATCTTGATACCGAGACCGAGGTTCCTATCGTTCCCATCATCTCTGTCGCCGACCAGCCGCTCCAGCCAGATTTTGCACCGCAGCCAGACGATGCCGACCTGCTCCGTCGATCCCTCCGCCAACTCCTGCTCGGTGCTCATGGTTCGACCTCTTCCAGTTCTGGCTCCCTGCCTCCCTTGCATCCGAACTACGTTCACCCCTCTGATCATACAGGTTTGCTGATTTCCTCTATGATCTTGAAGGGTACTGATAATTATAATGATTGGAGTGCTGCCATTCGTTATGGTTTTAATTCTAGACAGAAGCTTGGTTTCTTGGATGGTTCCATCACCAAGCCTTTACCTGGTGAACCTTTTGCTAATACTTGGAGTAGTTTAAATTCCATGCTTATTGGTTGGATCGTTCAGACACTCGATCCATCTGTTTGTTCTGTTGCTACATATTATGACTCGGTTAAAGAACTTTGGGATGATCTGCATCTCCGTTACTCAGTTGGGAATGACCCACGCATGTTTCAAATTCGTGCGGACATTTACAACTGTCGTCAGAATGGTCAGGCTGTTAATACATACTTTAGTAGTTCCAAAAAGTTGTGGAATGATCTGCTTGCTTACATGCCTCCCCGTATTTGTATGTCTTTCCTCGATGCCGCAGTTGCTCAAAGTGATCATGAGAAAGAGATGGTTCAACCATTTCTCATCGGTCTGGATAATGGTTATGCTACTATTTGCTTATATATTCTTGCCCAAGAACCATTGCCTTCACTCGACAAGGTTTACTCCTTTGTCTCTTAGGAGGAGCGTCCGAAGACTGTCATCTCAGCTCGTGATTCTATCACTTCGGAAGACACCATGGCCTTTGCTGCTCGTCGTCATGCGCAATCCTCGACTCCGAAGGCTCCTGCCACCGCTCCAGGATCTACTCCAGCCGCCGTCGTTGATCGCCAGAGTCTTACTTGCACTCATTGTGGCAGAAAGGATCATGATATCACTACTTGTTTCCGCATTATTGGCTATCCAGAATGGTTCACTGAGAATCATCCCCCTGCATCAAACCTGAAGGCTACTATAAAACCCAGGACACGCACCCCGCCCTGTGCGCCTTTTGCCAGAGCTGCTTAGCTAGTGGCCTTTGTCACCCCGCCTCCTGTGGGCGCCGTCGGTGCTGTAGTCTTGGACTCCGATCGATCCGCCTTTGGCCCGAAACTGTCCAAGGAGCAATGGAGTATGGTTTAAACATGTTCTCTAAGTTAAATTCTTCTGACAATCTGTTCGTTACCGGTGCATCGTATTATATGACTGGTGACAAGGATCTTTTTCATGATATTGAGCATGTTACAAATGTTGATGTTATCCCCCATGATGGTTCTATTTCAACTGATGTTTAACATGGAAATATTTGTTTTGGAAATATTGTTGTGAATCAAGTTCTTTTTATTCCGGCATTACGATTCAATTTGCTGTTGTTTGCCAAGTTAACTACTGCTTTAAAATGTCTAGTTTTGCTTACCGGAAAATTATGTGTACTACATGATATCACCACGAGGATAGTGATTGATGTGGGTGAACAACGAGGAAGGGTTTATTGGTTGCGCAGATTGGGAGTTTTTGAGTCTACATAGTCATCCTTTTTAATTGCTACTTAAGTGTCTTCGTTTGTTTTATGGCATCAGCATTTTGGACATTAGTCCTCATCGGTGTTGTCTTCTATCCCATTCTTTTCTTTACATGATAATAAATCTATTCCCTGCTCAATATGTCATCGTGCAAAACAGTCTAGAAATAGTTTCCCTGTAGTTCTGCTAAGGCAAGTCATTTGTTTGAACTTATTCATGTGATGTTTGGGGGCCTTATGGTTCACCCTCTTTTCGTGGAGCATTTTTATTTTTGACCATAGTTGATGACTATTCCCGAGCTGTTTGGGTTTATATATTAGTTTTTAAGTCTCAAGTACCATTGAACATGAAGGAGTTCTTTGCGTTTGTTCAGATACTGTTTCGCCATCCCATTCAACAAGTTCGGGCAGACAACGAAACTGAATTCCTTCCTCTCAGATCATTTTTTCTGGAGAAAGGTGTTAATTTTCAGACCTCAACGGTCTACACACCTCAACAAAATGGGTGTGTGGAATGGAAGCACGGACATATACTTAATGTTGCTCATGCTCTTTATTTTCAAGCTTATTTGCCTATCGACTTTTAAGGAGAATGCATTCTTACAGTGGCTTACCTCATTAATCGTACGCCAATATCTGTGTTAGATGGCCGAATGCCTCATCACTTTATGTACGGTCGCGCACTAGATTACAGCCATCTCCGTATGCTCGGTTCATCGTGCTTTGCCTCTCAGCTTCCCCGGCCGCATGATAAGTTTGCATCTTGAAATCGAAAGTGCATATTTCTTGGCTACCCTGTTGATAAGAAAGCATGACGTGTTTATGACTTGGAGTCTCAAACTGTTTTTTGCGAACTCACCATCAACGGATTGATCTCCGTCACCTGCCAACTTCTACAACTCTGCGTCTGAGTCGTTCAACTCGAAGGAGTTGCCCAGTCCCGGTGCGATGCAACCTCCAAAGCTGAGCTCGACCGAGGGCTAATCGAGGTCGCTCGCCATGGACTAGGGCCTACCGAGACCGATCACCACAGACTGGGGCCAACCGAGGTTGTCCTTCTCTCGCAGCCATTTGTGGCTGCTTGACACGGACTGGGGCCGATCGAGGTCGGTATCCTTGGACCAGGGCCGACCGAGGCTGTTCTTCTCCCGCAGCCGTCTGTGGCCGCTCACCCGTAACAGTGGCCAACTCTCCAGTTGCGGCCGTCCGTGGCAGCTTGCCAAAAACCGCTGCCAGACCACCAGCCGCGGCCGTCCGTGGTCGCTCACCAAGACCTGCGGCCAGTTCTTGGCCGCTCCAGGTGAGACGATGCCAGCTTCACCTCTAGCTACTCCATCTGATGTACGTCATCCCAGCACTCGACTTCTTCAGCCTCCGGCTAAATTTAAAAACTACATATGCACTGCTACTCGCTCCATAAAACCCCCTCTATTGATCCCACGTCCTCGAATTCCCTGTTCTCAGGTACGCGTTACCCTATCGCTGATTATGTTTCTTGTAGTAATTTTTTGGTTTTGCATTCCAGATTTTTGGTTACAGTGACAGATGCTGCTGATTCGGTTACTTTTTCTGATGCTTATCACCATGCTCATTGGCATGAGGCTATGTCCGATGAGATTAATACTCTAGAGTGTAATAATACATGGGTTCTTGCTCCTTTTCCTCTTGGCAAGAAGGCTATTGGTTGTAAGTGGGTTTATCGGACTAAGTTTAAGTATGATGGTTCCATTGAGCGTTACAATGCTCGTTTGGTTGTTCTTGGTAATCTTCAGATTGCGGGGACTGACTTCACTGAGACGTTTGCTCATGTTGCCTAGATGAGTTATGTTCGTCTTTTCTTGGTTGTTGCTGCTATTCGTGGTTTGGATCTTTATCAAATGGACGTTCACAATGCTTTTTTGCATGGTGATCTTGAGGAGGAGGTGTACATGTGTCCGCCTCCTAGTTATACACTTCCGGCACCTGTGTTAGTTTGCAAGCTTCACAAATCTCTTTACAGTTTACGCCAGGCTCAGCGAAATTGGTTTGCTAAACTTGCAGTGGCTCTCCTTCTCTTTGGGTTTGTTCAGAGTAAGGCAGATTACTCCTTGTTTTCTTACTTGAAGGATGGAGTTTCTCTTTATGTATTGGTTTACGACGATCTTATCATTGTTGGTTCCTCTCCTGAGATGATGACCATGTTCAAAGTGTATTTGTACTCTTGTTTTCATATGAAGGATCTTATTGCTCCGAAGTATTTCTTAGGCATTGAGATAGCTCGTCGACCTGATGGGATGTTTCTGTCTCAGTAAAAATATGCCTTGGATATTTTGTCTGATACTGGCTTATTGACAGCTAAGCCCACCGATTTTCCCATGGAACAACAACACAATTTGGCGCAAGATAATGGTCCTTTGTTTGATGATTCTACGCGGTATCGCAAAGTAGGGAAGCTCATTTACCTTACCATCACTCGTCCCGAGCTTAGCTATTCAGTCCATACCTTGTCCCAGTTCATGGAGAAACTGCGTTTGGCGCATTGGCATGCAGCTTTGCGTGTTCTGCATTACTTGAAGAGTCATCCTGGTCAAGGTTTGTTTCTATCTGCTAAGAGTTCTCTTCAGCTTACAACAGTTTGTGATTCCGATTGGGCCGCTTGCCCAATCACTAGGAGATCTTTGACAGGATAGTTTGTGATGATTGGTGAATCTCTGGTTTCTTGGAAGACGAAGAAACAACCCACTGTTTCTCGGTCTTTGGCATAAGTAGAATACTAGGCTATGGCAGTCGCATGTTGTGAATTGTTATGGCTCAAGTCCTTTCTTCCTTCGTTGGGAGTGGCACATCGTATTCCGATGCATTTTTACTACGATAGTCAGACTGCTCTTCATATTGCCGCCAATCCAGTTTTTCATGAGAGGATGAAGCATATTGAGATTGATTGTCACTTTGTTCGTGATTTGATACAGTCTGGTGTTGTGGTTACTTATCATATTCGGACTGCTAGCCAGCCATTAGATTTTTTTACGAATGCACTTGGTCGACATACATTTCAGACTTTGCTTGGCAAGTTGGGCATTCAAGATCCACATGCTCCAACTTGAGGAAGAGTGTAGGAGATATTTTGTGAATATCTTCTGCAATATTATTATACCTTAGATAGAATTCCTTAGATAGAATTCTACCTTAGATAGAATCTTTTTCCTTACTTGACTCCGTAAATGATATCTATATATTGTATTCTTGTACCATCAATGAAAACACACGTTCATATTTTACAACTCATTCTACTTTTTACTATCTAAATTAAATTTCATCAACGCATTCTACTTTTTACTTTCTACATTCAATTTCATCCACTCATTCTATTTTTTACTTTCTACATTCAATTTCATCCACTCATTCTATTTTTTACTTTCTACATTCAATTTCATCCACTCATTCTACTTTTTACTTTCTACATTCAATTTCATCCACTCATATTTTTCAACTAAATCCATACAGGTAAACTTATGATGTCACCATTAGTGAAACTGAGGGAATACACATTTGACATCCACACGATTGCCCAAGTGGTTGGGCATGTGGTTCCATTCCCCATGAAGAGGGGTTTGAATCTCAGCAGATGAAGTGTGGGAATTCTCCCAATGAAATGACTCATTGTGGCGATCGAGAACGTTCGAGGACCATGTGTTTGACCATTGGGAGTTTTTTTTGTATGTACACATTTGTAATGCACAATGATACCGTATAAGAATCGCTTGGGAGAGATTCAATTGGGACCCTGAACCCGAATACTACGGATTCCGCCTCTATTTTTTTTATTAAAAAAAGGAAAAAAATTTCCATGCACGAGATATATGATCCATCAAAGACTATCCGGAATACTATTCCCGTGCCGGCTTGACAATGAAAACGGCCAGCTCAAATTGTTGACACTAACAATTAAAATAATCCATAGCTTATGACGCATCACCAGCAATGTAATTTTAAGGGAGTAAATATAATTTGAATATCGCAAGACAAAGTAAAATGCATTTATATCCTCGGTTTCTTTTTAGTGAACACATATCTTTTCAAATTCTTGATAGTGCAAATATATATCAGTTTCTTATTTACTGTACATATATTTTTTAGCTTTTCAACGTCGATATTCGGCTATAGGAATATATATGCATTGTCAGAATACATAGCGAGACAAATGTGCACTTTCAAAAAAATTGAGGTATATGTGCACTAAACAAAGAACTAAAAGGCATAAATGCACTTTTAAAAATGTTTTAGAGCGAAGTACATATATAACCCTTCATAATTCACAAAAGTGTACATATAACTCTGTGATAATTAAAAGTGCAAATATAACCCTATATAACTAGTGTATGTTTAAATATAACATTTTCCGACGGTTTAAGGCCGACTTTAACTGAAAGACTATTTTACCCTTCCTAAAAATAAAATAAAAAAGTAAATTGACTATTGTACCCCTAACCCTAAACCCTACACCACCGTCTTCCCTCCTTCAGCCGTTCTTTCCTTCACAATCCCTTCTTCAGAAACTGTAAATTGACTGATGGTCCAGGGCTGGGGGAGTCGAAATGCATTGAACTTTCGAGACAATTTGCTCCAACTCTTCCCTCGCTTCAAGGTCTAGTTTCACTGTGGGGGAAGTCAGTGAGTTTGAGAAATCAACGAGCATTGACTATATAATCAAATTTAGGGACTTCAGAGGATGACCATTAAATGTGCTCGTCTCTGTCTAGTAACGTGACCGTGAAGCTGTTGCATTTAAGAGCAGTTGAAATGGTTTGGTCTATTAGACCAACTCAACAGTTTCCTATGATAGGAATTTTTATTGATTATAGAATTTTATATGATTTTTTAACTCCAATAGCTTCTCTATCTCATTTTTTGAAGTAGAAATTTTGATGAGAGATGATATTTTTGCTTCCCTATATTTATAGAAAGAGAAAAATATTATAGGGAATGGAAATTTAATGCAATTCTAATTGAATGCATCAAATCATAACACAATCTTCATTTTCTATTAAACATTTAATTCTCGTATTTCACTCATTCTTCGATTTCTACTAAAAAGTACCTTCGACTTCCAACAAATTTTTATGGAGAAAACTATTACAATCTCAAACTCATGTGGGATGCTTATATATATATGGTTTTGTCAATAATTATTTGTTTAGAAAATTGGAATTAATCTCTTTGGTTTATAGTAGATGTTTCAAAATAGACCTGTAACCTGCTGGTCAAGCGGATTGTCCATTGTTAAATCTGGGTGGGTATGAGTAAAGTGGGTGTGGGTTAAATGGGTAAAGAGTTAAATGGATAATTGAAACATATGGGTTGGGCGAGTTGGGTTTGTAAGTTGACCGCAGGTTTACCCATATGGGTTGAAATTCGCAGATTTTACCCATACGAGTTATATGGGTTGAAACCCGCGAGTTTACCCATTTTTTACTCGTGAGTTAAATAATTTTCCATTTTGACCCTACCCATATTTTTTAATTAACCATTTTACCTAACCCAAATTTGACCCGTCCGACCATTTGTCACCCAAATTTATACTCCCTCCATTTTTTTTCATTGGCACCTCTCTTTTGGTGTTAGAATTGAGGAGATGCTAAATGAGTGGATGAAATTGAATTGAAAGAAGAGAAAGTAAAATGAGTGGATGTAAAAACCTTAAACTTGCCCAAAATAGCAAGTGCCAATTAAAAAAAACACCACTTTTAGTAAGCGTGCCAATGAAAAAAAAACGGAGGGAGTAGTTTATAATTTTTTTGAATTTTTTGGATGTTGCCTTTTATTTCAAACCAAGTGAATATATAAAAGAATACGAAAAAAAACTAGTTCTAATTAACATCGAGATTTTAGTTTCAAGTTTGTTACCTATTGTTTTAAAAACTAACTTAATTTTTATACATAATATATTTTGAAGTGATTAGAAAATGAATTCTCTTATCTTTAAACGAAAAGGTAAATATAGTGTAATAAATGCAAGATCATGCAAAATATGGAAGCTGAGTCAAAAAAATATAGGGAATATTGATTTTCATTCCTTATTCTAGAGAAACTTTTAGGGAAGCGGTTGGACTTGCTCTTAGAGCATCTCCAATGCCAAGGGTGTCGTGAGTGAGAAAAAAGATACACTTGTCAATATTTATTTATTTTGAAAAAGTAAGTTTCGTTTCATGTTACTGGAATTGTCCAGTATCGTCTGACAAAAGGAAGTTTGGGGGAGTATCTCATACATTGACTTGCAGTTCACTCGTCTTTGCAAAACCACCAAGCGAGTGAGCAAGTATGTTCCTATCTCTAGGGATACAGGAAGGTGGTTCAATATCTGTGTCGTTTAATATGGCTCTAATTTGTGTAACAACATGGGCACTTGCCAAGCTAGGCTCAAGCTCTCCTCTATCCATACGGATAATCCCTAGGGCAACTCCGACTACGACAACTTGCTCACCCCGTGATTCCCCAGCCCAACAGACTGCTTCCAGTAAGGCCATTGCTTCGGCCTGTTCAACGTTGTATTTGCCGTTCATTGAGATTGAGGCAGCTTGTCAAAACTTTGCCTAGATCCCTATGTGTTCCTCAGCGGTACTGGTGAAGATCCTTTCACCATTTTCCGGCGGTTTCAACAGTGCATGCGGATAGAGCTCCGATGATGCCCTCTCCGACTAGTGGTTCGCTGCTCTGGAGTTGGCTAAACACGCCACCACGCTAGCTGTTGTATCCTCCGGCAGCAAGCATTTTTCGTCAAATAGTTTCCTGTTTCTTTGGAACCATATATCGTTGGCCATCATAACCACCACTTCTGCAACCTGCTCCCCATTGTTTTCAACTAGTTCCCTGAACCAGAAGTCTACTCTAGTCTGCCTTGCGTTCTTGATTGGGTCTTGAAGTCCAAGTAACTTCCAAGCCGTGTCGGCGTAATCACAGTCAAATAGCAGATGGGCGAGCGAACCATCTTCTTCTCCACATTGAACACATGAAGCTTATCGCAGGTTGGCAGCGAATCCATGCAAACACGCCATGCGAGACGTTTCGCTCTTTGCGGAATATGAAGCTTCCATAGAGGCTTCTCTGAACTCCCCGATAGTTGCAAATGGAAGAACTCCGAGTCTGGTGACTTGTCTAGGTAATGATAAGCCGACTTCACCGTATAAGTGCCCGTGGTCGTGTGATGTCAACACCATTTGTACACGTCGCCGCCCAGAGGGAGCTGAATTCTTGAATAATATCAACGCCATCCGGTTGGAAGTGTGTTGTAAGCAAACTTTCTTTCCACCAGTGGGTATTTTCGTCAATAAGATCACCAAGAACTAATAATTCTACTAGAATAGTATCGTCATTCTTCACGAAAAAGTCATCATCCATGGGCAGCAGATTCTGGTTTGCCGTCCGGATCTTATTTGCTTACAACATCCGAGTCTAAGAACCTGAAACGCTTTCATGATGCTTCTCCACGACCAAGAAGGGCACGGTCTCAAAGGGGCTTCAAAATTCAATGGATTTGAGAAGTACTTATCTCTGAATACCCTAGTAACAAGGGCATTCGGATGCACCAAGAATCTCCACGCTTGCTTGCCTAATAGTGCCAAATTCACTGCTTTCAGGTTACAGAAACCCAGGCCGCCATTAGGTTTTGCCCTAGAAAGCTTCTCCCAAGAGATCCAGTGAATCTTTTGCGTTCCTGTCGTGTTCTCTCCCCACCAAAAGTTACTTATCATACCCTGGATATGCTCTAGAATAGTATCCGGGATACTAAAACAACTCATGGCATAGCTCGAAATAGCCTGCAGGATAGAATTGATGAGTATCTCCTTCCCTGCCTTTGACAGATTCTTCTCATTGCATCCATCAATTTTCTATCTGATTTTGTCCTTCAAGTTTTGAAAGATTTTTGATATATATTGTCCAACCTCCGAGGGCAACCTCAAATAGGTGCCATGCGAGGGTACCTTTGGTATTTTCAGGATATCACAAACTCTAGCTTATCTCTCCGTTGTTGTATTAGGGATGAAAAGGATTTCACACTTATCAGCATTTATTCTTTGGCCTGAAATGCCATAAAGTAAAGTGATAGCCCACTGGATATGCCTCACCTCCTGTTCTGTTGCTTCCCCAAATAATAAGGTGTCATCTGCAAAGAATAAATGTGATTTTTTTGCCCATACCTGGATGCACTAATGCCTCTAATCTTTCTAGAACACATCAGGTCAGTAAAAAAGACGGAGAACACCTTTGAGAAGATAATGAAAAGATAAGGATAGAGGGGATCGCCTTGCCGAAGACCCCTCTTTGGTTGTAACATGTCCATTTCGCCGCCATTCAAAATCAATGAAAAGGAGACTTTTGACAAGCATTGGCGTATAAGCTGAACAAACCTTTCCGGAAATTCCATCGCAAGCAAGGTACCACAAACAAAATCCCATTTAATACAATCAAACGCCTTGCTCATATCTAACTTTATGCTCTATGACCAAGGGATCCGGTCCTCCTGTTCTTCATCGTGTGGTGAAACTCGTGAGCAATAAGGATATTATCCGTGATTAGTGTGCCTGGTATAAAGGCCGACTATGATTTTGAGATGATCTTCGGGATGATTAGCCTTAGTCTATTCGCCAACACCTATGAAGCAAGTCAATCACAACATTGCATAAAGTGATAGGTCTGAACTGCGTGATTGCCTTAGTCTCAGGTGTCTTAGGGATCAACACAATATGTGTGTAATTCACCAAAGACTCAAATACTCCGTTATTCAGGAAGTTCAAAACAAAAGCAGTAACATTATCCCTAAAAATATGCTAGAAACTTTGAAAGAATATATGGCTCATACCATCAGGTCCTGGGAATTTGAAAGGATGCATTTGCTTCACAGCCTTCGTTACGTCCCCGCCTGTATATAGCCTCATGAGAGATTCGGCCATGTATAGGGTGAGTCGAGAGTGGATACGCCACAGTCCTTGCTGCATGATTTCCATTGAGGGTTCCAGTGATGTAAAGAGGCCCGAAGTAATCCGTGATTGTACGTTCAGTGCTTGCCTCATCCTGCTTCATCTCCTGGTTTCTGTCCTTCAATCCTCCAATGTAGTTGATCTTTCTTCTGTCTATTGCGAATCTATGAAAGAAGGTTGTATTCCTGTTGCCTTCTTCATACCAGTGTTGTTTTGCTCTCCGCTTCCACTTGATTCCCACTGCATCTTGTAAGAAATCGTACTTCAGCCTCAGATCAGCAATTTCAATCTTCACCACATCCGTGATATCACCACTTTCAAGGTTCAGGATCGTCTTCTTCATGCCCTCCAATCTTTTTAGGATGTCAGGGAATGTCTCCTTCTCCCATCACATCAGCCCTAGTGAACAATTTGAGAGCTTTTGCGCTAAGGACAAGACTGATGGAGCGCCCCTCCATGTTTCCTCCGCCATTTTTTCGTAGTCACTGGCTCTGATCCAGTGTCCCTTAAAACAGAATCTCCTTCTCCGTCTGTGTCTCCTAGCAGTAAGATCTCGTGCTTGAAGTTCGAGCAGGATGCACATGTGATTAGGGTAGACCATAGGGAGAACATTGACCGAGAACCACGGGAAAAGGTCGTGAAGAGACAGTTTGTATGTTGCACGGTCAAGCCTCGCCCTCTTGGTATATGGGTTGGACGCAAGCCTATTCCACGTGAATGTAGGTCCCGTATACCCCATGTCAAACAATCCGCAGAAATCTAGAACCTCTCTAAATGAATTAATCTGCCATTCTGCTCTTGGTTGGATCCCCTGAAATTCTTCTTGAGACAGAACTTCGTTGAAGTCACCAAGGAAAATCCATGGAACCAGAGGATCTGAGACTAATTGCTAAAAGTTTTTCCACCATTCTCTTCTATTGGATACGACTGATTCGGTGTAGTAGCCAGTGATACGAACCAAAAGCATCTATGTAACAGCTCGACATAAATATTAAATCTACCACTAGATTCTTACTCCATAACAATGCCATGCTACCAGAACGACCTTGCGACTCAACAGCAACACCAAAAAAATTCAAATGCGATTTTAAATTATCAATAACAGCTACATAACACTTAGTTTCACACAAAAAAATAACTGAGGGGATTTCAAGTGTACCATAGTACGCAATTCCTGAACTACCCAAACGTCATCGAGTCCGCGGCAGTTTCAGCTCATGATATTCATTAGCTTAGGCAGGACTAGACTTTGTCACCAGTCTCTGCCTGTGTAATGCTCGAGCCTGCCATGTCTAGAGATACCTCGACGAGGCTTTCATCGTGCTTCTGCTTCTTCATTTCCATATCTTTATTTACCTGACCTCCCAGTATCAACTTTTTCTTTGTTTGACCGCGATTATTCTTCTTCTGTGGCTGTTCAGTGATTATCTTCCTTGGAGCCCTCTTTTTTGGTGTTTTCTTCTTCTCTTTTGTTTTTTCCATCTCCTTCATAAGACGTTCCGCTTGTGAAGAGAATTCAATGGAGACCTGGACCATTGTTGGGCTGAGCGGGCCAGGCAAAGACGAAGATATATTCTTTGGCAGTGAATCTGGCTGTGTAACGATCATATCACAATTTTCTACCGGTTGTTATTGGTTATCTACTTGCTCCTCCTCCTGGCCATTTATCCTCACTTCTAGATCATCTAAAATTTCAACCCCTGGTTTGTCTATCTCCTGGTAGCTCTTACGTCATTCTCTCCTTTCTTCCATAAGAGCTCACCAAATTTCTGCTGAATCTATCGCGAACACCCTCCAAGCTTTGGTCTCCAAACTGGGTTTTCAAAAAATTTAGTTGGCATGGGCCTTTTGAGAGATACTTTCTCTTCCAAATTCGATGTTTCTAAGCCTCGTTGTGGAGCCCTGTTGGTTAGGGTTTCCATGAACGATGAGATCGTGCGAGCAACGACTTTCAAGTTCACTGTAATGTTCAATGTTTGCAAACCTAAGCGCAGCTCCCTCCCATGTGCTCCATTCCCCAATCCTTTGCCAGTTTCATAGAGCACAAGTGCTCACAAGTTTTCATCAGCTTTGTTTTCAACATCCCTTTAGTCAGCCACCCGGTCTCCATAGCCATATCTATTTTGCCTTCAAAAGTTGTGTCCCTCGTCTCGAGGTGGAAACCACCTCTTTCCAGCCGCTGCAAAAGGTGGAGCATTAGGGTTTACACCGAGTACTAGTGAATAGTGCACAACTTCTCTGTCAGCGATTGGTGTTAGTGCCCTCGCTCCACATTCTCTCTACATGTGGCTGAGTATCCCACAGAAAGAACAAAAACGAGGGAGTTTCTCATATTGAAGATGGAGTTTCATCTGGTTTCCCAACGAACTAACAATCTAGATACTCTTCAAAGGCTTGGTAATATCGATCTCAATCTTGATACGCATATAAAGGCCAACCATAGATCCATCCATATCTTTCTTAACTGGCACAAATTTGCCAACAACGTCGTCAATGAGTCTGGCAGATGCTTCATTCATAGCTAACGTTGGGACTCTATGAACATGGACCCAAAACGAGCAATCTGTAAACTGGATCTGAGAAGCTACCATTCATTCACAGGGTTATCGAAAAGCCATTAAAAACTTGCCAAACCACCATGGTTCCCTTTCTAAAACCCACACTTTATCTGCCGGGTTTAAGAACAATAACAGTATAACATTATCACACAAAAACTTCCACGTCATGGGATTCATCAAACCCCAAATTTGTTGGAACAGATCAACGATCTCCTCGTGTGGAATTCAGCGAGTAGATAAAACCTTGCACACCAACGCAAGCCTGAATTGCGATTCATCATAATTGAGCAAAGACTTCTGCGGGCAATTCTCCTCTTCTGTGAGCGATATATTCGCGTAAAGCTTCTCGAGAGTGTCCAAATTTTCCATCTTCGTTCGGGTGCAGGATGCTTGGCGTTCAGGTACGTTCTATGAAAAACACAATCTAAACCCTAGCGATGATGATTTGTGCCGGTGCAAACTTGTGAATTTATAGAGTAAGCAATACCAAACTGTATTTGGATACAGGATTTTGATTGACACAACTCCGATCCGTGTTGGGAAACGGAATCGGAGCAGAAGAGTCTTGTGTCGTGAGGCGCAAGAAGAAGACTCTCTCTGGAGCCCGAGAGAGAAAATTTGTTTTTAAAAAATATGACATGGATATGAGAGGCTTGATTGGAAAGCCTTTTGAAATTTCGCACACCAATGTAAGAACATCAGTTAGCATCACTTTAGCATGAAAATTTTTATTTTCTACCAATATTATTCAATAATAATTTATATATAATACTATATAAATTTCATTCATCTTATATAAAATTCAAATTGAACACTTAGAAACTCTAATTTCACTTACAATTTAACTACACTTTTAAAAAATAATTTATATTAAATATTAAATATATGTTAAATTAAAAATAATAAATGATAATACAAACTAATTAACTTTAATGTAAACTAAATTTTACGTTTATGTGCTTGTAATATTTAGATCCCAATTCGAGATTCACAATATAAATAAGTTTTATTAATTAATTTATATTATATTGATTTAAAATAATTTAAAACTAAAATTCTAAATTTGGTAATTTGACAAACTGGCGGCTTCAATTTGGTAATTAGACAATGGGAAAGTCTCAGGAAAGGCAGCCTTTCCATAAGCTTATGGGAAGTCTCAGGAAAGGCAGCCTTTCCATCAGGGGCATTTGAATTAAATGTTGTAATTTTTTATAAAATTTAAATATTGCATTTTATAAGTTAAAACAAGTAATAATATGTATTTGAAGGTGAAAATATAAAAATATATGATATAAAAAATTATTTTCAAAAACTTTAAATTTTGTATGTAATTTAAGAAATGCAGTATATAAGGTAAGAAATAAGTGGCCTGTCCATAAGCTTGTGGACAGACCGCCTGTCACGAGACCTACTCTTAGACAATCATGGCGAGGGAGGCAAACTCGGGGGAACTTAAAAATTAAAATGGAATTAATAAATAATTGTTGATAGTTGATTTATTCTCCCTTGGGGAGAACCAACCAACAAAGGAAGCTGTGGATTGAAATGCAAGAAGAAGACATCCGAAAGAGGAAGAATTTACAGTCATTTAAACCCCATCATATTATTCTTAACCAAAAACTAACGCAAGACTCCAAATTCCCTCCTATTCATAATATATATGTATCTTTAATCGATGTGTTAAAAACCTTCTTCAGCTAGAGAGAACTCGACATCTTCCATCTCACCACACACTTCAAAAACTCCATCACCTTCACAATAACACAAAACCATGTTTCAGACAAGGAAAAAGCCATCTTGTTTTCAAGTCATTTGTTGGTCACAGGTGTTTTCAGGTTACCTCGGACGGATCCCTGAGAGAGTGGGATGCATTGCTTTCCTTAGGGACGGAAGACACCAGAATGCCGTAGCCCTGGTTGCTTGCTTTCAGAACCTGCACAAATTAAGCACGCGGCTCTTTCAAGCTCCTTCAATGGAATGCATGGTATGGCTATAAGTTGCTTTCTACGTACCTTGAATGCATCTTCATCCGTACGGTCATCGCCAATGTATATAGGCAATACATCGTCGCAGTTGCTCAAGCCTGCGTGATTTTTCATCGTGTCAATTCCAGCACTGTGAGTTATGTAGAAACCACAATCTACTGACAAAGCGAAATACACTAACCGAGTGACTCCAGTAAGAACTCAACAGCTTTTCCCTTGTCCCAGTTAAGCACGGGGCGGACTTCTAAAACCTACACGGTGACAGGGAAGCATCTACCAACTATTAGGAACGTGGTAATTTATGAATACTAGAACCTCAGAGAGAGGAGATGCAGATGTACCTTCCGGCCGTGTGTTAATCTTAGCCGAGGGTAGTTTTTCATAATTTCAAGGACAGATTGTGCAATTGTTGTCCAGCTCTGAGATCATTTAACGGAAGACAACTTTTGAATCAGCCCCAAATTTAGTAATACATACAATTCATAAGGCTTGAAGCCGGAATGTACCTTCTCGTCAACATTACGATAGTGCACCGACACACAGAACTTATTGTTCTCAACAGTAGCTCCCTCGATGTCTTTTGTTACCTCTATCAGGGATCTCAAGACCTGCTCAAGCGAGAAACGAATGATTTCCACGTTCTGTAGAAAGAATAGGGTTGAATATTTATTTAGCAAAATGCAGGGGACTGTTAAGTGCATACCTCATCAATCATGGGTAAGAATTCACTAGCAGGCTGGAATAAAGTAACCTCCTTACCCTATTGTAAGAAAAAAACCAAATCACATCAAAAGTTCCATCATGTTTCCCACGTACCGGAAATTTGGAATTCCTACAAAACGACGAAAAAATTTATCAGCCTTGCAGAAGCTATACCTGGCTGTCAATGGACCTGATGCCTTTAGTGTGGTCCTTTGTTGTAGACTGAACAGGGCCCATTATGTCCATGCCATGACTACCGGCATAGTAAAGCTCAGTCAGTCCAACAAACTCAGATACCTGAAGGAAATTCAGGATAGATAATCTATGAGAATTTGAAGATTATGGTAAATTAAAGCAAAACAGGAGAAACCAGGGGATCCCTCATACCTTATCTCGACTTCTTCCACTAATAATTGCAGTTGGAAAATATTTAGCAACATTTCTCACAGCAGCACGCATCTGGAAAGAAGAAAAGACACCATATCAATCATAAATTTAAGAGAACCGGGGAATATAAACCTAACAGTGATAAGGTGAAACCCTTACATCTTTTGACATGTAAGCGTGGTCAGGGTTATCAACAATAGGTGATAAAGTACCATCATAATCCAAGAACAAAGCTATTCTTTTGCCTTTGCCACAGTTAGCGATCTGCTCGAATGATGCGAGGGCTGACGGATACTTGAGCTGCAACACCATTACACTTTAGCAAGAGGAGAAAGTTTGATTAACCTTTCGGTTGAATTTAATTCAAAAGAATTTTAAGAAAGTACCATCCAGTATCGATATGCATTGTCTATGTCATTTGGTGACTGCTCATTGCTTGAATCTTTGGCTACCCTGTTGTGGGTTGGAGATGATGACTTCATAGCATCCAACCATGCACCAGACTTCACTTCATCCAGTATACCGGGCTTTCTCCGTGGAATTGCAAGAAAGAGTGTTGGAGCGAAAGCTGTGCTCTTGGAAGAGTATGGCAACAGGGCAGAATGCATGCCCAGCATCGATTCATTCATAGGGACAGGATCAGCGAGAACGGGGGACGTGTGGTTTGATTTCAGGTCCATTGTGTCAAGAAATGCTGACAAGGGTTCGATCAAACTTGGGGCTTCTAAAGTTTCAGGACTCAAAGCAGATTTTGTACTAGTGAGAACCTTAAATTTGTTTCAACCAACTCTTTTGTCAATAAAAAACCACCTCTTCAGAGTTTCTTTGTCACTGCTAGCTGGAGTATATTCCATCAAACAGAATGCTGGATATGGCTGAAAATTACGAAAGAGTTGTGAGAAAATGCATAGCAAACAATAGCAGAGAACATTGTTATTTGCCAGGGAACTTAGAAGCTTACTCTTGCATCATCTCTTCTTCCTCATGCACACTACTTGGTACAGCCAAATACTTAGTAGCTTCCAAAACTGTTTACAGAAACAGCACTAAATCAACTTTGGAAGAAAGATTGAAAGGAACATGGCGATAGAGAATAAGAGAAATACACAAGTTACTTTCATCCCCACAATTAGTATCCTAACCAGATATAGATATAGAACCAATAGTTGGCTGGCACAATTATTGACTGAACACAGAATAAAATCAAACAAATAGAAGACAAAACTTCAAGTAAAAACAGAAGCCGAAAGTTCTGAGATTGAACTTAAATAAAGCAACATCGAAGTCCCCTCACCATTTGAACGAGTATGTGATAGTCAAAAGTACCTGAAACTACTTGATAGCCAAACAAAAGGTATTGTGACAAAACTATAAAGTTGCAATGTTAGTGAAAGACAGCCCGTGCTGACTGTTCATATCACTCAATGAAAACTGGAGTGATTTGGACAAGCTCAGCGATACTCAAAATACGAAAAGTTCCCACTCATCGAATGCTTGAGCAATCAGTGCTAAAACTATGAAACAACTGTCCCTATATCCAATTCCTCCTCTCGAAATTCTAAGAAACTGAACTGGTCAGATGCAACAGATTCCATTGTTAAAAGATTCATGCATATTTGAAACCTCCAAAGATGCAAGATGTGAGGGTAGGGGAGAGGCAAGAGAAGAAATGCTATGATGGCATCAACTAAAGGTGGTCTGGTCCCAATTCCATACGGGCCAAGAATGGGGTACATTATAGGGACCTATGATTAAGAACTAAATAACCCATATAAGATGTCAAAACAACAAAATTCAATACTATATAACACCCAAAAACTACAAGATCATGGTGTTCAAGTATGGACAAAGTAGGACAGCTTCAGAAACTGTAGAAACCAAGTTGGTGGCTTTATCACCACCTTCACTTTCCTAATTAACCCAAAAAAATAATTTAGGGGGCATTTGGCCCATTGAGGGGAATGGGAATAAGAATGATTATTGTGGTGGACCGGAAATGGAATCAACATCAAAGGGGAGGTGGGTTTGAATCGATACCGAAATCTTGATTCCATACCCACAAACCAAACTCCGTGTTCTTTTCGACTTAACTTCATTCCAGATCAGTTGCTATTGGTTACAAATTGTGAAGAATTCAATTCAGTTCATTCCAGGTCAGAATAGGGCCTAATTCCTAAACCCCTTAACCAAACATCCCTTTATTCGGTCTCAATAATGAAGAGTAACGTCAAAACAGAGTAATATGTCTGGAAAACAAAATAACTTGCATGATAATAACAGCAGAGAAGCAGGCCACTATCATCGATATTCTTCACCAAGATACATATTTCAGCGTCAGGTATGAAGAGCTGGGACCAGAAAATTAACAGCACAATTATTCAGCTGCAGAAGTATACTCTTAATTACCAAAAACAGAAGCATATGGAGCCACAAATAACTGGCCTAGACAGCAGTATGGACTGCATTAAAAACTAGGACCCGGATCAATCAATTTCAGAAACAAAACAAAACCGCGAAATCAAAACAATTGATTAAATTAAGGTGCTCCCCATACTGTTGTTGCTATCACTCAATCCCATGTGAAACGCCAAGAAAGTTAACCTTCAACTTCATTAAAACCGGGAAGAAACACAAAAGGCTGAATCTTTTTACTCCAGACACCTAAAGAAACTTATCTTCACCTCCCTGCTTAACTGAAACCCCATGAAAAGGATATTTTTAATGAAGGGCTTCTTTTTCAAAAGATTTTCGAACATGTTTGTCTAGCAGACTGAGAGGAAACCTTCTCATACGACTAATTCTTGCAAACCTTCCCCCCATTATTCTAAACCCCAGAAAACTCAATAACACAGCCAAAAGCCATCACTTTAATCCCAAGATACATTAATAAAACACCGCACCTGATTAATAGAAAATAAGGTCCGGCGAGTCGTCGGCGGCGGCGGCGGAGAAATGACGAAAGAGCAGTCAAACCAACCTTGAAGAAAACAATAGAAAGCAGAGAACGAGTTAAAACCTGTAGGCAGCAATTAGACAGAGCATTGGATACAGAGCCCCGGAAAGTAGAGTTTCTTTTTGGCATTACCGCCATTTTACTGCAATTAAATATTCAACGAGATGACGTCTCGCATTTACCTCTCTGGCCACGGATCCCCAGGAAAAACGAAAAACAATTCCGGCGACTCAGTCTCCTTCAATGCGTGTGACTACACGCACCTGCGGCGGCGTTGCGGCTTAGAGCTTAATTAACGACGGGAAAGGGAGGAGGGAAAAGGGAAGAGTTGCAGGGGAAATGGGAGGGGTATTTATAGGGAGTGATGTGCAAAGACGTGCCGGAGAAGTCAATGGTTTTAATATTAAATGGAAATTGTGGGCTGGAGTAATAAATAGTTGGAGAAAGTTTTCTGGTTGGTTTGGTGGTTGAAACTTTACAAGTATACTTAAACGGGTTGTTTGTGAAATATTTTAATGTACTTTCAGACGCGATTTGACCACGTTTGTGGCACGCGTGTCCGTGGGTTAAGGGGGCGGGGGCTAGCCGTTGAATTCTTTGCACACAGGAAAATCTCGAACGGCTGTTTATGAAATTCTTAGTACATGCATGGTTTGTCCGAGTAAAACTTAGACCCATCAAAAAGAATTAATAAGCTATGTAGAATGAAATGTGAAGTATGGGGACATGATTCCACATCTTTATCCTCCACCCCATGTGTCGAATAAATTGTTGTTAGACGACTGCTATACTTTAGCATCTACTAGTCAAGTAGATGTATATCTAAAGTGTGGGGAAAAAATTATACCATCCTGTATGGAAGTTAAGCTCAGGCGAGTTGTTGATTTCCACCATTGTTGTCTCCAATTTTTTTCCTAAGAACAGTGTTTGCCAAGTAGTCAGCTACTTGATTTCCTTCTCTTGGTGTGTCGATGAAGGGTGCACGCACCTATTAGGTACACGGGTCCTTTGATTTCTCTCAGCAATGTGCACATTGTTGTCCTTGATGATTTGGAGGGCTGAAAGGCAACCTGTTTCAATGGCGCAGTGGATGTTTTCATTGGCAACCCACTGTAGACCTGCAACAATAGACCGATTAATTAATGTGCTATAAAATCTCTTACCGGTTATTCGGTTAGACCGATTACCAAATAATAAAACCGATAAGAAAACTGATTAACCGACATTAACCGGATAACTGTAACTGATATTAACCGATTAACCAAATTAAATACCATTTCAGTTTTGACCGGTTATCGATTTTCCATTTTGTTTTAACAGTCCTATCTAGAAAGGAGTAGAAATGTAAATTAAGCTTCCTGCCCTCAAATATAGTAATCCCTAAATATGTAAATAGTATTTCGCCTTTAGTAATCCCAGTTAGTCTTCAATTCTGGTTAGCCTTTGCCACACTTAGCTTACCTGAGTAGTAGCAACTCTTAGTGAAGTTTATCTTTTTACCAGTGCCCCTTTGATAGATGTTAATGAACACCATTAAGTTGTCAAGGGTTTTCTTGGTGGCTTTGATAAATAATACAGTATCATCGGCAAAAGAAAGTTGAGTCAAAAGAACCAGTGATTGAGGAGTTTTGAAATATTTCAGATTTCCTATTTGAAATTGAATTTTAATGTTCCTAGTCATTAATTCAATTAGTATGTTAAAAAGAAAAGGTGATAAAGGGTCACCTTGTTTAAGATCTCTCGGGTATTTAAAGAAGCCATGCGGTTTTCCATTAGTTATGATTGAAAACCGAGTTGCATTCAAGTTATTCATGATTAGTTTCACAAGGTGGCCATGGTACCCAAATCTAAGTAGCAATGTATTAAGGATTGACCAAGAGACTCTCAAAAGTTTTCATCATGTATAGCTTCAATATTAGATTAAGGGTTTCAGATTTTTTTTGCCAACAGCCTTATGGCTTCTTTCATTAACAAAATATTGTAAGTTATGTCTCTTCTAGCCAAAAAAAATCGATTGTTCCTCGGAAATGATAGAAGCCATGGCAGGTTTTATTCTATCTAGCAAGATTTTTTCCATTAGTTTGTTGATGAAATTCGAAAGGGAAATGGATCTATACTCTGAGAAAGAAGATGTGGTATTAACTTTAGGAACTGAGGCAATCAAAGTGCTACCTATAGCTTTAGGCATAAGAACCCCAACCTGAAATTCAAGCACAACTTTCCCAACATCCATATTAATAATATGAAATGTGATTAGTTTATCCTTTAAATAAATCAACCAATTTAATAAACATTTTAATATGGAATTAATATTATTTCCATGTTTTACCTTGTTTTAAAGTAAAAGAATCATTCTCCTTTATGGAAATCAATTCGTACATCATATCCATGGGATACGATGAAAACAGTATATCCATGACTAATTCAATATAATTTAAATTTAAAATATAAAGGTAATGCATATCCCACTTTTTGTGAAAATTAACTAATTAATAAATTAAAGCAAATCGTACTACTGGGGATACACTGCAGTAAGTATTCCCGGGGTGCGATATAATTTACGTATGAAAATTGTCTAAAATGTCTCACGGGAAATTCGGTGGTGAAGATATACAAACAAATATAACAAGAGAACTCGAATTTGTGAAGGTCGCAAACAAGGGACCTATAAAATCCTATTTCTAAGAATTCAAGAGGGCCTCTTAACTTTTGTGTAAAATAAATTTTACAAGATCCAACCCATAAAACCCCAAAATGCCTATTAACTGAAAAATGATCTAAAGTAGTAATGAGAGTTGATGTGACTTTTTTATACATAATTCATTCATAAAATAGTGAAATAATATGACACTAATGTTACTGCTATTAAACATGTTAAACTAGTAACGGAAATTATAAGAATTAGAATCAACGTCTATCATAATAACTTATGGAACTATACATATGAATAGTGAATTTGTTGCTTAGTCTCCAACTTTTAAATCTTGTTTATCTAAGATTAAATTATTTTTTTTGTCCCCGACATAGCATCCTATACTATATTTTGGTTCTTGATTGTAAAAAAATCTCCGTTCAGTACCCCACAAATTTAAAAAAAATTGTTTGGTCCCCAAATCAGATTCCGGGTGATTTTCAGGTAGACTAAATTATTTTTTTGTCTCTAACATATGATCTTATACCACCTTTTGATCCTCAAACCCGCCTAAAAAAACCACCTTAAAAATCACCGTGGGGATCAAACAAATCATTCTGAATTTGTGGAGTATTGAACGACGATTGTTTTACCATTGGGGACAAAAGCATAGTATAACATATTATGTCGGAGACCAAAAATAATAATTTAGTGTTTATCTAATTTGAACATTGACTTTTGGGTATCTAGTTACGTTATACTCAAACTAAAACCTTCTCACGTTACCGGAGCTGAGTTCTTTTTTACCCACACGGTTGGGATATCGGGCACAATTAAGAACGTCAGTCATGACCTGTGAAATAAATAAAACAATTTTAAAATAAGTTTTGTAAGTAAAAGTCCTCACAATATTGATTGAATATGACTTTTACAAAGTGTCATAAATAGTAGAGTGGAGGTTTCCTGATAGGCGGCATATCCATAAATTTATGGACAGTTCACGTATTGTTTATATTATATACTGCATTTGTTAAATCACACATTAAATTTAAAATTTTAAAAATATTTTTATATTATATATTTTTATATTTTACATTTAAATACACATTATTGATCGTTTTAAATTTTAAAATACAATCTTTAAATTTTATAAAAAAGTACAATGAATTTTCCATAAATTTATTAATATGCCGTCTTTACTAAAACTTTTTCAATAGTAGAATAATTATGATAGGCTCAAATCTCCCCTCCCGCAAAACCTAGCTGCATCCCCTCTTGCCGCACCCTTCTTCTTCAATCTTTTTTCTCCATCTTTCCATTAGGGGAGATGGGGAATAACAGTGTATTTTAATTTATATTTTTGTTATTTAATAAGTGTGAGATTTATCTCCACGGATTAGTTTTGTTCTTCGACCTGATCGATTAGATCGTTGTGTTCATCATGATAACTCGATTTAGTTATTCACGTTGATGTATTGTTCTCGATCTACTTGTTCAGATCGTGTTTTCATAATTTTGTTTTTGAGTTTCCATTAATTTGGATTTCTCATATCTTTGTTTTCAAGGTGTTTAGAGTTTTGACAACATAGGTCGTGGTTGGATCAAGTGATGTTAAGGTTGTAGAAGATCTATGTCTGGCGCAGTGATATTGATGTGTCTCCTCTCTGCCAAATGATCATGATTTCTCAAGAAACAAGTTAATATCCCCGAGGACGATATTACGATTTTTTATTGGATCTCTGATCTGTAATAGTGCAGACGATCTGTGTTGTTGACATGTAATTTAGATATCATTGCAATATGTTGGTTACTGTTAGAGGTTAGTTAGGTTGGATGTCAATCTCACTCATTGTAATCGCCGCTTGACATTTTTCTCACCATCTTAGAATGATTGATTTTCAGAAGAAAAAAAATGATAGGCTCAAATCTTTTTTTTCTTTCGGAAACGAGGCTCAAATCTTGTGTGGGCTTATTGTACTGAGCGTTTTATTAAGAAGGATTCAACTTTTTTTTGTTCCGCTGGTGTTTTATACGCAATCAGTTTTTAAAATGTTATATTATCTCTTTGTTTCATTAGATGTGATACACTTTCTTATTTTGGTTGTTATAGTGAGTTTGACACACTTTTATTTTATGGCAAGATTCATTTAATTTCATCCATTTATTTCATTCACTTAAATTTAAGCATCTAATACTATAGTTCGTCTTTTGTGAGACCGTCTTATGGTGAGACCAAGGGCTAGAGGCAAAATAGAAAAAGAGCAAACTAAATTCGGGGGCAAAAAAACTAATAGAACTGGACTAAATTGCAAATTATCACAATTACACATTAAATCCCTGAACTTTTAAAACATCAATATGAAACCCCATCTTGAAATCTTTACAATTTAATCTCTGATCTCACCGTGAGACGATCTTACACAAGACTTTGTCCTAATACTATAGTGCCGCATCTAATAAAACGGAGGTAGTAAACAAGATTTAGGACTCCCCTATTTTGCTATATCTAGCCCGTTAAATATAAGTGTATCTTTTAAAAAAATTAAAATGTGTGAAAATTAATTGAGTGAAAAAAAGTAAAATGTTTAATGAGCTGTTAAGAATGATTCATTTTTTTACCACAGAAGAATCTATGATAATTTTTTAAAAAATTGATGAAAATCGAAAGTAAGATAAACTTAAGAAAACATGGTATGCATATTTTATAAATAAAAGAGATATTTAGGCCAGATTAATAAAATAAACCTAATTAAATAACAATGTATATATTAAAGAAATATGATAATCCCAAACACCATATAATAGATATTATTTACTTTCTCTCTATCAACCCGGGGTATTAATTATCATTTTGACACCCTGCTTTACTAAAACAACGTAGTTTTATATTATGAAAATGTTGATTGAATTAATAAAAATGTGACACTTGCTTCTATAAAATGAACGTAGATGTTTGGACCGCAGATGGTTGAATTCTTCCACATTAAGGTTAGTGATAAAAAAACTTCTCATATGTACATTAATTAAAATAAGTACTCTCTCCGTTTCTCTCTCCGTTTCTCTATTATTGACACATTTTCTTTTTTATCTTATTTTTTTATATGGCACACTTTCCTTTTTATCTTATTTTTTTTATATGGCACACTTTCGTAAGATTCCTTCTAATTCATCCACTCCTTCTATTTTTTTTACTTTTCTATATTTAATTTCATCCACCTATTTTCTATACCTAAAGTCAAACAGCTAAACATATGGTGTCATCATTAGTGAACCAGAGGGAGCACATATTATTGGCGTAAATAGGAAGACTTTCACTAAAACTGGAAGTTGATTAACAATTGTGTTTAGTACACAATTGTTGAAAATCGAATCTGAAAAAACAATAAACAAAAGTAGTAGGTCTCTTTGTTCTATTATCAAATTTACACTTTTAAAATTTAACTTGCCTCGCTTTAAATGTCGGCACCCGCGAAGTAAAGGTGGGTATTTTACATTCGGATGTTTTGATTCATTCATTGAACGAAATCAATATAGCAAATGCTGACTAGTTTGGTAATTTATAATGATTTTATTTAAAGTGGTTATAATGGGGGATGAGATGTTTTATTTTCTAGTGGTTATAATGGGGGATGAGATGTTTTATTTTCTAGTGGTTATAATGGGGGATGAGATGTTTTATTTTCTAGTGGTGATGGTGATGCAAGATGTTGACAACTGACTTGTGATTTTTTACCCTCATTATAACTTCGGCGAATTCTTGAGAAATATCGATTTTTTATATGCATATGAAAATATGATGTTAATTTATAATTATATAATGGTAGAATATTTTAATTGTAACATTAGAAATTTATCATGAAACGTGAAATAGTTATAAGTTTATGATCTGATTATGCAACCTGAAATTTTATATTAATTTATTCAATTTGCAATTTAAACCTTGATCCTTCAATAACTATTGAAAATACCTTCTTTCAAAAGACGGGTTCAAATTCGTGTATTGTGAATAGAAAAGGAAAAAAGAAAAGTTCAAACGAACGAAATTTGTTCATAAATTGCATTCCATTCATTCCTCTATTAATGACACACTTATCTTAATGGGATATTATTTTTAAATGATATATTTTTTATTTTTTGCAAGATTCATTTAATTTCATGAGTCCGTCTCTTGAAATGCGGTATTTTCATAAGTCATGGAAAGACCAAACTTTAAAGTGCAAACTAGAATAAATTAATGAAGATAAAATTAAATGTTGCATGAATCGAGCTATAAACTTTACAAATATCACACGTTGTATAATAAATTTTTAGTATTGCAACTAAGACTTTTTACCTTTTATTATTCTAATTAAACTCGGTATTTCTATAAGCTTATGAAAAGATGGAGTTTCCCAAAACTTTGCTTAATTTCATATATTCATTATACTTTTTACTTTCTACATTAAATTTCATACACTATTTTTTTTTCATCTAAATTTAACCCTCTAAACCTGTAGTACCACTATTAGTCATACGGGTTTGTGTTACCTTTGAATGATTACCTTTTTAAAATAAAAAAATCATTGATATAGAATAATGAATCCGTCTATTGAAAGACGGTATTTTCATAATTTATGAAAATACCAAGGTTTAAAGTGTCAATTAGAATAAATAAATATCAAAATTTTTGGGTTGCATGAACAGGATTATAAATTGTATAACTACTTCACGTTGCATAATACATTTTTAATATTGCAACTACAACATTTTACCTTTTATTATTCTAATTAAACATCGTCTTTCTATATGCCTATGAAATTAAGGTCTTTCCCAAGACTTTGCCTATAATAATACCTCTGGATAAAGTAAATTTATTACAACGACATTCATTTTTATTAATAATTTTGGCAAAGTATTGGGAAAGGTCGTCTTTCCATTGGCTTATGGAAAGACAGAGTATAATTGAAATAATAAAAGGAAAAGAGTCTTAGTTGCAATATTAAAATTTTATTATACGTATAGTAGTTATAAAGTTTATAACCCGATTCATGCAACCCAGAAATTTTATCTTCATTTCTTCTTTTTTGCACTTTAAACCTTGGTATTTTACATATTTTATGGAAAGACCATCTTTTAACAGACGGACTCAATAATTTTTATCTAGTACAAGATAAATTAATATAAGTGCGAGTATCAGAGGAAGTTCTACAATATTTTGATAGCAAAAATTTAATTAACTTTAAAATATTCATGAAGATTTTTAAAAATAATGGTCCTTTTTTCGACCTATGAAACAAGAGTCCGTCTCTTGAAAATCGGTCTTTCTATAAGGCATGGAAAGACCAAGGTTTAAATTACAAATAAGAAGAAATGAAGATAAAATTTTTGGATTGCATAAGTTGGGTTATACTTTATAACTACTACACGCTATAATTACTACACGCTGCATAATAAAAAGAATTTATTGCAAGTAAGACATTTTACCTTTTATTATTCTAATTAAACTCGATTTTTTCATAAGCTTATGGAAAGACGGTGTTTTCTAAGAGTTTGCCATGAAACAATCTATATATCTCTTAACTCGAACATATTACTTTTTATTTCAATTTAGTAAATATTGCATTTTAACTCAAAATTATATTTTAATATAATATTTATTTTATTTTCACATTTAAACATGTACTACTGCATTTTTTATCCATGCCATGCTTTATTTATATTTAAAATTTTAGTGCTTAGGTTAAAAATTATTATGATTATTCTATAATTTTAGGGAAAAAATTTATCATGTTCAATTTTAAATACTTCCATCTGAAATTCAACAGATCCACTATTTCATTTTCTGAAATAGGGATTTGACTTTTAATTCCTTATACTATCCTCGTTTCGTTGGAAGTGGCACCATAGTCTTACGTGTTTGGATTTAGGTGATTGAAATAAGTTGATGAAATTAAGTTTAGAAAATAAAAAGTAGAATTAATAGGTGAATTTGAGGAATCGTACCATAAAAGGAAAGTGTTCCAAATTCATAAAAAAATAAAGTGTGTCAAATTCAGAGAAACAACCAAAAAATGAAAATGTGCCACGGAGGAAGTATGTGTAGTGGCATTTTCTTTAAAAACGTCAATTTAATGCAAACATTATCGTAGGAGGTATATGAAAATATAATTTTCCTTTTTACATCTATTTTCACTAATTTAATTTTTATTAAGAGTGAGTCTCCTGACAGGCGGCTTGTCCATAAGCTTATGGACATCCCACTTATTTCTTATCTTATATATTGCATTTGTTAAATTACATACAGTATTTAGAATTTTTAAAAATATTTTTTTATATCATATGTTTTTATGTTTTCACCTTCCAATATATAGTATTACTTGTTTTAACTTATAAAATACAATATTTAAATTTTATAAAAAATTACAACATTTTAGGTAACAGCCCCTGTAGACTGTCCATAAACATATGGAAAGAGCGTCTTGAGACTTAATCTTTTATTAATATGTTATAAATTGATTAAAATAAAAATTATCACTATTGCACTATTAATGTCGGAATATTTAAAATTAATATGTAGGCAGATGGGTAGACTGGTTTAACAAGAAAAACCGCCAAAAATATAAAATAAACGAGGGGGTCCCCTCAACCGCAAAGGGAAATCTCCCGGGAAAGCACTGAAAGGACACGTGGAAGCAAGTTCGTGAGAGATAGAAAGGGCCGTGTGCGCGTGAGAACACCTGTGGCCGTGTCAGTCTGACGTGGCCACGTTGAACAGAGGGCCCCGCCACGTCAGTTACGGATGCATCTGAGTCGTCGGGTCGCTTTCCCGCCACAGCTGGCTGCTCGTCTTCGTCGGTGACGGTTACGAACTTCGTTAGGTTGCGACGGAACGGAATGGGACACCTCATGCAACCACAACAAAGCTGCTGCCCCACGAATTCTCGTAAGGTTAAAGGCAATGGTAAATATCGCTAGTAATTTTTTATTAATTAAATATATTATTTTTATTATTCTCTCTTTTTTAAGAGGCCAGTTAAAAAGACCATCATGTAGAACATCCACAATAAGAAGGCGAAATCCAACATGGACATTGGCTCCTCTGCCTGTGAATAAGAAGGCGATTGGGTGCAAATGGGTTTACCAGACGAAGTTCCGGTCAGATGGTACTATTGAACGTCATAAGACGTGCCTCGTGGTTCTTGGGAATCGCCAGGTTGAAGAAATTGATTATACTGAGACATTTGCTCATGTTGCGAAGATGAGTTCTGTTCACCTGTTCTTATCTGTTGCGATCATTCGTGGTTGAAAACTGCATTAGATGGATGTCTATAATGATTTCCTGCATGGTGATTTGCATGAAGAGATTTTTATGCGACCCCCACCAGGCTATGCCGCTCCCCATGGTCAGGTATGTCGCCTTCAGAAATCTATTTACGGTATTCGCCAGGCTCCTAGAAATTGGTTTGCCAAATTGGCTCAGGCTTTACGAGCATTTGGTTTTGTTCAGAGTAAAGCAGATTACTCTTTGTTATTCTTTTCCTGTGGATCGATTTCTTTGCATGTTCTGATTTATGTGGATGATTTAGTCATTGCTGGAAGCTCTTCTGCGCTTATCTCTGAGTTCAAGAGATACTTGAGTTCTTGTTTCCACATGAAAGATCTTGGTTTCTTAGGCATAGAGATTGCTAGAAGACCGGAGGGATGTTTCTTTCGCAAAGGAAATATGTCTTGGACATTTTATCTGATACAGGTTTGTCTGCCTCTAAACCGACTGACTTTCCGATGGAGCAGCAACACGATCTGGCGCGTGTTGATGGCCCGCTTTACCATGATCCCGAGCAGTGCAGGCGACTGGTTGGATGCCTGATATACCTTACCATTACGCGTCCTGAGCTTAGTTATTCGGTTCACACACTTGCTCAATTCATGAAGTCCCCTTGTGTTCATCACTGGCAAGCTGCAGTTCGTGTGTTGCACTACTTGAAGAGCCATCTGGGTCAGGGTTTATATCTCTCTTTCCGTAGTGCGCTACAGTTGACTGCTTATTGTGATTCTGATTGGGCTGCTTGCCTTATTACTCGGTGTTCTCTTTCCGGTTACTTTGTGATGATTGGTGATTCTCCTGTTTCTTGGAAAACCAAGAAACAACCTACAGTTTATCGGTCTTTTGCTGAAGCGGAGTATCGTGCTATAGCTGTTACATGTTGTGAGTTGTTATGGCTTAGGTCTTTACTGAAAAACTTAGGGGTCGCGCATACTGCTCCCATGCGTTTGTTTTGCGACAGTCAGTCTGCTCTTCATATTGCAGCAAATCCAGTGTTCCATGAACGTACGAAGCATATTGAAGTTGATTGTCATTTTGTCCGGGATCTTGTGCAGTCTGGTACTATAGTTACTCATCATATCCGCACTAAAGATCAACATGCAGACTTATTTACCAAAGCTCTCAGACGTAACTAGTTTTATTCATTACTTGGCAAGTTGGGCATTTCTGATCCCCATGCTCCAACTTGAGGAAGGGTGTTAAGGAATATAAATATTACTTGTAATTATAATTAGATTATATTTCATTTTCCTAGCTTGCATAGGTATTTTGTACAACTATATAATGAACCCTAAGGTCATGAATAAAGACAGATCATTACCATTATTTCCATCATCTTGATTTCTTTTAGAGTGTGTCTCTTGAAAGACGGTCTTTCCATAAGTCATGGAAAGACCAAGGTTTAAAGTGTAAATTAGAAGAAATGAAGATAAATTTTTTTGCTGCATGAACTGGGTTATAAATTTTGTAACCACTACATGTTGCATACTAAATTTTTAATGTTACAACTAAGATCTTTTAACTTTTATTATTCGAATTAAACCTCATATTTCCATAAACCTATGGAAAGACCGTCTTTCCCAAGACTTTATCTTTCTTTTATTTTACAATTTAAACTTTGATCTTTCCATAATTTGCGAAAGATTGTATTTCAGTAGACGAACTCTTATTACTATAAGATATATTTATAATTTTAAAAAAATTATAGAAAATATGATGTAATAAATTAAAATAAATATGAACTCATAATCACGTAATCATAAATGATTTAGGTCTAAAATAATATTTTGCAAAAAATTATTATAAAAAAGTCTAATAACTTCGACACTCGCTAGTCCCAGAATGCCAGAAGTGAGAAGACTACTGGGTGGGGCAAATTCCAGTATATAGTAGTGGGGTCCAACTATCACGTGTGACACATTTTGGCTTGGTGTGAACAGTAGATTAAAGATATAAAGAGTATTGCTATATCACGTCATGTATTTTACTAATTTATGCCCTAATACATATATACATGTATAATACTAATATTAAAATTTTAAAATAAAACAAAAATCAAAAACAAAAAAAAATAACCGCAGCTGACGCAGTGCACCACCACTGCCGCCGGTCTTCGCCATCGCCGCCGTGCGCCACCATCTTCTTCTCTTCTTCTTCGTCTTCTCTGGCGGTCTCGCCACCACCACCACTGTGCCTCCTCCGCCATCCCTTGTCCGCAGCAAAACCCTAGCCCTGTCGCCGTCCCTCCTTCTCCTTCGCCCCGTCGAGCAGAACCCTAGCCCCGCCATCCTCCTTCTCCCTCTTCCCCGTCGAGCGAAACCCTAGCCCCGCCGAGAGGAGAACGACGGAGAAGCGGGAGAGGAGAAAGGCTCCTGAAGCGGCGGTAGAGAAGCGGGAAGTGGCGGAGCGCAGACCGGGTCAGTCGGAGAACCGGGTCAGTGAAATTGGGGCAGAGAACCGGATGAGGAGAACGGGAGGAGAAGGAGGAGGAGAGCGGGAGGAGAAGGAGAAGGAGGAGGAGAACGGGAGGAGAAGGAGAAGGAGAAGGAGAAGGAGAAGGAGAGCGGGAGAGGAGGAGGAGAAGGAGAAGGAGAGCAGGAGAGGAGAAGAAGGAGGAGAAGAAGGAGAGAAGGGGAGGAGGTGGTGGCGCACGGAGGAGGAGGCGGTAGAGCCGCACGAAGAAGAAGGTGGCGCACGGAGGCGGCGGCGGAGCGGGTTTAATTAAATTAATAATAAAATTTATTTAATATTAATTAATTTAAATTAAATTAAAAATACATATTGTATATTAAATAGTATAAATACATGGCGTAATCAAGTAAAATACAGGGCGTGATATAGCAATTCACGATATAAATGGGTCTGAAAGTATATGCAATGGTAGAGACCACTCTTATAATTTTTTCAATTAATTATTTAATCTCTGCACTTCATTTCACCAAAATTAATCATAAAGATACCACTCTCTTTTCATCTTTACAATTGTAAAGATCATTCTATCCCACTCAATTTTCTTCATTTTACTCATTAATTTTACCTTTAATATTTAATTTAAATGAGCTTTTCAACCTAAATAATTAGAAATATGAAATTTAATAATATTTTAAAATTTTAAAATTGAATTTAGATTTTCAAATTAATTTTTAAAAATTAAAAATTGTTTTTAAAATTAAATTTTACATTATTTAATTTTCTAAAAATTTTAAATGAAAAATAAATCAATTTTAAATTAAAAGAAGAAAAATTTAAAAAGAATTTTTAAAAATAAAACAGAAAATTAAAATCAGAAATGTTAAACAGAAAAACCAAAAAAAAAAGAAAGAAACAATTGTTCGCCACGTGTCCCAATAAAAAAGGGACATGTGGCATTAGAGGGGACAAAAAAAGGGCTCGTTCATCCGTGCATGCCCGGGCACATGTGTGGCAATTAGATGGGGCGGTCTCTACAAAATCAGACGAAGGGACTGGTGTCTTAAAATGAGACCGCACAAAAAAACCTCATTGTGGACATCTTGTGGGCTTTGTGATCTCTTGAAAAGAAATCACAAAAAAGATCCATTTTACATGGATATTAAGTGATCAGTTCTCTAGCCCCCATTTAAGAAAACAGCCATACCATTATTTCCAATTAAAATACAGTAAAAAATCACCCATATTGCTTTAAGATTCTTAATTTGTCGGTACTTTAACTTTTTATTATACTACTAAAAAGTTTACTTGAATCCTGACAAGAAGATTTTTGAAGAACGTGGCCTCCAAACCAAATGCCAGTTCCCAGTACAAAGTTAGGTTATTTTTGTTTGATTTATATGGAACTGTCCCGAATCAAATCACACTCCCCCTATTTCTCTAATAACGCACCTCTTTTTCATATTAAAATTTAGGAGATATTAATTGAGCGGATGAAATTTAATTAAAAAAAAGAAAAATAAAATAAATTGATATAATATTAAACTTGCTTTAATTAGAATTTGTCAATATAAAAGAAGCATATCAAATTAGAAAGTGTGTCACTATTAGTGAAACGAAGTAAATACTAAATTTAAATAAAAATTAAAAAATGTTAAAAAATAATTTTAAAATCAAATAAATTAAATTTATTGCATTAAATTTACCGTACTATTACGGGTTAAAATATACATTCTATTAATAAAAATCTTATAACAGCATCTGCACTATTTTATAATTTTTTAAGCTATTTTAGAGAATGAAAATTTTAAAATATAGAGTTTGTTTTAAAATTTACGCTCCGATAATGTTTCTTATTTTAATTAGTGAACTATTAATTTAATATTATTTTATATAAAATCTATTAAAATAACTATTAAAACATGTGTGGATTTAGGTATGGGTTGAGTGGTGCTGGAGCCTTATTCTGATTCGTCAACCAGTGATCGAATTTATTATTTTCACCTTTAAAAACCACTGTAATTCCGTATAGGCGAAGTGTTGGGAATGGAAAGACGGAGTTGAATTAGAATTGTAGAAAGGTAAAAGGTTTTAGTTGCAATATAAAAAATTTATCATGCAATGTGTATTAGTTATAAGTTTATGATCCGATTAATGCAATTTAAAAATTTTATCTTAATTTTTTCTAATTTATAATTTAAACCTTGGTCTTTCCATAATTTATGGAAGACCGTCTTTCAAGAGACTCTTCTGTTTAAACATAAAATTTTGAGATTTAAAGATATTAATGATGTGATCAGCAAGAATGAAGTGAATTTCTTTGGCTGTTACTATATCACACCATGTATTTTACTTGTTTACACCCTAATACGTACGTACACATACATGAATATTATTCTTTATCTTTATATTTTTATTGTGGGAATAATTTTACTATGAGGTAAAAAATTCTGATAATAAAATTTTATCTCCCTTCTTCACCATTCCACCTCCTCTCAACCTGAATCTGTCGGCAACACCCACTCACCTCCGGCCACCGCCCGTGCATGTCGCCGGAGTCTCACTGGGAAAGTGAGTTTTTTTTAATTAATGAAATTCGAATTCTTCGTCATAAACGTCATATGAATCTCGTTTTTTTGGCCGGAAATGTCCATTCAATCTAGAATTTTCGTCAAAAATGTCATCGGATTATGGAATTTGAGTCGGAGTTGGCCAAGGAGAACCGGGTCTGGGCTGAAAACTGGCAAAAGAGAGCCGGGCAAAGAGAACAGAATCGGAAAAAAGAAACGGAAAGAAAACAGAACAGGGATCAGCGAACCAGAGGAAGAAAAAGAAAACCGGGATCGAAAAGGCCGTAAAAGAAAATCGAAGGAAGAAAAGAGAACCGGAAAAAAGAAAGGGAAAGAAAACAGAACAGGGATCAGCGAACCAGAGGAAGAAAAAGAAAACCGGGATCGAAAAGGCCGTAAAAGAAAATCGAAGGAAGAAAAGAGAATCGGGAAAAGAAAGAAAAAAGAGAGAAGACAGGGGAAGAAAAAGAATACCGGAAAGAGAAGGAAGAAAATAGAACTGGAAAAGAAAGGAAAGGGGAGAAGAGAATTGGAGAGAGAGAGAGAGAAGAGAACCGGAAAAAAGAAAGAAATGGGAGAAGAGAATCAGAGAAAGAGAACCGGAGAGGGAAAAAGAACACTGGGAAACGAAAGGACAACCGGGCGGAGGCGGTGCGACGACCGGAGTCAGATTCGGTGGCGAGACGAGAACCGGGAGGAGCAAGGGCTGAGCGGAGGAAACGAGATCCAGTCGGAGAAGATAAATGAGTCGACAACGGGAGGAATTCGGGTGGGCTTTGACAACAGAATCGGGATCCGGTTGGAGAAGACAACGAAATTCGGCCGGAAAAGACAACAGAAACGGGCCTAGAAAAACAACTGAATTTTCACCGGAAAAGTGGAGAATACACCGGCGGAGTCTTATGGATGGCCACCTCCATCGCCGACTAACACCATCCTCCGACCACCGTCCTCCGCCGCCGGTGATTGGCGACCGGCGGTGCTGTCCAACAGGGTAAACGGTAGTTTTCTCTGTATTCTTTATTTTTCATTTTTATTTAACTGAAATACATATAGTATTTTAATAATATAACTACAGGGAATGATTAGTAAAATACAGAACGTGATATAATGATTCACATTTCTTTGGACTTTGATTTAGATTTTGGATGTTGAATGAAGTTGTAGCTACGAGTGATATCCATTGACGAAGGAGGAGGAAGCATCTATTACAACTTCGTATTTAATAATTAATTTTTAATATATTTAAATTAATTGTTTCGAGTGTTGAACACTTATAAGCTCTACCCATCAATTTCACGTTGTTTTCATGTTCTCTTGAAAGGGCAAATAATGGGTAGGCCTTATATGGCATTTATGGCAAGGCGATACCCTCGCCCTTAGGGCCCATACTGGCTCATATTCAGGTCATCGTATGAGAGGTAAATTACGGTAGTTCAGTGTTAGGATCCATGGGCTCGGCCTTGTCTCGGTGCGCACAAGGGAGCCTTGCAAAGCAAGAACTCCCCACACTGCCACTGCCGAGAATCAAACCTGGGGCAATGACAATTTCACCTATGTCCCTACCGCTAGGGTACACCCGTGAGTGTCTTATATGGCATTTATGAACTTGTAGGGCTGCTTGATTTGGTTGGTGCCTATGGTTTAGCGTGGGAACAACCGTTGTATTTAATATAAGCCAGCTCGTCAGATGGTAAAATATGGCCACGGCGTGTCTATGGAAGAAGGCATGAAATATGCCACAAAGTATCCACCCTGATTCACGGCCAAATGCAGTCGCATCAATCAATGTTTATGTATTGAGTGTGAACTCGAAAAATGTTTTATTCTTAATAATTTTTATTAAGAATAAATATAATATGTAAAAATATAATATGTTAAAAATATATTTTCTTTGTCCCACCTCAAACTGTCCACTTACTATTTGACATTATTTTCTATCAAATTTTGACGGCATATTTGAGTAGATATATAAACAATAATATTATTGTATGTAATATTGTTGGATTTGTCATAACAAATAGTTTATCAAAAGTAACTTTTTGTTTGTCTTTATTATACGTGGTTAAACATATTAACACGTAGACAAGTTTCTTGATGAACTTGAAAAATATTCTGTGCAATTTGACATGGGACAGACAGACCTGGCAAACGGGTCTTTTCGGTCGAGTCCGAGTGAGACCCAATCGGTTCGGGTATGATTTGGTAGATTATATTATGTTCGGGTATTGGGTCATGATTGGGTATGTTCGAGTCGGGTGTCATTCTATAGTTTTGAAATTATTAGATCGGATCGGGTTTGTTTCAGGTTGTTTTAATTTCGATAAAATTCGGGTATAAATTTTTTGAATCGAGTTCGGGTCGAATTTGGTTTGGTTGTTTCAGTTTCAAGTACAATTCGGGTTTACGTTTTTTGAATTGGGTTCGGCTCAGGTTCGGTTTGAGCCAGTTTGGTTTTGGTCTGTTTTGGGTACATCCTATTTCGGGTCGAGTTTGGTCGGATTTTGATATATTCAATTCGGATCTTGATCAGATTAATATAGCAAACATGTCATTATAATGAATATGAATACTTTTTATATATATTACTTTTCTAAAAAAACTTTCTCAGTGAACTAATCTCTTATATATGTACATATTATACTTCATGTAGTCGATTTTTTATGTATAATTTAGATCTTTTAAAATGAAAAATAAAACTAAGTTCTCTTGTGAAAAATATGGTGTATGTGTAAGCATAATGCATAGGCATTATCGCTTAAAGATTATATATGTACTAACCAAATAGAATAGTTTGTATTTAGATGTTTTTCTATTTTTTTAGTTGATCATAACTCATAAAACTCCCAACGTGCATGTCATATTTATATTTGATTTAACTATATTAGTTTTTATTTAAAAATATTAAGTCTATGTTTTTAATTTTTGAATATATACTTATTACATATATATATATATATATATATATATATATATATATATTCACGGTAGGCCATTCACAATATATTTTTAAAAAATAACTATATTAAACTTAGATAACAAAGCATTAATAAAAAATTTAAATATATTAATAATATTATTATATAAATAATTATTAAGATATATGTTTATTGTTATCTTTCCTTGGGCATAACATTTTAATTGATACTTCATATGTTTCACTATATTTCACAACATTGGTTTATATGTTGTTATTTTTTTGTAACTTGAAAAGTGTGAAGGAAATTGAGTGAATAAAGTAAAAAGTTTAATGAGTGATTAAGAATGATGCACATTTTACCATAAAGGGAAATATGACAAATTTAGAAAAACATACAAATGTGGTAAGTGTGTCAAACTTAAAAAAACAGATGGAGTATAAATTTTTGAGAAGGTTTATTTTATCTGATATACTCATTGTAAACATTTTATAAAAAGATATAATTTTCTACGAACCCAAGGTTTTATGTGCAATTTTAAAAATCACTTAAGCAGTTGAAGGGAATAAAAAAAAGGAGTTGAACCAAAAACCTCTTAAGTTTAAGGAAATTATTTAACCAACAAATCCACTAACTCATGTTTAAGTTTTTCACAAAAAAATTAATTCTAATACGTAGACATGTATAAATTAAATTAGTTTATATGTTTTGAAATTTTAAAATTTGTTAATGATATTATTATATAAATAATTAGTACCAGATATGTTTATTGTTATCTTCCATATGTAATAACTAAATATGTGTGTTTTTTATTTAATTAAATTTTGATTGATAACTTTTTTGACAAGGTTTATTTTATTTATATCACTCATTGTAAACGTTTTATACGTGCTCATATTTTTTCTTAATTAAGTGCAATGTTAGTATATTACCAATAAATCACTTAAGAACTAAATTTACTTTATATAAACAATTCTGACAAACTTTCTATGGGAATTAAATATTTTACTAATCATAAATTATGAGTCTTATAACTTAATACTAATTAATAATTAGTTATATTTTTTTAAGAACCATGTTCGATTTATATAATCAACCCCTGAGTGAATTTTTAATAAATATTAATTCTCATTTATTTTTGTAATTGTATTTTACTACTTTATTTAGTTATATTCCTCCATAACTAAAATTTAAGACAGTAAAAATTATATACACACTATTCAATCATATTCGGGTCTTGTTCGGTTTGGCTTAACATTAGTTTGAATCTATTCAAATTCGGGTTAACATCGATTCAGATCCTTTCGAATCGGTTAGTAGTCAAGTATGATCAGGTATCTTTTAGGTACAGATCATTTTTGGGTTCGAATTCAGGTTCGGTTCGGGTGCGGGTCCTTTTTGGGTTTGGGTGTATGTCCTTTTTGGGTTTGGGCCCCATCGGGTTTGACAATTTTAGTTTGGGTTCGATTCAATCGGGTGATTTTGATTTTGGGTTATTGACCGGGTCCCACTGTTCAGGTGTCAGTTCGATTTCGGTTTGATTTCAGTTCGATTATTAAACATCGGGTTTTTTGGTTCGATTATATTTTACTAGGTCTAAGACAGGGGGAGTATGTTATAACGAATTTAACAAAGTATCACACAATAATATTTATACTTATATACACATTCAATTTTATGATCAAAGTTAAGAAGTTTTGACTAAATGAATAGTTAAATTGCAGTTCCAAATGGGACAGAGGGAGTACTTTCTCCGGTCTCTTAACAATGATTCATTTTTTATAAAAGCAATCTAGGGCATAGTTGACCATCGATAACTCTAGTTCCATACAGTAACAGATTATAAAATTTTACTTTTTGAAAACTATGTCATGGAGAATCCAAAGACATCCCACATAATGTCCGTTATTGTATGAAATTAAAGTCATTGATGGTGGTTGAACAATTATGCAATCAAACATGGTTGAACAATTATGCAGTCAAACGAAACCATTATTAGAAAATTGAGAGTAGTATTCGTATTTGATATATATTTTAGTTGTATACATCTTGAAGTAGAGTTTTGGGAAATAGCGTCTTTCCATAAGTTTATACGGAGTTTAATAAGAATATAAAAGGTAAAAGGTCTTAGTTGTAATATTAAAAATTTATTGTGCAACATGCAATAGTTATAAAGTTTATAACCCGATTCATGCAACATAAAAATTTTATCGTCATTTATTCTAATTTACAATTTAAACCTTGGTATTTCCATAGTTTATGGAAATACCTTCTTTCAAGAGACAGACTCCTTCTTGAATTTAAATATTTTATTTTTCATTTTTGTCGGTCCCAATTAAAAATATTTATTTTTCTATTTGGATTAAATTTGTATCCAAAAATTTACTAAATCATTCTAATCTCCATTTATTCTGATACTCCCTCCGTTTCTCTATTAGTGACACATTTTCCTTTTTAGCTTGTTTATTTTATACTGGCCTACTTTCCATATTTGGGTAAGATTCTTTCAATTCCATTCACTCATTTCCTTCATTTATATTGAAACATCTAGGCCCGTCAAATGGGTTAATTGGATAAACCCATTATCCAAACCCAATGGGTCATTATCCAATTAACCCATTTATTAATGGGTCATAATGGGTTGGGTCATTAAATGGAAAACTCATTGGATAACCCATGAGATATTCATATGACCCAATGGTTTAAAATATATTATCCAACAAGTCATTATCCAATAGGTCATTATATAATTAACCCAATAAGTTATCATTAAATATTTTCTATCGATTTGGGTTACAAGTTGTCATCATCCAATGAGATCATGTATTAAATGCTCATTATTTTTTAGGATTTGGGATGGGAATAATTATGTTAATGGAAAATTTTGATCTCAATGGGTCTCATATTATGTTAACTCAATGGGAACCTAACAAATACCCAATAAATATCCAAAATTACCCAATCAAATGCATGTGTAATATTTAACATAAATATTCACTATTTCACAAATTATAATTCACAAATTATTCGAGTTCAATCTCGTACAATATTCGAGTTTGTACAGTATTCGAGCTCGTACAGTATTCAAATTCAATCTCGTACAGTATTCGAGTTCGTACAAAATTCGCACCCAATCTCGTACAGTATTTGAGTTCGTACAATATTCGAGTTCAATCTCGCACAGTATTCGAGCTCAATCTCGTACAATATTCAAGTTTGTACAATATTCGAGCTCAATCCCGTACAGTATTCGAGTTCGTACAATATTCGAGTTCAATCTCGTACAGTATTCGAGTTCGTACAGTATTCGAGCTCGTACAGTATTCGAGCTCGAGCTCAATCCCAACTAATATTGTTCGTTAATTTCGTCGAGTTTACAAAACCAACATATTATATATATTTTTTATTAAATATAATATAATGTACATAATATTATAGAGTGCGTCTCTTGAAATACGGTCTTTCCATAAGTCATGGAAAGACCAAGGTTTAAAGTGTAAATTAGAAGAAATGAAGATAAAATTTTCGAGTTGCATGATTATAAATTTTATAACTACTATATGTCGCATACTAAATTTTTAATGTTGCAACAAGACCTCTTACCTTTTATTATTCGAATTAAATCTCGTCTTTCCATAAGCATATGGAAAGACCGTCTTTCCATAAGCATATGGAAAGACCGTCTTTCCCAAGACTTTACCAATATTATATTACATAACATAATAAATGATTATATATTAGGGAAAAATTAAATTATTCGTAATCAAACTTGTGAAAATTTAGTTATCTTGTGATATGAAATTATTCATGGGATCCCCCATTACCCAACCCAACTCAAACTACCCAAAATTATCCAACGGGTAAACCATTATCCAACCCAACTAAACTCAATAACTCCAACTCAATTATATCCATTAACCCAACGAGTCATTATCCAATAAGTCTTATCCAATAAGTGAAAATAGTATATGGATAACGGTTATCCAACGGGTGACCCGATCCATTTGATGGACTTAGAAACATCTAACCCTACGGTGCCACCATTAATGAAATAGAGGGAGTACATCAGTATGCATAAATAAATATTCCGTTCGTTTAAGAAGATCATAGGCAAAAGGCGATCATCCGCTCGCCCTCAGCGGCCCATACCAGCCCACACCCAGGCCATCGTATGAGAGGTAAATCACGGTAGCCCAGCACCAGGACCCATGGGCTTGGCATTGCCTCGGTGCGCACAAGGGAGCCTTGCAAAGTAAGAACTCCCCACACTGCCGCTGCCGAGGATCGAACCTGGGTTTATTGGCTTTTCCACCCATGTCCCAACCACTGGGATACACCCGTGGGTGTTTTAAGAAGATCATAGGAATATTAGGCGGGGAGGAGGGAGTATTTTGGACGTTTGGTAGATTTGTGTGGAAACTGTGGGCTAACTAAACACTTGCTTAAAATAGAAAATGTTAAATGCGTGGTCGTGAGGCGATGAGAAGAAGGATGAATATGGAAAGGACAGGATCCCAGTCACTGGTCCGTGGATCCGCTCCAACTTTCCTAAAAGTGCAAAAAACAAACTACAGCCAGGCGGGCGATTAATTAAAGTATGCAAGTGGAGGAGTAATTTGCCTAACTCTCCGCTAATGTTGACTATGGTAACTTCATACTCCCTCCGTTTTTTTTCATTCGCACACTTACTAAAAGTGATGTTTTTTTAATTGACACTTGCTATTTTGGACAAGTTTAAGGCTTTTACATCCAATCATTTTACTTTCTTTTCTTTCAATTCAATTTCATCCACTCATTTAGCATCTCCTCAATTCTAATACAAAAAGAGAGGTGCCAATAAAAAAAACAGAGGGAGTACTTACTATGTTTCTTTAATATTATCGTACTTTTATTTTTGAATTATTTTTTTATATTGGTACGTTTTTTTATTTTTGGTAAGATTCCTTTAATTTTATCCACTCATTCTAGTTTTTACTTTCTATATTCAATTTCATCCACTCATTTTCTCCACCTAAATCCAAACACCTAAACATGCGGTGCCACTATGAGTGAAACAGAGGAAGTATTGCTTTTGCAAACTAGACAAAATCTAAAAGATATGGAGTACTCCCCCATCCCAGCTATTTTTGTACTATTTTTTTTAACGTCCCACATATTTTTGCACTATTAAAATTTTTTTGTCAGTTTTTATTCATTTTTTATGTTGAAAAATAATTAAATTAAATAGAAAAGAAAACTAAAATAAAGGTACCACGTCATCACGTGGAAAAGAAAGCATCTTCACAATCCACTGCCTTGATCCACTTGGCTACATCCGCCCCTACCCCCACACACGTTTAAGTCTCTATCTACGATTAGATCTTTCTGAACTCCCCCGTGACCCTAACCTTGCCAACCAAATCAAAAGAAAAAAGAGAACGAAAAGAGAAGAGAACTTCGTATTTTGTTAACTCTCTAGAAGTCATGTTTAACCTAAACTCCCTTCTTCTCGTTTGACTTTGACTCTCTCTTGCTCGCGGTGTTGCCCGCTCCGCAGTAACGAACTGATCAAGATGTGGTGTCCAGTCCACATTGGATTGGTACGGGATTTGCGATGCCATCTGTATGGTCTTGTGCTCTTTCCTCACATTGGGAGTGCTGAGATTGGTGTGATTTAGAGAAATATCAAGCTATCGTCTTAGATTGGTAAGCCCCTTTTTGAAGTAATAAAATGAGAAATGAAGCCTATGAAGCGAACTACTTTTTCTCGATTTCATAGAAAAAAAAGGAAGGGGCCACGCCCCTGACCGCATACTTGTCAAGTGGTCTTAAATCACTTTTTTTTTGTATTCTCCCTCAAGTGAGAAGGCTCTGGGCCGAATCGAGCTTACCCACGGTCATAACTGTCCACCATCAGGCGGTACAGTAAATACATAGCATAGCGGTATGAAAAAAGGGGTCGTGATGATATCATCTACGTCCGTACCGCTCCTCGTGGAGTAGATCCCGCATCCAACCAAGTCTTTGACCAGGAACGGGGAAATCTCTCGGTAAAAATAGTTGGGACAAGGGAGAATTTGTTAGAATGTGTTTGACAAATCTATGCTTATAAGTAAAATTATCTTATTTTGAAAGCATGAGATACCAACTTATGCTTTTCCCCTAAACATAACTTCTACTTTCAAAACAATCCGTTACTTAACCCTCTACCCAACACTAAAAAAAGTTTAACTTATAGGCAGAGCAACTTATAAGCTCTGCCATACACAGTAGCTAATTTAATTTGCTTACATCACATTAAATTTTATTCAAATTTGATAAGGTGGAATCAAAATACACGAAATACCCCGTATAAATGAAGATGATGCTTTTTAGTGATGGGAGGGTAGAATCCCATCAATCTATGTGGGTATTGTTATATCACGCCCTGTATTTTACTAGATTACGCCCTAATACGTATGTATGTGTATAATACAACATTTATTTTTTCAAAAAAAATTTAAAAACAAAAATGAAAAATCTGGTTTCGCCGGCGCCAACACCGCCACCGCCACTTTACACTGCCTTCTCTGCCGCCGTCCGTCCCCAGCCTTCTCCGTCCGCCGTCCGTCTTCTCCGCTGCCAACCTTCTTCTCCTTCTTGTTCGTCGTCTCCTTCTCTGCCGTCCCTTACCATAAATCTCAGCCTTCTCCGCCGTCTTCTTCGGTGAGAACGAGGGCAGGGAGATCCGGGCGAAGAAGATTCGGGGCAGGAGATCCGAGCGAAGAAGATCCGGGCGAGAACCGCGGCGAGAACCGGGTGAGGAGAACCGAAGGAAGGATAAGCCGGACCGGAGAAGGAGAGCGAGAAAGGAGAACGGGGAGAGGAGAAGGAGAGCGGGGAAAGGAAAATCGAAGAAGATGAAGTTTCGCCGGAGAAGATGATGTTTCGCCGAAGAAGGAGACCGGAAAAGCGGGGAGAGGAGAAGGAGACCGGAGAGCGGAGGAGAAGGAGGAGAAGAGAACGACCGAAGGAGAAGGCGACAGGGAAGGCTGAGGAGAAGGAAGAGAAGGCGGCGGCGGTGCTCGGCAGCAACGTTGGATAAAAATAGTAATTTTCATTTAATACTAGTTTAAATATATTTTACTTATTTAAATTAAATTAAAATACATATTAAATATTAAATAATATGTATACAAGGCGTAATTAAGTAAAATACATGATGTGATATAGCGATTCAGATCTATGTCGAAGCGCAGTTGTTTGGTTCTGACGTCATCACTAGGTAAAAATCATTATAATAGAAGATTATTGTGATTAATGTATATTTAAGAGAGTATGACGAGAGACCAATTATATTAGTGGATCGCTATATCTCGCCCTGTATTTTACTATTCTCGCCCTAATACGTATACAGTATTTTTTATTTTTTTATTTTCAATAGGTAAATTAAAATCAATTTAGATAATTGTAGTTAGTTAATATTAACGAAATGAATTTAGTTAATTAATCTAATTAATTTCCGCCGCCGGACCGCCGCCGCCGCCGCCGCCGGTGGACCACGAGCCGCCGGCGGGCCGGTCGCCGTGGTGTGGGCGCGAGCCATCGCCGGCCCGCTCGCCGGCGTGTGGGCGCGAGCCGTGGCTCACCGTGCGGTGGGCGCGAGCCGCGCGCGGTCCGTTCGCCAGGCCTTGGGCGCGAGCCGGACGCGCCTCGGCTCGCCGTGCCCCTTTTTTTTTTTTTTTTTTTTTTTTTTTTTTAGCACGAATTCTACTCATTTTGAGGGCACTCGAAATTTTTTGCTATCCAAAACGAGCAAAAATTACTCCGGAAAGGGTGTTAGAAATTCCATGTCTTCGGAGGTAATTTTACTAATTAGTTACGTAGTTGTTAAATTTAATAATTTGTGCCGTAGAAATTTATGCTCGTCTTTGTGCTTTAATTTATTAACTGTTACGTAGAAACTATTGCACATTTATCTCCTATTAATAGCAATAACGTTAATTTTGTTGCTAATTTTGTTACGTAATGCTGTTTCTAATTTATCTACAATAATTTATGTCCTATTAATTATTGTAACGTTAAGTTACGTATTTTTACGTTATTTTGATATTTTAATTTGTTGTACTGTAAGAATGTAATATTAATTCTAGCCACAATGTTATTTCATTTTTTTCCATTACGTGTATGTTTTAGCTGTTAGGGAGAAAGAAATTTATGCTCATCTTAGTTTTTTTATTTATGCTCATCTGAGTATTTTAATTTATTAATTGTAACGTAAAAATTATTGTAACGTTAATTTTAATTATTGTAACGTTAATTTTAATTATTGTAACGTTAATGTTGATGTTTTGTTAATTTTGTTATTTTGTTAATTATTGTGACGCTAATGTTGTTGTTTTGTTAATTTTGTTATTTTGTTAATTATTGTGACGTTAATGTTGTTGTTTTGTTAATTTTGTTGTTTTGTTAATTATTGTAACGTTAATTAAGAGTGAAGCCTCCTATAATCATTTCCAAATTTAAATTAAATAATTTCTAACAATCTCAATTTCTTCGTTTTAGTTCCAAAATTCATTAAATTTCTTATATTAGATTTCTCCGAATTATTCTACATCTTAATCTCCTATTATCTTATGAATTAAATTAATTTAAGAGTGAAGCCTCCTATTTTCTTATATTTACAACTAAACCCCTCATTCGCACGAAAACAAAAAAAATTCGCACGAAAACTAAAAAAAATCCTCCAAAACTTACGTTTTCCGGTGATTTTCCGGCGGATTTCTGGCGGCGGCGGGCGGCGGGCGGCGGGCGGCGGCACCTGGCCGGATGGAATGGAGAGAGGGAAGGGGGAGAGGATTTTAGGGTTTTTAATTTTTATTTTTTAAAAAATATTAATACGTGTATTTATACGTATTAGGGCGAGAATAGTAAAATACAGGGCGAGATATAGTAATGCCCATTATATTATGGCAAATTCTTGGGAAAGACGTTCTTTCCATAGGCTTATGGGAAGACGGAGTTTGATTAGAATAATAAAATGTAAAAGGTCTTAGTTGCAATATTAAAGTTTTAGTATGAAACATGTAATATTTATAAAATTTATAACCCGGTTCATGCAGCCCGAAAATTTTATCTTAATTTCTTTTAATTTACACTTTAAACCTTGGTCTTTCCATAACTTATGGAAAGACCGTCTTTCAAGAGACGGACTCTTATATTATAGTAAAATGTATATTTAATAGGGAATATACACATTTATCCTAGTGACATTTGAAGAACTTATAAGGGCATACTCCCTCCATTTCTTTATCAGTGGCATACTGTACTTTTTTTTGCTGTTTATTTTATATTTGCACATTTTCTATTTTTGGCAAGATTGTTTCAATTCCATCCACTAATTCTACTTTTTACTTTCTACATTCAATTTCATCCACTTATATTTTTCACCTAAATCCAAGCACCTAAACCTATAATGCCACTATTAATATAACGGAGGGAGTACATACAACGGTATTTTTTTAGCCTATTCATTCTATTTTCATTACTTGATATAAATATATTTGTGCTGATCCGGATTCGTGCCCATCTCACATCATTCTCAGCATTAAACAAGATTTCGCTACTGGTACACTTGCTATATTGGGACAACTTTTCAATAACAACATAATCCCTCCATTTCATTAGCCGTGATACACTAGCATTAGTTGATTGGATTAAAGTGAATAAAATGAGTTGATTAAATTAAATTTAGAAAGGAAAAAAAAAGTAGAATGAGTAAAAATGAAGGAATCTTATCAAAAAGGGGAATTGTGTCAAATTCACAAAACAACCAAAAAAGTAAAGTGTGTCACATCCAATGAAACAGATGGTGGTACTTTTTTATTGTAAAATTTAGATACATTTATTTTCTTCATTCTATTTTTAAATTTCTAATTCAGTTTTCCATTTATTTCATCCATTGGAAATTTAAATATCACTTATCATTCTTAAAAAAGAGATGCTACATGCATTATACAAGTTACGCAAGCTCCGGTTAAAGAGGTTTGAAATTAAACGTTACCATTTCGAATCTTATCAAATTGATAACATCTTAGTGAAGACTCCACAAAAATACGGAATCTCGGTACTCACGTAGTCATGTACAAGTGGTCCTGTAGTTGCAAGCACATTCTCTCCTCTAAACCTAGCCGTCACACTCTTTTTCTTCAATATTTTTTCTCCATTTTCTTGGGAACAACAAATTATTTTAATTTATAGGACAAAATACTAATATAATCCTATGTTTCGGAGGTTTGTGTTAACATGATCATGTGACGTTGAAAATTGTTATTGTGACCCTGTGTTTTACATCAGAAGTGTTATTGTAGCCCTGTGTTGTGCATTAGAAGTGCCGATATAACCTTTTGGCACTATTCCGTCATTGACTTGCCATTTTCCAGCATTGACCATGATTAAAAAGACTAAAATAACCCTAGTATTAAAACTTAAAGACAAAATTACCCCTAATTCTTCTTTTTCTCCACACCTCACTACCTCCGGCACCATCTCCGCTGCCGCCGCTCCGCCACCGTTCTCTCCTGCTCGATTCACTGTGCCTCACCATCCACCACCTCAAACACCATTCCTGCCCAGCTCTGCCACCACCACCTCGTCCCATCGACCACCACCACAAAACCCAGCGAATCCCATCTGGCGCCACCATAACACCCTATCCAGCCGACTCCACCTCATCCGACAGAGATGGATTTTCCTCCGCCCCTAAACCCTAGCTCCTCCTCTGGGGGCGGAGATGGCAGGAATCGAGCAGGAGAGAACGGGAATGGTAGGAATTGAGCAGTGGTACCTGCAAAAGAGCTACGGGAATTGAGCAGCGACACCTGCTAACGAAGAGATGAGGAGGGGAACGGCGAGAGGAGAGGACACGAGCGACGATTTAGGCTGAACGGCGGATAATGAGAGGAAGGAAGAGATTCGGGAATGGTGGATCTAGGCTGAACGTTAGAAGAGGAGAGATGGGAAAAGATGAGGACGGGAACGGTATGAATCGAGAATAATCGAGAAGTAGGGTGTTGAAGGTGGCAGAGCACAAAATGGAGATGGCGGTGGCAGAAGGAAATGACACAGCACAAAATGGAACGTCACAAAATGGCACAGCACAAAATGGAAGGAAATAGGGTTTGTGTGGGCAATATAGACTTTTCATATTTTTTTAATTTTTTAATATTTTTTAAACTAGGGCATAATAGTCATTTCATGCCTTTCCGGCCAAATTCAGGCCGACATGGTTATATTAGCACATTCTGGCAAAACACAGGGCTACAATTGCACTTTTCAACATTACAGGGTCATATTAGCACAAACCCTCAAGACATAAGGTTATATGAGTACTTTACTCTAATTTATAGTTTTGTTCTTTGATTTTTATTAGATTACTGTGTTCATGATCGTAACTCAATTTAGTTATTCACGTTGATGTATTGTTCTCGATCTAGTTTTCCAGATCGTGTGTTCGTAATTTTATTTGTAGTTTTATTATTAGGTTTCCATTAATTTGGATTTGCCAGATCTGTGTTTTTCAAAGTGTTTGCGGTTTGGACAACATAGATCGTGGTTTGATCAAGTGGTGTTACAGTTGTAGAAAATCTCTGTTTGGCGCAGTGATATTGATGTGTGATATGCTACTCTTTGCCAAGTGGTCATGATTTTCGCAACAAGCAAGTTAATATCCTCAAGGACGATGTTAGAATTTTTATTGGATCCCTGATCTGTAATAGTACAGATAATCAGTCTAGTTGACATGTAATTTAGATATCCTTGCAATATGTTAGTTATTGCTAGATGCTAGTTGTGTTGGATGTCAATTCCACTCATTGTAATCGCCGCTAGGCATTTTTTTCCAGCATCTTGGAATGATTGATCCCAATCTCAAGCACCTTGTAATAGATATTGTTTGCTTTCTGTCTGTCAACCAGGGGTATTTGAGTAATTTTGACTACCCTAAACCCAAAAAATTGTCTAAAAATAGCTCATATGCCAATATTATAATATGTTTACTAGTTTTAATTCTCTAATGTGTATAATCAATCATAACTTATCCCAAGAAAATATAATAATATGTTACAGATTTTAATTTTTTACTATATATAATCAATCACAACTTGTTAAAATATATAACTTTTAAAGATATTTTTAAAATCATAAGTATCTCATTATAATATATATAGGCAAACTATTGGGAAAGACCGTCTTTCCATAAGCTATGGAAAGACGAAGTTTAATTAAAATAATCTCAAGCACCCTGTAATAGATATTGTTTGCTTTATGTCTGTCAACCGGGGGTATTTGAGTCATTTTGACTACACTAAACCCAAAAAATTGTCTAAAAATAACACATATGCCAATATTATAATATGTTACTGGTTTTAATTCTCTAATGTGTATAATCAATCATAACTTATCCCAATTAAATATAATAATATGTTACTGATCTATTTCTTTACTATAATCAATCATAACTTGTTAAAATATATAACTTCTAAAGATATTTTTATAACCATAGATATCTCATTATAAAATATATAGGAAAACTCTTGGGAAAGACCGTCTTTCCATAAGCTATGGAAAAATAAAATTTAATTAAAATAATAAAAGGTAAAAGGTTTTACTTGCCATATTAAAAATATATTATGCAACGTATACTAGCTATAAAGTTTATAACCCGATTCATACAATCCAAAATTTTTATCTTCATTTCTTCTAATTTGCACTTTAAACCTTGGTCTTTCCATGGCTTACGAAAAGATCGTCTTTCAAGAGACGATCTCACATATATATATATATATATATATATTGAAGAAAATCCAAAGAAACACATAATCTGAAATAATAAAATGTTCAGATTTTTTATAAAACGATATAGCACTTTTGATAAAAATATGTATACATATTTATTTATTTATTTATACACGATAAAGTTTTATTTTAGACCGACTAACTGTTAAATGAGGACATTTTATAATTAGTGAGACCAATAAAGTCATTTGATATTTATTTTTATTCATCGCAATGAGATATATACATATAATTATGATAACATTTTAAAATGAATGTCAACATACAAATAATTACTTTTTAAATAATTTGAATGAAATATTATGAATTAATCATTTTTATTGTATTCAATATTTAACGTTTTTCAACTAAATTAATTATTCCAGTTCATATCTCATATAATTTTCCTTAAATGACTAAAATTTAAAATTTTAAATAAAACTTAATTTCAATATTTTAATTTATGATATCGCGCAACGCGATGGTACTCCACTAGTTTTTTCAAAAAAAAACAAAGGAGTCTGGATTCTCTGTTCAAATTCAATTCTTTCCACCCTTCATCAAAAGTCAGAAGACGTCGTTTAGATTAAATGGACCACAATTAGTTTTCGCCTAAGGAGTCGTTTGGTATGTAGTAAGAGATGCGGTAATTATAAATTCCTAGGATTCTAGGATGGGTAGGGCTGTTTGGTTTACGAAAAATTGCAAAAACGAGGAAATTTAGAATTTGAAGGAATTTGAACTGCCCATATAACGTGGGAAGTATCTTACTGAGGACCCACTCGATCGATTACAAATCTTCAAAGCTTTTAACGTGTAATTACCTTTTCCTTCCACAAAACCGTGTAAAAATTTCTATTTCTCTCCATTACGCGTAACTTTTTTCACTTCCCTTTGTGCAACCAAACAAAATCAAGGTAAATACATCCCATAAAATACAAATTCCTTCATGTATAACCAAACACATTTTACGTATATCTTAGGAATTTGATCACGAAAATAACTTCCTATGAAATAGAATTACTGCATGAATAAAATTCCACAAAAACCAAATGACTCCTAAGAGTTAAAACTCGGTTGGTGATACTTCTTCCATCCCAATTGTATTTGTATTTGTATTTGTATTTGTTGACTATTTTACGTTGACCAAAATTATTTTTGACCATTAATATCTTTAGTTATATACATTTACAAATAATAAAATATTAATATTATGAAAATAGATTCCACGATAATTATAACAATACCACATATAATAATATATTATCTTATATAGGCAAAGTTTTGAAAAGGCCGTATTTTCATAGGCTTATGGAAAAATGGAGTTTAATTACAATAATAAAAAGGTAAAATATTTTAGTTGCAATATTAAACATTTATTATGCAGCATGTATTAGTTATAAAGTTTAAGACCCGGTTAATACAACCCAAAAATTTTATCTTCATTTCTTCTAGTTTGAAGTTTAAACCTTGGCCTTTCCATGACTTATGGAAAGAGCGTTTTTCAAGAGACGGACTCTCTTATATATTACTCAAAATTTATTTTTTAAATTAATTAATTAAAACTAAATAAATAGTGTTCGTCCAAGGACAAAGTCTTGGGAAAAACTGTCTTTCCATAGACATATGGAAAGACGAGATTTAATTAGAATAACAAAAGGTAAAATATCTTAGTTGCAATATTAAAATTTAATTATACAGTAGTAGTTATAAGTTTATAATGCGATTCATGCAACTCAAAAATTTTATCTTCATTTCTTCTCATTACACTTTAAACCTTTATATTTTCATAGTTTATGAAAATATCGCCTTTCAATAGAAGGACACTCGTCCAAATAGGGAGAAATTATCGATTAAAACCAACCAAATAAAAGACCCGACCATCAAACTTCAGTTTACCAAACCTACATACAAATACTTGATGTAAGCAGCCAATAAATTATGTATTAAATCAACCAAACAAACGAGCCAACCATCAAGTCTCCGTTTGCCGAACACAAATAAAAATTGACATCCTAACCTCACTTAATTGATAAAATATTGGTTGGTTGAACAATTACTGCTTTGCAAACGTGAACACACATGACACGAACATATGGAGTAACAATTTGACCGAATACAATATCCTCCCTCTGTTCCATACTGAGCTTCACAGATTTTTTTTCAAGATCTTCAAAAAAATACGTTTAACGATAAATAAAAAATTAATATTTTAAAACTACTTACTACGAAGAATCTAACAATCTCACATGTGATGATATTATTATTTATATATCTATTCAAATATATAAGCAAAGCTTAAAAGTATTGAATGTCAAATAGTAAGTGTTCATACTAAGATCGTAGTATGGGGTGGAGGGAGTAATAACGCCCATGTATTTCATATTTTCAAAGCAACCACCGACTTATTCAAATATAAACTTTAGTATATACGGAACTGATAAAAACCTAACGAGTAAATAAAGTCAGAGGTTTTGATCCAACAAAACGGTGAATCTTTATGACTACTCAAGTTGTTTGATTAAATAAACCTGTGGTTTAGACAGTGCAAGATTCACTTCAAAAACGTTGGTTGATGCATAAAATGAAATAGATTACTTTTTTACATATATAATTTTAAAAACTTAACAAATACAACCATGTGTAATTAGTAATAATAAATTTTCAATTTTTTTAAAAAAAGTAATGATAAATATTCATGTAGCAGGAATCGGTCAAAGATCAGTCATAGAAGTCTTGGTCTTCTGATTCTGTGGATGACGGGTATCGGTCAAGAAAAACATGTGATGAGGAAGGTTCTCAGACTGCCTGGATATTCTAACAACGCTTCAGATCTCGTCAAGCCCACAAAAAGAAACAACTTATTAAACTGGTATTCATAATTCAGAAACTTCTGTTTCACTGGGTCAATTTCTGACTATTTTCTCCTTTTCTGTATAATTTTGTTGTCATAGGAAAACTTCAATCCTGTCTTTTTGCAAGGAAATGCCTAATTATTCTTTTTAAATATCAAAACCCAAAGCCACCTTCACATTTTGACCTATATACTTGTGACAATGAGATCTACTGTACCCTACCCTTTTCCTGCATACTCCTAGTCACTGTTTTACTGATTTATTTGAGATGAGATTAAATGAAACCAGCTAAAAAGGGTAAGAATATATCTTAATTAAGGTATATTTCATCGAAACAAAATTAACTAAAGTGAGTTGGACTGACTAAAATGCAATCAAATTGAAAGTATCGTGCCTAAGTTTGATATAATACTTTTTTTGCTTATATACTTGTTATACTTTTTTTTATCATTCTTTTTTTTTGCTTATATACTACTACTCTCTTCGTCCCAGAGGAATCTGCACACTTTCCTTTTTTGATTGTCCCATGCAAATCTGCACACCTTCCGATTAAGGAAATATTCTACATTCTAAAAGACATAATTACCCTTAGAATCTTAAAATTTTGCTCAATAAACCCATTTCATCCCTACTATTCTCTTAAACACTAATTGAAGCCCACCCATCCTTTCCTCCTTTTGCCCCGCCACAACCACCCCTTTCTTGTCCCTTTAATCTCACCACCGCCACCCGTTTCTTGTCCGTTTATTCCTACCACCGACACCCCTCCACTTCACCTGCCACCGCCACCAATCCCTGCCATTCAAAAAACCCCCAATTTCTTCTTCCAATCCCCGCCACCCAACTTCTTCGTTCATATTGAACCACCACGAAGTGGCCGGCGCCGGCGAGCCTCACATGCGATGATGGAGGACGACAGAGGTTCACCCGCTTGGAGCTCTTCACCCGCGATGATCGAGATCCCCCTGCGATGATGGAGACGATGAGAGAAGGTGGCGGGGCTTCACTTGCAAGCGGCGTCGATGACGGAGCTTCACCTGAAGAAGATGGCGAGAGGAGACGGAGAGAGGAGGAGGATATGTGAGGCAAGGAGAGGAGACATCGACTGATCTAGTAAGAGGACGAGTGGAAGAGACACATAAATTAAGATAAGAAGACATGGGCTTTTTGGTCATTTCACATCCTTAAATTTGAAGAAAGAGTTTCTCTTTCTGCAGGTTCCCGTGGGATGGAGGGAGTAGTACCTTTTTCTATCATGCTTCTTATACTTAGAAATATATGAAATTTATGCAAAATAATACTACCTTCGTCCCAATCAAAGATTCATATCACATTTTTACACGAGTATTTATGCATGTTGATGTGACCAAATTTCAACTAAATGTGGAGCATTGAAATGAGCTACACGAATTTCAGCCCAAATAAGTAAATAGTCATAATGTGAACCTTTGGTTAGAATAGACGAAAATGGAAAGTAAGAGCCTTTGATTGGACGGGGGAAGTATTCCCTCCGTCCTAGCTATTTTTGCGGAGAGAGAAAGATGAAGTTTTTTTAAGAATCCATTATTATATGCTTTCTTGCCCATGTGTTGGTGGGGTAGCTTCATTTTATTTTGAGTAAAGTGCCCCTATGACCTTATGTTTTGGTCATATGTGCCAATATGACCCTATAAGATCAGAAAGTGCTATTATAACCCTATGATTTGCTGAAATGTGCTGATATAACCCTGGAAGCCTGGATTTGGCCGAAAAAACGTGAAATGACAATTATACCATCGGTTTAAAAAAAATAGAAAAACATAATTCAATTTAAGAAAATTAAATTATAGTGTTGAACATTATAGATACCCTCGGTTTCCACCGCCCGCGCGCTCCTTCATTTTCCAACCTTTCGCCGACCAAAGCCACACACCAAAATTTTTAACTTCCACCAAGACCATTTCTCAAAAAGATGAAGCCTCCTCCGCCAAAAAAATCTTTTTATCTTCTCAGTTTACATCTTCTCCACTCTAGCCCCACTGTTTCCTTAGCTTCTTTCTTTGAAATTTCACCATATGGAGCGCGTTGTGGTGGTGGGGTGAACGACGGGAATCGGAGGTGGTGGGGAGTGGATGGGGGCTATGGTGGTGGGGTGAACGGCGAGAATCAAAGGCGGTGGGGTGTGGTGGTGGGTGGTGGGTGGTGGGGGAGTAGACGGGGATCTGGAGGACACGAGCTTCCCCTTTGCGACGGACTGGACTGTTGGCTTACCGGAGCGATTCAGGCGAGACCATTGCTGTCCGACAAGGTCACCACATTCCTGCGATCATTTTGAGCTCAGAGGTAAAAATGATTTCATCCACGTGTGCAAATGTTCTAGATATGTATACACTCTGTTATTTTAAAGTTATTTCCATATCGTGACTGTTTTTTTTCTTTACTCTTTTTTGGACACATCGTACATATAATTGTGGAAATGGTGGCTGGTGGTGGTGTTGGGGTTGGTTGTGGTGGTGGTGATGCTTGGGCGGGTGGTGGTGGCTGGGATGGGAGGTGGCGGTGACGGTGGCTGGGGAGAGTGGTGGCGGTCAGTGGTGGAACTACCATGGTGCGTGGTAGGGCTCCAGCCCTACCGGAGATTTCAGCGCCATGGTAGTAGTAGCGATAAGCGGCTAAGGAGCTTCAAGGCGCGCGTACACATTTTTCCGGTGAAAAATGCGATTTTCTAGTGATATACGCCGGGGAAGAAGGTTGGAGCGGCCTTCTTTTTTTGTCCATAAAACATCAAAATGACGTCGTTTTGGCTTAAGTCAAACGATGTCGTTTTGATTAGTGAGTAAGAAAAAAAAAAGAAAGCAGAATTGAGTTTTGTTATTGGGCCAAAATCCAAAAAATGGCCCAATACAAAACCCAAGTCATATATTGGACAAACCCAAAATTGCCAATTTTGCTACTTTCTTCAAGCTTTGAAACGGGAGTAGAGGAGAAGCTCCCGCCTCCCTGCCGCCAGCTCCGCGCCGCCCATCGCCGCTGCCGCCGTCGTCCCGCCACCGTTGGACGCCGCTCCGCCACCATCCGTCCGTCCAGCCCCACCTGAAAAAAAATCCTGGTTCCGCCACTGGTGGCGGTAACAGAGGTGGTGCTGGGGCTGGCAGCTAGGACAGGAGGTGACGGTACTAGGATGAGAGGTGGTGGTGATAGGACGGGAGGTGCTAGGGTGCGGCGGGCTTTAAAGAAAATAAAGCCCATTGATTGTAACCTTTCCCAATAGAAAAATTGAAACTTTTTGTAACCGACGTGCAGATCTACAGAGGGAAGCAAAATATGTGTAAATATAACAATATACGCAAACAAAATAGCAAGGAGGCGGCGGAGAAGCGTCGGGCGGCAACGTCGGTGGAAGTGGTGAAGCAGTGGTGGGAGCAGCGTGGTTATGGAGGTGAAGAAGAATAACTTAGGGATATTTTTGTCATTACATTTTTTGTTGTAAGCCTATGGGTAGTTTAATCTTTTTATATTTGGTTAATGCCGAAAACTACATAGTCAATGCCAGAATAGTGCTAAAAGGTTATATCGGCACTTTTAATGTAAAACATATAGTTATAATAATATTTTATGATCTTGCATGGTCATATTGGCACATATGAGCCAAACATATGGTTATATGAGTATTTTGCCCTTTTATGTTCCTTTTCCATTCAATTCATCATTTTTCTACATAAAAAAAGAATAAAAGATGGTCAAAAAAGAAAATAAAGTGAGGAGTGCAAAATCAGTTAAGACGTCTCAAAAAGGAAAGATTGCAAAAATAGCTGGGACGAAGAGAATAGTAACTATCATGAATTGCTATTTACAAAAGCCATCAACTACTATCTATCTCGTCCCAAATCCCTAATTTTTACTGTGAATGCAAGGGAAAGCCCAAAGGAAAAGCCCGTACCCCTGTAAGAATGAAAGAAGAAGCCCAAAGGAAAAGCCCATAGCTCCGGAGGACCCCATATCCCGGTACTACTGAAAGAGAATGCCCAAAGGAAAAACCCGTATCAGTTAGCACATTAAAATAAACTGAGTTTGTCTCAGCCAGCGCTTTTATAGTAGAGAAAAGTGCATATATAATCCTATATAATTGATGAAAGTGCAGATATAATCCTGCAATAATGAAAGTGTAGATGTAATCCTGCGATAATTGAAAGTGTAAATATAACCCTGGTCAGTCAATGCCGGAAATAATAGCTTTAGGGTTATATTTGCACATATGTATAATAGTTAGAGTTATATTTGCACATATGTATAATAGTTACGGTTATATTTGCACTAAAAATAACTCAGGGTTATATTTGCACTTTCTCTAACATATATAGGGTTATATATGCATATTACCCTTTATAGTATTTTGCATTTGTTAAAATAAATACTAGGTTTAAATTTTTTGAAAAGAGTCCATCTCTTGAAAGACGGTATTTTCATAATCATGGAAAGACCAAGGTTTAAAGTGTAAATTATAAGAAATGAAGATAAAAATTTTGGATTGCATGAACCGGGTTATAAATTTTATAAATACTACATGTTGCATACTAAAATTTTAATATTGCAACTAAGACCTTTTACCTTTTATTATTCTAATTAAACCTCGTCTTTCCATAAGCATATGGAAAAACCATTTTTCCCAAGACTTTGCCTTTTGAAAATATGTTTATATTATATTTTTTATATTTTCACATTAAAATACGTATTATTACTTGTTTTAAAGTTGTTTTAACTTTAAGACAATCTTGGGAAAGACAATCCATACGCTTATGGAAAACGCTTATGGAAAGATGATGTTTCATTAGAATAATAAAAATAAAAAGTTTTAGTTGCAATAATTAAAATTTATTATGTAACGTGTAGTAGTTATAAAGTTTATAACCCGATTCATGCAACCCGAGTTTTATCTTCATTTCTTCATATTTGCACTTTAAAACTTGATCTTTCCATGAGTTATGGAAAGACCGTCTTTCAAGAGATGGACTCGAACTTTTAAAATACAATATTTAAATTTTATAAAAAAATTACGACACTCAAGGTAAAAAACCAATGTGGACAATCTATAAGGTTATTGAAAGACCGCATTTCCTAAGAGTCCCTCTTTTAAATTTTAACTTCGTTTTCAGTCTCAACTAGGGGTGTGCATGATCCGGTCCGGACCGGTAAAATGGACCGGACCGGACCAGAAATGTAAGGACCGGAATTGTATAGATGAAATTTCGGTCCGGTCCTCGGTCCATGTTTTTGTTAGATTCCGGGTTCCGGTCCGGTCCGGTCCAAAATTGGATTTTTTCCGGTCCGGACCGGATGGACCGGTATTTTACATATATATATATATTTAAAATAATAATGAATTAGTTTAAAATACTAGTTTAGATTTATTCATGATAACTAGTATTCTTTTATTATTTTGAGGTGAATTTTTCTAATAACTTCTATTTTACTATGTTTTAAAGGGGGAAAAAATATTGATTTGACATTTTTATAGCAAAATGTAAAGTAAAAAAAAATAAAGAATACTAAAATCCGGTCCAACCGGCCCGGACCGGTCTAAGGTCCCGGTCCAAAATATCCACTAACCGGTCCGGTCTTCGGTCCAAAATTTTTGGTGATTCCGGTTCCGATCCGGTCCGGTCCGGTCTTGGACCGATGAACACCCCTAGTCTCAACACATGTGGCTGTTGTAACATATGTTGACATTATGCCTATCTTTATCCCATCTACGAAACACAAATTCATAGAGTTTTTTTAAGGGGGTTTATCGGGTTCTCATCCCTTTTATATTAAGATCAAATTTGTATAATGTGTCATTACAACATATGATATAGGATAAACCCATCAACACTGGAACGCTAGCTAGATATTACAATTCTAATCTAAGGTCTCAGTGTTATAAAGAGAGATATACACATATGCCCCAATCGATATTACAATATTGAGCACAAGCCTATGTGGCAATGAGAGAATGGCTCGTGGAGGATAAGTGGTTCCCATCGCCATAGTGTAGCCACAATAAATTGACCCAACACTACCATCAGAACAGACACAGTGAAGTGTCAAAAGATACGCACGCAAAATTACTCATGAACACCTCTGGTCAAACATCTAAGGTAATCAAAACAAAATAAATGAAGCTCCCCAACTAAAGATCAAGTTTGTCTCCATTTAACCCGTAAAGACCATTTCCCTAATCTATGAGACTAGGACCTGTCATTTTAATTGCCAAAAATATTTTCCATCAGTATCCTAATATCACTTATAATACGTAGAATTATCCCTAACTTGACCCAAAAAGGATTTAAAGACCATCTTAATTGATTTATCAATAACACTGGCCTCAACATCCTTATGGACCAAATCTACAAATTTGATTTATATCTTTACTCTTTAGAGAAAACAGTATCGCCATAAGTTCGTATAATACAACTTTAACTTGGATTCTCCTCAGCATCTCTTTAGATATCAGATCTGAAGTCAATCCAATTTTAACGGCTCAGGCTGCCGAAAAAATATACATTGACAAAGAAAATTCCTTCTAACACTTTAATTCAAAAAACCATTTTAAAGCGGCCCATTTTAAAGCTGAAAATAGTTTTAAAAGAAAACTAAATAAAAAATGCAAAAATAGCATAATTAAAAGTATCTCACCCATAAATATATAAAAACAAAGAAAAGAGAATTACCCATCCTGAAAATCACTAAAGAAAGGCACAGATCTGAAATATTTATACTCTCATCTTGCCACTGTCGTTGCGACATGGAACAACTGCAAAATTCCTTAATGTCTGAGTTGATCGAGTTACTGAAAACATATACTCGGATCATTGACCGAGTTTGGCCGAGTCAAACTGAGTTGAACCGATCCTAAACCGAGTTGACTGAGTCAGTCTTTGTAAATCGAGTTTGGATCTTGAGTTGGGCAAAGGGCCGCCGTGTCAATGCTCGCCATCTACTAACACCCGAGTGACCAAGTTGCCGATTCAGCCACTGTAGATGAACTTGACGGAGTGGAGCTTTGACGGGCAGGTATCTAAAACCGGCGGTAAGCCACCGAAAATTGGAGCAGAGCCACAGGAACCACCGCCTTGGATTGGAGTTGAGCCACCAAACCGTCGGGAGACGCCGCCTTGGACTTGAGGTGAACCACCAAATCTAGCACTGGTCAGCCTTAACGCACCAGAGCTAGAGTTTGCCACCGTGACGCCTCCATTTGCAATCGGAGTGACGCCGCCAAACACCACTGGAGACGACGGCTGAAAAAATATGCTCGAGGTCGGAGAGAGCTCAGATCTGCTGATGGCAAACGTGCTCGACATTATCGCTGACGCCAGTCAAGTCGAAAAATCACGCTCAGCAAACAACCTCTTTTTTATCATGGTTCTCCTAGAGGGTAAATATGGTAAATAGAAATAGCGGTGGAACGTCCCTAGAGATGATGGGTATGGAGGTTAAGGGATAGGGACGGATGAGAATGTGGTGGGGGGCTGCCGGAGGTGGTGGGGGGCTGCAGCCTCCTGAACATTAGGGTTTAGTGGAAGGTTGGAGAATAGAGAGAGTTAGGGTTGGAGAATAGAGAGGAGGGGTGGTGTTTTTTTCGTGACAAATTCTACGAACTATGTACTCTAATTTAAAGCAGGGAGATAAACACAGCAGAAGAACTTCATAAAGAGAAGAAAACAACATATGATTATTACGCAAGTTCGACACACCAAAAAGAGTACAGGATTATGTTCAAGCATCACACATCAACGAGTGGAAATGCTAGAATAGAGATGGCGTTGAGGTTGAAGAAAGCTCTTCGGACAGAAAGTAAATGGCCGGAAAAGGCCGACTCAGATAGATAACTAGTGCAAGCAAGAAAGAAACGGTAGTTTTTCTTAGAAAGGTACAACAGAAGCGACGCAGATCGAGCAACTCAAGAGGTGGTTTCAAAGTGGATTTCAGAACCGCTTGCATCGTCATCCAGCATCTGAACCACCTGTGCTACCTCGGCCGCAAGTTCCTTCCGAATCACTGAATCAGGCATGTCAAATGTTCTCCTCTTCAGGGATTGTGATCTTCCACCTGGATAGGGATCTACCACGTCCAGCATTGCTTCCAACTCATCCACTATCGACTTCTTGGCACTTCGAACTAGAATATCAGCACCCTGAGAACAGAATAACACCATAAACAATTACACTAACAGGATAATACTACCCAAAATCAATTGGTTATCTAATGCCACTAGCTCCGAGAGAGACCATTCTAATCTACAACAGCTAACCCTTTGGATTGAAAACACTGCCAATAGTAAGATGGTGTTTCATAGGCGATTTTAATCATTCCAATTCTTGTCAAATAAGTAAAGATTAATAGCAATCAAAATCAGGGAACCACAAATACCTAACCCTCATGTGTTTGACTTTCATTCTAGATTAATACTAAATCTCACTTTATAATTGGGATTCTGATTCCCATCAAACAATCAAATTCCCCTCAGACTCAGTACCATCAAGAAGATAACAGGGGTTAAAAGATATTATGAATTCCATCAACTAAGCTAGACGGAGTATTCTCATCTGCAAACTCCTCCTCTTCCACTAGAGAGTTTTTTGTAACTGAATTTTCAGATAAACCCCCATGATCAGCAGTTTATACAATACTTATGCTTTCTACATAATGCCTGGATTATAAAATAATTAAACGCACAAAATGCACCAAGTATATCAGAGGGCGAAATGCACAGAACACTACCTCAATCGAGTCAACAGTGAGAAGCAGCACAATGATCTTCTCAGAGAACTTCTGACGCTCCTCGGCATCCCGCTCCAGGCGCCGGCGGTAAGTGAAGTTGTTGAACAGAGCTCTGATCTCCTTGAGCTTGTTCTTAGCAATGGCGAGCTCACGGAGCGCCCTCAGTGCCTGCGACCTCCTGATCAGGTAAGCCTTGAAGGACATCTGTATCTTCGCGGCTGCATCTTGTGGTGACAGCTCCTTCCTCTTCCCCCTCTGCTTCTCAACCCTCTTCGCAAATGCCTAACAAACACATTGTGAACAAAACCTTCAAAACGACGTCACTTCAAACAACGAAAACAGATACAGGCGACAATTGAATCTCAACCTGTCTCAAGACGAGGGCTCCGTGATCGGAGGTGTGGTCTTGGATCTCAACCAGGCGCGTGCAGGTGCCTGATTTCTTCTTATCCTTATGGACCTTATCCTTCTTCTCCTTCGGTTTCTCCTCCTTGTGAGGGGACGATCCGGTGTGGTAGCCTCCATCGCCGGATGATGCGGTGAAGGAGTACTTCCGGGAGGACGAATCCTTACCCTTGCCTTTGATCTCCGCGGTGTACTTGTAGTTCTTCTTCTTTCCACCCTCAATCTCAGCCGTCCACTTGTACTTGCGATCCAACCCGTCTTCCTCCGGATCCTTGATCTCCGCCGTCCACGTGTACTTCCGGTCAACGATCTCTGGCTTCTTCTTCTTCTCCTTCTCAAGGCTCAGCTCCAGGGCGGAGACGCGGTCGCAGAGGTTCCGGATGTAGAGCTCGCTCCTGAGTCCAACCGGGTCAACTCGGCGCTGGACTCGGCGAGTGGTGGTCTTCTCAACGAGAAGGAGATCGGTGATGGCGTCGAAGGCGTCGAACGGCGGAAAGGCGGGGTTGAAGAGATCGAGGGTGAAATCGAAGTCTTCGTGGACGGAGGAGAGGGAAGGGAAGAATGGGTCTGAGGTAATGAGCTTGGTAGTGGTGGTGGTGGTCTCCCATGGAAATGGAGAATGCTCGATGAGTTCCAATCTCCTGAATTTGCTCATGTTGAGTGAAGAGCTCGAGTGGGAGTGACAATGGCGGACTGGGGTTACTGCACTTGAACAGGGTTTACTGAAACGGTGTGATAATGACCGGGGATGCTCTCACTGCGACTTTTAACTTTAGGGAAAGTCCCAGGAAAGGCGGCATTTTCATAAATTTATGGACAGTCCTTAGGGGCATTTGCCTTAAAATTGTAATTTTTTATAAAATTTAAATATTGTATTTTATAAGTTAAAACAAGTAATAATATGTATTTGAATGTGAACATATAAAAATATATGATATAAAAAAATATTTTCAAAAATTTTAAATTTTGTATGTAATTTAAGAAATGCAGTGTATAAGGTAAGAAATAAGTGGCCTGTCCATAAGCTTATGAACGTCTCATCTGTCAGGAGACTCACTCTTAACTTTATATCGTTCTGCGTCCAGATTAGGATTACTATATAATATCCCGTTCGATCTATGATAATCACTGTTGAAATGCAACTAATCAGACGTAGTATATTTTTAGGGGAAAAGTGCAAATTGTCCGTATTAAACTGACCTTGTATAATTTAAAAGTGCAAAATTCACTCTATTTTTTTGTTAAATTGTACAGTTTTATCCAATTTATACTATTCTAGCATTGAACGAACAAATTTAGACGTTGACCATTTATGAAAAGACAAAAATGCCTATATTCTTTAAAAAAATGCAATGACAAAGATACCTTCGGGTTCTTCTTCTTCACATCTGCCACCAGTTCCACCGTCAGACCACCCATAAATCAGCTAAAGCTCCGTCGACGTTACCCTTCTGAGCCCTAAGATGAGCATAAACAAAAAAATGCCATTGTTTCCTCTCAACCACACCAGCAAAGTTCAATCGATTTTGATATGAATTAGATTTTTTTTTTATTTTTATTTTATTAAAATTTTTAGAAGATAACACTATACTATTTTTTTATTGAATTTTTTAATAAGGTAGGTCATTATTTATTTTGTTTTAGAATATGGCCCATTAATTCAGCCATGTTGGTTTTGGAAGAATTAATATTTCGGTCATTCATTTATTTTAGGTATAGAATAATCAGTTCTAATTTGATTGGAATTAGATTTAATATAATTACACCTTATTCAAAAACACATATACTCCTTTCGTCCCAAATTAAACTGCATACTTTACTATTTAGCACTATTTACCATCAAATTTTGATCGCATATTTAAATATGTATATAAATAATAATATTATCATATATTATATTATTGAATTTTTCATAACAAATAGTTTTTAAGTAACTTTTTATTTGTCGATATTATACGTAATTAAACATATTAATTGTAAAATATGATTCTTGATAATCGTAAAAAAGGTTCCTTATCATTTAATTTGGGACAGAGTAGTACATATATATAAATATATATATATATATATATATATGGCAAAGTCTTGGGAGAAACTATCTTTTCATATGCCTATGAAAAGATGAGGTTAAATTATTATTATAGAAAGACAAAAGGTTTTAATTACAATATTAAAATTTTAGAGTCCGTCTATTGAAAGACGGTCTTTCCATAAGTTATGGAAAGACCAAGGTTTAAAGTGTAAATTAGAAGAAATTAAGATAAAATTTTTGGGTTGCATGAACCGGGTTATAAATTTTATAACTACTACATGTTTCATACTAAAACTTTAATATTGCAACTAAGACCTTTTACCTTTTATTATTCTAATCAAACCCCGTCTTTTCATAAGCCTATGGAAAGACCGTCTTTCCCAAGACTTTGCCAAAATTTTATTATGCAACATAATTGTAAGTTTATGACCCGATTAATGCAACTCAAAATTTTTATCTTTCATTTTTTCTAATTTACAATTTGAACCTTGATCTTTCCCTAACTTATTGAAAGACCGTTAGAGACGAAATATATATATATCTTATAAAAATTATAATAAAGTAAAAGTAAATAAAGAAAACCTAATTCATTTCGTTTCCTCTCATCCACACCAGCGAAGTTCAATCGATTTCGCATTCCACCACCTCCGACGACTCCACCGATGCCTACACCAGCCCTGCTCCACCCCCTACGTCAGCGCCCCCTCCAGCCCCGACCGCCCAATCTCCGGCTTCTACGACAGCGCCCACACCGCCGACGAGCTCTTCTTGAGCGGCCAGATCCGACCATGAAGCTCTCCTCCCATCTCCAGCACCCGCAGACGATGAACCGGAGGACACTTCCCGCCGACTCACCCCACCCGACGTCACCCATCCCCGGCGACTCCACCGTGAAGCCACCCTAGCCAATCCCTAGCCACCGAGACGCCAAAAATCCCTCTCGCCCTAACCAATCCCAAGTCACTGCGACCCTCCGATCTCCTCCTGCCCTAGCCCTTCCCAATCCCGCCATCCCACCGCCCCACCGGAAACCCCAAATTTCTCCGGCGAAATTTTGAAGAAAGAATAAGCGGAGGAAACGGGAAAAAAACAAAAGGAGAAAGTGAGAAAAATCAGAAGAAAAATGGGAAGAAGGAGTGGAGGCTATTTTGGTCTTTTCCTTTTATTTTTATTTTTTAAATCAGGGGTATAGTTTTTTTATCGATTCCCCGCCAACGATTTCTAGGATTAATTTTACACTTTAATATTTTATAAGGTAACTTCTTTATTTTCACCCAAAACATAAGGTTAAAAATACTCTCCACTCTATTTTTAATTAAACCGGAAATATGAACATTTTATTGATAGTAAAGTTGTGGGAAAGATAGTTTTTTTTATAGATTTATGGAAATACGAAGTTTAATTAATATAATAAAAGGTAAAAGGTTTAAATTGCAATATTAAAAATTTATTATGTAACGTATAATAATTATAAAGTTTATAACTTGATTCATTCAATCCAAAATTTTCATCTTCATTCATTCTAATTTGCACTTTAAACCTTAGTCTTTCCATAACTTATGGAAAGACCATCTTTCAAGAGATGCACTCATTATTGATTTATACTGTTTGAATTCCATTTAATGTGTACTGAATTTATCATAGAGTCCGTCTTTTAAAAAACGATTTTTTCATAAGCAATAAAAAAACTAAGGTTTAAAGTGCAAATTAAAAGAAATTAAGATAAAATTATCGAATAGTATGAATTAATTTATAAAATTTATATTTACTACACATTACTTAATAAATCTATAATATTGCGATTAACATTTTTTATATTTTATTATTCAAATTATACTCAATCTTTTCAAAAATTCATGAAAAGACGGGTTTTACTAAACATTTATCTTTATCGTAATTGCAAACAAAAAGTCGAAAATAGAGGGAGTAAGAAAGAATGGTTAGCGGTGGAGGTGGGGAATGGATTAGGCGGATAAAGGCGCAATTTAGTGAGAAAAGTGCATAGACGAGAGAATCTTTGATGGCTTTGTCGCGGGATGCTGGAATCGATTAGCATATGCAAATGTCACGTGGGTTTCTGACTATAACAGTCAATTATGTCGTCAATGTGTACACACGTTGGCAATCGCCACACCAAAATGAAAAATTGAAAAATACCCAAAAATAGATTAAAATCAACGGTTCACATTTTAGTTCATTAAACATGAAGTCCGTCTCTTGAAAAATGGTCTTTTCATAAGTTATGGAAAAATCAAGGTTTAAAGTGTAAATTAAAAAAATGAACTTAAAATTTCTGGGTTGCATGAATTGGGTTAAAAACTTTAATACTACTACATGTTGCATAATAAATTTTCAATATTGCAATTAGACTTTTTACTAACGTGAAACGACGTCGTTTTACTACTTAGTTAATAAAAAAATAAATCCAAACGAAACGACGTCGTTTCACTAACGTGAAACGACGTCGTTTTAGTGCGTATCAGTTTAAAAAAAAAGAAGGCCTTCTTCTCCGGCGAGCAGGGCTTGGCCCTTGCTGCCGCCGCGCCGGAGACGCGCTCCCGCCTCCTCCAAGCTCCGGCCGGCGACCGAGGTAGGGCTGGAGCCCTACCTCGCGTATCAATAGATCCGCCAATGAGCTTATGGAAAGACAAAGTTTATTTAGAATAATAAAAGGTAAAAGGTCTTAGTTGCAATATAAAAATTTTATTGTACAACATGTAGTAGTTATAAAGTTTATAACCCGATTTATACAGCCCAAAAATTTTATCTTCATTTCTTCTAATTTGCACTTTAAACCTTGGTCTTTCTACGGATTATGAAAATACCGTCTTTCAAGAGATGGACTCATAAGAATATTTGATATTTAATTTTATTCATTGGGATATATATAATTATGATAACCTTTAAAATGAGCTCAACATATAAATAATTATTTTTTAAATAATTTGAATGAAATATTATAAAAATAATTATTTTTATTGTATTTAATATGTAACGATTTCTAACTAACTAATTATTTCACTTCATTACTCATATATTTTTCCTTATATAACTAAACTTCATAATTGTAAATAAAATTATTTATTTGCAATTTAAATGTAAGACACAAAAATACTTTAGACAAAGTCTTGGGAAAGACCGTGTTTCCATAAGCTATTACAATAATAAAAGGTAAAAGGTTTTAGTTGCAATATTAAAAATTTATTATGCAACGTGTAGTAGTTAAAATTTCAATGCTCTACACTGCTATTCAACTAAGATAGTAGGCACAAAAGCATCAATAACATATTTATGAAAAATTACGCTATGACCCAAAAAATGTTACGACATTATCCTTCTCTCCAAATTACACAATTTTTATTATTCTTGCATGAATATAGAAATAGAAAACAAATGTTTTTTTTGGTGAAATGTTCGGAAAACGCTAGTACATGTTCTAGAGTATCTTAAAGTTGATTACTTAGAAATAAGAAAGAGAAATTGAAAAAGATTACAGATATGTTCTTGTGTCCAATTGTTGATAAAAATTCCTTTACGGACTTGAAAAATACAATTGGGGGTGTGTTGGGTATCATCACGTTCGAGCGGATTTCAATTAAGAGTTACGAGTAAAGTTTTTGCCTTTTGCATTTAGGTCCCCCTAAGAAAGTTGGAATGGTTGAATCAAGAAATTGGCGACACTAAAAAGCAATTCAATAATGCACTGCCTTCCTGCCTTTTATGTTTGGTTTACAGATCAACAGCCTCCCTCTGCTATCACCTGCTCTCCTCTTCTGAAGAAACCGTAAAACGGTTTATCTAACAGCTTCTGAGCTGTTATAACCGTGACCAGCTGAAGAAGATGATGAGTTGAATGGTTGAGTTAATTCCCTTGATGGTGAATAGACTATAATGCCCTTGGTTCATAACAATCCATCCTCCTTAACTCAAAGCTTGTCCTCAAGATTGGAACAATGGAAACTGGTTTTGTATCGCTTCGGCATCTTCCCATGACGACTCTTCAACCGGTAAGTTTCTCCACTCAACAAGCCACTGTACCACCTCTTGGTTATCCTCCGGGGTTCAAGTGCATTTTCTTGATCAACAAGGAAACGTGTGCACTCTGCTTTGCGGAGGAAGCGAAAGCTTGTAAGCTACATTGCCGATGCATTTTATCACTTGATAAGGACCGTAAAATTTGGAGCTAGTTTTCGGCAAAGTGATGATTGAACTGAGGATTGCCTATATTTTTGTAGCCTGAGATATACCCAATCTCCTTGGTTGAAATACCTCTCTGATCTCTTACTATCAGCTGTGACTTTCGTCTGGTTTTGAGCTGAGCTGGTCCTGTAACAATTTGTTTACTAGCTCTCTTTGCTTCAGCATATCTCCAGTAGCAGGGAATATGGTATCTGTAAGAATGCCCAAAGGGAGAGTTAGAGGTTTAACTCCATAAACAGCTTCGTACGGCGTCATGTTAATACTGACTGGTGATTGTACCACCATTCTGCGGATGCAATCCACTCCTTCCAAGTTGATGGTTTCTCCATGCAAAAACATCGTAGATATTGCTCTAGGTTTATCCTTTCCGTTTGGCCATCTGTTTGCGGATAATATGCAGAGCTGAACTGCATCATCACACCAAAAAAACTTGTAAAAATCTTATCCCGGTCTGTGATAATTGTTTCCGGCACCCCATGCAGCCTACTGATTTCATTGAAGAATAATGTAGCCACTGATTTGGCAGTGAAAGGATGAGCCTAGGGAGTAGAATGGCTATACTTTGTCAACCTATCCACCACAACCAATATCGTATCAAAACCTTCGGATAAAGGCTACCTCTCTATGAAATCCATGGTTAGATGTTTCCAGGCTTGATCTGGGATCGGCAATGGTTGCAACAAACCGGGGCTTTTGCAATGTTCATGCTTGTTTTTCTGACATACCACACAAGCTTTTACATATTCAATTTCATCGTCTCATATTTGGCCAAAATAAGATAGAGAGAACTCTCTTAACTGTGGATGTCTGTCAGGAATGACCTCCAATCGGCGATGAATGCATAGTAGTTAATGTCTCCCGTTTCACATTTCCAGAATTCCCCACATATATTCTTTTGGAAAATTTCTATTACTGTGGCTATAGTAGCATACATTGATATTTGGCCAAAATAAGATAGAGAGAACTCTCTTAATTGTGGATGTCTGTCAGGAATGACCTCCAATCGGTGATGAATGCATAGTGGTTAATGTCTCCTGTTTCACATTTCCAGAATTCCCCAAATATATTCTTTTGGAAAATTTCTATTACTGTGGCTATAGTAGCACACATTGATATTTGGCCAAAATAAGACAGAGAGAACTCTCTTAATTGTGGATGTCTGTCAGGCATGACCTCCAATCGGTGATGAATGCATAGTAGTTAATGTCTCCTGTTTCACATTTCCAGAATTCCCCACATATATTCTTTTGGAAAATTTCTATTACTGTGGCTATAGTAGCACACATTGGAGGCTGTTGCGTCAGTTTTTGAAAAAAATTTATTGTGATTTTCTGAGGACGCATTTGCACAATGCGTTCTCGTTAATTTTTTATATTTTTTTGTCTAGTATTGAGGAGGGGAATGCGTCCTCGGTTTTCCCGTTTGTTTTAAAATTTCTGTGTTAAATTTTTTGTACTATTAATTATAAAGAATATATTGATACAAATAAGAAATATATAAATATAATTAATCAAAAATTGTATACTTCTTTAACACTTGTATAATATAGGTAGGAAATATATAAATATAATTAATCAAAAATTGTATACTTCTTTAACACTTGTATAATATAGGTGCACGAATTTAATTATAAATAATACATTGATAAAAGTATAAAATAGTTAGTACATTACTTTTTTTTGAAGAAAATAGTAAGAGTATCCTTTGTTAGAAGTAGGATTAAAAAAGTAGTAATTTTTACTAAATAAATATTTTTTGTAATTAGGTGAAAAAAATAATAATTTTGAATTAAATAAATATATTATATTATTATATACGGCAAAGTCTTGGGAAAGACGGTCTTTCCATAGGCTTATGGAAAGACGGGTTTAATTTGAATAATAAAAGGTAAAAGGTCTTAGTTGCAACATTAAAAATTTAGTATGCAACATGTGGTAGTTATAAAATTTACACTTTGAACCCTGGTCTTTCCATGACTTATGGAAAGACCGTCTTTCAAGAGACGCACTCATTATATACTATTTAAATGTTGTACTGCTAAATATTCCCATTATTTAAACAAATTATATTTTATTAACTATTTTTTATTTTTATAATGGCAAAGTCTTGGGAAAGACGGTCTTTCCATAGGCTTATGGAAAGACGGGGTTTAATTAGAATAATAAAAGGTGAAAGGTCTTAGTTGCAATATTAAAATTTTAGTATGCAACATGTAATAGTTATAAAATTTATAACGCAGTTCATGCAACCCAAAAATTTTATCTTCATTTCTTCTAATTTACACTTTAAACCTTGGTATTTCCATAACTTATGGAAATACCGTCTTTCAAGAGACGGACTCTATATATTATATTCAATTATAAAAATAAAAAATAGTAAATAAAATATAATTTTTTAAAATAATGTGAATATTTAACTGTAACAACATTTAAATAGTATATAATAATATAATATATTTATTTAATTCAAAATTATATATATTTTTTACCTAATTATAAAAAATATTTATTTAATAAAAATTACTATTATTTTAATCCTACTTCTAACAAAGGATACTTTTACTATTTTCTTTGTACTAAATATTTTATACTTTTATCAATGCATTATATTTTATACTTTTATCAATGTATTATTTATAATTAAATTTGTGCACCTATATTATAGGAGTGTTAAAGGAGTATACAATTTTTGATCAATTATATTTATATATTTCTTATTTGTATCAATATATTCTCTTTATAATTAATAGTATAAAAAATTTAACACACAAATTTTAAAACCGAGGACGCATTTCTTCAATTCAATGACAAACAAAGATAAAGCAGAAAATTAACGAAACTAGACATATATGATCAAACCATATTATCAGATATTAATCAAACTATGCCAAAACCCAGTTACTAATTACTCCCAGCAATGATCAGAACCATAAGGAACCAAAGCCGAAGACGATTGCTGATCATATTTGTGATCAGAACCAAAATCACCATCATACGGACCAGTCGCAGCCGCCGCCGCACCGACAACGGTCCGGTTCATCATCGCATGATGGTGATGATGAGAGTTTCTCACGAGCTCCAATTCATCCGCCTTGGTAAGAACATTCTTCCTCAGCTCCTCGAGTGCATCTTCATGCTGCTCGCGCTGCTCCAAATTCATATGACCAATCTCTTCTTCCCACCAGAAACTCGCGCCATTGCTGTTGTTCATCATCGTCACTTTCTCCTGAATCTCCATCTTCTTCTTCTCCGCCTCCAGCTCCTTTGACAGCCTGTCGTACTCTGCGGCGCATTTCCGCCGCGCTCATGGTGTTGGCGGCGGAAACGGCGCCGCCACTGTTATTCCCGTCTTTGGACAAGTACCGGTTTATCACGACGTCGACGGTTGGGTGTCCGAACGAGTAGAACCTCTTGCCGGAGGACTGGAGGATGATGGTCGCCTCGGCGCCAGTGAGGATGCAGATTTCGCTCGCCTTCTTGAAAAGCCCTGCCTGCTAACGTTGTCGATTTTCTTGATCTCGATCTTCTTCCGCCCCTGAGTTGTCCGCTTCCTCTTCTGGCTTACGAAGATGCCGGAGGCGGCGGCGTTCATGGCGGCAGCGAGGTTGTTGTGGTTCGGGGTTTGTCAGGATGGAATGAGGGGATAATAATGGTAATGTGCTGTGAGTTTTTGTTATGGGTATTTATAGTTTTTGGACATTCCTTGCTCTTTTTACTCTGGAATTTTGAATTTAGTTTCTATTAACGGTTTTGAAATATTCTGTTACCATATTTTGGTGTCTTAATTGATACATTGCTGATCTCAGCATATTTTAGTTAACCACTGATTATGGGATGACTTATGGAGGCCTTAATTACGACTACGTACAGTGCACGCAGTATACATTGGATAGTGTTATTATTTTAATTCTATTTCCGGTAAGAAATCGAAATGTTGAGAGCTATGTTTGGAGAAATCTTATATTATACGAGTGTTAATATAATATCATGCTGTAATATATTATATTCAATTATTGATATAAATAAGAAATATACAAATATAATTAATCAAATATTGTATACTTCTTTAACACTCGTATAATATATGTGTACGGATTTAATTATAAATAATACATTCATAAAAGTATAAAATATTTAGTACATTACTTTTTTTTTGAAGAAAATAGTAAAAATATCCTTTGTAAGAAGTAGGATTAAAATAATATTAATTTTTACTAAATAAATAATTTTTGTAATAAGGTAAAAATTATATATAGTTTTGAATTAAATAAATATTTATTATATTATTATATATACTATTTAAATGTTGTTACTGTTAAATATTCACATTATTTAAATAAATTATATTTTATTCACTATTTTTTATTTTTATAATTGAATATAATATATTACAACATGATGTTACAAATAATATAATATAAAGAATATATTGATACAAATAAGAAATATACAAATATAATTAATCAAATATTGTATACTCCTCTAACACTCGTATAATATAGGTGCACAAATTTAATTATAAATAATATATTAATAAAAATATAAAATATTTAGTACAGTACTTTTTTTTAAAGAAAATAGTAAAAGTATCCTTTGTTAGAAGTAGGATTAAAATAATAGTAATTTTTACTAAATAAATATTTTTTGTAATTAGGTGAAAAAAGTATAATTTTGAATTAAATAAATATTATTATATATACTATTTAAATATCGTTACTGTTAAATATTCACATTATTTAAATATTCACATTAAATATTCACATTATTTAAATATTCACATTATTTAAATAAATTATATTTTATTTACTATTTTTTTATTTTTATCATTGAATATACTATATTATAGCATGATGTTACAAATAATATAAAGGCGGCCTTTCCATAAGCTTATGGACAGTCCTCAGGGGCATTTGAATTAAATGTTGTAATTTTTTATAAAATTTAAATATTACATTTTATAAGTTAAAACAAGTAATAATATGTATTTGAATGTGAAAATATAAAAATATATGATATAAAAATTATTTTCAAATTTTTTAAATTTTGTATGTAATTTAAGAAATGCAGTATATAAGGTAAGAAATAAATGGCATGTCCATAAGCTTATGGACATGCCGCCTGTCAGGAGACATACTCATTATAAATAATATATTATAAAGACAGAAGAAGACGAAGTTATAATTAACGCTCATTCCTTCGGTGTCCTATCTTCCACTCCCTCCTCTACAGAATACGTGCAGATCCAGCCCATCACGGGCGATCCCGAGGAATGAAGATGATGATGGCAATAGTGATGGCTGTTTTGGTGGCTGGTCAGTTTTCGTTGGGTTTTGCTTCTCTAACGTCTCCAGCATTTATGTGGTCATCGAATCAAAATGGTTTAAACAACGGACAGGTAGAAGCTGTAGACTACAGAATGCTCGAATCAAAGGATTTAGCCAAATCTGTGCTGACTGAAGGTGGCTGGTCGAGATTACTGTGCTCAACCGAAGAAATCCCCAAAACTTTGGATTTTGCCATTCTTTTTGTTGGGAAAGAGTTACCGGACATCTTGACAAAGAAAACGGTGGCTGATCCTTCGCTAGTTGAGTTACCATCTGCGGACATGTTGACAAAGAAAACGGTGGCTGATCCTTCGCTAGTTGATCTACTCAAGGTGTCTATCAGAAACTCAAACTTTTCCCTGGCCTTCCCATATGTTGCCGCGTCACAAGAGTATAATGGAATTGAAGCCTCTTTGGTGTCAGTGTTTGAAAATACTTGTGGCAAGAATTTAGGTACCAATGGCATTGCTGTCATGGAAGCATGCTATTTGGATAGTGAAAGGTTTCAAAAGCTTCCCGATATGTCTGCAGTTCAGGATTTCCTAGCTTCAAAGATGGAAAAAAGATCTACCGAACAAAGTAATCTAATTGTGATCTGCCAGGGAGGCTCCCAGCATGAATCTGATTTGCCTATGTCTGAAGCTCAACTTTTATTTGAGGTCGTAAGCTCCGCAGAGCGATTGGATGCTAAATATGCAGTTCTATATGTGTCTGATCCAAGTTTGTCGGGCCGTCATCCTTCTGACGAGATCCTAAAAAGATTTCTTGGTGAAAGCAACTTATCAACCAGCCCCCTAAAATGTGATGAAGTTTGCCAAATTAAGTCTTCGCTGTTGGAGGGGCTGTTCGTGGCTATCGTTTTGCTGATCATATTGGTTTCTGGCCTTTGTTGTATAGCGGGAATTGATACTCCAATCAGATTTGAGACTCCACACGATTCTTGAAGTGGAATTTCTTTTATTGATGTTCCCAGTAATGCCGGATGTGTTAATTTATTGATAGCAATTAAGTTGTACTATATTCAATAATGGCCATGTAATTTTTTATAGTAATGTTGCCCGATGTGTTAATTTATTGATAGCAATTAAGTTGTACTCGAATGGCCATGTAATTTTTTATTGTAAGAAGGTGGCACCACTTTCTCTGCATATAAATATAATTAATAAAAATTGTATACTCCTTTAACACTCCTATAATATAGGTGCCCGAATTTAATTATAAATAATACATTGGTAAAAGTATAAAATATTTAATACAATACTTTTTTAAAAAGAAAAGAGTAAAAATATCCTTTGTTAGAAGTAGGATTAAAATAATAGTAATTTTTACTAAATAAATATTTTTTGTAATTAGGTAAAAAAATATATAATTTTGAATTAAATAAATAAATATTATATTATTATATATTATTTAAATGTTGTTACAGTTAAATATTCACATTATTTAAACAAATTATATTTTATTTACTATTTTTTATTTTTATAATTGAATATAATATATTACAGCATGATGTTACAAATAATATATTATAAAGAATATATTGATACAAATAAGAAATATATAAATATAATTAATCAAAAATTGTATACTCCTTTAACCCACCTATAATATAGGTGCACCAATTTAATCATAAATAATACATTGATAAAAGTATAAAATATTTTGTACAATGTTTTTTTTTTTGAAGAAAATAGTAAAAGTATCATTTGTTAGAAGTATGATTAAAATAATAGTAATTTTTACTAAATAAATATTTTTTATAATTAGGTAAAAAATATATATAATTTTGAATTAAATAAATATATATTATATTATTATATATTATTTAAATGTTGTTACTGTTAAATATTCACATTATTTGAACAAATTATATTTTATTTACTATTTTTTATTTTTATAATTGAATATAATATATTACCGCATGATGTTATAAATAATATATTATAAAGAATATATTGATAGTACAAATAAGAAATATATAAATATAATTAATCAAAAACTGTATACTTCTTTAACACTCGTATAATATAGGTGCAAGATTTTAATTATAAATAATATATTGATAAAAGTATAAAATATTTAGTGTTTCTTTAATATTGGTACACTATCCTTTTTGGGTTGTTTATTTTATATTGGCACACTTTCCATTTTTGGCAAGATTCATTCAATTTCATCCACTCATTCTACTTTTTACTTTCTACATTCAATTTCTTCCACTCATTTTCTCCACTTAAATCCAAACACCTAAATCTATGGTGCCACTATTAGTGAAACGGAGGGAGTATAGTATTTTTTTGTGTGAAGAAAATAGTAAAAGTATCCTTTGTTAGCAGGAAGAAAAATATTACAGCATGAAAACGCATTCTATGAATGTTACAGCATAATGAATGTGCACTCTAAACAGAATTTTTTTAAAAAAATATTAACAATGAGTACGCATTCTAAAAAGTTTGCAAAAAAAAACACTTTGAGTACACACAATTACACAATTGCATCCAAATTTAAATGATCAAACACACAAAAATAAAACACTCATATTCTTTTACCTTTCCTTAGAATTCCATTGCTGTAACTAAACTCTGAGTTTTTTTTTTGTTTCCAAAATCAATTTAGCTATAATCTCTTGTATTGCTTCATCATCCTCGTAACTTTGTTCCACTTGTAGAAGACAGGATGGTAAAAGTGTTGTAGTGATGGTTTTGGACTACATCATTCCATTCTCTGCTTCTGCCTTTTCTTCTACCCTCAGTGATGCCGTACTGACATTTTAATTGGCCACGCAGATTTGATCAAATCTGCTCAAATGCAGACCATCTTCCATTTAAATAACTAATTGACCAGGAATATCTTCTTGATGAACTGAATCAGCTGGAACACCTTTAACACCTGTAACACCCTTCATAACATTATTCACTTCCACTAGTGTCTCACAAGGTCTCCTTGATAATGAGTCAGCTGTTTGGTTATTTTTCCCTTGTTTATACTGAATTTCAAAGCTCAATCCGAGGAGTTTGGTCATCCATTTATGCTGCAATGCATTGTGAAGCTTTTGATCCAAAAGGTACTTTAAACTTTGTTTATATTGTTTTGGTTTGCAAATTGAATACTTGTAAGGTGGAATACTTGTGCATCAATCAAATTACACGAAAAATGTATTAAAGAGATTCAATATGGATAAATCAAATCCATTCAGTATCCCAATGGTCGTAAGATCCCTTAATTTGGAAAATGATCAATTTCGTCCATGTGAGGAATCTGAACAGATTCTTGGTCCAGAAGTACCATATTTCAGTGCAATTGGTGCACTTATGTATCTCACTATTTGTACTCGACCTGATATAGCTTTTGCTGTTAATTTATTAGCGAGGTTCACTGGAACGGAATCAAACATGTGTTTCATTACCTTCAAGGGACAAATGATTTGAGATTATTTTATTCCAACACTACGGAACCCGTTTTGGTTGGCTATGCAGATGTAGGTTACCAGTCAGATCCACACAAGGGGAGATCTCAAACTGGGTATGGGTTTACTTGCGGAGGGACTGCGATTTCTTTGCTTTCACGAAAACAAACACTCACCACAACATCATCAAATCATGCTGATGTTATCGCATTACACGAAGCAAGTCGAGAGTGTGTGTGGTTGAGATCCATGATGCGACATATCAGAACCACAAGTGGTCTCCTATCAAATGATACTCCCATCACGCTTTATGAAGATAATGCCGCGTGTGTTAATCAAATGAAGGAATGGTACATCAAAAGTGACAGAACAAAGCACATTCCTCCAAAGTTTTTTTCATTTACTCAAGAGCTGGAAGAGAGTTATACTATCAACATCCAATATATCTGTTCCTGTGAAAACTCAGCAGATCTCCTCACAAAGGCTCTCCTCACTTCAGTGTTCAGAAAACATGTTCATGACATCAAGAAATCACCAATGCCAACATGGGGGGAGCTATATGTGGCTGTACTTTTTTTCCCTTACTGTGGTTTTTATCCCACTGGATTTTTCCAAGTAAGATTTTTAATGAGGCTACATGAACACGTAATTATTGAAATGAGCAGTACATGGGGAGTGTTAGGAATAATGAAATGCTCATTAGCAATAAGTTAGATTTGTGATAATTAATTATATCACTGTTTATTTACCAAAGGGGAATACTATGCTATTACCCCCAAATTCTACTATTAATACTCTCCTTAAAGGATGAAGGAAAATGCACCTCTCATTCTGTCATTTCTCACTTCTTCTCATCTTATCTTCTTCTCCATCTTATCTTCTTCTCCATTCTCTCCTTCTTACTTCTCATATCAAGTTCTTTGCTAATTTTTTAATAAATTAGTGCAAAATTAGTAAAAATCACTAAAATTTGATATTTATTAGACGATTCATAGTCGAAATTATGTGATAAATCGTCTCAATTCCATTTACATATCACAAATTTAAAGAAAATAAACACATGTTAACATCATTCATCACCACAAAGTCAAAAGAACATTGCTACACATGAAAATCAAGAATCTAAATTAAGCGCTACAACACATGTATTAAACATAGAATACACTAAGTAGGGAAAAAATAGGCCCGATGCACAGTCGGATAACTACGTGGGCTACTCGTAGGATCCAGGCCCATAATCCAGCCCATCAGAATCATCCCCAAAACCATCCCCGTCATCAACCCGCCAAAATACGAACCAATTTTTCCACCTCCTTTTTCCTTACTTGCCGCAACCGTTGCTCCGCCGCATTCATCGCCGCCGCCGCGATCCGCCACCTTCTCCGTCCCCAACTTAACGTCTTCCGTGAAATCCAAACCATCCTGATCGCCACTCCTCACGTTGCTAGCGTCGTCTTCCTCGCTGCCGGAACCGCCATCGCACGAGCACACGGAGTTCGGCGCGTCGCCGCCGTGGGTGATTTCGCGGTGGTCCTTCCACTCGTTGAAGTCGAACTCCAGAGCCTCGACGGTCCTCGCAATGTGGCACAGGTGGCGGTTGTGCGTCGACGACGACGACGCGACCTCGGCGGTGAGGAGTTTGTTCACGAACAGGAACCGCTGCTCAAGATCGGCGGCGAGAAGTTGATGGTCGTCGTCGGAGAGGGGCGGTGAGACGATGGCGTGAGAGAGATCAGATTCGAGTTCTTTCAATTTCTTCTGCAATATTTTGTATCTTTTCGTCATCTTTGATAGTGATTATGGGGTGGGATCATTTGTTTTTGTGTGCGTTGATTCCCTTCGTATACGGTGGTTGTGGTGAAGTTGGAAGTTTGTAGCAGGCGGCGGTTTTTGTTGGCAGTTGCAACTTTTATTTTTGGTATTATCTCCTCTCATCGTAATCTCTTTTTCTAATATTTTGGGGCTTGAAGCAAATTAGAAAAATAAAGGCTCATATGATATTTAATATTCAATATCTATAAAATGGGACCTTACATAGAATGAGGATTTTTTTTTTATTGAGGTAACTAATTAAAACATATAATATTTGGCAAAGTCTTGGGAAAGATCGTCTTTCCATAGGCTTATGGAAAGGAGTTTAATCAAAATAATAAAAGGTAAAAAGTCAAAGTTGCAATATTAAAAATTTATTATGTAACGTGTAGTAGTTATAAAGGTTATAACCCGATTCATGTAATCCGAAAGTTTTATCTTAATTTCTTCTAATTTGCACTTTAAACTTTGGTCTTTCAAGAGACTAACTCATAATATTTACTCTTTTTCTCTATATATTTTTTTACAAAATTTAAAAATGAGGCCCCTATTTAATTGCTTATTTGGGGGCCTGAGGCGAGCGCCCCATATGCCTCCACTATGAGGCCGGCTTTGCTTATGGTGCCATAAACAAAAAAACATGGGAAGTATGAATTTCGTTGCAATAAACAAAAATCACCCTAAGAATTACATCGATTTTAAAATGACCGGTCTAATATTTAGTCAGTTTAAAATAAGACTCTCATTTGTGTATTAAAAAAAGGGTAAGTCTCAGGAAAGACGGTCTTTCCATAAGCTTATGGACAGTCCACGTGGGCATTTACCTTACATGTAGTAATTTTTTTTTATAAAATTTAGATATTGCATTTTATAAGTTAAAACAAGTAATAATATGTATTTGAAGGTGAAATTATAAAAATATATGATATACAAAATATTTGGGATAAGTGCTAATATAACTCTATCTACTTGAATAAGTGCCAATATATAACCCTTAGATAAGTTTTAGTGCAAAAAAAACCTAACTAGTTAATGAAAGTGTCATATAACCCTCAAACCCCATTCCGACATTGACTTTGATTTTTCGGCGTTGACTCTATGTAAATTAACCAAAATACCCTCTTGACAAAATTTGAAATTAGGTGGATAATTTTACCCTCATAGTTCGCCAGACCACCGCCGGTCCACCGTCGAAAAAGGTAGGGTTATATCAGCACATTATGAAAACTGATAGGGTTATATCAACATATTCCTAAAACTTATTGGGTTATATCAGCACACATTATAAAATTTAAGTGTGTGGTAATCGACTGGCCTTAACGGGTGACCACATCATTACATACGAATGTACTGATATAACCCTATAAGTTTTACGAATGTGCTGATATAACCCTATAAATTTTAGGAATGTGCTGATTTAACCCTACAAGTTTTCATAATGTACTGATATAACCCTACCTATTATGGCGGCGGTCTGGCGGTAACGTCATTTCCTTTTTTTTAGTATTTTAATTTCTTTTCAGAAGGGCAAAAATATTTTTTTATAAAATTATGACTAAAATTTTCCGAAGAGGGTTATATTGGCACTTACACTAACTATCTAGGGTTATATTGGCACTTTCAAACACTGGAAGGTTATATTGACATTTATGTCAACTAGGTAGGGTTATAGAAACATTTTTTTATAGAAACATTTTTCTCTAAATATTTTTAAAAATTATAAATTTTATATGTAATTTAAAAAATGCAGTTTATAAGGTAAGAAATAAGTGGCATATCGATAAACTTATAGATAGACCGTCTGTCGTAAAACCTACTGTTAAAAATATTCAATTAGTAAAATATTTTTCTGTGAATACTATAAAGACACTTTTTTCTCACACACTAGAAAGGAAAACTGGAAATCCAATCAGTTGACACCCGCGGGTGTACCCCAGTGGTTGAGAGTTGGGTATTCTTTGGAAGGATCCACGGTTCGAGGCTCGGCAGCCACCGTGTGGGATGTCCTGCCTAAAGCGTGGTCTTCGGGTCACGTGGCAGTGCAGGCTCCTGTTGGGCACCGAGTATGGGCCGGCCCAATGGTCCTGGTGCTGGGCTACCGTGACTTACCTCCCATATGATGGCTGTGGTGTCGGCTGGTATGGGCTGCTGAGGGCGAGCAGCGATCGCCTTTGAAAATCCAATCAGTTGGGTTAGAGTGTGGGCCTTTGAAATTCATACTTCCTCCATCGCATATTAAATTGCATAAATTTATTTTCACGGTCTCTAATAAATATCTTTTACTGTAAATATATATAATTATGTATAATAATGACACACAACAAGCTGATATTTTAAAACTTTATGTTATGATGAATCTAACGGTATACCATTCGATAATATTATTGGTCGTCTACTTATCTAGATACATTGTCAAAATTTGTGAAATTTTATGCGTAATTTAATGTGTGATTGAGGGAGTATTGTACTCGCCCGACCCAACAAAAATAGGTCGTTTTCGTCGTGGTGCATTTTGGGGGAAAGTGTATGGAATTTTAGGAGGTACTATCAGATTGAATTGGAGAATGAAATTCTTTGGACAACTTACTTAAAGTGGACATATAAGTGTCACAAATATTGAAAGGAAAAGTGCATACTATTAAAATTTGAAAGCGTACGTATAATCTTTTATAAAATTTGAAAGTGTAAAATTAATCATAATTTTTGTAAAATAGTGCAATTACACCCAAATTGCTCTATTCCAATATTGATTGAACGAATTCAGGTGTTGACCATTTATGAAAAAACAAAAATATTCTTATTCTTAAATCAAAAAAATTAATGACAAAAATACCCTTATGATTCTTCTTCTTCGTCAAACATGTGCGCCACCAACTCCGCTGCCGTCAGCCACCAAGAACCATATGCTATTGCTGGAGGTGTTGAATATGATTTGTTGGGTGGGAAATAGAACTACTCCCTCTGGTCATAATATATTGGCATCAAGTCAATGGACACATTTTAAAAAAAAAGTAAAATAGGTGGATGAAATTGTATTGGAAGAGTAAAAAGTAAATTGATTGGATGAAAACAATCTTAATTTTACCAAAAATGAAATGTGCCAATATTAAAAGGCCAAACAAAAAAGGAAAGTGTGCCAAGTAAAACAGAAGTTTAACGTTAAAAGATGGTGGATGTAACAACTAGGCATCAAAGCGATAAGTCAAGCACCGTACTTCCATTCTTGCTTTTCTACAACAAACTGTACTCCCTCCGGTGGGAGTACAAGTTTCTAGAGAGATGGAGGTTGCATTAAATTATCAGATAGGAGAGATTCATTGCACCTTGGAACTGTTGATTACTCAGTGGATGGAGTTCGTTATGAAGACGCCACTAACCCCGTACAGACCCTGCGCTACTACCTCTGCAAATTCCCTCCCCCGCGCCACTTATCCCCTCCGCCCAGATTAGCCACCACCCAGCCTCCTTCACACCCACTTCCTCCACCCAGACTTATTCTGCCGCACCTCATCCACACTCGCTGCTAGCCCCGCAACCCCCTCTGAAACCCACCCCAGACCCGCCGGCCTAATTCTCTAAACACCCCAGACACCACCCCTGACCCTAAACACCACCAACCTTGTTGGTATGCCTTGAATATGTATTAGCCGATTCAGTACGGGGGTCTCGCTGTCGGAGGGTCCAGGGGGGCGGAGCACACACTGGCCTGGGGGTCCGCGGGGTGGAGTCGCCCCCGGCCCGACGGTGTAGCATGTCCTCTATTTGGGCTGTTATTCGCATTCTGTCTCTTGTTCTGGTTTGGGCCAGATTGTTTCTGGACCCAAAGCCGTTAGGGTTTAAGGTGGAGAGGACTATATATAGTGGCTCGTCTTTTATTGTAACCTGTAAGATGTAGGATTAGTAGAGAGTAGGAAATCTGTAATTCTGGCCTTTCTCTCTAGTGGAATCCGATCTTGGTTGGCCGTGGATGTAGCCAATTGGTGAACCACGTAAAAATCTCGGTGTCTTGTTTTTCGCTTTATTTTCTTTGCTTGTTCTTTCTCGAGTATTCCGCACAACAAACCTAAATGCCACCGCTGCTAGGGGTGTTCAAAAATACCCGACCCGCAGTAATCGGCTCGTCCATCTACCGACTCGGTATAAAATAATTGGGTACTTTTTCATTTTTTAGGTCCGGGTACCCAAACCAAAAATTTTACATTTTAACGGCCCAGAGTCAGAGCCACAAAAATGCGATTTTCGGGTACCCAGGACCCGATAATATTGAAGTATATTTATTTACTTTTAATTTTAAATAATATTTTTCTACACATCTACTCCTAATTGTCCATATCTATGTAAGGTTAATTATTAAATAATGTGAATTTATATAATATTCAAGTGCTTAGTTTTCAAGCATTTTCTTTCAACTCTGAATTCTCAATCGTCCCTTCTAAGTTTTCATAAGATAAGAATCGTAATGTTTTTTTAAATTTTTTTCTACATACAGCACATTTTTTTTATTAAGAAAAAGAGAGGCCCTTAACTAATAAATCATGGGCCTAAGGCGAACCTTTCACTTGCCTCCTATATAGGCAGATCTGACTAAATGAATAATTAAATTACAGATTGAAATGAGACATGGGAAAGAAATCCCCTCGCAAAAATCCAAATGCGTGTGATAGAATACGTGCATATAAGACATGCAAAAGATGTTTAAAAACTTGTGAGAATATGAAAGTGGGATCACAGATTAGGACATGATTTACTCCTGGTTTTGGTGGTCGCTGCTTAAGATGCATGCTTACTTCATGTCTACGAGAATTCCTAGGATTCAGGACTGATTGCTTAATGTTGCAGACTTGTAGTCTTAAGTAAAATTCTACTGCAACTTTTGGGACTATAATTTACCAACCCCGTATACGAGTTAGTTCAGTTAATTTTAGTTCAGTCAGTTCAACAAATAATAGTGCTCAACTTATGAAATTTTCTCGCATATGGTTGTATTGATGCATCAAATCTCACACCCGAATATAGAGGAAAAAAAAAGCTGTGGATGCGTGCAGAAAATAGAAACTATAGTATTCACCCTTTTCTTCATCAATTTTCTGCAGCTATTTTGGTGCAAAATACAACCATCGGTCAAAACTCACGAGGCCATTGTCAGACCCCATCTTTGAATATCATTTTCAGACCAAGCAAGTAATCAGTCGAACCATTTGTTATACTATAGGTTTCCTGCTATTAATATATCATGCAGGTAAAAACATTGTTTTCCAAATCAAGGATACAAGTTAGTTCTGCAGCAGTGAAAGTGGTAAATGTTGTAATATAACCCCTGAAACATTCTGCAACTCACTCATCCGTGTACGTACCACCGACATTGCTATTCTCGCCAGCGAGTAATTCAGACTTATAGCACTTGATCATAAATTATATGAATTCATCTGTTGTGAATTGGAGAATTCCGATGTGGCGGGTGGTAATCCATCTCCGTAAAGTCTTGGTGATCGTTCATGTTGCTGTTTTCGGAACTTTCTCGGCTTCTGCTGGCTCCAACTGAAACCTGCGTATGAAGTAATCAGATTGTGTGTTTCGTATAGTGCAATGTTAGACTATAAAAACTGTACTATCGTGCGAAAATCCTTCTGATTCAACTGGTAAGATTAGGTCATGTTTAAGTAGAAAATTAACAGTGAAGATGGATGTGAGCAAAATCTTGAAAAACTACTTTTCTTTAGCTGACATACCTCATTTTGCGCGGTATTGTAATCGACGTGATCAGAAGAAGAAGAAGACGACACAGCAGCTTCTGTTTCTGAGAAAAATATTTGTAACCTAGTTGGTCAATCCATGTTGAAGATGCTAATTATGAACGGTGCAATCATCAAACAAGAATATAAAATTCATGCGTGTTCAATGACCATATATACATGTGTGTGAGAAAGTCTAAGGAAATGCGACATTTCCATAAGCTAATGAACAGTCCACATGGGCTTTTACATTAAATGTTGTAATTTTTTATAAAATTTAAATATTGTATTTTATAAGTTAAACAAGTATTTGAAGGTGAAAATATAAAAATATATGATATAAAAAAATAGTTTCAAAAATTTTAAATTTTGTACTCCCTCCATCCTGATTAAATTGCACAAGATCAAAGATTCAGTCAAACTAAGAAAACTTTATCTACATATTTGAATAGATATATAAACAATAATATTGTTGTATGTGATATCGTTGAATTTGTCAAAACAAGTAGTTTCTAGAAAGTAACTTTTTGTTTGCCGATATCATACGTAGTTAAATATATTAATGGTCAAACGTGTGTGCTGTAGACTGTGAAAAAAATCCTGTTCAATTTAATCTGTGACAGAGGGAGTATGTAATTTAACAAATGCATTATATAACATAAGAAATAAGTGGCATATCCATAAACTTATGGACAGACCGTCTGTCAACATACATATATACATACATACATATATACATACATATATACATATATGTGCGTATGTATATTCAGGGGGTACCAGATCTAGTTCTTGAGACAAATTCAGGTCTGATGATCCTTCTGCACAGGCTAGCTGATGATGTACTTGTAAATGCTTGCTGATCATCGAAAAAGAACATCCATGATCAGCTTCATCTTAACTACTTCACTGAATAACTAATTAATCAGAAAAGAGAATGTGCTCTACAAACCTGGCAATCTTGGAGATTTCTAGCATCTGAAGAAATACATGCATGCATGGTGAAGCAGAAGATGAATAGCATGAAAAGAGGCGATGAGGATGAAGTCGAAAGCAAGGATATGGTCCTTGATGGAGATGCCATTTTCTTGCCACTTGATCAGTTGTACGTTTACGGTTTTGAGCTAATTTATACTCTGCTGTTGTTGGAGCAGAACTCAGGTAGAGACAACTATTTATACTATACGGGGTAGTAATTTTGTTTGAGTGGTGAGACAAGCGAAGGAGTGAAATTTCTGGCAGGATATATTATTGTAAGACCTTCGGTAAATGTTCCCTCTCCCGCGGTTAATCGGCCTGAATTTACGGCCCCCAAAACAACAGTAAGTTCGAGTCAACAACTTTGTGGAGTTGGTGACGCTTGTGGTAAATAAACAGTAATGACAAACTTTATTGTGCTTCTTTTGATAAAAATATATATTTCATGTACCAGCCTATTCCGCACAAAATCTTTTTATGGTGTTCAATAAATGTGTTTGACTGTAAATATGTGTAGTTATGGACAATAATGATACACAAAAATTTAGGAACTACATTTTACGACGAATCAAACCATATTTCATAAAATAAAATAAAAAATTACATATATGTTCAAATATGCGGTCAAAATTTGATATTTTTTAACCCAAAAAAATTCATGTAGAGTAGGTTGAGACGGAGGAAGCAGTAATATTAGACTCGCCAACATGTTCCAATCCTTATGGACTATTTAAACTATTATTGAAATCATTAGAAGAAAAGTAAATCAGCATAAGTAAGAACAGTCGCAAACTCAAACCCTGTTTTTACAAAAACTTGAAACTGTAGATATCCGTCAGGTTAGAGAAAATTAACTTAATCAAATTCTATAACTACTAGTATTATTCAATTTGATTCATTTTAGTTTGATAATTTCAATTTAGATTAGAGCTCATCTCTTGAAAGATGGTTTTTCCATAAGCAATGGAAATACCAAGGTTTACAGTACAAATTAAAAGAAATGAATATGAAATTTTTGGGTTGCATGAATCGCATTATGAACTTTATAACTACTACACGTTGCATAATAAAATTTTAATATTGCAACTAAGACCTTTTACTTTTTATTATTCTAATTAAACCTCGTCTATCCATAGGCTTATGGAAAAACGGTCTTTCCCAAAACTCTCCCTTTAGATTAACAGAGAATAGGGTCAGAGTAGAAACATGATGAGAAAAGAAAAGGGTGTTGCTATATCAAGTCCTGTATTTTACTAGTTTACCCTAATATATATATATATACATGCATAATACTAATTTTAATTTTTTTTAAAAACCAAAATCAAAAAACAAAAACAATAATACTGCCACAGCCGGCACCACCGGCACCACTACAACTGTCTCCAATCTGACCCAAACTGTGTCTCCGATCTGAGTGCCACCGCCCCACAGTTGATGCCCCACCGATGCTCCACCTTCGTCTTCGATCTGAGTGCCACTGCCTCACTGTCGATACCCCGCCTTCGCCCCCCGCTAAAACCTCTGGTCCGGCGAGAATGGGGGCAAGGAAACGAGAACGAGAACCGGACAGAAAAAAGGAGAACCAGGGCGGGAGAATCGAGTGAGGAGAACCGAGCGACAAGAACCAGAGAGGAGATGGAGAAGCGAGACCGGAGAAAGAGGGCGTGGAGAGAAGAACCGGGAAAGGAGAAGGAGAGCGGGGAGAGGAGATCAGGGCGACAAGAACAAGGTCGGGGCGAGGAAAAGAGAATGGGCCAGTCGCCGAGAAGACGAACCAATCGTCGGAGAAAACGAACCAGCACCAGAGAAGACGAACCAGTCGCAATGCGGACCCCTATGGAAGGCCATCTTCATCGCAGGCGAAGCACCGTCGGCCGCCGTGCACCACCACCAGAAAACACTTCCAACGGCGGTGGTAATGTGTTTAAATATAAATTTTATTTAATATAATTTTTAATTTATTTTAATTATTTAAATTAAATTGAAAATGCATACTATATGTTCAATAGTATAAATACATGACATAATAAAGTAAAATAGATTGCGTGATACCCTATTCACAAAGAACGGACAAGCTCCCAGCCGGAGTACTTGGGGGGCATCTGTCGGTCAGAGCAATCAGCACCATGTTAATTAATCCTCCTCGGTTTTTGAACTCAAGACTCCAATGCTCCGTGATTTTGGCTTTATTGCCCCCCAATTTAAAGTTTCCCTAAACACTTACTCAGATATAAACAAATGCTAAAAATTCCTTACGTAGCCAATTTAGTTACACACACTAAAGTACAACAGGTAGAAAACGAACTATCAGGAAAAGAAGTACCCATCTCTAGAACAAAAATCTCAGTGATCAAAACAGCTTAAATTATTATAAAATGGCCATACTATATGCCCTGGAAAAGGGAAGGGCAGATGTTACACAAAACACGAACTAATCAACATAAAAACTGGGGGAGAAAACAGGCGAGCAGCTTCATCAGGTATGATTAAAGAAAGCCCTGGTAACTTTTTATTTGTTACAAGGGAGGACAAAAGTTCCAACAGCTCAATCTATCACTAACCTTCTAAATAGTATCTATGTACATGACCAATGATCATGGAAACCGGACAACTCATGGCAGGTATTAAGGAAGGGCGTCTTGTTTTCACCCCCACAAAATTTCTACTGCTTCAGTTCCCATTTCATATCCACTTCACAAGACTCGAGTCCACTTCACATTTGCAATAGATTATTCACAGTTACAGTGGCAGAATTGGTTCGATGCAAATCCTGCAAGCATAGTCACAAAACAAGTCTTATGATACAAACACAAACACAAACACAAAACAAATGCAAACATGAACACAGAGACAACGAACAATTAGTTGACAGTTTTTCACAGACAATGCACTCCAGATGCAGAGTCCAGAGATCAAGGACAAAAAGGTGCGGTTTGGGCCACCAAAGAGGTGACAAATAAATCAATTCACCAACTAAACAAGGTTCACAATTAAAACAAGAAAAGATATGAATGCTCTACACACCTGGATGATAAGTTCATCAGGAACATGGGGCAGAACTTCCCGAACAGATTCAGCCAGGGCAAGTAGATCTGCTAAATTGTCATTTGCTACTCGTGTGATAGGTCTCATTTGCAAATCAGCACCACTTCCTGGGAACCTAGCAGAAGGGGTAGGTGATTGGGACGTACCAGCCTGAGAGGGATTCATGGGCCAAAGGCTCCAGGCTGAATCTTCCAGGGCAGTCTGAGCATATGTTTCTCCAACAGCAGCAAGTTGCCTCATCATCATCTGAACCCGGCCCAATCCAGCAGATCTGACACCATTGGATGGACCAGCCCCGTCCAAGCCAAGCCAACTTGGATCAATTGCCGTTCCCCTGAAAAGGGAAAATGTAGAAAAGAAGAAGGGGGAGGGGGAATCAATTAGCATTACTTTTACATGAACAAGTTAATAAAATTATGGTGCATCCAGAAACGAATGTAAAATAGAAAAATGTATTTGTTCAGGTGTGATGATGTGTTTGGTCTCTTCAAGCTCTCTAGGTATGGGATCTATGGAAAGTGAACATTAAACTCAAATAGAACAGAAATGGAAGACAGAGTATCACAGGAAGTTTCACATCTGGGTACCAAGTTTAGGCCAGTTAATCAGAGAAGCACAGTAACCCACGGTAGAATTGAATAGGCAATGCCTCCTGAAATGACAAGGAGACGGGGAAAGCAGGCATAATTTATGCAGCTTATACATGGATCTAAACACCAATTCTTATACGGTACCCCAGGGATACCATACTCATGGTATCGCCAGTAGTAAATTTTGTATTGTAATTATTCCGAATGTCCATTCTATTATTTGTATTTGTGCATTGTATTGGCTCAAATAGTCAAACAATACACAAATTGAATTCATCCATTACACATTTACATAAATGCACAATTAAGATACACAATACACGATTGGCTATTTTAAAATGCACATATATTCCTGGATATACCATGCTCGTGGTACCACAGGGAACCATATAATTTGCCTCTAAGCACATTGGATGATGCTATAGGTCCCTTGGGTAGCTATTAAAGCTTAAGCTTCAGTTTAGCAGAAAATGCGAGTAAAACCTTGAATATAAATCCATTACACATGAAGTGAGAAAAATGACCTCCAGTCACCAACATCTAGTTGATTTTGTGTCTGTGCTGGAAAGAATCCCGTAGATAGTCCATGACCTGGAAGATTTGGACTATCAATCCCAGCACTCAATTGACGGGCAAGTTGCTCATCCCCTGAAGTATCTGAGCCACGAGGATTAGCTTCACGTTCAGGCCTTCCAAGAAACAGAGGCTTCCGACAGGTAGGGCATGAATAATTCTCATTCAGACCTTGATCTAACCTGATATTAGCATTTCATATCAGATTATAATAGAAGGTCACTTAAATTAAACTGAGTTGTATCCTGAAATCCTTTGGTCATACCAAGATCGCAAGCATGATAAATGGAAAAGATGATTGCAACTCAGCTTCTTCGCCTTTGCCATGGGTTCCTGTTGAGATTACAGATGCTTGAAGAGTCTAGGAACTAAGAACTCAAGTAAGTGTAATAAACCAACAGGTGTGTGTGGTGTGTGCCAGAGAGAGAGAGATAAATTACCCTACAAATAGCACACTCATCATCATAAGCCCGGAGTTCTTCCACTGTTGCATTTGGAAGCGCCCCATGAAGAGCCCATAAAGCTTTCCTCAGTTTCACATAACCCTTTATGCGTTTTATTATTGCACTCAGCAATGCCTAAAGATCAAGTTAACATGTAAAGTAAATATATAGTTGGACATTAAAGGTTTGAAGTTTGAGCATTAGCAACATATCAACATGAAGAGGGTCAAAATGTCAAGACTCAAGTCAGAGGCACTTACACGTATATTTAGGAAGAGGATAGCGTCAATAAGATGGAAAGCCATGCCGTGAAGCCACCAAATATGCATATAATGAGCTAGGGCCATTAAAAATGTCATCATATCAAGATAAAAACCCAGGTTCCGATTCAAAATGCCTTTCCATTCCCACAGTGATCCTGCAGTTAAAAACATAACTCTTTACTTAAAAGGGGAGAACCAAAAATCTTCAGCAAAATACAATTAGATGGTGCAAAGAAGAGATTTAAAAAAAAAACTTTAATCACAAGGTATTGACGGGGAAAAAGTAAACAGAAACTCAAATTAACAAGCAAGATATTTGCAGGAAATCCACCTGTAGCTGACAAATCAAAAAGTTTCGATATCCGGCAATTTGCACTATCTCCGGCAGAGTGATGCAGCCATATATCAAGCAACTGAAATCCATGAACCACAATGGCCTACGGAAAACAGATCCATTACAAACGTTAACATCTTACTGGAAGTTATAAACACTAGAAAATTTGCTAAAGCTCCATGAAAGACACACAAATAAACAGAAGAAAAAAAGTACCTGTAGTGTCTCAAAAGCAATGCTAAGAGGCTCAAAGAACAATAACAAAAATGTAGGTGAGTGCACTGTGCTATATACTGCCAAACACAGCCTTATCCTACAGGAAGTGGGAAGAGAACTGTCAGTTTCTTGAAATATAAGAATTATTATGTTCCAATAGGATAGATGTGAATTCCAAGTTACTATACCAGAGCATATCAACAGAGAAAACGAACAACAAGGCAGAATATACACGAAAGTATGTCCGGGGGGTGACTGATGGAGAAGCATTCAACCGCTCAAGGCGATCTCTAGCTAAGGCTTGAAACATCTGTTCGGCAAATACATGTTAGACAAAGCCGAAGACATATAGAAAATACAGTGCTTGAAAGCCAACACCAAATACCTTCAATGAACAGAGCACAGTCAACCATATTGACCACAACCCAGCTTGAAATACTGTTGGTGGAACAACAAGAGGAAGAAAAGTTCCCTGTCAAAGGAAAAGAATTACAAGTCACACATGATGAAATGCTTCACACAAGATAAAGTTGGTTTGAGCACTACAATGTTAAATGTGAAACAGTCTTGAAGAAGACACTAAGGAGCACTTGACTGACCACAGAATAAATTAAACAGAAAGTAAATTACTCCTAACTAAAATCAGATCTCAAAATAGTTTTACCTTGTAGATAACATAGTTAACAAGGCGTTCAACTAATTTTCGAACTTCAGATGAGTACAAATCTGAAAAGAAAATTGTCTGCAACACAAACAAAAGATCAGAATCAAACAGCCAAAACAATCCAGAGTCTGGACCAGATAATAAAAATGCACAGAACAAACACAACAGTACTGCATCCCAAAATTGTAATAAGAAATTTGTTCTATGATAAGTAACTACTAGTACATAAATTCAATCAACCTCCAGAACGTAGTTAGAAAGAAAATTTGCTTAAGAATTACTACCTTGAGACACAAAATTAGTAGTATAAACACATTAAGTGCCAAATTAGCTGCCAGCACACATGTGGCATGTGAACTGAAAAGCAGGTCCAATGTGTGGCTAGCATTCCCAGTGTTCAGCGAACTATCAGCAATTAAACCATCAGACTTCAGTTGCTCGACAGATATTGCAGTCCAAGCCTGAAGGCCAACAAAACTCAACACAGTGCAAACCACTGAAACAGACAGGTAGCGTGCACCCATGGGATATTAATGCGCTATCAACACAGGTAAAACCAAAGGTTTTCATGAGAGCAAAGTTTGCATGATCCTTTGCTCCCAAAACTGATCACAACATACAAAAAGGTAAGAGAAGATCAGGCAACACAAAATATCGGACCACTCCCTCCTTTGAACTTAATGATGATAATATTTAAACTGACAGCATCAAACCTGCATTAAAAACAAGAAAGCAAATCAGATGAATCTTGCTAGAGGCTTCGGGACCACAAGTTCCACAAGGACAATAGGAAAGCATTCTAGAGAGGACTCTTTCAGAGAAAGTAAGCAGCCACAAATATAACCCATGAGCAAATAAGTGATCGTCACTACATTTAGTTGAACACATATGTACAGCTAGAGTCTAGACGAAGGACCTGCAATTTATAACTGCAAACTCCGTATATGAACATTATAACAAGCCACTCCTAGCAACGGAAAAGCTCAAAGTCAAATTTGTCAAAATTTACCACTAAGTAAACTAAATGAACTTTATAAATTGAAATTCACCAAGTAGTACACTTCCAAGATAAAATCACTAATCCTTCCTATTTTCACAAACACGCAGGGGAATCACACAACCAGAATCACAAACTTCAGAAACAATAACAAGTACAATGAGAGATCAACCGACAATCTGGAAAACGCAAATCAAAAATCATTTTCCAAATTTTAGTATTCCAGCTCCAACTCTGTACGCAACAGCCATATGAGCAACAAAGAGGTAAAAACCGAGGAGAACTGTACGTAGAACAGAATAAGGTCCAACCGACGCTTTTGTGGCTTCTCTTTTTCCTCAATTTTCTTTTATAAATTTATATAAATTATAAAAGCAAGTACGACCAGAACACTCAATCAATTAAGCACAGCACCAAAGCTCAAATTGAAGCAACCAATCGCAATCATCGAAATCGGTAACGATATTCAGAAACGCGTCACACCGGATCAATTCAATTATAAAAATGAAGATTCAACGGAAAAGCTATAAAAAAAGGGTAAAAAAATCAAACCTCCACCGTTACCGATCCAAGACGGCGGCGCGAGGACCGCGAAAACGATGGCGACGACAAATTCTGCGATCGTCACCTCTCAATGGAGCGTACAGAAAGGGAGAGGTAGAGAGACAGTTTTTGCGGGAAAGCGAAGAACTTAAGCTAACCTCAAAATGAAAAAGAAAAAAGATTGGGAGATAAAAATATCAAATGGATCAATGGATGAATGATTAGTGACAACTTTACTTTTTTGTAGATATCATTTCATAGTGTAATACAAAAAAATAATACTTTTATATGCATTTTATAGGACTAAATTACAATTTGGTCGGAATTGAACATTGATTGACCAACTTTTTGTCCTCCGCCTGAGCCTGAGAAGGACCTATCTTGGGATGTGCGATTTTATGTTCTGGAGGTTCGATCGCCCCTTTTCTTTTTCCTATTAATTCTGTAAAACACCGAACGTGGGCTTTTTATTAACGGCAGATCGGCAGTCATTTTTTTATTAACAATTATTTCACGTTACACTCTTCTATATTTTATATACTCCCTTCGTCCCAGGAAAATCTACAAAGAGTGAAAATTTATCTGCAAATTTTTCCCCTGATGAAATAAGTAAATTGCCCCTCCCGTCTTCTTCATCTCATATGTCTTCGATCTTGTTCCTCTACCCACCATCTGTCTTCGATCTTACTCCTCCCACCACCCCATACTCCCATCCTCCCGTCCTCCGCCTCCCACCACTCACAATCGGTCCTCTCTGCCTCCCGTCCTCTAGATCTGAATCGATGGTGGGTTAACCGGTGGTGACACTGGCATCAATGATGGGTCAATCGGTGGTGGTGTTAATGGTGCATCAACGGTGGCGATAGAATTGAGGGGTGGCGCTGGAGGAGGAGACAAAGGGTGGCCCTAGCGGATAAGGTGATGGGTGGCGCTAAGGTTTAAAGGGAGCGGTGGCGAAGGGTGGCACTAGGTTTAGAGGGAGCAGTGGCGGAGGGAGTGGCGTGAGAGGCGGTGGCGGAAGGAGGGGTGTGAGAGGCGGTGGCGGAGGGAGGGGCATGAGAGGTGGTGGTGGAGGGAGCAACGTGAGAGTCGGTGGCGGAGGGAGAGGCAGTGACTGTGAGAGAGTTTGGCGTTAGTGGCCTCGAGAGCGGTGGCGGAGGGAGAGACGATGGCCAAACGGCGGAGGGGAGTAAGCTAGGGTTCTGCAAATAGAAGGGGTGACTTCAGAGGCAGAGATTGGGTGAAATATGAGGTGGCGGGGATGAGGAGTGGTGGTGCAGATGGGTGGCAGAGATGAAAGCAAGAGAGGCTCTCTGGTGGCAGAGACACATTGAGTGGTGGTGGAAATCGGCGGCGGACGGTGGTGGAAGAGGAGAAAGTGGGTGGTGGAGGAATGAATTTGATGATGTGAGGCAAATGGGTAAAAATGTGGAGAAAGTTTGTAAAATGTTAATGTTGTAAGGGCAATTGTGTCTTATGACATGTAAAATTTTACTTCAAATGGAAAGTGTGCAGATTTGCTTGGGACACCCAAAAAAAAAGTGTGCAGATTCCCCTGGAACGGATGGAGTAGTACTTTTTTATCCTAACTTAAATTACCCACTTACTTTATGACATTATTCTCTGTCAAAATTTGACCGAATATTTGAATAAATATATGAGACATTATATTATCGTATGTGACATTGTAAAATTCATCGTAATAACTAGTTTCTAGAAAGTAACTTTTTGTTTGTCATTATTATACGTAGCTAAACATATTAACGGTCAAACATGTTTCTCAAAAAATGTGCAATGATTGGGAGGGGGAGTATAATATGAAATTCATGTACGTTGAATTGCGTGTAAATAATTAAAGGTAGAGAGTAAAATTAAGAATAACCTGATAAGAGTGAGGAGTACTATTTACTCTTTTAAAATATCCATTTCATTTCACTACATAGCACATTGTCTATAGGTATTTTTAATGTGCGGAGATAATTGAATAAAGAGAGTAAAAAATTATTCATTTTACAGTATAAAAGAAAATGTGATAGTGTTAGAAAAAAGAGTACGTCTCTTAAAATACGGTATTTCCATAACCTCATGGTACATTATATAGTGGTACAAAATACATATACAAGCTAGGAAAAGGAAATAAAATATAATTACAATCACAAGTAATATTTATATTCCTTAACGCCCTCCCTCAAGTTAGAGCATGAGGATCAGAAATGTCCAACTTGCCAAGTAATTAATGAAACTGGTTACATCCGAGAGCTTTGGTAAACAAGTCTGCAGGTTGATCTGTAGTGCATATATGATGAGTAACTATAGTATCAGACTGCACAAGATCCCGAACAAAATGACAATCAACTTCAATATGTTTCGTACGTTCATAGAACATTGGATTTGCTGCAATATGAAGAGCAGATTAACTGTCACAAAACAAACGCATAGGAGAAGTATGCGCAACTCCTAAGTCTTTCAGTAAAGACCTAAGCCATAACAACTCACAACAGGTAACGGTTATAGCACGATACTCCACTTCAGCAGAAGACCGATAAACTATAGGTTGCTTCTTGGCCTTCCAAAAAACCAGAGAATCGCCAATCATCACAAAGTAACAGAAAGAGAACGCCGGGTAATGGGGCAAGCAGCCCAATCAGAATCACAGTAAGCAGTCAATTGTAACGCACTACGGGAAGAGAAAAATAAACCTTGATCGGGATGGCTCTTCAAGTAGTGCAACACACGAACTGCAGCTTGCCAGTGAAGAATACAGGGAGACTTCATGAATTGAGAAAGTGTATGAATCGAATAACTAAGCTCAGGACGTGTGATGGTAAGGTATATCAGGCGCCCAACCAGTTGCCTGTACAGCTCAGGATCATGATAAAGCAGGCCATCAACATATGCCAGATTGTGTTGTTGCTTCATCCGAAAGTCAGTCGGTTTAGAGACAGATAAACCTATATCAGATAAAATATCCAATGCATATTTCCTTTGCGAGAGAAACATCCCCTCCGGTCTTCTAGCAATCTTTTCATGCCCAAGAAATACTTAAGTAAACCAAGATCTTTCATATGAAAACAAGAACACAAGTATTTCTTGAACTCAGAAATAAGCGCAAAAGAGCTACCAACAATGACCAAATCATCCATATAAACCAGAACATGCAAAGAAACCAATCCACGGGAAAATATAAACAAAGAGTAATCTGCCTTACTCTGAACAAAACCAAATGCTCGTAAAGCCTGAGCCAATTTGGCAAACCAATTTCTAGGAGCCTGGCGAAGACTGTAAAGAGATTTTTGAAGGCGACATACCTGACCATGGGAAGCAACATAGCCTGGTGGGGGTCGCATAAAAACCTTTTCATGCAAATCACTATGCAGGAAAGCATTATGGACATCCATCTAATGCACCGTAGCAGATAAGAATAGGCGAACAGAACTCATCTTCGCAACCGGAGCAAATATCTCAGTATAACCCTTCAACCTGGCAATTCCCGAGAACCACGAGGCGCGCTTTATGACGTTCAATAGTACCATCTGACTTAAACTTTGTCCGGTAAACCCATTTGCAACCAATCACCTTCTTATCCAAGGGAAGAAGGGCCCAAGTCAAAGTCTGATTGCGCTCAAGCACAGTAAGCTCTTCAGTCATAGCATCTCGCCAATGAGCATGTTGTGGTGCCTCATAATAAGTGGTGGGATCTGCACTAGATGTTACTGCACCCAAAAATCAATCTAGAATGCATACTAGAAAAATTATCACAATTTACATTATCAGTAAGAGGATAGAGAACACCTGGGGATACTGACGGCGCAGAAGTGAACGTAGCAGTAGGGGAGGTCTTCAGTAGTAAGAGCACATGCATAATCATCACTATCATAATCTTCCAAATAAAGAGGAGGTCGGCGAGTATGAACACTCTGTCTTATAAGAGGCAACTCAGCGGCAGGAGGAGACGTTGGAACAACCGGTGAAACAGGCGGCAGAGCTGATAGAACAGACGGCGAGCGGAACCAATCAGGGCCAGAGACACCACATCGGACAGCAGAGCAGAAGGAGTCTGTAATTTGGTTTTACCAATTTTTCTAGTCCTTACTAGTATGTTCCAACATGAATAATTTAACCAAGTGCACAATAAAGTAAAGCATAAAGAACGCACGACTTGGTTACGCAGTTCGGTGTAATCCACCTACATCTGCGGGGCCTGGCCCAGTTCAGAATGAATCCACTAATTAGAAAGATAAAGTACAGAGTGCAGTTTACAAAATACTTATCTTTACTAACTATAGCACATGAATTCTGCTAGCTCCCCTAGCTACCGATCCGCCTTGATCAGACTCCCTCTGATCTCGAACTCCGTCGACGCTGGATCTCCTCCTCCCGAGGAATTAAGGCTTATGATTATGAACTTTGTGCATCTGGTTAGGTATGTTGGAACACAGTAGTCTGACTCTTGTTGGAACACATTAGTATCTTTCAACATTTGTTTCATCCATAATAATTGTGCACAACAACTCCCTGTTGCAAGATACTCAGCTTCTGCAGTAAATAGAGAAATCGAGTTCTGTTTCTTGCTATACCAAGACACCAAATTTGTTCCAATAAAGAAACATCCACCTGTGGTACTTTTTCGATCATCAGCATTACTAGCCCAATCAGAATCACTGTACCCAATCAACTCTGAATCTTGACTCTTAGAATACTAAACACCATACTCAGAAGTCCCATTTACATATCGAATAACTCTTTTAACTGCAGTGAGATGAAACTCCTTAGGATCAGCTTGAAATCTTGGACATATCCCAACACTGAAACATATATCTGGTCTGCTTGCTGTTAAATACAATAAGCTTCCAATCATGCCTCTGTATAATTTCTGATCGACTGCAACTCCTTTTTCGTCCTTCACCAATTTATCATAAACACCCATAGGAGTTCGAACTGCTCGAGCACTACTCAGACCGAACTTCTTAACCAGATTCAAAGCATACTTACTTTGATGTGTGAATAGATCATTCCTTCCTTGCTTGACTTGCAATCCCAGAGAGTAAGTGAATTCTCCAACCATGCTCATCTCAAATTCAGATTTCATAGTGGTGACAAAATCCTGTACCATAGCGGATGAAGTAGAGCCAAATACAATATCATCAACATAAATTTGAGCAATCAAAAATGTTGAAGCCTTTTCGTGCACAAATAAAGTGCGATCTACTCCCCCTCAACGATAACCTTTCTTCAGAAGAAAGTTAGTAAGTCGTTCATACCATGCTCTGGGTGCTTGTTTCAGACCGTATAGAGCCTTCTTGAGACGATTCACATGATGTGGATGATGAGGATCCTCAAATCCTTTTGGTTGTTCAACATATACCTCTTCATTCACCACTCCATTTAGAAACGCACTTTTGACATCCATTTGATACAGCATAAAATTCATAGAGCAGGCAATAGCAAGTAAAATTCGAATGGACTCTAACCTGGCAACTGGTGCGAATGTCTCATCAAAGTCAACTCCTTCCACTTGTGTGTATCCTTGGGCTACTAATCTGGCCTTATTTCGAGTAGCCTGGCCATCAGCATCAGACTTATTTTTGAAAATCCACTTCGTACCAATGACATTAATGCCTTTGGGGCGAGAGGTAAGGTACCACACATCGTTTCGTGCAAATTGACCCAATTCGTCTTGCATAGTAGAAATCCAATACTCATCAAGCAAGGCTTCTTTGTAGTTCTTCGTAATGCCCTCTTCGCCAATCACCACCACCACCTACCTAGCTCCACCTCCACCACCAGGCCACTACCACCACCCGCTCATCCATTCCCCACTACTGCCCAGCCAAAACGCCGACGCCGCAATCAAAACCGGCAAATTTTCTATTCAATTCAGTTCATCAATCAGCTTAATAGCATTACAAATCACTACATACAAGATTCAAATAATGCACTGTAAACATCTATGCTCTTTCCTCTAATCAAAATATGTGCAATTGCCTAGAAAATTAAACTGAAAATCAAGAGTAGTAATCTTCTGTACAATTCAATCATTTAGTAAAAGGGAATGTACACCTTCAGTAATCACCATTGTATTTAGTCAACTGGGTATCACCGGAGCTGCTGTCACACACGCCCCCGGCACTACAACTCTTTTTTCGGGCACTTAGATAACGAAGGCGAGGGAACGACATTGACAAAGCATGAACCATAATCCTGTTGCTACTCACCATATCATAGACCCCCGTCGCCGCCTCAAATCCCTTCTAATCTGTCATCAAAATTATCAATAAAACCTTTACAAAACACACACCCAGAGAGCTTGAAAGTGAACAATTACCTTGAGAAGGCATTGAAAATAAGAGCACCTTATGTTGTTCTTGTACGCAATCCTTCCGAAGATGCCGCATTCAGTTTTCAGTTGTTCTAAAAACATGACTTCAATCTCTTTTTGACCTTTTCAATTTCTGAACCCATTATTCTGAGTGGCGTCACCGCAGTGAGTAGTGGTCGATGGTGATTTTGGGAAGACAACGTCGTCGAAGAAGTTTAATTTTAGGAAGACAAAATTAACCCTCAGCGGATGCAGAACCCCACCGCTGCCGTCGGTGGTAACCACTAGTTTCAACCCAGGCTCCATGGTGGGCAATACAGTCTCCAATGGTAGTTTTCGTTAATCGGAACCCCCCAAGAGCTTATCCAAGACGATGTACAACATCAAGTCAGTGAAGTAAGAGTGTCTCTAACCTCTGGCAAAGATGGACGCGGCGTCGGCCGCTGGGCAAAGCTCGGCATCTACTCCGCCCACTTCATCTGTGACAAAGAGCAGACAATTGGAGTCACCAACGCCACCTCCCGTTGAGCCACCAGAGAGCCGATCTTGCTCTTAATCAGATCCCCAAACCATAGCGGGATTTTGAACCCAATGTCCAGCTTGCTCATGTACAGAAAACCTCGGTCATTCCGTATTAGGGTGATGGCGGTGATGGTTGGCATCAGGAAGGTGATTAGTTCGGAGATGGGAGATCAGAGAGAAGAAAAAGACGAGAAGAAGAAAGAAGGAGATGCTAGTAGTCGAGGGTTTAGACTTTGAAGGAAACGAAGGGTAATATGGTCACTACATCATTTGAAATTTTCGATTTTTTAAAACATAAATCGACAAGGGTAAATTTGTCTTTTCACCTAATTTCGGCATCAAATCACCGAAAAATGTTATATTTGCAGATAACCTAAATATCTAGGGTTATATTTGCACTTTCAATTATCACAGAGTTATGTCTCCATTTTCGTCAATTATGTAGGGTTATATATGCACTTTGCTCTTTATAATGTTTCAGATTTGATTCAAATATATTTTGGGTTGGTTCATTTTAGATTGAGATATTATGCTACCGGATTAAATTTGGGTTGCTTTAGGCTATGCTTCAATAATATTATTGTTACAACTGCACTATTATCATGTTTTGAATCGTTGTAATTTGTAACTTTAGTTATACATTACTGGAAAAAAGACATGTAAGCACGGTATGTCATTGTTGGGAGAGCAATATCGGTGATAGGAATTTCATAGGCACCGACAATCAGGTAAATGAAATAAAATACAGGTGCCTATGAATAAATCCAGCACCGGTTCACTGAATACCAGTGCTAAATAGCGGTGCCTATAAAAAAGTCTAAATTTAATATTTTTCAGCACAGATTTTGGTTGAATGACATATACCGGTGCTAATATCGGTTCCTATGACCAGAATAATAGTTCTTGCTGTTAAATTGTGGTGACAAAATGTCTAGCACTTATACCGGTGTTAGGATTGCATTTAATTTAAAATTTTTAAAAAATACATTGAAGCAGCCCCACACAGTAGCGGTATAATTGTATAGGCACCAATATATCGACAAATGGCACCTGTAGTCATACAAGTGCTTGATACATAGAAAAATTCCCAACATTTACAAGCCAGGATAGGAAAAGAGGTTTTAAAAAATAGGTTTACAAAATGAGTTACTTTAAAACATGTACTAGCGCTTTCCAACATTTCACAAAAAAACTTTATTTAATACTTTTATATTCAGGCAATAATAACAAAATTAATGTATTTTGGAGCAATAGATAATTGGGTAACACAATTTTTTGCCGTAATTTTCCAAAACTGTGTAGAAGTAATCGATGTTGATTTCGAAACCCTTTTGTTCACCCATGCATGCCCAAATTTCAAAGTCATAATTGTATATTATTAATTTCATTTTGACGTCGCCAATTCGTGATTCGACAACTCCAACTTTCTTGGAGGGACCTAAGAGCAAAAAGTAAAAACTTTACTCATAATCCCAAATTAAAATCCGCTCGAAAGTGATGCTACCATATACACCCCATTGTATTTTCCAAGTACGTAACAAAATATTTATTAATAATCGAGCACAAGGACATGCTCGTAATCATTTTCGATTCCATTTCTTACTTCTAAGTAATCAACTTTAAATTACTCTAGAACATGTATTAGCACTTTCCAACATTTCACAACAAAAAATATTTATTTAATATTTCTATGTTTAGGCAAGAATAACAAAAATAATGTATTTTGGAGCAACGGATAATTGGGTAACACAATTTTAGGGCACATTGTAATTTTTCAAGACTGTGTAGAAGTACTCAGTGTTTACTTTCAAGGATCTTATTTTCACCCATACATGCCAAAACCGTAAAGTCTCAATCGTCAATTATTGAATTGCATTTTGGTATTGTCAATTCGTGATTCGATAATTCCAACTTTCTTGGAGGGACCTAAGTGCAAAAAACAACTTTACTCGTAACTCCAAATTGAAATTCGCTCGAACATGATAACACCCTATACACCCCCATTGTATTTTTCAAGTCCGTTACGGAATATTTACCAATAATTGGGCACAAGAACATATCTGTAATCCTTTTCAATTTCCCTTTCTTACTTCTAAGTAATCAACTTTAAGTTATTCTAGAACATGTACTAGCGTTTTCCAACATTTCACCAAAAAATTATTTGTTTTCTATTTCTATATTTATGCAAGAATAACAAAAAATTGCGCATTTTGGAGAGAAGGATAATATCATAACATTTTTTTGGCCATAGCGTAATTTTCCATAAATATGCTGTGGGCACTTTTGTGCCTACTATCTTAGTTGAATAACAGTGTTGAGCATTCATTGAAATCAATTCACTTTTTAAAATACTTTAGTGCTTTTTTGTGTTGTAATAATATTTTGATTCTAATTTTTTTTAACGAAAAACTAGTAGAGTCTCACCGCACGTTGCGCAGTATTATTAATTAAAAAATTAGGATTACTTTTATGTACTTTTTGTGTCTTAAATTTAAATTGAAAATAGAGAATTTTATTTACAATTTTGAAGTTTAGTCATCCAACGAAAACTATATAAGTAATGAAGTGAAACAATTAGTATAGTTAGAAATTGTTACATATTAAATACAATGAATTATTTCTACAATATTTCATTCAAGTTATTTTTAAAAATCATTAATCATATGTTGAGCTCATTTCAAAGGTTATCATAGTTATATATATCTCAATGAATAGAATTAAATATCAAATATTCTTATTAGTCCCACTAATTATAAAATACCCTTATCTAATAGTTACTTGGTCTATGACAATAATTTGTGATAATTTATTAAATATTATTTTTACAATACTCTTCAAACTGATTTTTGAAATTAATATTTAGTCGACTCTCTATTATTAATTCAAAATCAAAAATTTAATTAGACATCTATCTTTATTTGACTATTATTCATTAGATTTATAAAAAATTTCGTATGCATTTTTAACTTAACCTTGTATGTTCATATTCGTTATGAGTTGACTTTACGTACTTATAATCATGTATATAAACTCGTAATATATAAAAATCTCACTTTATTCTAAAAAGTATGTATAAATAATTTATTAGTTTAACTCATAATCAAGTTAACTTGGTTCCATATTAAATGTTAATTAACTTTCTATAACTACATATGTTTTTGGTTGATTACACATAGGGTATATAGTTGATTATCGAGTTGGATTATGTTCGGGTTGATCTCGGGTTCGTGTTCAGGTCGGGTTTGGGTCTAAATTATCGGGTCATATTCGGTTTTTGGGTTGAATTCAGTCGTATCGAGTTCGGTCAAAATCAAATTTTGGGTTGAGTGCGGTCGTGTCAGGTCGGGTCTGGGTTAATATTTCTTGGATCAGATCAGATATCGAGTTGATTCGATCATATCGGTTTAGGTCTGATTTTCGGTTCAGATCAGAGATTGACAGTTATTATAACTTTAAAAGTCTGTGTATTTCACACTAATAAGAACATTATTGTCATTTGAAAAACTTACAAGTTATACTAAGTAATGTTTAAGGGTGACCAAGTAAAGAGTGATAATATGGGGAGTGAAAATTCATAGTGAAATTCATAGTAAATTATGTGGATGCTAGGAAAAGACTAATCACTAATTGTAACTAATTAGGGATACACTTGTCTTTTTATTATTGTCTCATCAATTACTTTGTGGTTTCACTGCACATTTTCACTCTCTTTATCATTACTTCCAAATAAGTTATGAGTAATGATATTCAGTATAACGTTTCACTAAGAATATTAGTACTCATAAATTATATCCGTATTTTTTAATTACTCATATTACTCAATCCATATTCCACCCATCCGCCCTTTTATCGTCTATAGTAACATTGCGAATACCAGCTCAGTAATTTAATCATGTTCGCTGCCCTGTCGGAAGGCTTATTCATGCAGTTGATCATTCAAAATGTGCCATTAAATATTGTATTAATTCATACGAAATTTTAGTTGATAGTTTTGGTCAGAACTGACGGCTGACGTAATGTTTGATAACAGTGACAAAACATATTATATTGATACAGTAAGTACATACACAGATATATTATACGTTCTGAAAAGGAGTAGAAAAAGGGCATTACTATATCTCGCCCTGTATTTTACTATTCTCGCCCTAATACGTATAAATACACGTATTTTGAATTAAAATAAAATAATTTTTAATTTAAAGAAAATAGAAAAAAGAAATATAAAATATTACAAAACCCACCAAAAATTCTATAAATAACCCTTACCCCCCTCCTTCCCTCTCCCATTCCTTCCCTCTCCCACTTCCCTCTCCCCCTTCCCTCTCCCTCTTCCCTCTCCCCCTTCCCTTCCATTTCCGCCTCCAGCCATCCCCTGCCCGCCGCCGCCCGCCGCCGCCCGCCGCCGCCGCCGCCGCCGCCGGAATCTCGCCGGAATTTCGCCGGAATCCCGCCGGAATCTCGCCGGAAAATGTAAGTTTTTGAGAAATTTTTTTTTCTTTTCGTGGGAATCGTTGCCCGATCTATTCGAATTTTGTTGAACTTGTCGGAATTGTTAGAATTTTGTTGAGCTTGTCGGAATTAATGACATAATTGGACATGATGACATAATTGGAAGCTTATTGTGTTTTTTAGTAATTATTTAGTTTAAATTTGGCCATAATATTTTAGAAATTGTATTTTGTAGAAGTTTGATTTTTTAGAAATTATGTAGTTATGTGACATAATAGAAATTACTTAGGAATTATTTGTTTAGAATTTTTGATGTTCTAAATTATTTAGGTATGTGACATAGTTGGAATTAAAACGAAGAAATTGTGTTCTGTGTAAATTACTTAGTTTAAATTTGGACATAATATTTTAGGAATTGGGTTATTTAGAAATTATTTAGTTATGTGACCTAATAGAATTTATTTAGAAATTGTATTTTTTAGATATTGGGTTATTTAGAAATTATTTAGTTATGTGACATAATCGGAATTAAAACGAAGAGATTGTGTTTTGTAGAAATTACTTAGTTTAAATTCGGACATAATATTTCAGAAATTGTATTTTTTAGATATTGGGTTATTTAGAAATTATTTAGTTATGTGACATAATCGGAATTAAAACGAAGAAATTGTGTTTTGTAGAAATTACTTAGTTTAAATTCGGACATAATATTTCAGAAATTGTATTTTTTAGATATTGGGTTATTTAGAAATTATTTAGTTATGTGACGTAATTGGAATTGAAACGAAGAAATTGTGTTTTGTAGAAATTACTTAGTTTCAATGTGGACATAATGGTTTAGAAATTGTATTTTGTAGAAATTGGCCAATTTAGAAATTATTTAGGTATGTGACGTAATTGGAATTAAAACGAAGAAATTGTGTTTCGTAGAAATTACTTACTTTAAATTTGGACATATTGTTTTAGAAATTGTATTTTTTAGAAATTGGGTAATTTAGTAATTATTTAGTTATGTGACGTAATAGAAATTATTCAGAAATTATTGATTAGGAATTGTGTTTTTTGGAAATTATTTAGTTACGTGACATAATAGAATATAGTTCAATGTAAACAAACTTTAGTAATCCGATGTAAACAATTGTGTAGTAAACTGTTACGATATGTTTTAACTATTGTTTCCTTGAATGTTAATAATAGTGGTAAGAAAATAAGATTATTTAGTTATGTAATCTCCAATTTGTAACTAGAAAAAATGTTCCAGTTCGTTGATGCACTGTTCGGAAAATCAGTTCACACGTTGTTGAAATGTATGTTAATTTATCTTATCATATCAGTTTGATTCACTTGTTGTTATACTAATTACATATCTTGTGTCGTAGATGAGCACTGGTGGTCAACGTGACGGTCATGGTCGTTCCATACGACGAAGATGTGTTAGTGCCTCGGCGAGACAGGCTAGAGGCCGCGTGGTCGAGGATGAACCGTCGCCTCGCCCGCGGGAGTTTGATGTAGGAGCGGAGCAGCCTTCTCCACCGAGCGTTCGTGCATTCGATCCCATGCCGACATGGGACGGTCCGGAGATTAACATCCTCCCGCCCGGTGGAATTTGTCATGAAAGTGATTGGCAGATGAATTATGACCTGCCCGCAGATGTCCCCCCGGTGGGCCAACCTGGTTCGAGTGTTCCATTGGATGCCGGGATCGAACGTTATGCTGAAGCTGGAGCCAGGCACACCGTGAGGAACAGAGCTGGTCAGTTCGCACAGTCTTCTGGTGGATCGTGCGATGCCGGTGAGCCTAGCACCGGAATGGCACGGAGGAATAGGAGGAGGCGACCCGCCGCCGATGAGACGTGGCTAGTGCGGGGACCAGTTGCTGGTGGCCCGCAGGATGACCTCGTCATACCAAGCTTCGGAGGACACGTCGCGCTTGACGTTTGGAATGGTATAGAGCGAGGTGTGTTGAGATGCCATGCTCGGTCGCCGCTATGCAAGCAGCTAGTCGACACGCTCCCCGAACTGAGCGATGTTGCACAGGCCCGGATACATGCGACCGGGTTGGGCCACCTGCCTGCGATTATGTTCCAGTTCCTTGACATGGCACTGATATCCGCTTTTGTCGAGAGGTGGCAGCCGGACACGAACACGTTTCACATGCCGTTTGGGGAGATGACCATCTTGATGCATGACGTTGAGATGATTCTTGGCATTCCCATCGATGGTGGCGCTGTTGCGAGTACCATGTCGAGGGAGACTATTGAGGAAGCGTGCGCCGAACTGTTTGGGAAAGACGTGGAGTCCTTTCTCGCGGAAGACTGGAACGGGGGTAACATAGATGCCCAATCTTTGATGGCGAGGTGTGTAGCGGCGGGGCAGAGCCAGAACTTCCAATTCATGTGCTACATGCTGACCCTGTTTTCATCCACGCTTTTTGTGGATAAAACTGGGAATAAGGTTAGAGCCAACCTTCTACCCCTGCTTGATTCGCAGTTGTCGCAGTTGTCGTGGGGCTCGGCGACGTTGGCCAGTTTGTATCTGCAGTTGGGAATTGCGTCCCGGTCCAAGGCGCGCGGCCTATGCGGATGTTGCACGCTGCTCCAAGCATGGATATACGAGTACTTTCCGATGTTTCGGCCGGGACCGAGTACGTTGCCAGCTCTTCCGGGTCGCGCCAGTCGGTGGCACACAGGGGTTAGATCGGGGAGGGGTACGGGGAGGCTCGGTGCCATCAGGCGACAGTTGGATGCCTTACAGCCCGACCAGGTATGAATTCCATGCTTTTACTCTTATTCTGACAGTAGTAGATAGATCGGATTCCATAGAAACGTAACATGTCTGTGAAACTTTTTGCAGGTGGATTGGTTGCCATATGGAGTGGACGTGGTCAGGGCTGCGGGGGGGAGGACTCACTACCGCGGCGTGATCCGATACCTCGACGCAATGGAGGCGTACATGCCAGATCGCGTTGTGCGGCAGTTCGGTCTCCTACAGGGTATACCGCGGGGTCTTGCTATTGCGCCGGAGCCTTGTTTCCGCCCGGCTGATCCAGCCGGCTATTCAGTGACCTACCCAGGGAGGCTGCAGTTGACCCTATGGGAGATGGCACACACTTGGCACAAGGAACGGCTTGCGGCGTTCCCGGTAGCCACGCCCCAATCAGAGTGTACCATGGATTACGAGGACTGGTACGAGACTCATTCGCACCCAGTGATCGCAAATCCTGAACATGCTGCCGCGAGTGGCCCGGACAGGACACAGGCCTCGGTAAGTTTTCACTAACTGTTTGCTTCGAGTAATTATATTACATTTTACTGTCTCGTTATTGTAAACGCCGTTTCCTGTGTAACAGATGCTGAGTGACGTGATGAGCGCACTGGATCCGTTTGGCTCGGCGACCGTTGATGGACTCGGCGACCCCAGCGTGAGGGAGTTGATGACGACTCTGCTCGGTCTTCGCGATGAGTATCGGAGGCTCGGTTATGGACCCATTCCTTAGTCGAATGTTTGTGTATGTGTGAGCTCACAGTTGTGCCATATTCTGCTCATTTATGTAATCAGCTATGTTTTTGCATATCACATTTTTGCGTCATTCATTTTTTCATCGACAACGCTCTCAAAATTAATTACGCGACGCGTAGGCAATAACTGTAACGGTTGCGTACATGCCGAGTTAATAACAACAGTTAATTACTCTGGGAGTATGCTCTCCTCCAAGCGCTTAGCCTCCTACGAAAGGGTAACTCCCAACCTACGACATCAGGCTTCCTTAGCGTGGTCCACAGATTAACCACGGGGGGCATGGGACAGTTTTCCTTCATGTTTACCCGGACGAAATGGCTTGCACTGCGAACGTATACAATGTGCAGCTCCCTACTTGTTCCAGCCTCGCCCCCACCCGCCCTCAGTGGAAGGACTGTACAGCAATGGTCCGCCGACCCGTTCTCTAAAATGTAATATAAAACCACGACCGTGTTGTAGTAGGTGGCGACGGGAAACATGTCCGCAATGACCGTGAACCAATGCTCTGGACCACATGGACCGCTGGTGTGGTGTATACGGGCTCTGGCGAGTTCAACGTCATTTTGCGAACCGTAAATGGGAACGTAGTCAGGCCAATGAGTTGATATCTCGTTAAATACTGCCCGACGCGCTGTGGACCATTCACCTTCACCGTCTACGTGGAACGCATCAGCAACGCATCTGAAGCCACAGTTACCATCACTCACGACATCGTTCCAGCCTCCGATGTAACGCCTGACAATGTGGGGGACACTTTCGAGGAACGGGAATGTCGCTGCAGGACAACACATTAACATAAATATCTTGTGCAGGCGGCGATATACATTTAGATAAACAATAAGATAAACATGTTGTACTTACCGTGGCGGCGACCGCTCCCTGAAGCACGCCCCGGGGACCTTGAACTACTCCCGTATCGCCTGTTCACGTGCTCGTGGTAGCTCGGTGAACGTCGGGTTGATCTTGATCGGGGGACCTGCTCGCTTGGTCTCCCACGTGCACTGGTACAGATGTCCGGCTCGCCAACGCCGCTCTCCTCCGGATGCAACTGCGCATCTACGTAGGATGCAACCCGTCGTCGGACCGAAGGGTCGCTGCGTGCCAACTCCTCCAACAGAGTGTCGAACCGCGACTGATCCTGTTCGGCCCTCGAGATGTTCTCCGTGCTCTGCGAGTGATCACCCAATGCCAGGCTCTTAAACAGCGGATGAATGTCGTCCAAGTACAAGGGGATTCCTTCAGCAACTGCCGCGGCCATGACGCATGCACACGGTATTCCGTATGTCGAGCGCAGCACACAGCCGCAGTAAGCATATACCTGTGCTCCCAGTGCATCAATCCTGCGGTACTCGACCCTCAATTTATCCAGGCAGAATTTGGACACATTGTTGATCAAGTTGCTGAAAATGGCCATACGGTGCAATCTTCCGATACGCGTTCTTGACTTCTCGAGGCCGGTCTTGATCATAGTAATCTGCTGGGCTATCTGCAGGTCGACACGCCTCCATATCGTGTCCAGTGAACCAGTCGACGTGTGTAACCACCCTTTCAGTGACGAGTGTGCACTCTCGACCCTGCACGTAGTTGTGTTCCCGAAATGCAGAAATCTGTTCGTCCATGCCCTCACAAATTTCTCCTTATGGGGTGTGAGCCACGTCGTCTCAGCGTAGCTAATAACAGCCACGCTCCAAGCCCATGCAGCCCTCATATCAACCACGGCGGTTTCGTACTCTGTAACGGTGGACGCATTGCAAATCCGGAACCATGCACCATTCTTGAACCCTGACCCGTTCCTCTTACTCCCCGTCAGCACGGTGACACGTGCCTCCACATCCTTGTTGATATGCCAGGTGCAGAGCAGATGTTTCGATTCTGGAAACACAGTCCGAAGTGGCCTAATCAGTCCCATCTCCCGATCGGTGACCACAACCTCAGGGAACGGTCCATCCACAAGCAAGTTCTTCAGAGCGTTCAGCACCCACTCATAGGTGTCTGCCGTTTCGTCAACAACAATTGCGTAGGCAATCAAGAAGTTTGTGTTGCAAGGGGACATCCCAACCATCTCAATGAATGGCATGCCGTACCGATTGGTCTTGTATGTTGAGTCGATGGCCACAACCCACGGAAACGTGCGAAATGCCACAACAGCATCGGGATTGGCCATGAATAAATGAGTCAGAGTGCCATCACCTGCTGAGCGGTGACTAGATACATACCCTTTCGCGGTGGCCAGATGCAAACAATTCTCCGCCGTGTTGCGCCCGCCTCGCCTTTCCGTTACATATGCCGATCTCTCATTGTACACCTGCCTAATGTTCTGATGCATGTCCGGAAACGAATTACTGAGGCTGGCATTGATATGCCTTGGAGCTGTTTCTGAATCTGTCAAATCTCTGATCATCTGCTTCGCGTCCGCATGGAGCTTGGAGCTCTGTCTGTGACCCTCGGGGTACACTGAGAAAGGGTGGTTGTGCATCCCTCGTCTAGGATCCTTGCACGGCACTACATTCCAACCATTCCCCGTGATGCTCTGTTTCAAGACAATCGCGAACGGGCAGCCACAACTGCTGGTCGAGCTGCTACTCCGTCGGACTACATCAGATTCGCTCGTGTCTACATCCTTATCCTTCCGGCCCCGATTGCAAATGCAATATAACCTCAGCGGACCATTCCTGTTCTGCTTGTAGGACCCCGTCACAAGTTCAAATCCCACCTGCAGAGCAATCCGCTGCAGGTACGAATAAGCCTCGGCAACATCTGGGAACACAGCTGAGGTGGCAAATGGAGAGTATCCATTCCGCCCTGCAGCAGCTTCGCATGACTGACTGTCATCCTGAAACAGCAATAAACATCAGGTAATTAGTAGGACAACAAAATCAACGCTACAGTAATTAATCGGACATAAATTATTGTACACAAATTCAAAACAGCATTACGTAGTTAAATTAACATAGTATTTTCCATCCAATCAGAATTACAACGGAACAACCAAAATTAACGTTACAATAATTAATAGGGCATAAATTATTGTAGATAAATTCAGAACAGCATTACGCAGCTAAATTAACAACAAAATTAACGTTACTGCAACTAGTAGGAGATAAATTCATAGGAGATAAATGCGCAATAATTTCTACATAACAGTTAACAAATTAAAACACAAAGAGTAGCACAAATTTCTACGGCAATAATTAACAATTTTAACAGAATAACAAAAGCAACGCTACAATAATTAATAGGACATAAATTACTGTACATAAATTCAAAACTCCATTACGTAGCTCAATTAAGAACAAAATTAACGGTACTGCAATTAATGAGAGATAAACTCGTAGGAGATAAATGTGCAATAATTTCTACGTAACAGTTAACAAATTAAAACACAAAGACGGGCATAAATTTCTACAGCAATGCTTAAGAATTTTAACGGAACAACAAAATTAACATTACAATAATTAATAGGCCATGAATTACTGTAGATAAATTCAAAACAGCATTATGTAGCTAAATTAACAACAAAATTAACGTTACTGCAACTGATAGGCGCTAAATTCAAAGGAGATAAATGTGCAATAATTTCTACGTAACTGTTAACAAATTAAAACACAAAGACGAGCACAAATTTCTACAGCAAAAATTATTAAATTCAACAACTACTTACGGACAGAAAACTAATTAGTAAAATTACCTCCGAAGACATGGAATTTGCAACACCCTTTTTGGAGTTTTTTTTCACCAAACTAGGACTGCAAAACAATTCAAGTGCCATTGGAAGAATAATTAATAGGACAATTTTAACAGAATAACAAAAGCAACGCTACAATAATTAATAGGACATAAATTACTGTACATAAATTCAAAACTCCATTACGTAGCTCAATTAAGAACAAAATTAACGGTACTGCAATTAATGAGAGATAAACTCGTAGGAGATAAATGTGCAATAATTTCTACGTAACAGTTAACAAATTAAAACACAAAGACGGGCATAAATTTCTACAGCAATGCTTAAGAATTTTAACGGAACAACAAAATTAACATTACAATAATTAATAGGCCATGAATTACTGTAGATAAATTCAAAACAGCATTATGTAGCTAAATTAACAACAAAATTAACGTTACTGCAACTGATAGGAGCTAAATTCAAAGGAGATAAATGTGCAATAATTTCTACGTAACTGTTAACAAATTAAAACACAAAGACGAGCACAAATTTCTACAGCAAAAATTATTAAATTCAACAACTACTTACGGACAGAAAACTAATTAGTAAAATTACCTCCGAAGACATGGAATTTGCAACACCCTTTTTGGAGTTTTTTTTCACCAAACTAGGCCTGCAAAACAATTCAAGTGCCATTGGAAGAATGGAATCCGAGCACCCTTTTATAGAGGTCAGATTTTTTAAAAAAAAAAAAAAAAAAAAACTGCCTGGCTCGGCTCGCGCCCAAGCCACGGCGAGCCGAGCCGCGTCCGGCTCGCACCCACGGCCTGGCGAGCGGACCGCGTCCGGCTCGCGGCCAACGAACGGCGAGCCGTGGCTCGCGCGCTGGCGCAGGCGACCGGCGCCGGTTCGGCTCGCGCCCGGACCGTGGCGAGCGGTCCGCCGGCGGCACGCGGCCTGCCCGTGGAGAGCCGACCGGCGGCGGCTCGCCGTCCCGCGGTGGCGACCGGATGGCCGGCGGCACGCGGCCATGCCGCGGCGACCGGACCGCCGGCGACTCTCCGCCACGGCTCGCGCCCAAGCCGTGGCGAGCCGACCGGTGGCGCCTCGCGCCCAGCCGGTGGCGAACCGGGTCCGGCGGCGGCGCCCGGCGGCGGCGCAATTTTTTTTTTTCCCTCCAGATTTTTGTTTTTTTAAAAATTTAATTTTTAAAACTAAAATATAATTTAATTTAGTTATTTAAATTAAATTAAAAATATATACTGTATACGTATTAGGGCGAGGATAGTAAAATACAGGGCGAGATATAGTGATCCACTAGACAAATGCATGGGTAGATAACTACTCCCTCCGGTTTTTTTTCATTGACACCTCTCTTTTGATGTTATAATTGAGGAGATAATAAATAAGTGGATGAAATTGAATTGAAAGAAGAGAAAGTAAAATGAGTGGATGTAAAAACCTTAAACTTGTCCAAAATAGCAAGTGCCAATTAAAAAAAACACCACTTTTAGTAAGTGTGCCAATAAAAAAAAAACGGAGGAAGTATCATGGATCTAAAAAAGGAAAGAGGGGAATGAGATGAGATCACACTTGATATATCAACGGTCTTAGAGCATGTGCAATTTCTTAATATTAAAAAAACCAGAAATCAAATAAATAAATTCACAGTGATTATTTTTTAATTGATTTCTTAAAAAGGAACCAATCTTATTCAGAGACCATCCATTGGTTCCTTACAAAGAAACTCCCCCTTTCTCGTCTGGTGGGGCCTCTTGATACACTATTTTCATAATATGCTTCTATTTTCTTAATTTTCTGTCTACAATAACATTTTGAAGTTCAATATAAACTTCGAAAATTTATTTTGATTAAAAAAATATGATATATTCAAAAACAAAAAAAAATTAAATATTAATATTTTTTTTGCAAAAAAAACGAAATTAAATATTTAAAAATTGTATTATTGAATTTCACATTCAATTTACTTTTGGTGGGAAAATTTATTTAAATTAAATATTAATGTTAAAATTAATGAGTAGGATAGAGAAATTCAAATGAGATACATGAATAGTAGAGAAAGTGGTTTGTGGAGTAAAATTAAAATGATTTCTTAAGATGATGTGGAAGAAGAAAGGAGAAAAATAATATATTTAATTAGCAAGAAACTGCCATCGATTTCTACCATTGCACTTGGTCTTATTGCTATTGCAGTAGCTCCAATAATAGCATAGAGGAAGAATATTTAATATTCACTTTGTTCCATTTGAATTTACACTCTTACTTTTTTACACTATTCTCTATTAAAATTTAATCACATATCTAAATAGTTATATGAACAATAATATTATCGTATATGATATTGTTTAATTCGTCGTAACAAGTAGTTTCTTAATATTAACATTTTATTTGTTGTTATTATTCATGGATGAACATATTAATGGTCAAACATATTTCTTGAACTGCGTAATAATAATGAGGGTGCAAATTTAGATGGGAGAGAGGGAAGGTGCAACAACAAAAAAGTAGTCAAAGTCAAAGTTTTGGGAAAGACCGTCTTTCCATAGGATTAAGGAAAGACATAGTTTAACTAGAATAATAAAAGGTAAAAGGTTTTAGTTGCAATATCAAAAATTTATTATGCAACGTTCAGTAGTTATAAAGTTTATAAAACCGATTCATGCAACCTGAAAATTTTATCTTCATTTCTTCTAATTTACACTTTAAACCTTGGTCTTTCCATAACTTATGAAAAGATCGTCTTTCAAGAGACAGACTCTACAAAATAATGTTGGACAATTTAAATGCGGCAAAACATAAATGCAGGTTCCACTTTCACAAAAGTTAATTAGTTAGTATATTAAAAAACGGTATTTCCATAAGATATAAAAATATCGATGTTTAAAGTGCAAATTAGAATAAATGAAGATAAGATTTTTGGATTGTATGAATCGGGTTATAAACTTTATAACTACTATATGTTGCATAATAAAATTTAAATATTGCAACTGAGAAATTTTACTTTTTATTATTCTAATTAAATTTTGTCTTTTCATATTCTTATAGAAAGATTATTTTTTCTAAGATTTTACCAAGTTAATTATCACTTATTTACAATTCATAATCGAAGGGATAAGTAGAAGAAATGCTATAAATAAATCCGTAGAGAAGTTGAAGCGGCTTGTACTTTTGGATTATAGGCAGCGTAGAAGGTTGTAGAAAGTAGCGGCGGATAGCAGATGAGGAAGGTGCAGCAATCGTGCGGCGGCGGAGTAGACACAGCCGCCGAATGAACAGAGAAGGAGAATATTTTTTCGACTGACTCAAGTGCAATCCTAACGTTAATTTATGGTAAAAGTGTCAATCTAACCCTATAAATTTAAAAGGTGTTAAATTGACTCTAATATGTTTTTTTTATGTATGTATCAATCTAATCCTGAAAGTCGTTGGCTTTGATTATTAACGAGAATTTTGGGGGGAATTAGGGAAATGACCATTTTGGCCTTGAATTTAAAAAAAAAAGAAAAAAAGAAAAGACAAAACAGCCATAAATTTATGGCTGAATTTCCTCTTCTAACTCTTTTCCTTTCTAACCCTGCAAACTGGGAATCTCTGCCGCAAGTCCTCTTGTTGGAAATCTCCGCCGCAAGTCCATGACCTCGTCACGGTCGCTGAAAATCTTCGCCGCCCGTCTATGACCTTGTCACTCTCGTTGTGAATCTCCACCACAAGTCCACAACCTCGTCGAGTGCAGTGATCTACGAGTGGTGATGGTGGAAAGCTCGTCGAAGGATCAAGTGGTAAAGACGGAGTTGGGTCAGCGGAAGGGGTGGTGTGAGGCAGCGGGAAGAAGAAGGAAACCCTATTGGTGTATCAGGCGGTGGAGGCGGAGGTGATGATGGTGAGGGGGGAGGCGGAGAAGGTGGTGGCGAAGGAGGTGGTGGTGGCGCGGGGGGAGGCGGGAACCCTAGCGGTGGGGGGAAGACTAACGGTGGGAGGTGGTGGTTAGTGGCAGCGAAGGTGGTGATGTGGTGGCAGAGGTGGTGGTGGCTGGGGTAAGAGGAGGCTTGAAGAAGAATAAAAGAGGTAAAATGGGAAAAGTGTTTTCCATCTTATGGGGTAAAGGGTATTTTAGTCATTTCAAACTCTCTCAATTCTCAAAATCTGCAGTCAGTGCTAGAAAATGGCCAAAAGGTTATATCTGCACATTTCTCTACAAAGTTAAAGTTAGTTTGACACTTTATGAATTTGCAAGGTTATATTGGCACTTTCAGCCTAAAATTAGGGTTATAAGTGTAAAAATCCCTTAATTTAATATGTTGGGAGGTCGACGTCGTACCTATCAAAGTTAATATTTTTAAGCCCCAAATGCTTCTTATCTACACTTAAGTAGATAATGACAAGTCGGGATCGTCCACGGGAAGATGGATATTTCTAAGTGTTTAAACATATAAAGTGGATGTCATACTAGATATAATTATATACATATTCATATAAAAGCATGTAAAGAGTTTTCCTAAGTTACGAATTTAAAGACAAGCTAACTAGCAAAGTGATATAAAGATGCAAAGCATGCAACAAGATACTTGCAAAATGTGCAACAAGATACTTGCAAAATGTGCAACAAGATACTAAAATAAGGATGAAACACAAATTACGGGACCTTGAGCGCAATTGATTTCCACTTCCAAACCTCTTATCTATCCTTGAACTTACAACCTATTCACTACTTTCACTACTTGGTGTGAAGATAAATCTTCTATCCTTCTTAGATAGTAGCTTGCAAGAGTGAATTCGACATCTCTTGTCAAATCTCACTAATGACTCCTTTAGTTGAGAAACAACTAAAAGTATCCCATTAATGGCGTTGAGCATGAAGAATCAACAAGTTTGGTAACACTTATAAACACTACACCGTGTCTGAGCATTGAACCAATTTATGCATTTACTAAAATTTGCCAAGAATATGCAACACTCAATAACTTCTTCTACTCGCTACCTTCAAATAAACATGAAAAAGGATTCAACATCATCATATTCATCTAGCAATTATAACATCATAAACTCAATTAGAAGTCCTAACTCATACTCTAGGATTCCATGTCAAAAGAGAAAAAAATAGCTACTTTCATCAACTCCTAACAAGTATCATACAAGCATTTTGTATTATAAAACTTCAAATCACATAAATGATGCCAGCACCCAGCATTAAAGCTCCATAAACGCACAATAGCAAAAGTACCAAATAGATAAATAGAGTTCTCAAGACATGGACTTGGAAGCCTTAATCAATTGCTCCCAAGACTAAGTTTAGCTGATACAAATCATACTAACACCCATAGAGAAATTCATAGAGAAATAAAGAGAGTAGAGATGAAAAAAATGAGGAACCTACAGTTTTAAATGAGAGATTTTTGGGCCAAGAAGAGAGATAGAAATGGGGATAAGAAAAGGAATATTTATCGTACAAGTTGTGGTCAAGATTAGGTCAAAAGGGTAGCAGAGCGTGCGGGGTGTGCGGGGGCTAGCGCCCGGGTGTTGGGCAAGGCACTGCGTGGGAGCACGCACAGGGCACGCGATATGGTACTGAGGGCGCTTCCTCCGTGTCTTCCGAGGCGCGCGTCAGGCGCAGGCCGGGCGGGCGTTGAGCGCTGGCTCATGCCAAGCGCACAGCCGCTCAATCTGCATCTGAGAGCTTGCGACATGCTTTATTTTTAGCGAGCGGTTAAGGGAACAGCCCGCACACCCAGTCTTCTTCACCCTGTCGGTCGGTCAGCCAGTTTTTGCATCGGTTGGCTGGCCGTTGTTCTTTACATTCAAACTTTCTTCTACCATTCTTGCGAATGACCTTCATCAAACCATCCAAAGTCCTTACGAGCAATCTACAAATTAAGCTTACAAAAGAGATATAGACGCTCGTAAGGACCAAAAATCCATTAGACTATAAATAGGATACAAAATTAAGGATTTAGATATGAAAACCAAAAATTTTCATCTAAACCCATTATGATGTAAACTTACATAAATCTAGCAATTTTCCAACAAAAAAGTGACAAAAGAGATGTTAAATAATTTGGAAATTACATGCAGTAGAAATCTTATCATATGTGCAGTTTTAGGCTATGTTCTGCAGAATTTATTTGCACTTCATATCATTTCAATTCAGTTTTATTAAGCTATGTTCTATGTACTGTGTTTAATAAAAGGTTAAAAGCAAATCGTTAAACATGTATTGAAAAGGTTAAATCATATTATGTAAAGGTGATTTCTTGATGAATTACTCCCCCCCCTCCCCCGTCCCATAACTAGTCGTCACTCACTTTTTGACTCAATATTTAAAAAAAACGGTTGTGACCACTCACTTTTTGGCTCTATATTTAAGAAATCTAATGTGGCTCAACTAATGACCACTCACTTTTACTAAAATAGGTAAGTTTCAAAAGTGGCCAAAACTTGTGAGACCGACTAAAATAGAAAAGTGGCCAATAGTTATAGGACTGGGGGAGTATACTGGAATGAGTTAAACTAATTTAAAAATATAGTTTAAAAAAAGTCTAAATAAATCAAATAATATCAATTCAAAACCGAACTGCAATGAACTAACTTGTAGAAAGAAGTAAAGAACGTGACCTAAGTACAATCTAGATATAATTTTTCTCATTTCTTCAAGATAGAATAGAAATGTTTCCTCGTTCGATAACACACTCTTTATGTAAGGGTCTCACTGAATTTAGGTTTAACAAGCGAGGTAACGATAGGGTGGAAAGTTCGCTACATCTAGAGGTAGATAGCTTTTCATATTTTTTCAATATGGTAAGGAGCTTGCTAAGGTATGGGGCTGGTGCGACGGTTGTTTGATCTTTCGAGGGCCGAATGTAGGTTGGGTGGGTTTTGAGACAGGCGGTGGCAAAGGTGTTTTTCAATTGTAGGTTGGTGTGGGTGGGGGTATAGTTTTTTGAGATATTTTTTTTTCAAAAAAGAAGCAAGCATATATAAATATTTTACGGAGCGCATATTATGACATAAACTAGTAAAATACAATGGTGATTTATCAACATCTTTATATAAACAAGGACTGCTCAGTCGGGTCAGCCAACCTAACGAATACATGTTTTGAACAAACCCCGCACGAATGACACAACTATTACAAACTCAAAAGTGAAAGAAGGATTGTAGAGTAAATTTGTATTGAAAGGAAGCAAAACTTCAGATTTAGACGAGAAAAAATATAGAATCGAGGTGAGAAGAACAAAAATTATGATATGAGTTTACACAATGATTTCAGATACCTTCTAATGCTTGAAGAACATGTAGCTGTTTCGCTGGAGTATCAACTAACTTTTTCGACCAATTGAACTCCCCGTTAGAACTGTATTTCACTGGCTTAAAAACCGACTTGAGCTGCCCCATTCTTTCAGAATTGTTCTTGCTTGAGTTGATAAGACCAATTTACCCTTCTTAAATCATCAGATCATGACAACAGCTTAAACAGATTTTGGGCCAATGATGTTGACCCAAGATAATTGGCTGGATCTAAAGATTCTAAACTATTGCCCGGCCCAAAAAATACAAAACCACGAAATGTCGCAGTACTCAACCACAGCTGTCACAACTTGCTGCCGTCTCCGCCGTGCCCCGCCAATTAAGGATCGAAAGCAGGCGAACCACCGTGCCGGAATACTCAGCGCCACTCGCCGCCTCTCGCCGCCTCGGGATCATAATTTCGTATCGATTGCTGAGCAGTAGCTATGGGGATAATTAGGAGTGGTTTTCCATTCTTCGTCGGCACAGTTTTCGGAATTTACATAGTCCAGAACTACAATGTTCCTAATATCAAGAAGGTTACCAACGAGTTCCTCTTTCGCGCCAAGGTAGTCGAAGAGAAGTACCGGAAACCCAATAAGCCCGGCGAGGACGATTAGGTCTTCTATTATCCCTTCCTACTGTTCTTCGTCAAATATTTGAGCATGCTCTGGTTGAATTTCTTGTGTGTTTTGTAGCTTCTAATTTAGTTGTCGGAGTTATTCGATTGTTGCCTGTCATTTTCTTGCTGTGCTATTAGTATTACGTTATAGTTTTACATGATGAAATGTTACAATCGGATTTGCCTTACTTGCAAGTTATTGGTAAGCATTTATTTTTTATTTCTATGTAGAATTTCATCCTGCTTTATGAAACATTTCGTCTGCTCAAAACACCATTCTGCTGGTTATTTGTGGAGTGATATATGACAATTAGTTGATCTTTGTGGAATTTAGATGGACAACAGTGATAATTGGGTTTCACTAGATTCTAATAAGATGAGAGAATGCATAGAACTGTTCGATGTGGTTGTTGGTTCCGGTTCTGTTTCCTCTAGCCTGTGCATTTATCTTTAGTTGCCCTTGTTCTACTCCTCTTGTCATTCGTTTAAATTTGATAATCGATTCTACTTCCTTGCGTGTTGAATTTGATTCTCGACAGTACTGCTAATGGTTTAATCTCTGATGAGGATTCCAATCTGATTTTGCATTTATAATGGCTGTCACAAATATTCATTTTTTATTTCAAAAATTGTGGGGATTTCTACAATTTTTACTTTTAGTCTGGCCTTGTCCACTCTAGTGTGCATATTTAGATAACAGGGATGTTACTTGCAATCTGATTTACTGTGTCCTGTGGTTACAAGCTACATAGGCAAGTATTTATCTTCAACTGGACTGCTGAAAATGAATTGAAAAATTGATGATTAGGAATCAAGGTACTCAGACTCGGATAACTGTTACTAGATGACATGTGCAGCGTTTGTGTAGTCCGAGACTTGGATGCACTCGACGTTGTATTGGAGAGTGGCATGCAGTCTGTATCTGATTTGCCCGTATTTTGTTTCTGATAGAATGCCAATTTTGCTGGTACAGTAGCCTAGTCGGCTGACTAATAAAAGAGCATGATGCCATCGATGTTGCAACAAACTGAACACTACATGTTTTGGGGGGAAATATAAAGTTCAAATAAGCAGATTATACCGGGGATATGACTCCCATCAAGTCCCGTCGCAGAGTGGATTTGAAGGTAAATTCTTCATGTAAATCAGCATTTTGAACCAGTATTAGACTCAAGTGTCGGGGGGTTAAGAAGATGAACCTTTCTCCACCTCGTTTTTGTATAGAGTCACGTTTCTTAGTACAGTAGATCTGTTTGTTTCTTTGTCATCTTAGCGTACTGAAATTCTTCTCAGCTTCCGATGCTAATACAAAACAATACAATCCAATTCCAACGGGCGCGACAAAATCCCCCATCATTTTGTCTGAATCTCAAATTGGTTTTCGGCCTAACATCCCACGTATGGTGATATTACATTAAATATATTCATTTGATCCAGATATATCAGTTTCTCTGTCGTTATTGCACTTCTTTATTGTCAGAAAATGAAATATTATCCATCACTATCTCTAATTATGAGATGGAAGGAGTGTTAGGCATTTTTTAAGTTATCTTGAAAATTGTTGGAGACTTAGAGTCGGCAATAATCCCACCATAGTCTTTAGGGGTGGCAAATGGGCATGGCAAATGGGCATGGCAAATGGGCAGACGGATCAAATATGGGTTGGATAATATGGATAAATAAAAAATATGGGTATGACCTATTTTGATCAATTTTATGGCGGGTCAAGAATGAGTTGGTCAAAATGGGTCGGGTTGAAACCCGCATTCAACTCACGGGTTAAAAATGAATAAACCCGCAGTTTCAACCCATATATAACCCATATGGGTGTGTGTATATATATATATATATATACATAACCTGTTCGTTTGTAGACTCTGACTTATTAGGATGTTTTAGACCGATTACACAAACCACTCAGTCATATCGTTCTTTAGACCGTTTAGATGGATTTTTTTTAGGTTGGGTTATAGACAATTCTACGGACAAAACACTAGTTTTAAACATGGATGGAGAAGTACTTTTGTGATTGGAAACTACCGGTTAAGGTTCCTACTTTAGGGGAAGGAGCATGAACGCGTTTAATGAGGATCGTCGGGATCAATAGGGAAGGAGCTTCAGCTCTTTGTTTTGATCGCCTTGGTGTCATCAGAAGTGTTAAGGATCAGTGTTTTGTGCAAGGATTGGTGCTTCTACTGCGACTGGCTTGTTGTATCAAGTTAGTGGAATTAGTTCCGTGAGTTTGGATCGAGCTTGTTGGACACTATCATAGTAGACGACCATTTATTATTTACTTACTCATTCAAATGTCACTTAGGTTGTTTAGAATTTTATAGGTACCGCCTTTGTGTAATAGAGATCATTCCATATCTGGTCTAGATGCATTCAAAATGTAGGCATTTTTGCCCAATCTTATATATGAAAGGGGTTGAATACCCTAACATCCCTCATTGACAGTTTTAACTTAAAAAAATCAATATATAACTTGTTCATCGTTCATCATGCTTCGCGTTCTTCTAAAGTCACTTAGCAATTTCCACGATGGCGACTATTGACTACAACTACCTTGAGTCATTTTAAACCTTGCTGAAGCAGGTGGATGTACTCCCTCCATTTTACTAACATTGATTTACTTACTTTCGATACTAAGATTTAGAAAAGTTAAAATTAATGGTGAAAATGTATTAAAAATGTAAAAAGTAAATTGAGTAAATGAAAAAAAATTAAAATTTACCAAAAGAAGGAATAAGTAAATGTTAAAAACCATCTCAAAGAGGAAATTGAGCCAATGTTACTAGACTGAAGGGAGTACTAAAATACTCTACGACTATACTATGCAAGTTTTGTATGCCATTAACAATCGTGGCACTGGAACCAAGATACAATATTCCATGCAGAGATTAGAAGACCAAACAAACCTTTCCATGGAATAGCCATACCTACAAGAATTTCGAGCGTTATGCGGTGAGTATGTATTTACTCCCTCTATCTCTTTCCCATATAAAATTGCATATTTATTTTTTGCATGTTCATTTAGCCGTGTTGAGTTAACTAATGAGAAAAAAAAAGATTATGGTTACTTTTTATTTGAGTGGGACATGATGTAATTGAAGCCACTGATTTAGGTTCAAAAAGGGAAATAGCCAAAATATGAAGTTTTTGATGGGACCGATCAAAAAGGAAAGTAGCAAGTTTTCTTTGGGACGAAAGAAGTATATATATATATATATATATATATATATATATATATATATATATATATATATATATATATAGTATGTCTCTTGAAAGACGGTCTTTCCATAAGTTATGGAAAGACCAAGGTTTAAAGTGCAAATTAGAAGACATGAAGATAAAATTTTTAGGTTGCATGAATCAGGATATAAACTTTATAACTACTACACGTTGCATAATAAATTTTTAATATTGCAACTAAGAACTTTTACCTTTTATTATTAAAATTAAACCCCGCCTTTCCATAATCCTATGGAAAGACGGTCTTTCCCAAGACTTTGTCATATATATATATATATATATATATCAACCCATATATGTAAATTCGCGGGTTTCAATCCATATGGTAAACTCGCGGTCAACCCACAAACCAAACCCGTCCGACCCATATATTTCAATTACTCATTTGAACCATTCCCATTTAACTCATTACCCATACCCACTCAGGTTTAAAAATAGAGAACCCGCTGGTTACGGGTCTATTTTGCACCCTAACAGTCGTGAATCGGGCTGGAATACAAAAACTATTTCATACGATTTCTGTACCATCCTAAACTTCTTTGATGGAACTTAAAATATATGAGAAGGTGAAGATTAATATGTAAATATAGCCCTATATGTTGGAGAAAGTGCATATATAACCATGAGTTGTTTTTTAGTGCAAAAAAAACCTGACTATTGAATGAAAGTGCAAATATAACCCTATGACCATATTTTCGGCATTGACTAAGAAATTTCAGTCATTGACCTACTTGCAAAGACTAAAATACCCTTATGCTGAAAGCCTTACATGAGATGGACAATTATGCCCTCTCCGCCAACCACCACCACCACCACCCGCCTGGCTCCCCCGCTTCTGGTCCACCACCAACCCATCTCCCCGCCGCTGCTCCACCACCACCACTAACCTCATCCTAGCTCCTCTGCCACCCTGACATCTTCCCTGCCATCAATTTTACTGGTGTTCGCCGCCACCACTCCATCACCTCCACCAACACCAAACCCCCACCACCTGAGCTCCACCACCACCACACCTCTATTCAACCCCGCCCCGCCGCGCCACCTAAACCCATCGTCACCATTCCTCCCTCCTCCACCACCTAAACCCACCTCAGCCACCACCGATCACCGATTCCGGTGCCGCTCAGCCAAGCGCAAAAAAATTGAGACCCACATGCGCCGATGAAAAAGGAGAGGAGAGAAACGAAAGAAGATGATCACCCTCAGCTCACCAGAGAGAAATGAAAGAAAGCAGAGGAGAGAAACGGAAGAAAATCGATCACCCCGGCCTCACCGGAAAATCAAGGCCCGCCTGCGCGAATGAAAACAGAGAGGAGAGAAACGGAAGAAGAAGAAATTGGGAGAAAGAAACGGCAAAGAATCTCGGCGACATCCCCTCCTCTCGTCGACAATGAAAACCAATCCCTCATCAGAAACCGATGAATCCATTGCCACCGTTCGTCGCATTGCTTTATTTTTGTTCTTCGTACTTCTCCGGTGGCCGTTACGTTCTCCACGTTGTGCTCGTTGACCTCGGCCCGGGAACCGTGGAGGCCCAACAGCCAGATCCTCCGCTCTAATAACTTCGTCTGCGGAAAATCCGGCACCTTCGACAACTGGGCCAAGAGCCATTACTCTGAAGGCACCGAGTTGATCGACTCTGATCTCGATGGTGTGCGCAAAGGGGCGAGAAATGCAACTGCATTGGCTACCCAATATAAATTTTTTGGTGACCTAATATTGTTTGTTATCTATTTCTTTGTATCCATGGATTTCTTAAACCCACCTCAGAGAAGATGAGAAGAAATGCCAATTTGGAGAATGAAAACGGAGAAGATGAGAAGAAGATGAGATCGGCTAGTTTTGGGGTAGGATTGTGATTTCAATGTTTTTTTCCTTTTTTTAGAGGGCAAAATAGTTTTTCAGTGCATTCTAGCTTTCAACTTCCGGAAAAGGATATATTTGCACATAACTGATATGAATCTCTTTGTGAAAACTCACGATAGCGAAATTAATATCTTTGATATAGTGAAGGGACTCGCAAACCCTCACTATCTCATACAAAAATCAGAACTTCGACTTGCTCTCTAACTAGCCCTTAAGATCAGATTGCAAGGTTTATTGATACTTAACTAGCAACAACGGAAGAAGCTCGCAAGCAAAGAGTATAAACTCAAAAGGTTGTATATTTGACTGATAAAAGTGGTGAGAAATTCGTTTAAAGGCCTCCCCTATTTATAGGGTTACAATCTCGCCCCAAACCCTGATCACAAATGGAAACGGAATCCACTTATGACAGCTTTAACAAGCTAAGACCGTATCTAACTAAACTACCTAAAATAAATGGTAATCTAAGGTAATCTGGTCGAATTCTTCAAGAAGCAACCTTAGAAGAATATTACCTTATCTAATCTTACCAAATCTAAGTCTAATCAGAATAAAACTCAATATTTTCAAAAACCTGATGGACTGGGCCAAAAATCAGCTCTTCAAAGCCCACATGGCCGAGCTCTACAGTCTAAAAAAAGCCAAAATTAAACAATTTTACAATAATTTACAGTGATCACACTACCTCATTAAAAAATCCAGTGGAAAAAAGAGTATAGTGTTCTTCATGATGTCTTTAGTTCTTCGACATTCTTGAACAAAATTTTCAAGATGTCGGTGATGATTCCTTTTTAATTCCTCATCATAAAGGCGATCAATTAAAGCATTTAAGCAGCATCCCTAAGTTTAGTCCTTGACCTAATGATAGGTCCCGCCGCCATGTCACTTAAATGATCCCGAACATATCCTTTAAATGTTTGATCAAGTTGTGGAATGTCTTCATTTATGGTGGTAGTCGTCTTGGCATCTCCATCAATAACCTAAATATCCAGGGTTATATTTGCACTTTTGCCAGAGTTATATCTGCACTTTCGTCAATTATATAGGGTTATATATGGACTATGCTCAAATGTGAAAGTTCAACGCAACTCAATTTAATTTAGTCTATTCAATTTTAGTTTAAGTTAATTTTAATATTTTTGTAATATATTTTCGGTTCATTTCATTTCAAATCAAGTGAAAGAAGAATGACCTAACTCTCAGAAAAATTATCTACAAAATAGAAACTTACGATAGGTACAACTTGACTGATTATCTCAGTGAAAATACACGAGGCATGAAAAAATTAACGTGAAATTAGGTATCCTTGGCCTTGGGGTTCTTCAGTAATGTAGTGATATATCATGCCATGTATTTTATTTGATTACGTCATATATTTATACTATTGAATATACAATATATATATATATATATATTTAATTAAAATAATTAAAATAAAAATAAATAAAATTTATATTTTAACACATTACCACCGCCACTGGAAGTGTTTCCCGGCGATGGTGCATGGCGGTTGGCGGTGCTTTGCCCGCGACGGAGATGGCCGTCAGTAGGGGTCCGCATCGCTTCTCCACTGTGCGCTCCGCCAGATTTTGGCATCTTCTCTGTTGCGCGCCTCGTCACCGGAGAGGAAAATACTGATGCACGTCTTCTCCGGCGACTGGTTCATATTCTTCAGCGATTGGTTAGTTTTATCCGACGACTGGCTCGTTCTCTTTTCTTTGCCCCGGCTCGGTTCTCATCGCCTCGATCTCCTCTCCTCGCTCTTCTTCTCCGGTTCCGATCTCCTTCTCCTCTACTCGTTCTTCTCTCCCTGCTCTCCTTCTCCGATCCCGCTTCTCCTTCTCCTCTCTGGTTCCCGTCGCCCGATTCTCCTTCGCCTTACTCGTCCTGGTTCTCCTCCGCTCTACCCGCCCAGGTTCTTCTTCGCCCGGGTTCTCCTTCGCCCCGTTAGGTTCCCGTTCTTGTTTAACGCCGGGTTCTCGTATCCAATTGAGGCATCGATGAGGGATGGGGTTCCGGGATGGGGTTGGGACGGGAAGGGGCTGAGACGGGAAAGGGGTTCCAATCGAGGCACCGGCGTGGCATCCACCATAATGTATTCTAGTATTATAGCTATCGTGGCATCCACAAATACTGTATTCTACTAGTGGTCCAAATTTCTGCTGGTGTGATTAAAGAGTTGAAAACTTGAAACAATTGAGACTCAGAGCCACTATTTTTTATTTTCAGCTTTTCGGTCAGCAATGCTTTCCCACTAATTCTAAAGCTTCTTTTCGACTTTTTACCGCCACGATTTACCAACCAAAAACTCATGTTTCAGTCTAAACCTTAAAAATTGAAATTCATCACCATGTTCCAAAAAAATCAAAATATTATTAGTAGCACACTATGTACAAATGTGCAGCTAAAGAAAAACCTAATGGAGTGCTTCAATTCTACTTAACTTTCACCCCATTTTTGTGCAACTCCTTGGGAGAATCAAATGACAAATTACTTACTACTACTGAACTTCACTTCTACACTCTATAATCTGATCCCCTTGTTTACAATGCCGTACAGCGTTCGAAATTTTGTACAAATGGGGACAGTTTTTCAAATTCATTTGCCTGATCCAACCAATAAGAAAGGATATAAAACACCTCCTTCAATGTTGGCCGTGAGAAAATCAGAGTCAAAGTTCTCTGTCACAAACAAATCACACTTCAGAGGCAACTCCATGACTACTGCTACTACACCTCGGCCGCCTGGAAACAGACTCCCCGATTTTCGCAGTCACCTCCGCCACCACAAGCCTAGTCAGAAGCAAGCCAGCGATCAGCGCGGCCACCATAAGCATCACGAAGACGCCATTCCAGCTCTTAGCTGAAATGTACCCCGTCAGCAACGGCCCAATGGCGGCACCAATGGAGCCTGTGCCGTCTATGATGGCAGTCACAGTGGCTAGAGCCCGCGAGTTGCCTCTCAACGAGCTGTGTGTTCCCAGGTCAGCCGATACAGCCGTGGTGATCAGTGCATAAGGCCCATTGACGAACATTCCCGTCACCAGCATCAGGATGATGTTCGTTGTCATAGAGATGTTGCCGTAGCTTCTGTACAGGTACAGAGCGGGGATAGAACAGTACATGAAGCTGGCTGCTGTAATCGCTCGCGCATTCAGGCGATCGGAAATGTGCCCTGCTAGGATTCCTCCAACCACGCCTCCAACATCAAACAACGTTGACAGGTTCCCCGCTTCTCCGTTGGACAGGTACTTTCCACCTATGGCTGCAACATATCAAGAAAACGGAGGAATTTAGATACTTGGTACATTTCAGTATCTTATATATTATATATTGAGTTATAACTCTGTCTACCATCAATGTGAAGACTCTTATCAGGATCACTATCAGTACCTGTGTGACTGATGTAGAATGGAAGCCAATACAGGAATGTGTAAGCGACCAATTTGGCGAAGAAAAGGCAGAGAGCAAAAGGCGCCACGCCAGGAATGCACCATGCTTCCATGAATCCAACTGCGGAGGACTCGTGTTCATCCTCATCCTCTTCTACTTCCTTCCTGGCTCTCAAGAGCGGCGCACTAATCTCCTCAACTTCCTTCTTAGGAGAAAAGACTTCATCATCTTCTTCATTGCTAGTTCCAACAGATCGGGGACTCACTGGTAAGAACAGAAACACGATCAACCCCATGGTCGCGATCATAAGGCCAGGAACCGCGGTTGAAAAGCCCCATCCGTATTTCAACAATGCAGAAGCAACTAAAGAGCCAGTAATGTTGCCAACAGAGGTATGAGCATTCCAAATCCCCATTATAAGCCCTCTCTTCTTCTTCCCGAACCAGTTCCCTACTACTGCAACAACAGATGGCCAACCGGTGGACTGAAACAATCCAGCCAGCATCTGGACCATCAAGAAGTATGCGAATGTGTGAATGTTAGACCAATAACCAAACCCGAAGAGGGCCGTGAAAAGACCAGTACCGACCATTCCAGCAGTCAGGAACCGCCTGAGATCCACTCTATCTCCCGCGTGGCCTGAGAAGAACATTCCAATCGCATACACGAACAGGAAAGAAACGTCGAGTTCTCCAAGCAATGAAGTGCCATCTGAGCCATCGAATGGCGCCCAACCGCCTCCATTGAGCACGAACTTCTGGCTTGTCTTTCCTGACGCGGGATCAAGCGCGCTCTTGACAATGCTGGTGGTTTTCCGGGTGGCGTGGTACAACGCATATGCGAAAAATGTAACAGTTAGGACAATGGCCTGATAACTCTTGAAAGAAATCGGAGATTTCTTGATTTTCTCCACCAATACAATCCCAACCGGCTTTCCATGATTTTCCACCGCTGTTTCAGCCGCTATGGAACCCATAAAGGGTTTCAATTCTTAGATTATCAGTTGAAAAAAAAAAACTGTAACAGACAGGCAGCCTGAAACACGAGGAGATTATTAACACAGGGAATTTGTATTAGTCAATGTATAAGACATAATCAGATTCAATCTAAACATACAATCAAATGGCAAGATTTTTACTGTTGAACCATTTTTATCAATTTTGAGAGACAAACTCAGGGGCCATTAGAGGAACAGTAGAATCAGCTTTGGTAAAAAGCAGTTGATTAAAAAACAGGTGAGAAGACCCCAGATAGTATATTTTACGATAATTACTCTAAAGCTGTTGCTTAAACAAGAAATCTTTGGCTTTAATGGGTGTAGGAGCCAATATCAATACGGAATCTCCTCTTCTTGACTTTGCCACCCCAACATTAACAACACACATAAAATCAAACTTGGTATCATAAACCGATCCGAGCTCGAAAACCCAGAAAAAATCGCATTAAACATCTCCCACCAGCTTAACCGTAAGGCCAAATAACAAAACACGAAACATGGTAGCAGAACATCAAAGTTTTTTATACTGAAACTCTAAATGAAGTTCTGGTGCAAAAAGCAAGAACAACTTTTACCATGGATCCAAAAACTTAAAACCCAACAGCAAAAACTCGTAAGCAGACTAATCAAGGGTTCAAAAACACAATCTGGGATAGGATTTTCACGATTCTCTATCCTTACGAACAACAGAATCAGTATATCACTGCATAGATTATATAGGAAGAGTACGGTGCGATGATGAAGAGAAAACTTACGTTGCTCGATTGATCGAGCTGAAACGCTTACACGATCGGTGGTGTCGTGTAATACGAGCTGCAATCTGAGGAGGAGTGAAGTTGAAATGGCTTGAAGAAAAAATCGATGAAAAGCATATGCTTTCCTTCTATGACTTCGAATCGTTTAGACCTCAACCGCATTTAAAGCCACCATGAAAATGGGGCTACCGTTGGTAAAATGTCCGTTGTACCCCTTGCTAGTTTTTAGCCGACCCACTTTCTCTTGCCTCTTGCAAGTGTGCTCAGTGCCGTGTGAAAGTTGAACCACGCGGATTGACACTTGTGCCCCTGTACGTGTTAAAGTTGAGTCTCTATTACTCCTTCCGTCTCATTTTTTTTGCAATTTTACTTTTTTTGTTTTTACACTGTTTTCTATTAAAGTGTAAGAGTCTGTCTATTGAAAGACGGTCTTTTCATAAATTATGGAAAAACCAAGGTTTAAAGTGTAAATTAGAAGAAATGAAGATAAAATTTTTGGGTTGCATGAACCGGGTTATAAATTTTATAACTACTACATGTTGCATATTAAAATTTTAATATTGCAACTAAGACCTTTTAACTTTAATTATTCTAATCAAACTCCGTCTTTCCATAAGGCTGTGGAAAGATCGTCTTTCCCAAGACTTATATTGCAATAAAAACCTTTTAACTTTTATTATTCTAATCAAACCCCGTCTTTCCATAAGGCTGTGAAAAGATCGACTTTCCCAAGACTTTGCCAAAGTTTAATACAGTACCATATTTAATAGATATATAAACAATAGTATTATCATATATGATATCGTTCAAATTATTGTAACAAGTAATTTTTAAATATTAAAATTTTATTTATCATTATTATTATACGTTGTTAAAAATATTAACTATTAAATATGTGTCTTGATAAATGGGACGCAGGGCGCTGCTAAGTCAAAACAAAATCATTTCTGGCGAAATATAAGTTGGATAAGCTAGCAATATTTTGACGATCACGAAGGATCTCAACTCTTTAGTTTGGAAGTAGAGTATTGGTTATTTAACTTATTTTCGTACATCTAAGTTACATGCTCCATTCATTTTAGATTAAATTACCGTCTAATCATTTTATATCGTTCGAGAAATATGTTTGATCGTTAATATATTTAGCCACATATAATAAATTAAATATTACTTTCTAGAAACTACTTGTTACGACAACAACAATATCACACACGATAATGTTATATCTCATATATCTATTTAAATATAATGTCAAACTTTGACATAATAGTGATATAAAGTAAATGGGTAATTTAAACTGACACAGACGGAGTATCCCTTTCATTTTACAATTAATAATTTTTAAATTAATTTTTGAACTCAAATCAAACCGACTTCAGCAAATAGATGTTATTAATATTTGTGATAATATGATGTGTTATTTGATTTACGAAAAATATATATTGTAAAATTATTAAATTTTAAATAAATACATTAATAGCTAAATATTGATTCACAATTGAATTTCCATCTTTTCATCATGTTAATGGTGGGAGAAATAGAATTTGAGATGAAAAGGAAGCACGTTGGCCAAAATATGGCGATTGTTGTTTAGTAGAAAAACAACTATTCCCTCAGTTTATATATTTGTGTCTTATGACAATATTTATCGATAAATATTTCTTTTGTTTCATCTTTATTTGCATTTTTATTTATTTGGGACATTCGGTTGGGCATTTCTTCAAATTCCAATCTTTATTAATTAAGGAGTCAAGAGTTTTAAATTCATGAATCGAAAAGTTGATTTATTAATGAGAACTTCAAGAGTTGGGTTCATGAATGAGGAGCTTTTGAACTGCACTTGACTGGCAAAAGGCGATCACCGCTCGCCCTCAGCGGCCCATACCAGCCCACACCCAGGCCATCGTATGAGAGGTAAATCACGGTAGCCCAGCGCCAGGACCCATGGGCTTGGCATTGCCTCGGTGCGCACAAGGGAGCCTTGCAAAGCAAGAACTCCCCACACTGCCGCTGCCGATGATCGAACCTGGGTTTATTGGCGTCCCCACCCATGTCCCAACCATTGGGGTACACCCGTGGGTGTTTTTTGAACTGCACTTGAAGTCTTATAAATAGAGGGGGATTAGAGTTGATATGTGTGAGTTTGGTGGACATCTGTTCTGGTCTTCAAATCACTCATTCTGTATATGTGGGAAGAATGTAGTCCCTTCTAATAATATAATCTGGGTTGGGTGGTCTTGCGTAACGTAATTCCCCACATCTGTAATATGTCTGGCTCATTCGGACAATAAGATTAATCTATTTCTGTTTGTGGAGGTCGCCAACATGTTTGGTGAACCATGTTAAAATATGTGTTTAACCTCTTATTTTTTTTCTTGTCATCTTGAGGTTTGAAAGGGATTAATTTTTTCCCCAATACTAGATGAATTTGTACTCTACACTTTACTTCCTCATTTAGCAAACTTTATCCATTATTTTAATTGAATTGGCCTTCTTTGTTTGAACTTCTAGGTTTACCAACCCAAAACAATAGTCAAACCCGCCACATCACCCCAACATATTAAATAATTCAAAGCAAAAAAAAATTTTATTTTTTCTCTCTATATAAGTAGAGTTGGGATAAAGGGAATACTATTTATATAATAAAAATTTATAAAAATGTAAATGTGAGATCTTGGTATATTCACCGTAACAAATATTTTTAGAATATTTATTTTTAAATTTTTTTGTACATCATTAAGATATTTAATTTTTAATATCACTCATGAATAGTTGAAAATGAAGAGATGAGACAATATAAAGGGATACTTTCTGTCCTATCTAAAGAGTCATATTATTTTTTTTTCACAAGCATTTATATATGATGTGGCAGAAGAAATGAGAAATTGGAATGAACGGGACAAATTTTAGCCACAAATTTAATTTCAAGTAAGAAAATAGAGTCCATCTTTTGAAAGACGATTTTTTTTATAAGTCATGGAAAGATCAATGTTTAACGTGTAAATTAGAAGAAATAAAGATAAAATTTTTGAGTTGAATGAATCGGGTTATAAACATTATAACTACTACATATTGTATAATAAAATTTTAATATTGCAACTACATTTTTTAACTTTTATTATTTTAATTAAAACACTATTTTTTCATAAGTTTATGGAAAGAGTCCGTCTCTTGAAAGACGGTCTTTCCATAAGTTATGGAAAGACCAAGGTTTAAAGTGTAAATTAGAAGAAATAGAGATAAAATTTTCGGATTGCATGAACCGGGTTATAAATTTTATAACTACTACATGTTGCATTCTAAAAGTTTAATATTGCAACTAAGATCTTTTACCTTTTATTATTCTAGTTAAACCCCATCTTTCCATAAGCCTATGGAAAGACCGTCTTTCCTAAAATTTTGCCTTATGGAAATAAGAATTTCCAAAACGCTGCCAAGAAAATTAAAATAGGGGGTAATTCTTGGTACTGCTAAAGTTGGACACGTGCTCATCATTTCTAAAAACGAATGGAATTACAAGCACACTTTTCAACTTCAACCTTAAATTTCAGGAAATTGACTCTAATCTTTTTTTTATTTTGGGATAAGTCTCAATATAATTATATCTATTTGAGTAAGTGTCAATATAACCCTATATTAATTTTTAGTGCAAATATAACCCTAATTAATTAACGAAAGTGCCAATATAACTCTCAAACTCCATTTTTGGCATTGATCTCAATTTTCCTGCGTTGACTCTATGTAAATTGACCAAAATACCCTTTGGGCTAACTCTGAAATGGACCGCCGCCGGATAATGTGCTGATATAACCATACCTAATCCGGCGGTGGAGTACTGATGAGTCTAAGGGTAATAATGTCATTTCCTATTTTTTGTATTTTAATTTTTTTTCAGAAGGACAAACATGTAGTTTTATAAAATTCTGGCTTAAAGTTGCCGGAGAGGGTTATATTAACACTTTCACTAACTAGATAGGATTATATTGGCACTTTCGAATATTGAAATGTTATATTGGCACTTATGTAACTATGTAGGGTTATAAAAGCATTTTTTCTTTTTTTTTAAACATAGAGTCGGCTTCTGATCATTAATATAGGAATGTGTTATAGTGGTTAGATTGTATGCACAATCACAACTGTTTAGTCTATCATACATATTAGCTGCTGACTAATACTAGTCTATCTTCTATTACAATTGATACGCCGATAAACAAACATCATACCTACATGAGAAAAAAAGCCTATCTATTACAACGTCGGACGAATGAACTCTCATATGAATGGCTCACACAGAGTGAGTGGGATGGCCTCCCACTTGAGCTCCACACCAACATGGTGTATCGGAACTTGCTCCACACCACCCTGACGTATAGAGACTTAGTGACCATAATTTATTGAGACTCCAATCTCCTAGAGCTTAAAATAGGAACTCCCTCTATTTCACCAAGAGTGACACCCCATGTTTAGGTATTTGAATTTATGTGAAGGAAATGAGTTGAAGAAATTGAATATAGAAAGTAAAAAATATAATGAGTGGATGACATTAAAAAAATTTTACCAAAAAAAGAAAAGTACATCAATATAATTTTTTTTAAAAAAAAGTGTGTCGGTAATAAAAAAACATATCGAATATTTGTTGAGGAATGCAGCCACGACACCATTCTTGTGAATCTTGGAGGGATGCAAATTAAGATGGATACATCATACAAGGAGACGGATATCCATAACATATGGCTTGAAATAGACGGATATCCATAACATATGGCTTGAAATAGGTAGAATTTTCCAGTTGGGAAGTGTAGCAAATTACCAAACCACTTGATTTTGGTGGTGGCTAAATTAACTTCGAGAAAGATTCATATAATACCGTTTCATTATAAATATGAGATCGTTTTACCATAATTTATGGGAAGACAATGGTATGTATAAAGTTATAAAAATTATAAATATATTATATGGCATCTCTCATTTTTAAACAATTGTTTTTAAACCCTTCGCCTCACCATAAAATTAGATGAGACCGTCTTTCTATCCCATCCACGTCAATGTATGAGTATTCCGTCGTGTTAATAAAAAAAGAGTATTTCGTCTCTACCAATTTAAAGAATTGGTATTTAATAGCTACGAATCTGATATACTCCCTCCGTTTTTTTTTCATTGGCACACTTACTAAAAGTGGTGTTTTTTTTTAATTGGCACTTGCTATTTTGGGCAAGTTTAAGGTTTTTACATCCACTCATTTTACTTTCTCTTCTTTCAATTCAATTTCATCCACTCATTTAGCATCTCCTCAATTCTAACACCAAAAGAGAGGTGCCAATGAAAAAAAAAACGGAGGGAGTACTATGATAACATCATTCACATATACATTCGAATGCATGGTTAAGTCTAATAACTTTGACCGAAAATAACTCTTTGCAAGTTAGATAGGGAGGGAAAATATAAAGTTATATTGATATAAATATTATTATTATGGTATACTGTTTAATATATCATAATATATACTCTCTCTGTCCCAACTATTTCTACAATTTAACTATTTATTTAGTTAAAATTGCTTAATTTTGACCTTAAATTTGAATCGATAAATAATTTAGGATATTGTCATATGTGATTTTGTTAGATTCGTAATAGCATGAATTTTTTAAAATATCATTTTTTATAACTTATATTTATACACAATTATAGATACCAATGATCAAACTTTTTTTGAGTCAACTGATGAAAGTAAACCTGTGCAGAATTAACTGGGATGGAGGGAGTATTTTAAAATAACTTTTAAATCTACACATACTTAAACGAAAAAAAAACAGAAAGAACGAAGGTGGTAGAAAGAGGGAAGGTGAGAGGTGGAGGTTTTGTCGGATAAGGGAGATTTGAAGAAGAGAGGCAACCACCGGCTTCAGCCCATTGGCCAGGGCGTACGCCCCCTAGCTGCATCCCAGGTTCCATTCTAGTTTAGGGCAGTATTATGGGGTTTAGTCTCCAATTATACTGTGTCAGGTGTAGGAACCTCACTTCGTGTGAATTATGTGGGAGTCTCACCCCACCTTTGTGTGAGGCACAAGAGAGCCTCACCCTCTTTGTGTGAGGCAACTTGGATGTGGTAATAGAAATGGAGTGTGTATTAAAAAAAAAAAAGAAGAGAGGCAGGGTTTTTCAGTTATTCAGTTTTTCACATTTCAGTCCTAAATTTGAGTGGGTCTCATGATATGCGGCTTGTCCATAATGTTATGAATATACTACTTATTTTTTATCTCATACAGTTCATTTGTTAGTACATACAAAATTTAGAATTTTTGAAAATACATTTTTTATCATATATTTTTATATTTTCACCTTCATATATATATATATATATATTATTACTTGTTTTGACTTATAAAATATATTATTTAAATTTTATTAAAAAAACTGCAACATTTAATGTAAAAATCTCGTGGACTGTCTATAAGTTTATGGAAATGAAGTTTTTCCTGATACTTTCTCCATGAATTTTAATGTATTTTTTAAAAATAACCTAGAAAACAGAAAATTGTAATATTACTTCAAATTTTAGAAGCTCTTATAAATTAACTAAAGCGTATCCTAAATCCTAATTATCCTTAGTCTTATGATAGATGGAGTCAAAGTAAAATACTACTCATTCAAACAAATAATTAAGGGGCAAGTACGTCAATTCAAGGTGAACATATAACAAATCGGTCCCTACGTGGTTTTAGTGGGAAGTCAGTAAGTTGTAAAAAGTGGAGGGTAGAATCGTCAATTGATGCACGCCGGCTGAGCACAGCTCCAATTATGGGTAGAAATTAAGTTAAAAGGATATTCGCATAAGGGGAGAGTATAATTCGTTGCGTGCGTCTGCATATTCTTTGATTCTTAATATGGGGTCATGCAGTTTGACGTGGAAAATCGATTCTGTAGGACGTGGAATTTTTATTGGACCCTTGTTTTTGGTCGTTTATTAATTTATTCCTACGTGTTATTTTGTTTTCTACTATTCTTGGCTCCCAACGTAGTTACCTGTCCCAATCACACTTTAATTTTACTAACCACATTATGATTTATTGAGTTTAATAGAGTAGTGACCATTTGGTTGGTTTGTGATGCCTACTGGTGCGTTACGTGCTTACGATGAAGTTAAAGTTTGTATTAGTAAACAAAGTTTCTAATGTGTCATGTTGTGCGGTAATTGAAACGGTGCGTTTTTTGTTCTTTTTCAAAAAATAGAAAGTAAGGGTTTCCCTTTCCCGTTAACAGTAGCTACATTTTATATATATTGGGGTAAAATCCCTATGTGACTCACATAGAGCGGGGTGAACAAGTCACTTGAACTCTACACCAACATAATGTATAAGAGTTTGCTCCACATCAATCTGGTGGATATAGACTTAAAGACCATAATCCATCCATAAGAAAATTCCAAATTGTGCATGGTCGATCGAGCACAATGTCCTGGCTGTCTAAGTGACTTAATGAAATGTGTAACACAGAATAAAGTGGTGCAACTATACCGTGAATTCGTTCAACAACCTTGACCTAAACCCACAAGGCGGATTTGTCAGCTGGAGCTAGCATCCCGGCTCAAAACAGTCACAATAACATGTATTGGACTTGGCATTTCTCTTCTATGTACGAAAATCTCTAACTCCAACCAGTTTGAACCACCGACATAAGTCGATCTAAGGGCAATCTAATCGTTAATAGCCGGTCTACATAGCCGAAAACTGTTCAAAATAGATGTAGTCTACAAATGTCATATTTAACTCCCGAGGGAAAAAACTAAAGTAAGTTGTTTAAACTGCTTTCAACTCAAATCTCTCCTGACCAAACTATTTGGTGCGCATATTGGAAGCCAACCCGGATATTGTCGGTTAAAAGGTCGCCAAAAAGTCTAACTTGGCAGACTTTCTAATCTAATGCTCCAAACAAAAATGACTCATTTTGTAGAGACCTTCTTTATTTTAAAGAGATCGACAAAGAGAGAAAATAACGAAACTAAAAAAAATACAAAATTGAAACTCGAGCAAAGGAAACAAAAGAAACGAAACCGAAAGAAACTAGCCCTGACTAAAGAAAAAACAACTCGTTTTTATTTTAGTCTAATTTCGGTGACCATGTTCAGCCAAAATCCAGTCTCATGGAACCCGTCACCGCCCCTGAATGATGTGTATCTGACTCACAATTAATTACTATCCTCTGCGATGTTTCTTTTGGTCATTGATAAAGAATTTGTTGCCAAATTTTCTCACTTTTAACTCATTAGCGGCTTCGTTACTCCCTCTTCTTCCACTAAGTTTTGGATCCACACCCTTACTTGTGTTCGAGCCGCCTACGACCAAACACTATCGCCATGCGTCGTCACATGCCACCAGTTGACTTTTGCATCTTGACCCATCACGGAGACGCCCGTCAAAAAATGAATGATTTTTTTAATTAATTAAAAAAACTAAGATGGATGGCTGAAAAATCCAAAAATATAAAACATGGCGTACACAAAAAACAAAGGAGGGAGCATGACTCTGGTTCGAAGTAATTTGTGACAACTTTTTATAATGTGTAGGTGTAGGTAGATAACAGTATAACTTACAAGCGATGTCATCGATCAATTTAAAAAATAGAAGTGATTAAATATGAGAATAATGTCTGGATTTTCTTTCTCAAACATGGAGAATGCTTGGATGAGCGACACGGATGAACACAATAATTCCCTAGAAATTCCTCAGGTTTAAAAGTAAACGTTTTCGAACATACATGGACATGAATTAATGAACAAGAAACAAGCTCTTGTTCGGTTTACTTTAATTTCAGATCAGCCTAAAACTACATCAGCCTGACTAATTTCAGACCAGTAAAATTAAGCTTAATAAAAATAAGTTTTAAGTTTTTCTTTGAAATGTTATTAATGTTATAAAACCAAGTCTGACAGACCTTGCAAAGTAGAGATTTTAGTCAATTTTGAAAATTTTACACTTTTTTCATCTCCAACATATGCTCTGCACCGTTCTCTACAATGGAGAATTGGAGGAAAGAGAGTATTTCATTCTCTGTATTGGTAATGAGAGAATGGAAAATTTAATGCTAATTATATCAATCATCTTTAATTAATACATATTTTCTTTACTTAGGAGAAGGAAAAATCCTTAGGAGAAATTTTTGGACATGCTCTAACATTATTAGTTACTTATATTTAATACTAAATGATTATCATTTCTTAGTTCAGTTTATCTCAATACAATTCATTTTAGTTTAATATAGTTTAATTCAATCAATATATTTAATTAATTCATTTTGATACCAATTCAGTCCTGACTCAGTTTAATTCTGAAGTTTGTGCAGTTAGTGGCTGAATTTATAAGACAGTGCTCGTGGCTTGTATTTTGAGCCAAGAAAGTGGGTTATAATAATTCAATCCCATTTATATCAACTCCAAACTCCAAAGGTCATATGGCAACAGTACTACTAAACGCACAAGATTTCCCCATACCCTCTTGTAGTTTGATGAAAATGACACACTCCCTCCGCTCTTTTTATTTATGTCACCATATAATTACGTACTTGAATTTAGGTTTAAAAATTGAGTGGATAAAATTAAATATAAAAAATATAATAGATGGATATAAATGAAGGAATTTTATTAAAAATAAAAATTACATCAAATAAAAAATATATTTATTTATATTAAATGTGTCATAAATAACAATGCAGAGCTGCGTGACTCAATTTGGTTTGGGGTAGGTACAAGAAGTTTTCGTTCCTTCTCCAAACTCTCATCATCTATTAGTATCCACTCTCAAATAATGGTAGATCTCATCCAACATGGATATACATCACACATTCAAAACTGAAGAGCCAATACATGTAGTACGCAAGTTCATGAAGTTAATAATCATTCTATTATCCAATTAGTTTTGAAATAAAATTATTATATTATCTTGAATATCAGCGACAACAATTTTAGAAATACGAATATATGTAACTAAAATTTACTTTTTTTAATGATTTCATTAAAATATCATGTATAATAAGTACTGACATTTATATCTTATTTAAGAATTATAGCATAAGAATAATGTGTTCTTTTATTTAATGATTATAATATAAGCATTTTTAGAGACCTCGTTATTATACTTTTGCAAATAACTTCCATAGTAGCTTGGACACAATCCTTTATACATATAGTCCGTCCCACAATAAACATCCTAATTATTTTTTTATTTAATCTAACATGCTAAATGCTACGGCATCATATTTTTTGTTTGAACAATGATAAAAACTGGAGGAAACGGAGATAATAGTTTGGTACTGAAAAGATACAACTTTTTTTTATTTTTCTTTCTCCTATTTATAGATTACAAATTGACTCTAGGAATTATTCCTAAACTAATGAAGAGCCTTATTCCAAGCTTCTAACTTACATAGCCTCCTACCACTACTAACCAACACTAACTATACTAATGAAGGCTAAACATATGCCTTATTACAAGCTTCTAACTTCTCTAGCCTCCTACCACTATTACCTTGCTTTAAGTTCATAATTCATGTGACTTCTATAACCTATAACTAGCACCGATTAGAAGTAATAACAATCATCACTGCCTATGCAATAAGGGTTCCTTGTGAGCACCAGGAAGTGACGACCAGGTGGTTGACCCTTAAACGTCGTGATTTACCTGTGGTGTCGGGATGACGGGGTCTTGCGGGCGAGGGATTTCGCCTTTTGCTCCATCAGAAAGCAACAGATAATGGTAAATTTGGAGATTTGGTGAGGTAATTTGACAGAATGAATGACTACATATGAAAAATTCACAAATAAAAAAATAAGAAGGACCGAAGAAATGGACAAAGTATATTATGACGTAATGAAAAGCAGAGCGAGAAATTTACTGTGAGCCGGATGGAGTATTAAATATAGACAGGGACTGCCGAGGCCACATGCACGGGACTCTTTATCTGTTCTTGGGGATCATTTCATTCCAAAAAAGCTCAAATATTTTAGCCTAGATTGTGGATTATTTATGACAGAGAGGGCTGAGGAGAAGGTTCATGCGAAGTTTCGTCGTGTGGATTGCGTTCGGAGGCGTTTGTCGTGAACGGACCGCGGGTCGAGATTTGGGTCACAGCCAATGTAGGAAAGCCAGTTGTGAATGAGTGAGACCGACATCGAAACGTTGAATACTTGGGCCTAATCACTCCGTCCGCTCTATTATTTTCAGACCATTCGATTCCCTTCCTTTCTGCGCATGTTTTGGAAAGAGACCTCAAAATGGATAGCTCTTGGCTGAGGATGAGGGAGCAAGTTAACAAGTTGGTTTATTATTATTATTATTATTGAATCAATAGGACACCATTAAGATGCCTTGAGATTTGTCCGTCGAGTTTCACCTAGCATGACAACGAGTCAAGTTTTGACATGTTCGAGTTCTATTAATTTAAATATTTTTTAGTTGGCTGTCATCATGAAATTTATATTTATTCTTTCTTCGCTTAAATATATATTATTTACCTCGATTGATATAAGAATCTAACCATTTTTTGTGGGTAGGGACTTAGTTTCAAGTCTTACGTACAGTCAGAATCATTCTGCCACAACTTTCCTCCTCCTCTCAAAAATCTAACCTTTTATTTTAGTCTTCTTATTTCAATTGTCCCATTATGGGGAGGTGGGGAAACAACAACTTTTCCACTTGATATTGTTTATGTTTCTCGACAACATAGATTGTGTTTCGGATTAAGTGGTGCTATAATTCTTGAAGAAAACCATGGTTGCCGCATTGGTATGGATGAGTGATGTGTTTCTCTCTGTCAAGTGATCATGATTTTGTGAGAAACTAATTAATATCCCTGGGTGTGATGTTAAAGTTCCGTTGGATGTCTAATCTGTAATAATACAGACGATTAGTTTGAATGACATGTAATTTAAATATTCTTGCATTAGATTTGTTATTATTAAAGACTTGTTGAGTTGAATGTCAGTTTCATTAGTGTAATTATTGTTAGGCATTTTCCCAACACCTTTTAATGATTAACTCCCTCTGTCCCAATTCTATTTCCTCTCTTTTTAACATTATTTTTTATCAAAATTTAACCTCATATTTGAATAGATATATGAACAACAATATTATCGTATATAATATTGTTGAATTCGTCGTAACAACTAGTTTTTAAATATCAATATTTTATTGTCGTCATTATACATTGGTGAACTAATTAACGGTCAAACGTGTTTCTTGAACACAGCATGATATTGATTGTTGTGCAAACAGAAATGAGATGGATGAGTAATTAATTACCTTCAATTTGTTATGAGCCTGAAATTTGAACTTGAGCATGGGGTCAATTTAAAAAAAAAATTAAACTTAAATGTCACGAACCAAAGGATTACAGAACACAACACAGTAATTCTATTGAAGAAATTCAAAGTTTAAGATGAGAAGAGGAGAAATTGGGGATGAGATACAGAAGCTTTGATCTGCAAATTCCACATTCTAGCAAATGATTTCTAATGCCTTAAGAGGCTGTATTTAAAGACATAATGCTAATCGCTACACCGGAAGATGTCTCCATTTCAGCAACATTTCTACATATAGTTTGTGGTTTATAACTACTGTAGCATGCCAAGTTATTCTGCCCCTGTGGCCACCATAATAAGGCAGTGGACAAGGCTTCAAGATTTTAGACAGGCAAGGTTTCCACAATTCAGAATCCTTAGCTCTATTTAGAGGATGCACAAAGTCAAGACATGATTTTACCAGCATTCTTCTCACTTCGCAATTATCGTCCCTTGCATCCTCGGCACTGTTGTATCCTCAATAAAGTCCATCATCATCACCTTAAATTTAAGATCATGCTTGAGCTTTTCGACACACTCAATTAGGATCCATGATACAACAGGATAGGCCACTGCTGCAGTAGTAGTTGCGACTAACATATAACATCTAGACTGGATTTCTTTAGGCGGTGCTTCAATAGAAGCCAATATCCCTAGTTCATAATAATATCCTCCCCTTGACACAAGACTTGCCCTCAAGTCTTTAAAATGAAAAATGAAGTTCCTTGTGCCTCCTTTGAAAGTGGTTGCTTCTGTTTTGGCACCTGGATGTACTAGACCAGCATGTGTCCCAATGATGCGTGTCTCAAAATCAGACTTCTTGAGAGAACACTTGAAGCAGTGTGGAGCAACACATATGTATATTTCATCCATCATCTTGCTTGCCTGAGTCTTTTGGATGCGTTTTTCACAGATGAAGCATAAAGGATCACTCCTAGCGCAATCCATACAAAAGACATGCTCACAAAGACTTAGCCGTCCATAAACAGCAACATGATAGTCACAATGCACACAAAAGCCAACTCTATCACCAAGCTGGCGACGCGATCTCCAATCCACAATCATGGTTAAAACAGAAACAGAACTTGAACTGAGGCTCTTAGCCACAGGAAGATCAAGAGTCGATGACTTATTCTGTATCTTAGCTTCATCATTTAAAATCAAACCCTCACAAACATTGTCAGTGGCTTGATTGAGAAAGAAGTACATCCTCGTAAGAAAGCACAATTGCATCATACATCTCACTGGATAGGACAGAGAAAATAAGCATCGTCATATCCAAAGACCCCTTCAGAATTTTAGAACAGAGAAGAAATTTTTGCATTCCCAATCTATCTTTTTCTTCTAATAAGTAACAACTCAGAATACCCCGAAGATGATAACAACTTCCGGCTCTCTCTCACTTCCATTGGTTCACAGTACAGAGATTCATTATACTCATCTACAGCCAATCTCAAAACAATCACATCATCCAAAATTTCAGAAATCTTCAAAACCCATGACTAATATATACAAAGTTATCAGATACAATACCCTGTTCATATCTATTCGCACTTGTGTACCATTGAGAGAGAACTTGGAGAAGCATACACATGTTCATTCTGCCATCAAAGAAATCACAACTAAGCCCTTGAACAATAGATTTCTCATTCCTAAGAACCTCTCTTTCTTCACAACTACTAGCACTACATGAATTCCTATAAAAATCCTCAAAAGTACCAGGGTCATAACACCAAATAGGTTCAACACCTTTGCTATTTTTATCATTCATTTCCATATTCTTAATCAGAGGGCAATAGCTGTCAAACAATTCATCTAGTTTGACTGCTCCATTCAAAACTACAGAGTTCTTGGCATCCAACTTTAAAATTTCTACATTCATTTTCACAGAACCCACATCAATCCATTTCCCCTTCACATTAATGTACTCCAGGTCATTAATATTGGAAAAGAAACTACCAAACTCAAGTTTCATCACAGACCTAACATGAGTTTCATTTCTATCAAGAAATTTGAGATCGTCTTTACCAGTAGAAGATTCAACAAGAATCAGGTCATGAGAGTTGGCGGCGGAATTTGGTGCTGGGAAATCAACAAGAAATGACAGTTCCTCGCCTTCTTCCTCCAAGGACCCTGAGAGTCTGTTTCAAAAATGATTCGTCGGCTTCTAGTCATCGACCGCAACACTTCGATCATCACGTCCATCTTCTCCATTGTTGGCCAAGAATCTTCCTCCATTTTCTGAGGATTGCCTGCTCTGATACCAACTGTCACGAACCAAAGGATTAAAGAACAGAAAACAGCAATTTTATTGAAGAAATTCAGAGTTTAAGGTGAGAGGAGAAATTGGGGATGAGATACAGAAGCTTTGATATGCAAATTCCACATTCTAACAGATGACACCGGAATTACAACTGACTTTTCCCGGTATGATTAACTGATCGTCGGAGCTGCTTTTGAGTTGATTCAGAGCTGCCTTGTTCTTCCTTCTTTTTCTTTATACGGAAAGACTGGTTTACCCTCGGCAATCTTCAAGATCGTGACAATTAGGTTCGTTTAAAAAATCCAATTCAAACTCGGATTGGACTTGAGCCTGTATAACGAGCCCATACCAAATTTAACCTTTGTCAGGACTAGAAAATCAGCCCAAGAATAAGTCAACTACATTTCCCGCACGTGCTTTATTTTTTGACCTACCCATATAGTTAGGCCCAAGCATAAGTAGAAAGAGCCCAAAAGGGCCAAAACCTTCAACATGGTACACCGTGAACCGCCTCAAGTTCCCTACAATTGCTTCCCAAACATTTCGTCACGCATTTGGAAAAATTCATTTCTATTCCATTTGCTCTCCCTCTTCCAGATTTCGCAGAATCATTCTTAATACGAATAATCGCTAGTACCATCTCTGCCAATTTCGTTAGAATTCAGGAAACCCATAATGGAGAAACAGGAAAGCGGGGGCGGCGACAATGGGTTGGCCCGGTGGAAAGCCATGGTGGCGGCGGCAGCGAAAGCATACAAGGAAGAACAGAGAGAAGAGGAGGCAAAGAAGAAAAACAAACCAAAGTGGAAAACCAAGATCTTGAAAGGCAATCTCTGTCTCTTCACACGCGGAAAGATTCTGAAGATGCACGAAAAAGAGAAAAGGAAGGAACTTGAATCGGCCGCACCGCCGCCGCCTCTGCCGGAGGCTTTCCGGCGCAAGATCAGGGCTTTGGGCGGGCGGGAGGCGAGCATAATGCTGGTGCTGAGAAAGGCTCTGACGAATTCCGACGTTGATTCCCGTCAGTGCAGGCTTCTGATACCGTTCTCTCAGGTGAAGAACCACGCCTTCTTGAGCGAGGAGGAGATGGGCGTTCTGGAGAGAGGCGACAGGATTGGGCGTGTTTTGCTGATCGGTCCCGGCGGCGATGAAGAAGAGGTGGATTTGACGCAGTGGGGTTCGCGCGGCGCGCGGTGTAACTACTTGCTGGTGCGAAATTGGAGCAGGGTTGTGAGGAAGAACGGTCTCCGGGCTGGGGATTGTGTGCAGCTGTGGGGTTTTAGGAGGGGTTTACAGCTGGGGTTGGCTTTAGTTGGAAAAACTTTGAGTTGATTTTAGGGAGGAGAGTTTAAAGAAAAGGGCTGACACGTTAGCTATTGGTATTTGTTTTGTTAGACGCCATTATTTTATAAACGATTTAATTAATGAAGTAATTTGATATTTTTATTTAGGGGAAATACCGTTTCCCATAGTCATATGAAAAGATATGGTTAAATTAGACTTATATAAAAGAAAAAAGTTTTAGTTGTAATATTACAAATTTATTATACAACGCGCAGTAGTTATAAGTTTATGACTCGATTAATGCAACACGAAAATTTTAATTTGATTTCTTCTAATTTGTAGTATAAATCTTGGTTTTTCTAAAACTCATGGAAAGATCGTCTTTCAAGAGACAGACTCGTTTATTTATTGCAACGCGATAGTTATAACTTTAATAACTTTAAAGTGTACAACATTGTATAAATAATTATAATTTAACAATAAAAGTTATTGAAATGAGGTTTTTCATGATTGGTCTAACTGTTAGTCGGTCTATTATATGATACACAAAGTCTTATTTTAAAGCGACTAACCGTTAGATGATGTCATTTTATAATGCGTGTAATTAATGAGGTGATTTGATGTTTTATTTATTATTGCAATGAGTTGCTATAACTTTGAAAACATATTACACTGTATAAATAATTGTAATTTAACCCTAAATGTTGTTGATCTACTATTAGTCGGTCTAGCATCAGGCTTTATTATACACATTGAACTTCTTATCATGAATAGTTCAAAGAGAAAATTGTTAAAACAACTTTATGCTCGAGTTGAACGTTTCTATCTAACCATGTAAAATCTATAAGTTCAAATCTAACCCTATGTTTTGGACGAAAGTGTCAATCTAACCTTGACAATATGGAAGTGGTTGGAATTCTGTAAACTGACCGTTATACCACTTTGAAAAAATTAAAAAATAAAAAAACTTCAAAAGTTATTATTACCCTCAGAGGTTCTTAACCAAAAGTTTTCCAGTTTTTCCTTATTCTCCTTTATTCCTTTCCCGCTCAACCGGCCTTTCTTATCTCTCAACCCGAAAACTAAGATGTAACCCCCTCTCCCTGTTGCATCCAACTGCTCACGATCATTATGTCACGATGAAGATCTGGTTGTTGTCATCGGTTTGTTACAGCGGAGGGGCAAATATTGCACCGGGAGGCGGAAAACGAGCACCGCTCGTTGTGGCATTTCGTTTAGAAAATATGTAAACTGAAATACGGTGAGGTCGATTGAAATGCACCAACAAGAAGGTTACTTAGAATGTCAGGAGAAGAAAACAGCAACTGATGGTGATCAGAGGAGAACCAAGACGACGACATCAACAACGTCTCAGACCTACTGTGGAAAACTAGTGGCCGTGGCAGCAGAGGCTGATAGCAAGTGGCGACACCCGTAGATCGGTTCAGTATCTGAGATGGAGATGGAGGAAATGAGGTTTTTATCTGGAAAAGATTACTTGAGGCAGAGTTTTTTGGTATACCTTTTTCTTCAGGCGAGTTACGATGGTTTATAGACTTTTTTGGTGGCTGTAATTCAGTCTTCTTAGACATGCCCAACCCTCAGGCTGAGCCGCTGAGGCATATGAAGCATTCGTTTTATGCCCCCGATTCGGCAACTATTTAGGGGCCCCATTTAAAAAAACTGTATATATAGAAAAAATAGTAAATATTATATGTTTTACTTAGTCGCCTCAATAATTTTTTCATTTCATGTGAGGCCCCATTTTATAAATATACTAAATTCTTTTTTGGTACCTAGCATAGCATCTTATATTTTGTTTGGTCCCCAATGTCAATACCGTGTTTGTTCAACAATTAACATATTGAAATTGATTAGTTTGGTTCCCAGAGGTGATTTTCAGGTAAAGTCAATGGTAAAATTGGTCAACATATGTAAAATTACCATTATACCCCTAAGTTAAAAAAATAATTTTAAAAAATGATGCGCACAAATATTTCCCAAATTGAGCATGTGACATAAATTAATTTACTCCATATGAATGGTAAACTCGTAAACCTTAATTTAGTAGGGAAAAGCCAAAAATCGATGAAGCAATTTCATTTTCCCCGTAAAAATGGAAGGAACCTCATGGGTAAGCTCCCGAAACAAGCGTAAACCAACCAGTATTGGAAGCCTCCACCAATCTTGGTGAACCTGCACCTTTCTTTTATCAAATCTCAGGGACATGGTCTATACATGAGGGTAGTATTTTTTTCATGGTGTTGGATCCTAAGTTTTTATGGATTCCTTCTTTGTTACCGGGGTCTACTCCAAAGCCATAATGTCTCAAAACAAGGAAGCCATAGAGAAAGTCTTTTTTTATATCACGCGCTCATCTTCCTCCTCTAATCTGCCCATGGCCGGTCATCTTCCTCATCTCCAATCCGCATGTGGCCGATCATCTTCCTCATCTCCAATCCGTCCGGTCATCTTCCTCATCTCCAATCCATCCGGTCATCTTCCTCATCTCCAATCAGTCTGGGATCTTCCTCATCTCTAATCCCCGCCGGTCATCCTGCATCATTCCCAAATCTACCACCTATGTGGACTCAATGCAAACCCTAACGTGGCTCGAGCTCGTCGATTGCGACCCTCATTTTCACCCGAGACAAGGCCCTCTGTTCAGGTTCGAAGAAGAAAAAGAATAAGGTATGGCAAATGGTGGTCGACGGCGCTGTGGTGATTACAAAGGGTGGTCGCAGACGTTGGGAAAATGGTGGAACATGAGGGCCGAGAGTGAAACACTAGGCAAACGACAGCAGCAGTGGTCAGCGGTAGTGGTCGACGGCGACGGCGGTGGTCGGCGGCGGAATAGGGTTGGAAAATGGTTAAAAGAAATAATTAAATGAAAATTAAAGGAAAGGAAATTAAAATATTTTTAATTGGTAAAATTATGAAAATACCCTTTGACTATATCGAAAAACAACTTTGTTTTTCCTGAAAACCACCTTTGGGACCAAACAAAACATTTTGTAAATGTCGGTTGTTAAATAAATGATGTATTGGTCTTGGGGACCAAAGGATGGTATTGCATTATATTTAGGGGACAAAAAATTAATTTAGTCAAAATATTAAACACCATAAATATTATATATGGGAATTTCTTATAACTAAATTATTTTTTTGGTCCCCTACAAAGTATCTTTTACTATCTTTTGGTCTCCATTTGCAAAACAACCCTTAGACGGTACCCAACAAATTCAAAACGATATATTTTAGCCCCCAAAGGTGGTTTTCAGGGAAAGTCAACAGTAAAATTGGTCAAAATATGTAAATAACCATTATACCCCTGAGTTTTAAAAAATATAAATAAAAAAATCATCAGGAGGCAGGATGTTCGAGGGCTCGAGGCAGGAGATTCGAGGGCAGGAGGTTCGAGGGATCGAGGCAAGAGGTTTGAGGGCTTGAGGCATGAGGTTTGAGGGCTCGAGGCATGAGGTTCGAGGGCTCGAGGGGAGAGGGCTCAGGATGATGTCGAAAATCTAAAAATTTTAAAATTAATATTTTTAATTGAAAATATTTTTAATTAGTAAAATTACCATTATACCCCTGACTGTACCGGTAAACCATTTAGTTTTACTGGAAAACCACTTCTGGGGACCAAAACATATCATTTTGAATTTGTTGGGTACCGTCTAAGGATTGTTTTGCAAATGAGGACCAAAAGATATTAAAAGATATTTTGTAGGGAATAAAAAAAATAATTTAATCATTTCTTATTTGCTTCAAGCCCCAAAATAGTTAGGGCCGGCTCTGTTCCCTTATCGTCGCAGAGGGAGCATGACAGTGGTGCAGTGACAACGATGTTAGGCTGATCCACCGACAAACGATGGTGAAATTAGCATTCACCAGAGAATCGGGCGGTGTGGTGGCGAAGAGAACAAAAAGAGGGGGATGTGGTGGAATAGAGGAAAAGGTTCCGAGTTTCTTTTTGTTTTGGTTGCAATAGTTTCTTATCCGTTACATTTAACAAACCTAAAATCTTTCATTCTCATTTTCTTTGTTTGTTTTATTTCCTTCTAAACAACAACGAATCCTTATGAACTTGGATGAGATATAATCAAAGTACTTCGCATTGATTTCGGCACTATGATTTTATGGAATGTGCTTTTTTAAGCTTATGATTAATTAAAAGTGTTGATTTAACCACATATTTTAATCTAAAGTGGTGATCTAAACCTGTAATTTAATTTAAAGTGATGATCAGCAAGGGGTAGAATGATTATGAAATTTTTAAATTTAAATCCTGGGGTATTTTTGTATTTTCATATTAGGGCAGCGCCTGAATTCTTTCCGTCAACACTGAAATAGTGCAATTTTGGTATATCGGCACAAGTGTTTAAAATCTTAAGATTACTTTCAGATTTTACAATGGTAGATGGACACTTTTACAAAATAATAGTGTCAGTATTGTATTTTTCCATAGTTTAAAAGTAAAAGGTACTCCCTTCGTCCCAGCTGTATTTGCACATGTTGAATTTTGCAAGTTGACCAAAATTATTTTTGACCTTTAATATCTTAGCAAAGTCTTGGAAAAGACCGTTTTTCCATAGACTTATGAAAAGACGTGGTTTAATTAGAATAATAAAATGTAAAAGGTCTTGAAAGACGATCTTTCTATAAGTTATGGAAAAACCAATGTTTAAAGAGCAAATTAGAAAAAATGAAGATAAAATTTCCGGGTTGCATGAACCGGGTTATAAATTTGATAATTACTAGACGTTGCATAATAAAATTTTAATATTGCAACTAAGAGATTTTACCTTTTATTATTATAATTAAGCCCTGTCTTTCTCAAAGATTTTGTCTTCAAACTAAATGAATAGTGTTTGTGCAAATTCAGCTGGACAATGATAAAAAAAAAGAGGGGTACTGCTATATCACGTCATGTAATTGACTAGGTTACGCCCTAATACGTATATACGTGCATAATATTAATTTTAATTTTTAAAAATAAACCAAAAAACAAATTTCCTTTCCTTGCTAAGCCACTGTTGACACCAACGCCAAAGAAAGCGTTGGCGCCACCGCCACCAGCCCACCCCACCTTTCCCCATCCCACAGCCAACGACGCCAACCATCCACCGCTGATCGCCAATGCCCTAGCCTTCGTCCCCAACTCCACCTTCGACGATGACGCTAACGATGCTCCACCTTCGTCCCAGCCATCCACCGTAGCTTGCCATCCCAAGCAAAACCCTAGTTTGCCGTCCGCTGTTCCCATCCCTAGCCACCCTCCAACGATGCTCCACCTTCGTCCCCAGCCATCCACCGTAGCCCGCCGCCCCTAGCAAAACCCTAGCTGGCCGTCCCCATCCCCATCCACCCGCGTGGTTCTTGGCGTGGCTCTCGAGCAACTAACGAGAGCAAGCCGGGGCAGGGCGGCGATAAGAGCCAGGGCGGGGCAGGGCAACGAAAGCGGGCCAGAGCAGGGCGACGAGAGCTGGGTCGGGGCAGGGCAACGAGAACGGGTCGACGAGCTATGAAGGTAGAGCAGGAGAAGGAGAGCCGGAGAAGGAGAGTCGAGAAAGGAGAGCCAGAGAACGAGAGTCGGGAAACGTGAGCCGGGAAAAGAGAGAAACCCGGGATCTGAGAAAAGAGAACCGGAGAAGACACCGGAATCTGGCAGAACGCGAAACGGAGAAGACACAGGAGAAGATACCGGAATCGGGCGGAGTGCGCAATGGAGAAGCGATGTGAACCCCTACGAATGACCATCTCCATTACCGGCGAAGCACCGCCGCCGCAATCCTCCAACTCTGACGAAGTCACCGCCAGGCGCCATCCTCCACCGCCCGCAAACATTTCCAATGGCGGTGGTATGTGTTTAAAATTAAAATTTATTAATATTAATTTATTTTAATTTTTAAAATGAAATAAAAAATATAAATTGTAGTATAATAATCAAGTAAAAAACGTGAAACCTCGATTCACGACTGAGTGAGTAATACAGGGAGTAATATACTGCTTAGCTGAATCAACTTATACTGCTGCATTTCTGCAACTGACTAAACTAACAGACGGAAACTCGTCACCGATTGCAAGTGACCGGAAACGCGACGACAATCCCGACGTGATAGGCAAGGAAGATGGTGGATCTGAGCCCTTTCTCCGATGAGAGGTTTGACCCCAAGAAATGGATAAACGCGGCGTGCCAATCGTGCCACCCGGAGGATCCCCTGGACAAGCACCTGGTGGATCTGGAGATGAAGCTTCAAATGATCTCCGAGGAGATCGCCGCCTCCCTGGAGGAACAGAGTGCCGCCGCCCTGCTCCGCGTGCCCCGAGCCTCTCGCGAAGTCATTCGCCTCCGAGATGACGCGCTCTCCCTCCGCTCCTCCGTCGCCACCATCATCCAGAAGCTCGTCAAGGTCAGAATTCTGTTGGAACGATAATTACGCCGCTCGATCAATTAAGCACACTTAGTAATGTGATAGTTGAACAGGCGGAAGGATCCTCGGCGGAGTCAATTGCTACGCTGGCAAAGGTTGATACTGTTAAACGGAGAATGGAAGCTGCGCATAAAACATTGCAGGTTATTTTGATTTTCTTAAACTACGGTGTTAGTACAGAATAATTCTGAATTAGAATGGTGTTTATCGATCTAATCAATTACTACTCCTATATGTTTGTAGGATGCTGCTGATATAACTCAATTGAGTTCTACAGTAGAGGATGTATTCACCAGCGGCGATCTTCCTCGAGCTGCTGAGACTCTGGCCAATATGAGGCACTGCTTATCCGCAGTTGGCGAGGTAAGTGCACATTGTTATGTGATGCTAATCGTGCTACTGCTTTTTGTGTAATGTCTGGATTACTGTATTTTCTGTGTATTTCAGGTTGCAGAATTCGCTAATGTCAGAAAACAGCTTGAAGTATTGGAAGACAGGCTGGACTCGATGGTACAACCTCGTCTTACGGATGCTTTGACCAACCGCAAGGTGATATATTAAGGCTGTTCTGTTTTTTGTTTTCTTCTTGTTAATTTGTAATTGATAAACATGGTGTGGTGTTTATTTTTCCTTCTGATTAATTAGGTTGAAGCTGCTAAAGATATGCGGACTATTCTCATTAGAATTGGGAGGTTCAAGTCATTAGAAATGCACTACACCAAGGTGCACCTCGAAAAAGTAAAAAAACTCTGGGAAGAGTTTGACCTACGACAACAAGCCATTAGGCTTGCAAATGAGAAATTTGAAATGCAGAAGTACTCTGATAGTCATGAATCCCAATCGAATGCAAATGCATTTTCGTTCCCAAGCTGGTTGCCTAGTTTCTACGACGAATTGCTACGTTACCTGGATCAAGAGTGGAAGTGGTATGACTCATGTCAATCTTCTTCTAGTTTGAGCTTCCTGAATGCCATTACTTCCCAGATTCAACTGCTCTTCCTAGACAATCAACTGAAAAGACTCTTACATTTTAATTGATGTCCCTGAAATCTATTCATCAGGTCTATGCTAGCTTTTCCAGAAGATTACAGAACTTTAGTACCAAGACTAGTAATTGAAACAATGACAGCCATTGGCCCAAGTTTTGTATCTCGTGCAAACCTTGCCACTGGGGATGTAGTTCCTGAAACTAGAGCGCTCTCAAAAGGTAAGATACTCATATCACCTATTTTGGTGTTCTTTCTTGAGCACTGAACAGTGACTCATTACATGTTTAACTCCATATTTAGTTTAACACTTTTAACTTCTCTCCACCCTTCATAAATCATAGACCCCAAAAAGGATGTTGGATGCAAGTGCAACTACAAATTAGTGACTGATTGTCATATTAAAGTAGGCTGGGCATTGCATTGATTTTAGCTGATCAGAGTGTATACTTTCCCCTTCTTTTTTGCTTTTCCTCATTGCGCCTCAAGTTTTTAATGGTGTTTAGCATAAGTGGATGGCTTAGTGTACAAGTATCCATTCATTTTCATCATTCTGAACATGTCACAATTGAAAGAACAAGTATTAATTCAGTTTCTATCTTGAAAGAATTTGAAGCTTACACATAAAATGATACTGAAGAATGATCTTTCATTTTCAGGTGTATTAGACATTTCATCAGCAGATTTGCCTAAAGGTGTCAAAATTCAAACCAAGCATTTGGAAGCACTGATAGAACTGCACAGCATGACAGGAAGCTTTGCTCGGAACATTCAGTTCCTGTTTTCTAATGCTGACCTTAATATTTTGCTGGAAACATTGAAGTCAATCTACCTCCCTTATGAATCATTTAAACAAAGGCATGTCCACTGGACTCACATATGTGGGAATTTCATTGGACAAAATAGTGTCAGAATGATAATATATTATTCTCTTTTGATGATTTCTGAGTTCCTCTAGTGTTTTCTTAATTAAATTTATGGTTTCTCGAAGTTACCAATGTTTTTTAGGCTACTCCAAGTTAGGTGGGTTTTCAATTGTTTTTTCAACATGTGATTCTGTGGAACCTTAAAAAGGGAGCTATTGAGCTTGCATTTCATGGAGTTTACAGGACCTTGGTTAGGATACTTGGGAATAATAAGCAATACTCTTTATGACTAAAGCAATCTTCTTTGTTGATCATCTGATTGATGGCTTATGTTTGCCAGTTCGCTAGGAGATCTTTATACTAATGACAAATGCATACTTGCTTGCTTGGTCCTGTAGGTATGGACAAATGGAGCGTGTTGTTCTGTCCAGTGAGGTTGCTGCTCTTGATCTTAGGGGAGTAACTTTTAGCCGTTTTGTTGGAGTCCATGGTGTGGAGCTCAGTGAGACAGTTCGAAGAATGGAGGAGTCCATCCCGCAAGTTATTGTGCAACTAGAAATGGCTGTTGAGAGATGCATCAACTTCACTGGAGGTTCTGAGGCGGATGAGTTAATTGTTGTTCTTGACGAAATAATGTTACAATACATATCAGCTTTGCAAGATATCCTAAAAGCATTGAGAACTCTTTGTGGGGTGGATTCTGTTAATGGAGTTGGCTCGAAGAAGGATCTTGGAGCAGATAGAAAGGATGCAACTTCTCATGCAAGAAAAGCTGATTTTTTGTCAAATGAGGAGGAATGGTCTTTTATTCAAGCTACATTGCAAATTCTCACAGTTGCAGATACTCTATCTAGCAGATCTTCAGTCTTTGAAGCTTCTCTGAGGGCCACTCTTGCTAGATTAAACACAAATCTATCTGTGTCTGTTTTTGGCTCTAGTGCTGATCAGAAACTCTCACACATAGTCACTGATGACAGAAGTGGTGAGTTGTCTTCAGTTGGGAGGGCAGTCTTGGACGTGGCAGCTTTAAGGCTTGTTGACGTCCCCGATAAGGCTCGGAAGCTATTCAACTTATTTGAGCAGGTATTATAACGGAAACCTTTATAATTCTTTGTTAGATAATTCAATTTGGGGAAGAGCTTACCATGATGAATGTGTTTGAGCATCACATTTAGCACTTTTTCTTCATTATTGAAGATCTAACAAGTTGAACGGTAGGTGATCGTAGATGATGAACTTTGGGGATATAGATGAGGAGTAAGATCGTTTTAGAGAACTTTACTATTTGAAACGATAAATTTGGGGATTATAAATGATGTAAGTAGTCACAAAATTATAACAGTGTTCATATAAGATAGTTGCATTGCAGTGTTCACATAAGATAGTTGGATCGCTTTGCTTCACTTGATGCTTTTCACCAACTCTATTCCTCAAGTATCCAATCCGATGTAGTAGAAAAGTCGATATGCAGCCTTCTTACTCCGTATGTGTGTACAGGCAAAAGTTTATGTGATATTGTTGACAATGTTTTTCCGAATGCCTTTTGCAGTCCAAAGATCCCCGGTTTCACGCACTACCAAATACATTTAATCGGGTCGGGGCATTTGCAGAAGCTGTTAATGAGCTTGTTTATGATGTCCTCATATCAAAAGTTCGGCAACAGTTTCATGACCTCTCTCGGTTGCCAGTATGGTCTTCTGTGGACGAACCAAGTGCCTTCCCCCTGCCAAGCTTCAGTTCATATCCTCAGTCTTATGTGACCAACGTTGGTGAATATCTTCTTACTTTGCCTCAGCAATTAGAACCACTTGCTGAGGGCATTTCCTACAGTGATGCCAATGCTGATGACGCTCAGTTTGCAACCGAATGGATGTTCAAGGTAGCTAATAGAATTGAAGTCTGTTGTTAATGATTTCATCTGATGCTGCATATTTAACTATGTTCTTTTTTTCTATATAATGCAGGTTGCGGAGGGTGCTTCTGTGCTTTTCATTGAACAGTTGCGCGGAATCCAGTTTTTAACAGATCGTGGAGCGCAGCAGCTTTCTGTCGATATTGAGTATCTGAACAGTGTGCTTTCTGCCCTGTCAATGAAGATTCCTCCTGTCCTCGATACTTTCTATACTTGTTTATCAACCCCTAGAGACCAGCTGAAGGACGTTGTGAAATCAATCTATTCAGGTAATCAGCTTGATCTTCCCACTGCAAACCTTGTTTGCAGGATGAGGAGAGTTAACTTAGACCAATGATGTGGATGCCTCCACTCATTTGACTTTCCTGTTTAATCTCAGTTCAATTTGTTTCTGGGAGAGTTAGATTAGATGATCAGATTTGTAGAGCTTTATATGAGAGATTTCTTATGGCACCAGGCTCAAAAACAGATAACTCTACATTTGTTATTCTAAATGGGTGTTCGGCTGTTAGACTAGTAAGAGCAGGTCCAATAGAATCTGCATAATATAGAGATTTTAGTTATATTTGAATGTTTTTCTCAATTTTTATAGCTCCAACATAGTTTCATAGTTTGCATCCCATTATCTAAAATAGAGAAAGTGAAGAAAGAGAAGGTTTAATTTAGTATATTTATAAAGGTGTGCGACGGTATTTCCATAAATTATGGAAAGACCAAGGTTTAAAAGTCCAAATTGGAAAAATAAGATAAATTTTTTTGGTTGCATAAATCAGGTTATGAACTTAATTACTATAACATGTGTGTCCATCTTTGTGAGTCTCTCTCTTAAAAGATGATCTTTTTATAAGTCATAAAAAGACTAATGTTTAAAATTCAAATTATAAAAAATTAAAATAAAATTTTAGGTTGCATGGAATGGATTATAAACTTTATAAACTTTGCATAATAACTGCTTAATATTTCTACTAAAATTATTTAGTTTTTATTGTTATAATTAAACTTCATTTCTCCATAAGCCTTTACCTTTCTAAATTCGTTATAACTCAAATCATAAAATTATAAAGAATACGAGTTTTCATTCTCTATTTTAAAGAAAATTTCAAAGAAGTTGTTGAGCGTAGATAGCCAAACGAATTAAGAGTTGCATTTATAAATTTTATATAGTTTGAGTCACAATGCTAAATTGAATTTGTACACATTAAGATAAAGCGCCATCCAGTTGAACATTGATCCACAAATGAAACGAGAAATACATGATATGTGGGTGCGTAGTTTGCCAATGTTTGATCTCCTACAACTTTAACAATCAACAAGCGAAATGGTTATCTTCTCTGCCTTCAAGAATTCAGGGCAAACCTATATATGATACCAAGAGATTCTTTCAAAAGTGAAACAAAGGATGGAGGTTTAATAATTACCATGCTCTGTTCAAGTTACTCAAGATGATAAGTCAACGGTCAACCCTCGGATCCGATCAAGTAGCAGTGCAGTTCAGGAATACCATCTACAGTCAGCTGTGTCCAGGAAAATCACACAATATATAACCTACGCAACATATACAAAGTGATCCTTTTGGTCCATAAAAAGTTGCCCCGTCTGGTCTTTTTAATGTGACCGTTTGAATTAAGGACGAGTTCAAATAGCTTTGCATTTGGATCAGACCAAAAAGAAGCCTTGCATTTGGATCATCTTCAGCATTATATATCCCTAATAGAATGTCATTTCCTTACGAGGATCTAGTGGAAATAACATAAGCGAGGACCCTCTACAAACTTACATCTGTCCAAAGTTAAAATATTCCATAAATATCAAAAGATAAGCATGCAATGACAAACAAGATCCACCGTAAATGATACTCGCGTCTTCCAAATCTTAGATTGAGGAGTGACTAACTATACGGTGACTCACTTTGTTCAAGCATTAGCATCTGTATATTTTCTCAAAATGAAAATGTTTTACCACATGAAGATTGCTTTTAGGCTTCTCTTCTTAACATGTGCAGATTAGCGGCCTTTCAATCTTCAAGGTGCCTGCACGGTTCAACTCATGGAATGAACCGCCACAAAGGCACGTAAGCAAGGAATGAGGAGGTTACCTATCAGTCTCAAATCACCAGGTAAAACGCCACAGAAAACCTACGCACATCCCCTATTATGAGCTCTGTGACATTCCTAACATAAACAATAAGAATCTGCAGGGTAACAGAGTAAACAGTTGACAAAAATCTGAATTACTTGTTACCTTACACTTTCGCAAAGTGTTATCTTCATCAGCAGCAGTAAAACCCATGCAAAACATAAAGAATATGCTCTTAACTAATTGAGAAAGACTACCAGAGTGATTCTGATAAGAAAGGTAGAAAAACCAGTGGACATATCGTAGATGATGATCCAAATAGCCATTAGCCCAATCAGACCATTGAATAGTTACGATACAGAGTAATACCTACCTCAACCTTTTCTCTCTATATATATTGATGATAGGGAGAAGGTACAGTCTCAATCTCAAAATAGCTGTGAGATCAAAAAACAAGTTCACCCATGATTACATTAGAGCCCGACTCCAGAAGCAAAAGTCATAAAACTGGTGTATGGTGAAAAAGTCTACCTCTTCTCCTTCATATCTCAAACACCGACCAAAGCAACCCCAATTTAATGATCTGGGCTCCGGGAGGACCCCTTGTTACCATGCCTAACAGGAGAACGTGACCTGCTTCGCTCACGTTGGCGATATCTCTCCCTGCTTCTATCTCTTCCATTCCTGGAGTTATTGTACTTCCAATCTGATCCTCGCGCACCATCTCGGCTTCCTCTACCATTCCTTGATCGATCATAGTCACCATTCCGGTAACGGTCTCTCTCCCTGTCATGTTCACGGTCACGATATCTATCTCTGTCAGAGGACCCACTTCTTCCACTTCTGCTCTCAGTCTCTCTTTCCTTTGGCTTCTTCTTTTCTTCAGCTTCTTTCTCCCTGGCTAATCTTTCTTTCTCCCTTGCCTTCTCTCTAGCTTCCTGTTGATGAAAAACTTAGGTGAATGTTAGAGCATAAACACTTTAGTTTCCAGTATCACACAATTGTTGAGAATAGTAGAAAACTACCTTGTACTTCGCCAGGTAATCCCGAACCATACCATATCCAATATGCTGTTTACCAAGGACATGAGACTGAGTTCTCTCCGCAGCATCATTAGCAACTAGAAACGATCCACATGTCTCACAAAGAGCCATCTTCTTCTCCTGTGCCATCATTAAGAATTTGTCTTGCTGGGGTGACTGAGTCAAAGTCATCTTTTCAATATTGAGCAGTTCCACCTGTAAAGTAACATTAATCAAGTACATACCTTACCAAAGTTTTTAAAAAAACTTAAAATACAGGGAATTAGATTCAACAGTATGGAGAGCACACAGCACCTTCCTCATCAGTGCCTCAGCCTCATCTACTTTTCCTTCCTCACCAAGAGATTCCACTTGCTCCAGTAGATTCTTTATTTTTTCCTCCAAAACAGACAGCTGCTCTGCCTTTTCTGCTGAGATGGGGGGAGGAGGGGGAATTTCCAAGTCCTGAGCAAGGCGTTCTCGACCACGCCTGACTCTTCTATCCAGGTCCATGACCTAAACAGATCACGTTATTTAAACCATCAAATTTAGAAAAGAAGAAGCATGCCCAACTGTGAATACATACGTAGAGACATGATATAAGAAAAGAAATCTCAGTTAAATATGTATAGAGACAGCAGCCTATATCACTGCAAGTTAGAAACTCACCAACTTCTCACAGAAATGAGCCAGCTCTGCCTCAAATTTTGGAACATATGCATCATGTCTTGGAGAATTTTCAAAACTGAAAAGAAGGGAAGAGTCCCTCGTTACAACCACATGTATGTTCAAGAAGTGATTGAAAGAGAACAGAATTTATTGAAAGAAATAACAGAATGTGATTTCATAGGATATGTTCGAAAGGGAGGTCATGTAACCCTTTTCTGAACAAGTATCACACAGCAGACACCTAATTTAGATGCCCAGAGAGATGAGGGAAAATAACTACTTATGAGGAAATTTTTTAAGCTTATGGCTAAGAGAAAAGGAAGGGAGCCTCAAGCAGCAGTACAAGTTTCCATCATCTAACCTAAGGTCAAATAATTATGTCGCGACACGAGAGAACAGACTCCTTAGAAACACGGGGTAATGCTATACACATGTAAATTGAAGGAGCACCTTAGCTAAGTTAGGACTACGCTGCCCCTCCGAACTACCTACCATATAACAGGCTAATTATGGTTAGTTCGATCAGCAATTCAACTGTTATTATCTAGATAGACATTAATAGTTGGCCAAGTACTAATACTATGACACACAAAGCCTTAAAAAACAATAGCGAGCCTAGGTAATAAAATGAAATTAAAATCCAGCGGAGCTTCAAGGAAAAACTTCCAAGAGCTTTGGATAAGAATAAGGCAGCAAACCAGTGTAATACAACTAATCCATAGAACCCTTATTCATTACCATTCCTTCAGCTTGGGATCGTGAATCTTAGGGCATGGTCCTGAGACATAGTACATAAAGATGAACAATCAGTTACTCCCATCATTAAAGAGGAAAACAAAATCACGGCATTTCTGCCAGAAATCTTGTCAATGTGATGGCGCAGCTCACCAAGATCGCTTCGAGTGTTGACAAACAAATCGTGGGGACAAAACCGAACCATGTAGAAAGCACAAACCTCCTTGCTGTCCCACGTGACTTCCTTGTAACCCTTCCTCTCCTCCTCCGTCAAATTCCGAGCTACAAATTGAATTCAACAAAACAAATACTAAGAGATTAAAAAGAAGCAGACAATAACAGCAACAACTTCAAGAAAACGCAACCTTCAATCACAGCTAAATACGACGGAAAACAAAATCACTCTAAACCGCAGCATCACAAAACAAAAAGTAAACAGAAACGGAACGCGGTGAAAGTACCGTATGTCGAGAGGAACAAATCGTAGGAGATAAAGGAAAAGAAAGGGGGGGAAGTTAAAGATGGAGATATACCTGATCCCATGAGCTCATCGAGCAAAGCTCTCTGGGCATCCATTGTTGAAATCTGGGGGAAATCTACACAAATCAGCCCGACGGGGAGGTATGATGAAGGAGCGAAGGTTTGCCTATCAATATTCTTTAGGTTTAATGTTTGTTCTACACACTTGCCCTCTTTTCCAATTAGGGTTTCTTCAGCGGATATTCGTTAAGTTAAGGGACCTCAATTCAATTACAACTCTTTCGGCAAGGCTTTTTCGGATATATACAAATGAGTTTATCTCCTGAGGACGGTCTTTCCATAAGCCATGAAAAAAATTAAAATGGTTAAAGTACAAATTAGAAGAAATGAAGATAAAATTTTAGGGTTGCATGGATCGGATTATAAACTTTATAACTAGGCAAAGTCTTGGGAAAGACGGTCTTTCCATAGGCTTATGGAAAGACGGGGTTTGATTAGAATAATAAAAGGTAAAAGGTCTTAGTTGCAATATTAAAGTTTTAGTATGAAACATGTAGTAGCTATAAAATTTATAACCCGGTTCATGCAACCCGAAAATTTTATCTTAATTTCTTCTAATTTACACTTTCAACCTTGGTCTTTCCATAACTTATGGAAAGACCGTCTTTCAAGAGACGGACTCTTATAACTATTACACGTTGCAAAATAAAATTTTAATATTGCAACTCAGACTTTTTACCTTTTATTAATTAAATTAAACCGATCTTTCCATACACTTATGAAAAGACAATCTTTCCTAAGACTTTGCCTATACAAATATAACCCTATATATTTTAGTAATTACACATATAACCCTGAGATAATTTTTAGTGCAAAAGCAACTCTAACTACTTTACATAAGTATAAATATTAAAAAACTATATTCCGACATAGACTAGCTATTTTTGGTCATTGACCGATGACAAATGACAAAAATGTCCTTTTAACCTAATACAACATTTGAAAGACAAATACTCTTTGCTTATGCCACCTCGCCGCACCTCCACCAACCACCCCTCCCGCTGGTAGGAATTCTCCCCGCCACCACCAGCCACCCTTCCTGCCGCTAGGACTTTCCCCTGCTGCCCCCTAGCCATCCCTCCAGCTGCTAGGGCTTTCACCGGTTAGGGCTTCCAAACCAGATATGCCGCCCCGAGTAACTTCACATTCGACACCTTCAACCTTCAGTTTTCGTCCTCCGTCAAAGCTTTACCCATTGCCGGCGTAGTGTGAGGTGGCATATGACCTTCTTGGTTGAAATGGAGCAACGTGCGGTGGCGTAGGGGCAGAGTAGAACGGCGGTGTGACATCTTCTTCTTGTCGGTGTGGACATCACCGAAGGTGATGCGCATGACCTTCTCGATCAGAGTGGAGCGACGACAGTTACCTTGCTCGACGGTGGCGTAAGAGCATAATAGAACGTCGGTAGAATGGTGGTTAGAGCTTTGGTCTTGTTATTGTTGAAACAACGGAGAATGAAATAAAGGGAATGAGGACGGAATTAGAAAACAAGGGTAAGTTTGTCTTTTTAACATAATCCGCCCTCAAACTGCCGGAAAATGTTATATTTGCACATACACTAGCTATCTAGGTTATCTTTGCACTTTAAATTATCACAGAGCTATATTTTCACTTATGTGAATTATGTTGGATTATATATGCACTTCACTCTTTTAAAAAAAAATCAGGAGTTCTCTATTATTATTCATATAGTAATTGTCTCTCACACAAAATGAGCTGAGATTTTTAGGGTTGGATCTAGGTTGGGTCTAATAAAAATTTTTATTGGACCTTAAATTTTTTAGCTAAACTCGGATCTGATTTATACTCGAAGGGACTAAAAATTCTAAATCCATATCCAAATTCGATGTGTCTAACATGTCTCGGGTCTGAAAAAATACATAAATAGGTCTAAAACTCTTTTTTTCCCATTAATAAAAATAAGTCAAGTTTAATATGCACTTATGTTAATCCTTAAAAAAAAGTCATTCTAAAGAGTTTAACGATTATACAACATACCAATATATGAAAGGTCTTTGTTGATTTGAGAATAAAAATACGAAGTTTCTAATCATATCTATTCCTGAAATAAAAAAATAATTAAAGGCATTCATGTCTTCCTATGAGACCTCCATCAACTTATGTCTTTTCTTTCTTGTTTGGATTGGCTACATGTAGACAATAGAACGTACTGCCGGTGGACTTCTAAATTTTGAGTGAGAATGAAAAAGTCATTTAGAAATCAGGGTAGAGTTTAGGGTTAAAGAGATCTAGATGTCAATGCCAGATCCTAGTATTTAGTTTTGCACTCGAATTCATTTTTTAATATCTAGACTCAGACCCGAACCATATATGATAGGTCCATAAATTTTAAACTCATACTCGACCCAATGAGTCTGAATCGGGTTCTAAACCCCATGTTCATCTCTAAATACTTCCATATGGCTCACACAGAGTGATGCGAGGCTCCCACTTCAACTCCACACCAACATGTCATATAATAGGAGTTCACACTAACCTGGTGAATAGAGATCTAAAAACTATGATATACCCGTGGGAGAACTCGAGTTGGATCTGATTGATCAAATACAATATCTCTTTGATTGCCTTTGTGATTGAATAGAAGGGGTAAGTGTGTAACATAGGACAAAGTGGTATACATGTGCTCCAACTCAAAAGTCAAAACAATTAAACAAGTACTACACTACCAAACATCATACTTGAAATTTCTCCTTCATATGTAGGGAGGTTTCTAACCCAAACCAGTTTAAAAAATTCAAGACAAATCTATCTAAAAGCGGCCTAATTGTTTATCCGGTGTAAGTAATATGAAATTGTCAAGACTAGTTGTAGTACACAAAAGTACTCTTTTGCTTTCAAGAGAATCACCAAAAGTAACTTGTTTAAATTACTTTTAAACTCGAATTTCTCCTGAACCAAACTCTTTAAAGAAAAATTAAAATGCTACAAGATTATACCGGATAAAAATTTCGTCAAAAAATCTAAATTTGCAGACACTTCCTAATATAAATCATTTTAAACATAATGTTCAATCCATTAAAAAAAAATTAAATAACAACACTAAAGAGTGTTAAGGCTACACGTACACCAAGTTTATTCCCCCTTAACACCTGTGACAATTCCCCAAGAGAAGACAAAAATAAAATTTGTGTTTTTGTTCATCCTCCTCAATTTATCACAAGGGATAAAATTCTGATAATTTACAAAATATTAGATCCATCCATCCATTTCTCCATTCCATTATCCACACAAAGTTATAAACTGCACCCAATTTTGTGGCCACCTTTCATCAAATCAGAGTATTTCATAATCATCATGCCCAAAAACCAGAGTCTCAGCTCCTCACCATCATCAACATCATGAGCACAGACACAGTAGACAAACTGGTCGTCTTCCTCGCGAAGAGAGACGGCATAGACAAGCTGGTGAAGACCTTCCAGTACGTCAACAAGCTCGTCCACTGGCACGTGGAGGCCACGCGCCCCGACATCGCCCGCCGCGCGAAGCAATGGGAGGTGGCCGCCGGGCTGAGCCGGAAGGCGTTCCGGTCCGGCCGGTTCCTGACCGGGTTCAACGCCCTGCGGCGGAGCCCCGGGCCGACCCCCGCGATGCGAATCCTAGCCGTGCTCGCAAACGCCGGCGAGATGGTCTACTTTTTCTTCGACCATTTTCTCTGGGTCTCCAGAATCGGGGTTTTGGACGAGAAGTTGGCGAGGAGGATGAGCTTCGTGTCGGCGTTCGGGGAGTCGTTCGGGTACGTGTTCTTCATCGTGACGGATCTTATCCTCATCCGGGAGGGGATCCGGGCGGAGAGGAAGCTCCGGTTTGACGGCGGCGGCGAGAAGGATGATGATGAGAGTGGTGTGAGCAAGATTAGGGCGGAGCGGGTGATGAGATTGATGGCGGTGGCGGCGAACGTGGCGGACCTGGTGATTGCGGTGGCGGATATCGAGCCGAACCCGTTTTGCTGCCACCCGGTTTCGCTCGGGATCAGCGGGTTGGTCTCGGCCTGGGCCGGTTGGTACAGAAATTGGCCGGGGTGAAAATTTTCCGGTTCTGTATATTAATTCTTGATTACGTTACTCCTAAGGCTTTAGGTATTAGCATGCATGAAAGAATGTGTATGGAAGGAGTTCGTTATCCTAATCCACTTTGGTCACATTACCTGAATTCCCTGTGCCTAATGATTCAAGCGCAGTTTTGCGGTGATTTGGAAAATAATGTGTAGGTTTAATGAGAGTAATAAAAAGTAAAATATTTCAGTTGAAATATTAAAAATTATTATGCATCCGTGAGTAGTCGTAAAGTTTACGATCAATTAATGCAATTCAAATATTTTATCTTCATTTTTTAAAATTTACAATTTTAAACAATAACTCTACAAGCTTGGGGAGAAAGTTGATCAATAAAACCAAGGGCCCACAAAAGAAAAGAAGATAAAAGTTGTGAGATACTCATCTGTTCATATGTATCATTCGGTTTGACTAAATCATTGATTAGTTGTTGGATTTGTTGTTTTTCGTTGATCATACACTGGGATATAATATAAATCATATCAAAGTCCGTGCATTTGTTCTCCTTATCCTCCGTACCCGAACTCAATCCAATATGGAGTCGGAAAAGTTCAAAATCATATCGAAGTCCAAGCTGGATTAGGTACTTCTCGCGTTTCGAACAGGGCTTGGATTCGGAAATATAGCATGTACTATAAAACATCAGGTTATGACTCCAGAAATCATAATCTACAGCATAGACATGAATACAATGGAAGAACCGTTACAGTGTTCGCATCCTCCGAGGCCTACTAGTGATGATGTTGATGATGATGGTAGTGACAGTGATTTCGACATGTTGTTGACGTACTGGAATACTCATCCCAATTGCTGCATCAATTACAAAACTGGCGAAAGATGCCCCGACAGTGCTTGTGCAGCAGTCAAGCCAAGATCGATGCTGAGGCGATGCCTAGGATGCCTGCTCTTCCCGTTTATTGGTTGCTTCCGGGTGCTGTTCCGTTCCAAGAGATGACAAGACCAGTCAAATTGGTGTAGAATAGCAAGCCTTCTTCCTGTGTTCTTGAGCATTAATATATGTAATCTTCTGAGCATTTTTTTAGCTTTTTAAATGGATAGGGACATTATATATCTCAACCGATGGTACCTTAACATGTATGAATGAGACCATTACCATCCAGAAATATTCGATATCCTGAGGTGAATGACATATTGACATGGTAGCACTGGCAAAAAGGCCGCAAGAAACACATCGGAGATGTTTCAAGAAGCACCACAGCAATAATGACTTCACCTGAAGTCCCCTAACCCGAAATCAAATGCACATTTGACATAACCTAACCTTGGAAATCCAACAAAACCCCAAGCTCTAATGGGGATCGAGAGTATAATTTCAAAGAGCTATGCACAGACTATGGTTATAATGACACTGTTTAATTACTTGCGACAAGTGCATCATAATGATAATCCGATTAAGACTCTACACTTACATAATCAATCATAAAGAACACTGACATCTATCCTCTAATCACGATATTCTAGGCCTATAGCCTATAGAAGGGAATAACTGCAAGCCAAATTAGTTCGCAGGACCAAATAGTCACCCATCTATGTAAACCTACATTTGAAGCAGCACTAGTAAGGACAAGCACGCCAACAACTTTCCTTCTGTTCTCTTCAGTTAGAACAATCATGTATGAATGAGAACATTTACCATCCAGAAATATTCGATACCATGAAGTAAATGACATGGTAGCACTGGCTAAAAACCCGCAAGAAACACATCAGAGATGTTTCAAGAAGCACCACAGCAATAATACTGGAGAAAGTCCGAGGAAACATTAGACACCTTGAAGAATGTTTCAACAAACATCACAACAAACATACTGAAGAACGTCACAAGAAATGTCACAATACGCACCAATCTCGCTTAAAACTAATGTCTCTTAGTCTAAGAATACTTTATGATGAATCATGCCACAGTCCATGTCAAAGATGGCGTCATAACTAATACCTACCATCTAGTCCATATTAACCACAACAAAGGATCCCAATAGAGTACGCATTATCACACAAAGGTTTAACTTCTAAACAAGTTTATCAACAGATTCGATTCTATCCAACAACAGCGCCCGTAATAGCAAACGAACAACAAATACTGAAGAACACTAAGTATATGAAAAGATACAGGCCTCGCTAGAATGATCTCCTTCACTTTGCTCTAGAAGATAATAAAATTAGGGTATAAAGAGGAGAAAATCAACACGAGTAACAGACAATTACAGCTGTTTAGTTACAGATGAAGCAAAAATTCTATGATTACTCCTCGTATGTAGTCCATGACCAGTAAGGATAGAGCATTAAAACGTGTTTACCTAAGAAGATGATCTATGATTTTCCTCCTCTAGTTTATCTATGCCACTGCTTTCTGAGCTGCCCTGCAACTCTAGCAGCTTCTGTTGTTCCTCTTCACTTTCTTGTGCACTGGCTTCTTTTATTACAGCCTTGCCTTTGTTAGTTTTGGATTGCTGGTACATAATCCCACCCATCATGCAAATCAAAAGCCCAACCGTTCCAACTAACGTCGAATGCTTGTCCCAGATAATTAAATTGATCACAACTGTCAGCAGCTTGTTCACAATGCCAAGAACAGTGAACCCCGTCGCAGAGATGGTTCTACGGCAAGAAAACCCAAAGAAGGAGATGGCCAAACCAAACAAGCACGAAAGCCCCACAGGCAAAACCACCTGAAAAGAGTACCAATCCGTCTCATCTGAAATGTCATGCCTTATCTTCTTCAACTCCCCCATTATAAACAGCTCCAAGGGAAACAGCAGCAAAGCTTCAAGATTGTTGTAGAGCACAAGCCCCCAAGTGTTGAGACCGATAGTCATAACCACATGCTTAATGTACACAAAATCTATCGACATGCTAATGAGGTACGCCAGAGCCCACGCGTAAGCCATGATACCAAACTGATAATCTGTCAAAACATAGAGCACACTACCACCAAAGATGGTCCCCAGCGACAACCACGTCTTCAAAGAAGGCCACGGCTGATGCAAGAACACGGACTCCCCAATGGCAACAAACATAGGCACCACAGACCGGAACACTATAAACGTGTCCACATTGGCATGGAGGAGGAGCTCACTGTTGGTGAAAAGCGAGAGGTAGAATATAAAAGCAGCGGGCAAAAACCGCCACATGGTCCAAAAATCGAGCTTATCATGCTCAACCAAGTTGAGCCACCCGCAAACCAACACTCCAGCAGCACTCGTAAAGTACTGCAGCGCGGTCAGCGCCCCCGGATACGGGAATTTCATTACAGCCCATTTGTTGATTATGGACAGCAACGATGCCGAAATGCAGTAACCTGCAGCAACCCCATAAACGGATGCCTGGTGAAGTAAGACAGTATACCAGTTTGACCGAGTGGTTTCAGTGGACGAAGAAGCATCCGGAGCCTTTGCCGGATTCTCCACATCATTAGACATCTGAATCTCTCCAAAAGCAAGAAAGAAAAAGGCCTAATTAGCTTAGATTCAGTCCGTAACTCCTCATCATGCAAGTTTGAACACCAAAACTGAAATCAATATGACTACGAGTGCACGAAAACAGATTAATTAAAAATCGATAGACTTGTAATATGACGGGAAAGAGAGATTACCTTTTGCCGGGGAGATTGGCAGGGATTAGCCGGCGACGACTCTTCTCCTCGGCTTCGTGATTTCCGTCCGTCCGGCCAGCCGTCTGTGGGTCAAGTCAAGCTCAAGCTCACAAATGCGATATTGAGGCTACGAGTCTTTGACTATTCTCAGTCTTGCAGGCCCACGTGGCGATCCACCATTCGCTTATTGAGAGGCCTAGGAAATGACTAAAATGCCCTTTTGTTTTCTTTTGTTTCCCGTGTAATGGCGGTTAATTTTCGAAATCCAACTCCCAGAAACGGACAGTTGCAACTCCATCACGGTTACTTCCTCTATGTAGGGCAGGAAATATTCACAGAAACCATATTTGATCATAAGTTCCTCATTTCTACACTGATGCTCTGCTTTATACCCTCGTCATCAGAATCAATGGCTTCCTTAACTGCCCGTTTGGAGCACTGCGTAACGCCCAATGCTCTCAGATCTTACCTCGCGGAGTTCATCTCCACATTTCTCTACGTCCTCGCCTCCGTTGGCTCCGCCATGTCGTCGCGTAAGTAGCGATCTATCTCAGCAGAACAAAATGAGTTCCCGTATCAAGTGTTTCAATTTTGATGCAGGAAAACTGGCAGGGGGCAATGTTGCAGCGCCGGGGCCCTCGAGTTTGGTTGCGACAGCGGTTGCTAATGCATTCGCCTTGTTCGTCACTGTGTTTGTTTCCGCCAGTGTTTCCGGCGGCCACGTGAACCCCGCCGTCACATTTGGCATGGCGGTTGGTGGTCACATCAGCATCCCGATGTCGATCCTTTATTGGACTATGCAGATGATCGCGGCCGTCTTCGCCTGCCTTCTCCTGAAAGTTGCCACCGCTGGACAGGTAGCGTTTTTCGCCCTACTTTCTTTGCTCCGAATTACTGGGGATATCGTTTTTACTGTATTTGTTTGCAGCAAATTCCCGCGCATGGAATGATACCTTCTGAAATGACTGGCTTTGGAGCGGCGGTTCTTGAAGGCATTATGACATTCGGCTTAGTCTACACAGTCTACGCCGCGGCTGACAGAAGGCGCGGCTGCCATGGAGTGATCGGACCCCTGGCGGTTGGGCTGATCGCGGGAGCCAATATCCTGGCACTCGGGCCATTCACCGGAGGATCAATGAACCCAGCCTTATCCTTCGCTTCAGCGATCGTTGGAGGGAGTTTCAGGAACCAGGCGGTGTATTGGGTCGGGCCTTTGATCGGGGCGGCTATGGCGGCGCTGTTGTATGACAATGTGATCTTTCCTGCTCAGGCCTCCACTCCTCCGGACTCCTTGAGAATTTCTGCGGAGGCAAGAGCTTGAATAGCAGTGTCAATTGTTAGTTAATTTGGTTGGGCTGGTGTTTTATAAGGATGTAGTATGTTTTATTCTTGAATCAGAATTCAGAACCTCTATTCTAGGACTAGATTTCCGAACTGATTATTGTACATTGATCAAATCATTTCTGCATTTAGAGTGTGGGAGTTTCGCTGCTTTATGTCCTTTAATGCCTAATTTGTTCAATAGAAACTTAATTGACATTAATCCAAGTTTTTGATAGCATAAATAGTGGCCACTGGCCATTGGTGATAACTGATAAGGCCTGATCAGTTGTTTCTGCACATCGCTTAGGCCACCGGTGGTTTGTTCTTCTTCATCCCTTCTTTCTCCTTATCTGAATTCACATTCCATGCTTTTCAAAATGAGATCATATATAAGAATTTGTTCTCAATGCATTTAGGTCTTTTCAGTGGTTACAATTCTTACCATAACTATAACGTTCATTTTAATATTATTATTTGTGCATACAATATTTACATAGTAGTCAAAATCAAATTATGATATAGGACAATCATACAAACACAATGAACTTTCATACAATTTAAAATGCACAAAATATATCTAGGGATATAGGCTCTCATGGTACCCCATTAATACCATATAATTTGTTGAAATACGAAACTTGTTCTATGGAGGCAATTGCGAATAATTTTGGCCTATGTGCCACAATATCGAGAACATTGATCTCACATATACGCATGCACAATTAAGCCTCAGGCCATGTTCTATAGATCTTATATGTATTTTATTTCAGTACAGTTCAAATCATTTTAATTTAGTGTAAATTTAATTTTGGTAAAATTTAGATTAATTGGCCATACATTACTATTTTTCAACACGCTTATTTTCAGTTTAATTCAGTTCAAATCAGATCAGTTCAGATAAGATCGAACGAAGAAAATGCCTTACTCGAATATGGTAACAAACAAAATTATTTGGCTATATGTTGACATTGCATGATACTTACATGATGAAATGGGGCTCTGAATTTTCTGTTACACTTTTGTGTATTACTATGCATTACACTAATCAAATTCTGACATGTGACCCTCACAAATTAACTAATATTATTTTTATTATTTTTATTTAATTTAGGGTGGACACGTAGCAGAATTTGATTTGTGTAACAGAAGATCCAGAGCCATGAAATGGTAGAGCCTACTGAATATAAATAGATGTTGATGTTGATGTTGAGATGAACTTTGAAAGAGGGTATTAGGCCAAGGGCAATGGTAGAGATCGCTAGTGGTCTTTTACCTTGGCCTAATACTAATTAAATATATTATTTTTATCTTTTCTCTCTTCCACCTCATCTTAAGAAACAACTTAAAAGATCACCACTTTTGTTCTCCACAATGACAAGAGATCACTCCCTATTATTCATGGATCCCATTGGATTATTCTATCCTACTCATTATTTTTTTACATTTAATATAAACAAATTTGAGCACCCAAAATAAAATCAATGTGAAATCTAATACAAAAAAAATGGATTTTATAAAAAAAAAGATTTTACACAAAAAATTCAGATTTTATATAAATTTCAAATTTTACAAAAAAAAAAATCAAATTTTACAAAAAAAATCAATTTAAAATTTTTCAGATTTTAAGAAAAAACAAAGGTTTGGACAAGAGGACTGCGATCTCTTGGGCGATCTCTTGGTAAGATACTATGGAGTGGTCTCTTATTAAGAGACCGCTCTAGAGACCACCACTGTGGTGATTTACGATCTCTTAATTTTAAGAGACCATCATTGGTCTTACCTCACGCTTCAAGCTTACTCGATGAATGATGATGCCATTGACTTGTACAAAAATGAAAAACATAAAGTCGGGTGTGGCTATTTATAGTCCGTATTTTCAAAATAAAATAAAATCAATCATACCAGAAAAAATGCCCAGCAACAATTTTAATAAGTAAAATTGACATTCAACCTAACTAGCCTCTAGCAATAACTAACATATTGCAGAAAATTTTCATCTGTACTATTACAGATCAGAGATCCCATAAAAAACTGTAACATCGTCCTCAGAGATATTAACTTGCTTCCTGAGAAATATATGACCACTTGACAAAGAGGAGTGTATCACGTATCAATATCACTGCGTCAAACAGTATCTTCTACAACTGTAACACCACTTGAACCAACCACAATCTATGTTGTCCAAACTGTAAACACCTTGAAAACCACAGATCTGACGAACTAATAAAGAATACACAGATCTGCTAGTTTCCTTGTAGGTTATAACATTTCCTAGTTTTTATTTCCTTAACACCCTCCCTCAACTTGGAGCATGATGAACAAGAATGCCTAACTTGCGAAGAAGATTATGAATTTGCTAATCATTAAAAAAAAATTAATGCACCATAATAAAGTCTTTTATATTTTATCATGGTATCAGAGCGGGTTCGATCTGGGACCCTTTATATATAGTTGTATTCATGTTGTCGTCGCTGCCCTTACCATCTTCGTCGCCACCGTGATCTACACCACTGCCACAGGAGGAGCCTAGCGCTGCCTTTGCTGCTCTGCATTGCTATCCATAAGCGTCATTATTGCGTTTAGTTGTTGTTCTCACACATCGCCGCCGCTGCCACTCACGCGTCGCCGCCGCGTGTAAGGATTTCTACAAATACTACTCTTATTACCATTCTATTGATCTCCAACATGTCAAATCCCAAATCCGATGTCGTTGCTACTACTGATAATGAATTTGAATACTGCTCTACCAGCTGCTACTGTATTAGTTGTTGTTGCTACTTCTACTGCTACTGAACTTGAATATCGTTCTATGGTGATTTGTTTTTGTTTTTTTTACGATTAGCAATTTCATAATTTTTTTCGCAAGTTGGGCATTCCTGCTCATCATGCTCCAACTTGAGGGGAGGTAATAAGGGACAGACTCTCTTTGCTTGTACGAAAGGTTATAAATGGTAATTATCTTATAGAAATAGTTTCCTTGTAAGATTAGATTATAGATGATAGTTTCCTTATAGATGTTGATTAGAATCATATTCCTGTTAGACTTTAGTTTGTTGAAACCCTACATGTAGTAATACTCATCATTGATGAGATGTGTCATTGATGTGATATCGATGCACTATTAGTAAAGTCCTTTATCTTTTATCTCGAACCCAAATTTATGAAAACCCAAAAATAAAACCACAAACGAAATTGCGAACACACGATCTGTACAAGCAGATCAAGAACAATACATCAACATGAACAATTAAATCGAGTTATCATCATGAGTACAACGATCTAATCGATCAGGCCACACTTATTCAATAACAAGAATATTAATTAAAACAAACTGTTATTCCTCCTCTCCCCTAATAAGAAGATGGGTAAAAAGCTTGAAGAAGAAGGTTTGCGGATTGGAGAGGGCTTAGAAGGGTTTAGCGGACTTCCGTAAAGTATGAGATATTGTTGTCTGCTATTTATAGTCCGTATTTAATTTGCCGGAATCCCTATTTTTGTACACTCAATCAAAACACCCATCTAATTATTTTAGGGTAATATGCAAATATAACCCTATATACTGGAGAAAGTGCAGAGTTATTTTTTAGTGCAAAAACAACTCTGACCATTGAATAAAATTGCAAATAATACCCTATGACCATATTTCTAACGTTGACTAAGAAATTTTGGCCATTGCCTCACTTGCAAAGAATAAAATACCCTTATGCTGAAAACCTTACATGAGATGGACAATTATGCCCTCTTCGCCAACCACCACCACCACCCTCATCTACCTGGCTCTACCTCCACCGCCAGGCCACCACCACCACCCGCCTGGCTCCACCGCCACTGCTCCACCATCAACCCCTCTCCCCGCTGCCACTCCATCACCACCATTGCTTGGGCTCCACCATCAATCGGCCCTAGCTATGCCTTCTCCTCAGCTCCACAGATCACCACCACCAACCCCTCTCCCTGCCCACCACCGCCACAACCCCACACCACCACCACAATCAGTCACCATTTCTGGTGCCGTTCAGCTAAGCGCCAGAAAATTGAGACTTGAAGCAACGAAGACGCCACTTTGCAATCTGTCCCACGAGTCTGTCTCTGTTCTTTGTGTACTCCACCACCAATGGCATCTTCCTCTGCCCCTCTGATGGCATCGTCCACTAATGGTGTTATCCCGGAGCTTCATCTCGTGGCTCCACTTTTGCCCCTCTTCTTTTACTCCTCCCGCTAAGGCTTTTTCCCTCTTCTTTTGCCCATCGTTGAGAGCTGTAACAGGCTTCACGAGACTGAGTCGTGGCGGCGGAGGGGTTAGCTTGTCGAGGGCTGTGGTGGTGGAGCATCGATCGGTGTGGTGGCGGAGCATTGATTAGTGTGGTGGCAGAGTGTCGATTGGTGGTGGAGCATCAATTGATGCAATGGCAGAGCGTGGTATGGTGGTGGAGTGTCGATCGCTATAGTGAATGAGCGTCGATAGTTGTGATGGTGGAGCATCGAGCTTCAACAATAGTGCTAAAGAAATGAGATGTAGGTGTTGGCAATGGCGGAAGAATAGGAGGCCTAGAGAAGATCTAGGAGAAGGAAAATAGTCGTGGCACCGTCGAAGAACCTGCACATCGATGACGCCAGAGCCAGCATGACGGAGGTGGAGGACGCCGCACAGAGGAGAATGTCTCACCACCTATTTCAGAGGACAATCTAGAAACGAATGAGCTTGGCGTCGGTGTTGGTGCCTGATTTATAACTTCGATCGGTGAGGGCTTTCAAGCTCGAAACGATGGGCATTTTGGGAGGAGATGCGACAGCGCAAAGCTGAAATGGAGTTTGAAGATTTTTGAAGACAAAGGAGATTAGGTTTCAGGGTATGGGAGTAATATTAATGTTTTTTACATAGGGGTAAAATAGTCTTTTCACTGAATTCTGGCCTTAAACTGCCAAAAAAGGTTATATTTGCACACAACTTAAATATCTAGGGTTATATTTGCACTTTCAATTATCGCATACTTTCGTCAATTACGTAGGGTTATATATGCACTTTGTTCATTATTTTATATAGGAAACTGTAGGTTGCTTCTTGGTCTTCCAAGAAACCGGAGAATCACTAATCATCACAAAGTAACCGGAAAGAGAATGCCGGGTAATAGGGCAAGTAGCCTAATCAGAATCACAATAAGCAGTCAACTGTAATGCACTACGGGAAGAGAGAAATAAATCTTGACCAGGATGGCTCTTCAAGTAGTGCAACACATGAACTGCAACTTGCCAGTGAGGAACACAATTAGACTTCATGAATTGAGCAAGTGTGTGAACTGAATAACTAAGCTCAGGACATATGATGGTAAGGTATATCAGGCGCCCAACCAGTCGCCTATACTGCTTAGGATCATGGTAAAGCGGGCCCTCAACAAGCGCCAAATCGTGTTGCTGCTCCATTGGAAAGTCAGTCGGTATAGAGACAGATAAACCTGTATCAGATAAAATGTCCAGGCCATATTTCTGTTGTGAAAGAAACATCCCCTCCGGTCTTCTAGCAATCTCTATGCCCAAGAAACACTTAAGCAACCCAATATCTTTCACGTGGAAACAAGAATTCAAGTATTTCTTGAATTTAGAGATAAGTGCAGAAGATCTATCAGCAATGACCAAATCATCCACATAAACCTGAAATGCAAAAAAACCGATCCATGGGAAAAAATAAACAGAGAATAATCTATTTTACTTTGAGCAAATCCAAATGCTCGTAAAGCCCATGCTAATTTGGCAAACTAATTTCTAGGAGCCTAGCGAAGACCATAAAGAGATTTCTGAAGGCGACATACCTGACCAGGGGGTGCAGCATAGCCCGGTTGAGGTCGCATAAAAACCTCTTTATGCAGATCACTATGCAGGAAAGCATTATGCACATCAATCTGATGTTGTTCCCAACCACAAATCACTGCATCAGATAAAAATAGGCGAACTGAACTCATCTTCGCAACCGGAGCAAATGTCTCAGTATAGTCAATTCCTTCAACCCGGCGATTCCCGAGAACCACTAGGCGCGCCTTATGACGCTCAATGGTACCACCTGACTTAAACTTCATCCGGTAAACCCATTTGCATCTAATAGCCTTCTTAGACAGAGGTAGAAGGGCCATAGTCCAAGTCTGATTGCGGTCAAGCGCAGTGAGTTCTTCAGTCATATCATCACGCCAATGAGCATGTTGTGACGCCTCAGAATAAGTAGTGGGATCTGCACTAGAAGTTATTGCACCCAAAAATGTAGAATGCATGCTAGAAAATTTATCACAATTTACATAATCAGTAAGAGGATAGAGAACACATGAGGATAGTGACTACGCATGAGGAATCGTAGCAGTAGGGGGGATGGGTCTTCAGTAGTAAGAGCACATACATAATCATCACATTCATAGTCTTCCAAATATGGAGGAGGTTGGCGAGCTCGAACACTCTGTCTGAGAGGAGGGAACTCAGCGGTGGGAGGAGACGTTGGAACAACAGTCAAAACAGGCGGCGGAGCTGATAGAAGCAAACGGCGAGTGGAATTATCTGGGGCCGGAGACACCGTGTCGGGCGGTAGATCAGATGGAGTCACCAGAGTTGGAGGCGCGTGATGCGGTGGCAACCCGGGCGGTGCGTCGTTAGTCCGGATCGGTAAGGGTTGCCAGTGATCTAGGTCGGCCGGCTGTACAGGCGTGGCGGCTAGTGGTAAGGGGCATAGCACAAACACCCGAAGAAACTATTTTATTTTTTAAATAAACTTTAAGATAAAGACTATTAAATTTATAAAAATTACATATTAGGCTGATGTAAATTTTTTTGCTACGATTTAGAAAAATAAGGTAATCATTTAAGGAGTTGAGTACTGAGTGATGTTTAATCCTAATTTTAATCTAAATAAAAAAGTTCTCTTATAACTTCCAGTTCTTTGATAAGTGTAAATATAACTTTGCTTTTTTAGTGCATATATAACTCGTGTGTTGCTCCGAAGTCTTCACCTGTACCGGTCTTTGCTCGATTTTTATATAGAAATGCCTCCTTAATTAAAAGAGAGTAAAACGCTTGAGTAACTGCACAGTTCCCTTGCAAGTGTTGATATGATTCAAAATTTTTTTTTATGAAAGTGTAGACATACTTTAGAAATTATAATATTGTCACCGCCGGCAATTTGTTAAAATACTCCCCCCTCCCCCCTCTTATTATTTACAAATTATCGTTAAAATACTTCACCATTCTCTCATCCTCTCGCTCCTTCACTATAGCGCTGAATTAGTCCACGATCAAAGTCGCTGTTGGCGATTTTAGACTTGCGTCGCTCCCTACCGTCATTACCTTGCCTGTAGATCCCAATAACTTCCTCGCAACTCAAGAAAAATAATGTCATCATCAGAAACCCTAACCTCATCTTCATGCCCTTTCACCATCGCTCTAAATTGATCCGAGATCAGAGTTGCCGCTCGCAATTTCAGAGTCGCGTCGCTCCCCCTCCGCCATTGCCTTGTTGGAGTCCCATCTCAGATAATAGCAGGCATTACAGCGGTGATAGAACCCTAAACAGTTCTTGTACAGTTTCTTTAAAACTTGAATTACACTCTTTACAAAACACAATAATAACACACGTGCATTTTCTATGTTTTTTATTTATAAAAAAATTGAGGTATATTTAGGTCAATCCACTAAAAATAAGAGAAAACCTGGATTGACCGGGACATATATCAGCAACAAAAATAACCAAAAAACTACATTGACACTTAGTAAAGAAGTGGGGCTATAGAAGTACCTGTTTCAATTTAGAAACCTATCAAGGAGTAATTTTGTCTCTACAAATCAAGTTAATATCTAAAAAGATTTTATAAACAACAATCTCAGGTGAAAGAATCACGATTTCTCATATCAACGCCGATCATCTGCACTTTCCAAAAATCATATCACCAATGGCGGAACCAGGAAAAAATGTGAGGGTAGGCTGAAATGTGAGGCCGGTGCCGGTGCCGGTGGTGGCGGACGGCGATGGCGGGTGGCGGATGACTGGCGGCGGCGGCGAACTGAGAGAGGAGCCGAGAGGGAGACTGCCGACTGGGAGAGGGAGCTGAAGAAGAGAAAGCTGAAGAAGAGATTAGGAAAAAAAAAGGGAAGCTGCAGCTTCCTCCGGCGAGAACGGGCGGCGCGCTTACGCCGTCGTAGGCGGAAACCACCGATCCGTCGGCCGGGAACAGTAGCTCCCGCCTGGCCGACGGAGCTCAGGGCAGGTGCGCGCCTGCCCCCGCCTAAAGGTGGTTTCGCCCATGCATATCACCACTATAAAAAAGGGGGGTTTCCAATTATATCCCAAACACTATTCGTATATATATATATATATATATATATATATATATATATATATATATATATATATATATATATATTTGAAAGCAGAAACGCGATGCTAAAGTCGGTTATAACATAGTTGAAAGACACAAGAGCATCTCCAATGCTTAAAGAGTTTTCCTTATTTAACGGGTACAAATGGTAGAATCTGATTGGAACATTGATTCACCTTCAGTCTGACGTAATATTAAATGTTTCGACTGTGGGTCTCGTTTGAAATCATTCTCCAATCCAAACTTCAAATGAATAATTATTATGTGACGTGAATATGCTACAAACTCCCAATTATTATGTGACGTGTATATATATAATATTGAAATTGTATTTTAATATTATATTTGATCTCAACAAATATTATATTCATACACAAGAGTAATGATGGAGAATAAATAATTATATTGGTTCAATAAAATAGTTTTTATGAACTCGAGTATAACATTAATCGGCACTAACTTATTTTTAGTTCATGTTTAAAATAAAATTGATTCTATTCTTCTAGAAATTAATTTGTTATTCTCATTAAATTAACTAATTATTAAATAGACAATGAGTTAAGAAACTTTCTAATTTATGTCTCAATTTTACTTGTATGGAGAAAGAGTAAAAAACAAAAATTAATTAAAATTAATTTTTATTTTTGCCAATCTATAATATATGCATCATTATTATTTATATATTATTAAATATAAATGAATATATTTAGCACTTAACATGTGGATTTTTCATTATTATTAAAATACATCATTCAATTATTTTATAACCTATAAATTCATAGTTACTTTTTAGAATTTGGAAAAAAAATTGAATTCTAATGTTAATAGACTAATACTTATAATTTTTTGAGTATAAATTTATATATATATATAGAGTGCGTCTCTTGAAAGACGGTCTTTCCATAAGTTATGGAAAGACCAAGGTTTAAAGTGTAAATTAGAATAAATTAAGATAAAATTTTTGGGTTGTATGAACCGGGTTATAAATTTTATAACTACTTCATGTTGCATACTAAATTTTTAATGTTGCAACTAAGACCTTTTACCTTTTATAATTTGAATTAAACCCCGTCTTTCCATAAGCCTATGGAAAGACCGTCTTTCCCAAGACTTTGCCATATATATATATAAATGTAAGATAATATATATATATATATATATATATATATATATATATATATATAAGTGGTAATATATAAGTGGTAATATATATATAAATGCATAATTTCAAAAGGTAAATAATATTTGATAAATTCAATCTCACATGTGTATATCTTTTTGTGGTTTAGTCTATATATTTATGATTTATAGATGATTAATTTTACTTTTTGGAAGTTATTTGTACTGTAAAAGAAGATTTACAATTTTTTAATGAGTTTTATCAGATTGAATCATTTGTTTAAAAATAATGTGGTTATGGAATTTTTGGTTGCTGTGTGTATATATATTTGCAATTTATTCTAATGGAACGTGCAATAATTTTTTTAATACAAAGATTTACCGTCATGTATAAAATTTTTTTAACCGTATGCTGATTTGGCAAATAGCGAGCCTCAGATTGATAGTCTGAATACAGAAGGTCACATCGACAATGTCAATTGAATTTTCATCCACGTCATTGCGACTCCTTTATTTGACCCTTGGATTGGAGAGTAAATTTAGGTTTGAGAGTCCATTACTCTTACGTGGCAAGAGAAGTTTACTATATTGAATCTCACATTGGAGATGCTCTAAGAAGTACCTTAAAAAATGAATGTGGAACAGATATTAAATGTTCGGTTAGTCGGAAACCATGGACAAATATTTAAATGTTCACTTGGGCTACTTAAAATCTGTTAAACGGGCATTGTTGAATAGCACTATTTGATGAGCAGTATGAACAAGAAGTTTGGAGCAAATCGAATCCCCCAAGAAAAGCAGAATATTTAATTTAAAACTTACCGTGACCGTGAGTAAATTACAAAGAGGCAAATCGTGTTGATAAGCCTCGACCTGTTTCTGCAAATCCTGGGAGAGTGTAAAAATGGCGCCTAAACCCATGGCGCTATCTTCTTCTTCATCATCAGCTCTATCGCCATTTCCTTTCCCTCCCAACTTCAGAAACCCCAACTCAAATCACAATTTCAATAACCTCAAACTATACCCTCCAAAACCAACACCCATAGTCATCTGCAAATCCTCAGAATCAGAGCCCATCGTCCCCGCAGACCCGGATGGCACCGGGGCAGCCGCCCCGACTCCGGGCCAATTATTTCTCGAGCGCCACCCCTCCATGGCCACCTCCGCCGGCAGAAAGAAGAAGAAAAAGGACAAAGAAAAGGTTTTGAAGTTATCTTCGATGCTCGCATGTTGCTATGGCTGCGGAGCCGCATTGCAGACTTCGGAAACGGATGCCCCTGGTTACGTCGACCCGGATACTTATGAACTGGTGAGTGTGAAGTGTGAATTGCAAAGCACTAATCTTTTACTGTGAATTTGAATCGTGGGTTAATGCGCAGAAGAAGAAGCATCGTCAATTGAGAACGGTTCTTTGTGGGAGATGCCGCCTTCTTTCGCACGGGCACATGATTACTGCTGTTGGTGGCAATGGGGGGTATTCTGGAGGGAAGCAGTTTGTTACTGCTGAGGAGCTTCGCGAAAGGCTTTCTCATTTGCGTCTTGAGAAAGTGCTGATTGTTAAATTGGTGAGCATTTGTTTTGGAACTATCTCACATTGCCGGTTTAAATGTAAATGAACTACTCCACTTGGAGCCCTTTAAAGGATTTCCACTCGTTTTAACGAAAATTTCTGATTATGAGCGTTAGATGGCATAGTATATGATGTGTCATAATAAGAAATTCTGTAGAACTCGATGCATAGCCAAGATATGCTTCATAGTTGGTGCTGTATTTACCTGCCCTGTCTCTATGCTTGTTCTTTTGATGTGAAAGTGTAGATTTTAGACCTTCTTCTGTAGATAATCTTATTGAATTTGAGGTTATTCCAAATGTGTTGATTCAGAAAATTTTATCAGCAAAAGAACGGAGTTTTTGGGAATAACTTTTTAATGTCTTGTAATAAGAAATCGGTAAACCTGGTTGACTTGAATCTTTGGCAAACCACACTTTTTAATTATGGCTGGGTGATGGGTCAATATGTTGCCTACAACAGAAATGCTGGTCCGAAGGACCTGAATAATGTTCCTATCAAAGCCCTTGAGTTTTGATAGTATTTACCTGTTGAACATCTTTCATTGTTGGAAACAGTAGAGGGGGCCACTGGCCTCTACAACTGTCAATCTTGTTTTCTCTTCACTTTGTTTTTTGTCCCGCATTCTTTGGTATCCAGGGACATAGTAAGAGTTTCCTTTTATTCTTCTGTTTTGATTTGATTTGTAGGTTGATATAGTAGACTTCAATGGCAGTTTTCTTGCACATGTCAGGGATCTTGCTGGTTCAAATCCAATAATATTGGTAGTCACCAAGGTACTGTAGATGATACATCTTAGCTCTTAAAACTTGGTGTATCTTATGATCTTATCATTTTCTGGAAATGGTTGCCTTGCTTCTTACTTTTTTTCATTTTTCAAGATTGATCTTCTTCCTAAAGACACAGATCTTAATTGTGTTGGTGATTGGATAGTGGACGCCACCGTAAAGAAAAAGCTCAAGTAAGTTATAAATTTGATCTAGTAGACAGTTTTGTCCAGTTGTCAACTGTAAATTATATGCAGCATGTCAAACCTTCCGGAAATATGTACGTTTGCTATAGGGAAATTCTAATGAGGATAATGGAAACATTTGAATGTGAAAAGAGCTGGATTGAGAAATATGTTTCAATTGACTACAAATACAATATACCCATTGATCATTGTCTTTTACTTGTCTTTCAAATATGTTTGACTTATAATATGGGTAAAATTACCAAAAATGAACTTGATGGCATGATGATATCATGCAGTGTTCTGAGTGTTCATTTAACAAGTTCAAAGTCATTGGTTGGAATTGCTGGAGTAGTATCAGAAATTCAAAGGGAGAAAAAGGTTAGATGCTTGTGCGGTTAGGTTATTTATGTGCTGAAATAATTGATTCTCTGAATTGACCTACCATGGCTTAAAAATAGTATTTTAGGCGAGTCAATCTTTTGTTCTCGATGTTTTTCTTTCCCAGAAATTAATATTAAGTTTTTATTGCAGGGACGGGATGTTTACATTCTGGTAAGAGAACTTATGAGCTGGAAATCTTTAATTCGTTTTTTTGGTGTATCCCCTTGTTTAATGCTCATTTTTTCTGTTCATATTGGAAAGGATAAAGAAATGTGTTTTTTATTCTTGCAGGGAGCAGCGAATGTAGGAAAATCTGCATTTATCAATGCTCTATTAAGTAAGTTCTTGCTACTTAGTTTTGGTAATAGTTAGTCATCCTTGTGGATTACCCTGATATTGTTGTCTTGTGTTTTCTAACTGTTGATCCCAAAAAACAGAAATGTTGTCATATAAGGACCCAATTGCTGCAGCTGCAAGAAGATACAAACCAATTCAATCTGCAGTTCCTGGGACTACTTTGGGCCCTATCCAGATTGATGCTTTCCTAGGCGGGGTAATTATGTCGTGTTTGAAAATCTTATGCGTTACTGGCTTCTGAGATGTTTTACTTCCCATGTTTCTGACATATTTGTTCTCACTTTTACTTCAGAAACTATTTGACACGCCCGGTGTGCATCTTCACCATAGGCAAGCTGCAGTGGTTCCTGTGGAAGATCTTCCTACGCTTGCTCCTCAAAGTAGGCTTAGAGGTCGTAGTTTCCCTGTAAGTTGTCTCTATTGCCTTCTGTTTGATGCCACATCAAACTCGTCCCGTGTAATACCATCTGATCTTCTTTTTGCCTGATCTGTACATGTGCAAAACTGAAGTCGACTGAAGACCAAGTTGGACCAAATGGCTTGAGTGGTTTCTCAATTTTCTGGGGAGGCCTTGTAAGGGTCGATGTTATAAAGGTCATCCATTTCTCTAATCCTGCAGTATGGAGCAGTATGGATTGTTTGTGGCCTAATATTTGTACCATAATTGCCCTTTCAGGCCACACCCGGGACAAGCTTGACGTTTTATGGACCCAAAGCATTAAAAATCCATGTTGTTCCTACTGAAGAAGCTGATGAGTTCTATTGGGTAAATATTAATTCTAGTCCCGATAACTTTGAGTAGTCTTCATTTCCTGTTCTTTTCTGACAATCCTCGCCTTCTCATAACAGAAGGAGGTTGGTGTCCAACTGACTCCTCCAAGCGATAGAGAGAAGGCGAAGGACTGGATGGGGCTCGAAACAAGACGCCAACTACAAATACATTACGAAGACATTGAAAGGTTGGGACAATTTACAGGCCTTTTTTTATACCACCTTTCAACTCACTTTATCATGGATGAATCTGATGCCACGAGCTTGTTTCTGTGTGTTTGAAGGCCTGCTTGCGACGTGTCTATATCAGGCCTCGGGTGGATATCAGTGGAACCAGTTAAACGGTTGAGTACAGCTGATGCGGTTTCAGAAAGGCTTGAGGATGGTATGGATTTGGATTCGGATTCGAATATGGTCTTGGAAGTGCATGTGCCAAAGCCAGTAGAGATTTTTGTCCGGTCTCCAATTCCGGTAGGCAAAGCTGGTGCAGGATGGTATGATTTCAGGGAATTGAGTGAGAAAGAAACGGAAATCAGACCGAAGTGGTATTTTTGAGACCAATATTGAACCGACATTAACGGGAGTATTTCATTTTGTGTCACTATTTTGTACTGTATGTTTACAAAGCTTAAGCAAAGCACAGTTCACCAAGTATTTAAATTTGAGAAGATTGAAGCAATAGTAATACTCCCTTCATCCGTCAAATGTGGACAAAAATAGTTTTTAGTCAAACTTAAACCATGCATATATCTAAATAGATATATGACCAGCTATATTATTGTATGAGATATTATTAGATTATCGTAACATGTAAATTTTAAATATTATTTTTAAAGTACCGTTATTATACATAGTTCCTTATGTTTATAGTTGGACATATTTATTCATCAGAAAATTGTGAAAAAATATTCTATGCAAGCTAGGATCAGATGGAGTGTCGTGAAAGAAGGGGCGGGGCGGAGGAACGCGGCGGAGTTGGGCGGTGGGGAACAAGAATGGGGTGAAGTTGGGGTAACATGCAAAAATCTTGGAATCACGTGACAATATCTCGTCTGATGAAAGTCCCAAAAGACACGTATTTTGTAAACTTATCGCCGCCAAGACACGTGACAGCTCCCTACCTCCGATTGCGAATCTCGGCGTACCAAGGAGGATTCCGATTCATCCTACATCCACTCCACATCTCATAACCCCTCTTTATTTAAGAATTAAGAGTAGCATTGAGGAGCATTGTTTCTTTTTTTATAAATGTTTATTAAGGTTGCCACATTTTTTAATTTGAAATATTTGATTATTCACTATAATTGATTGGCAAAGTCTTGGGAAAGACGGTCTTTTCAAATGCTTATGGAAAAACGGGGTTTAATTAGAATAATAAAAGGTACAAGGTCTTAGTTGCAATATTAAAATTTTAGTATGCAACATGTAGTATTTATAAAATTTATAATCCGGTCCTTGGTCTTTCCATAACTTATGGAAAGACCGTCTTTCAAGAGACGAACTCTAATTGATTTTACCTTTTCAACTCAAAATTGATATAGTATGGATTAAAAGGTTTATTTGATACAGGGATATATATAAATATAGCCATATATACTTGAGTAATTACTAATATAACCCTCAAATAATTAAAACTATAAAAAATATAACTCAAACTAGTTGACGAAATGCGAATATAACCTAAGACATCATTTCTGCCATTGACTGCACATAAAATAGCCAAAATGCCCTATGACTAATAACCTAGAAGTGTTTGGACAAATTTACCCTCATGCCACCACCACCATCTCCACAGGCCATCACCAACCCGTCACCTAGCCTCGCCGCCCAGCGAATCCCAGTGCCACCCGCTGACCGCGTACGGCGATCCGTCTTGATGACGAATTCCACGATAACAAGAAATAGAAATTAATCGTTCGATGTCTGCTCGTTCTCCCCTCTTCAATTCCCAATGAACAACATGATCTTGACCTATAATTTGTTCAATTTGGTCGATCTGATACTTAGTTAATTCTTTTATCTTTATGTTCCCGTTGATACCTAATCGATAACGAACCTGAATGGCTTTTTTGGGTCCAAACTTGGATTTTTAAAAAACCTTCCTTTGATTAGCATCCAAGTCGAGAGTAGAGTTACGGGAACAGCCGTCTGATGGAAAACTGCTTTCACGTTCGGTTCAGAGAGCACTTTTTTCGTTGAGAATTCCCTCCCAAAAGCTTAATAAAAGGAGCTTGACTCTTCGGAATCATAGAAAGAAGCTGGGGAGAAAGGCTCCGTTGAAAAAGAAAAAATGGCCCTAGCTCATCTTCCTAGCATGACACATCAATTACGCCATTAGAGACTGGATTAGAGCCTTGTATGATCCGGAGTGTCCAACCTTGTTCCCCTGCAGGTTGTTCTTAGACTCGTAGCCCAGTTTCAACTATTGGTAAGGCGGTCATACTACCTTCCCCTAAACTAGAACTTAATTTAGCAGCTCTTTCCAAAAGGCGGGGTCAAGAAATAGGAAAAATGGCGCAGCCTCATCTTCTGACTAGCCAACGGGGAAGACTCTGACTCTGAACTGGCGCTAGCCCCGGGCATGGATTCGGGGGACAAGTCTAATTCATTAACAACTGTGCTTATCGACTCTACTGCAACTGCACTGCCTGATTTTTTCAATCTTTTCGACCGTAGGAGCAAAGCGAGTCAGAAAGATTGAGAAATAGAACCATCTGATTAAATTCGTTCTCAATAGCCATGAGATGATCATCTTAGGGGGATCCTTTTTTTGACGGATTCACTTGTAGCATACCAGATTTCAATAGATTGACGTAATTTTTCTACTGCATGTTCCATTCGAAGTAAGGTAACAAGATCCGATGTTGCACCATCTTCAACTCTTATCGAGATCCGGAGTTTTTCGAGAAAAGGCCCCAATACGTTTCGTCACCACTTTGTGGAAAATCATTGGTTTCGGGTACATGTACCTTTTTGTTTATAGTCCTTCGAGCTTTTCCTGGGAGTATGGCATGGGTTACTTCAGCGCCGTAGCGCCTGGTACTCGAACATTGGCTCGAGGCATTTTCTCTACCCCTTCTTACCCTGACAAGCAGGGGCACCTTACGTTCTTGAACCGATAACCATCTTTCGGCTAACCTAGCCTCCTCCGTCCCTCGGGACCAACAAAAGGTAGTACAGGAATATTCACCTATTGTCCATCGACTACGCCTTTCGGCCTCTCGTCCTGCATCCCACCCCACCAGTTCTAGATCTCAAAACATAACCACAGCAGCCCACCAACTCCAGACCTCAAAACCCTAACCACAGTGGCCCACCATTGTAGGTTCTTCATTCGCAGTTGTCACCACCACCCTCTTCTCCGACGAAAACGATAAAGTTGTGGAGAAGAGGAGGAAAACGAAAACTTTGGAGAAGAAGAGAAGGAAAGAGGAGAAATGCGATGATTACCATTGCCGAAGAACGAAGGAAGAGGAGAAGAAGAGAAACGATGGAGAAGAGAGGAAGGAAAAGAGGAGAAACGACGGAGAAGAGAAGAAGGAAAAGAGGAGAAACGACGGAGAAGAGAAGAAGGAAAAGAGGAGAAACGTCGGATAAGAAGAGAAGGAAAAGAGGAGAAAGAAAGTTTGAGAAAATTAGGGTTCAGGGTCATAATAGTTATTTCACATTTTTAAAAATATTTTAAGAGGGGTAAACTAGTAATTTCACACAATTCCAAAATTTGCCGGAATAATTCATTTTTCCCTTTCACTGATTATCCAGGGTTATATTGGCACTTTCAAATATTGGAAGGTTATATTGTCACTTATGTCATTTATGTAGGGTTTTAAAGGCATTTTCTCTATATTTATCTACGTATAACAACGGCAAACAAAAATTAATATTTAAAAAATATTTATAACAATAAATTCAACAGACGATAATATTATTTTTTAAATATTTATTCAAATAATTAATTATATTTGAATAGAGAATAATGTTTTAAAACTACGTAAATGATATGTAATTTGGAATAGAACGGAGGGAGCGTGATCATACGCATATAATATGTGGATAAATTGGAAGCCAGGCCGGCGTAGGCCGTTACAAAAAGGATTCTGTGTGTGTTGAAAAACATCTGAATGAATGGCCGTTGTGCTAACTCTAGGGACAACCTTAGAATCGAACGTTGGAGATAGAGACTTGTAACTAATCTTTTTTGACTTTTGTCTCTTCAGGCTCCAAAGTCAATCAGTTGGGATTATATTAGTATTTCTCATTTATTAAGAGCCACATTATTAGTGACTCACCGTTTTTAAAAGGCGAAAAATTCTGTTTAGGCGTATTCAAAATTGAATTCAATGAATCACCATGAGTTCTGTTGATAAATTTCATCAGCCAACAAATTAATGGCAGAGCATATTCCTGAGTCGTTTTCTAACTGTCTTCGTATTTATAGCAAATTATATCAACATTAGAACATAGAAGTCGTATACATATGATAATGTAAAATTATTCTCTCATAAAAACTTGCAACAACAAGGATTGAAGAAGGATGGATAAATAACTAAGCAACGACTTTCTTTTCTAGTTTTCTTGTTGCTAATGTTGATTATCTAAAAAAAAGGGTTTCTATTCTTGTTTTTAAAATTAAAATGCAATTTGATGTTTCCTCTTGCTAATAGTTCGGTCACGTTATTGCATAACATAAACGTTTTGGGTATTTTGCAATATTTATTTTTAGGTAACATAACATAAGCGTCCGGCGAACTATGGGGTAAAATTATCCACCTAATTTCAGAGTTATTTCAAAGGGTATTTTGGTTAATTTACATAGAGTCATCGCAGGAAAATTGAGGTCGATGTCGAAAATGGGGTCTGAGGGTTATATTAGCACTTTTATTGACTAGTTGGGGTTATATTTGCACTAAAAATTATCATAGGATTATATTGACATTTACTCATGTAGATTGGGTTATATTGGCACTTATCCCTTCTATTTATTATCAAAATGAGAATTGATATTAATAATTATTATTTCAATAAAAATATTATAATTTTATTTTCGAGTCTTAAAAATATTAGAATGTTATACTTTAACTTAAATAAATTTAAGACAAAAAAAATAATATAATCAATGTTTGATTTTTAAATTTTAACTATTTTATTAAAAAATACTTGTGTTGCTGGATACTATACATTATGTAATACTTTGGATTTACATCGATTTTATGTTTTTTTTAAAGATATTGACTTTGTATTTTATATCCACTGTAACGTCTATTCTTAAAAGATTTACGTATGTGATTTTTTTAACATCATTATTAGCAGATTTGATGAACTATAAATTTTTAAATCAATATACCGTATGTGATTTACATATATTTTAAAAAATTAACTAAAAATATGTAAAGATGATAATATTTGAATAAATGATGAATTAAGAGAAATTTAAAATAAATTTAAAATTTTTAAATCACACATATTAATAAGTTAAAGACAATGAACTAAAATTTTTTAATATTAAATATTGTTTTATATGAACTAGATATGACAATTGTTCATGAAATACTTTTATATTTTTTTAGTAGATTTGATCATTTGAATTAATTTATAATTATATTAAATATAATTATATTTTTTATATTAAATATTTTTTATATGAACAAGATATGACAATTGTTCATGAAATACTTTTATATTTTAGAAAATTTAATCATTTGAAATAATTTATAATTATATATATTATTTTATAAATAATGCTAAACATTATTATTTATTTCCCTAGTATGAACCAAACAGTTAGGGATGGCAATGGGGCAGGGTCGGGGTTGGGTACGGTTTATGGTGCATCCATACCCATACTCACCTAACATTTTCATAACCATACCCGCTCTATTACCCATGACAGGTACAACTTTAAAATCCACCTCTACCCCATCGGGTATTATACAAAATCCATACACGTCTCATCACCCACTTGGGTCTCCCTATCCACTTCATACCCATTGTACTCATCCCACTTATATCTCAAAAAATAGTTAAAATCCATTTTTTATAGTATCTTTTATATTAAAATTAATAAATATATTTACAAAAAATATTAAAGGTGAGATATGTGCAATATGGATAAATAATAATTTATTTTACATTAAATTAGCGGGTATATAATGGGTTAGTGGGGTGGGGCGGGTGTGAACTAACATCCATGTTTGACCCAATACCCATGACAGGTATAATTTTTTCATACGCATACCTGCCCTGCCACCAAAACCACCTCCATTCCCTCCCCATTGGGGTGGATGTGGGGCGGACCTTCACCAAAACCTGCCCCACTGCCATCCCTGCAAATAGTAACAAAGGGAATGAGAGAGAATTTGATTCTCATTCCATAACTAAACCAAACAAATTTTATGAAACAGGGTTATTTCATTCCTTGCTTTTCCTTTCCCTTTCCCAGATTGAACCAAACGGCCACTAAAATATTTTTTAATGTTTGATAAAGTGCTAAAATTTAATTAATTTTAAGAGCGAACACTACTTTTTGGAAAATAGCAAAAATTGATCTACCCTACCTTTAAAAGAAATCAATTTTACTTATAACTACGGCTATATTTTACACACCTCATATACAATGAACACGCTTCGCCTGCTCTCCCCCCGTGTCCACTAGCGCTCCTGTCCAGAGCGAAGAGCAGTTTGGATCCAAAAAAGTATGCTTAGGTAGTTCTTTCGATGAGCACAACAGAATGAAGAGGAATTTGTATCATTTCAAATCCCTCTTCTTATCGAAGAGAAGGAATTGTATTTGACTTTGGATGGAAAGCATTAGCGTTAATCAGGGTTTTGCCCTGACAAAGGACGGTGTTTGCAGTGATTATTCACTAAAAATGGAAGTCAAGCGGATTGACTTTTTGTAACAATATTTTGTATAGCTGTAGAGTCAAACCCACGCCACGCTGCAACCATATTGGTGGAGTGGGGTTTTGACTTGTGGGTCTCGTGACGCCAAATTAATCCTGATTTTCAGAATAATAGGTTGACTTATGGTATCGCAACTACTTAGTCGGCGCCCATTAATATTATATAAATTACAAAATGCCAAGAACGTGGTAAAGAAATTAAGCCAACAAAATCACTACCCCAATTTTACCACTGTTATTTTACATGCATGAAATCAAGAATGGGTGGGATTTGATCCTCATTTTGTTTATGAACTTTGGAGGGAGGGGCTGATCTTTTCTACATACATGAAATCAAGACGGGTGGGATCCGAATCTTGTAACATTTGGAGAATTATAGATGAGGATAGTGGAGTTAGAGATTTTGAATATCTGGAAAACTAGAAAAAAACAATAAGTTTATAGGTAATTTCTCCAATTATTAATTGATTTTAAAATGAAAATTTCCTGAATTTGTACGTTGGGCTATATTAGTGCATATGACTCTCAGTTACTTATTACTCTTACTGAGTCTATATCTACTTTATTAGAGTATTGGAGTTGATTCGATATGAAAATCCTTTGGAGTTGTCCAAGTGCAAGGTGTCTGAGACCCATACCTTGCACTTGCCAGAAAGTGGAGAGATGAAATGTTGAGCATATAAGAACTTTGGTTACTTCACCTATTATCAGTTGATTTTAAAATGAAATTCCTCTAAACTTATATGGTGGATCCATTGCCTATAACTCTATATGCCTAGGGATTTGACTTCGTATGATTATGTACATTTATTTTGTTCTAAATTGGATTGAACTAAAAAATATTAATGATATAATTAGACTAAACTAAATTTTACTAAGCGTGATGACTGAAGTTGAAATGAACAGTGCCTTAGTTTAAAATTACTTCTCAAGTATTTTCTTTCACCACGATACTAAAATCACATCAACAATTTCCCATATGTACCACCAGGATTACAGGGACTACTTAGAAATATTATACATGTTAGCAATGGTTTTTACTAAAATCCACATCATGAAGGTCCCAAGATCGGTGGCAATGCATGCCCATAATCTATCTCGTCATGTAATAGGCTTAGGAATTGTAAACCAATCTGTGATGATAATATTATAAAGATCGACGGGTTCGTTTCAAAAAAAAAAAAAAAAAAAGGAGTTTCTTTGTGGTTTTATACGTGTACCATTAAAAGCGCAGTCAGTTTCCAACCACTCAAAAAGAAGATTCATTCAGCCTTCAACTGAATTTTGTATAAATACAATGCATTGGTACAGATACGTGGTTTCACCTTGTTGTACGACTTTAACCTCAATCAGTCTCTACATAAGCATGTATTTAAATGACATTCCAAAAGATTGCAATCCAATTTTCAACTAATTCTGGCCGGCCCCACGTGAATATAATAACGTTTGACTTTGCATCGGTACAACAATGCCAAGTTTTCGTGTAGTATACATAACCTGGGAGCCGAGAAACAACTTCATTCATGCAATAACATTGATGAAAAATCACCAACAAAAACAGAAAGAAGTACTAAAGTCATCAAATATGAGGAGCAAAGTTAAGCAGGTGAGATTGAACAATGGAGTAAAGATGCCAATGGTCGGGTTCGGAACTTACTCTTACGAGAATCACAGCGAAACCATCCAGAAAGCAGTTCGGCAGGCACTTAAGGTAATTTTTAACCTTGTGATTTGCATGCATACATCATTTTATCCTATGTTTTGAGCTATTTTTTGCTAAATTAATGTTGTGATTTGCTGTAACAGATGGGCTACAGGCATTTTGATACTGCGAAGATATATGGTTCAGAATCTGCACTAGGAAAGGCATTAAGAGATGCGATTGCTGATGGGATTGTTGAAAGAAAAGATGTTTTTGTGACCTCTAAACTGTGGAGCAGCGATCACCATGATCCCGTTTCTGCACTTAACCAAACGCTGCAGTAAGTAGACGTATATTCAACCCGATTTTCGTGTAAAAACGTGTTTGATTGTATCATATGAGTGTACTTATGATATTTTTGTTTCGATTAACTCAGGAGGCTTGGGTTGGAGTATGTAGACCTGTTCTTGGTCCACTGGCCGGTGAAGCTGAAGCCGGGATCGGCTAACCCAGTGCCCGGAGAAGACGATTTCGATCACTTGGATATGGAGAGCACATGGTATGGAATGGAGCAATGTGTGGAAATGAGACTCTGTAGGTCTATTGGTGTCAGTAATTTCTCCACACCAAAGATTCAGCATCTCCTGAAGTTCGCCTCTGTTCCTCCAGCGGTCAATCAGGTCGAAATGCACCCGATGTGGCGGCAGCTGAAGCTCCGGGAGTTTTGCCGGAAGAACCGTATCCATGTCAGTGCATACTCGCCTCTGGGTGGCCCCGGAAACTATTGGGGGTCGACGGCTGTGGTGGATCACCCGGTCGTGAAATCCATTGCGGCCAAACACAACGCTACCCCAGCCCAGGTTGCCCTGGCCTGGGGTATGTCGAGAGGCGCGAGTGTGATCGTGAAGAGCTTCAATCAGATGAGGATGAAGGAGAACATAGGTGCTGTCGATCTGGTTCTAGACAACTATGACATTCTTAAGATTAAGAGGATGGAAGAGTGGAAGATTATGAGGGGAGAATTCTTCACTAATCAAACAAGTAGTCCTTACAAGACCATCCAAGATCTGTGGGATGATGAGATTTGATACACGAATACAAATTCTCTCCCCGATCCTAATGTACATTTAGTGAACTGTTCAAAAGCTGAATTGTAATGTGGTATGAAATCACACTAAATTATGATGCACCAGAAAGTAATTCTTGGTAGGTTAGGTTGCAATACAGAATACAATGAACCGAGCAATCTTGGACATGAATGTTTCTCAATGATGCATAATCAAATTGGTACCCGAAAGATGACTTTGACACTAATAACTTAAAAAAGGACATCGAAGGAAAACTCGGAAAAGCGTAACAGCATTTACATCCACTAATCAGCCATCGAGTGGAGTTGCAACTCTTTACACAAGTTAGATGCTCATTAAGGAGCTTTTTGAAAGAGCATGTATATCTCACTTCCCGATTACATGAGTGGCCAGAACGCAAGTGAATATCAGTCTTTGAACTTATTCTTCGCTGGACTCTCAGCTGACAAAAGTTCAAGAAACTTATGAATTAGATCAGATCTTTGTAGAATCAAGTCCAGACATCATTTTTGCTAAAACTACAAGCAGTTGCAAGGCATCTGATACCTGATTGAGCAAAGCGACTATACCATCTATTTTCCAGGAGGTTCTGATATGCCTTGTTCAATACACTGTAAACACAGGAAAGGAACACACTTACAATCAGTCAATCATAGTAGATTACATGTGAGCGTCCAATGAACAGTATTCTCAAGGATATAGTGATACGGTGTAGGGTCAAAACCAAAAGGAAATGGTCAGACAAAGACCATGTTTAAGATTGATGACAAACCTGAAGGAGATAATTGTGGAGCCAATCAAGTGTCTGTGGGAATGTTGTTGCTGATACGCTGACAACAGTCAAACCCTAAGGGGGGCAAAGAAAAAGAGACTAAATACCATCTAGTTTGTATCAATAATAATGTGGGTAACAGGCTTTGGTGGTTGTCTCAAGTCTAATATGTAAATGTTCGATCAAGATGCATTATCACAGGAATATGGCTCACCAGTGATGTAAAAGAACAAAGATAATCCTGAATTGTTTTCAAGTTGGTCATGAGCTTGTCTTTGTCCTGGATTCCATGCAAAGAGAAGTTATTGATCAGAAATACAAGCACATAACTTGAAAGGAAATCCAAGTTTAAACACTAAAAATGTTAAAAAACTGAAAAGGTTTCTATGCAAGCAATAGAGTGCAAGGACAGATAAATGACCTTGATCTGATATTTCTCATTATTTGTACGAGTGAATATCCACTCCTCCAGTAAGGCCTGCATAGCAAAGGATATGTGATTCATAAGTATCAAATACGGAAAAGTAATCACATGCACAAAAAACACAGTAAAAATATGCAGTGTGGGCAGTTCTTTTCCATAATCCATATAGTAATGATAACTGAGATAATTGCCAAAATGCAGCCCCTTCCAATTGAAATTTACGGTTTGGTACCCGTTTCCAAAGCCATCCCTAAATGCTTCCAATCAAATTTCACATTTACATGACATTTCAGAAAAAAAATTGGGTACCATTTAGGGACTGTTATGAAAATGGTGTACCAATCCTTGAGCTTCGATTGAATGGGGTACCTTACTGGCTATCCTCTCAATAACAGCTACTATTATTAGATTAACCCTATAATATTCTGAAAAGTTGGCAAATGATGCATAAAGCACAACAATTTTACAACAGTATTTTTTCAAATCCAAAGGGCAGAGTTAACAAAACTCCTTCATCCACTGCCAGTATGAAAAGAAGGATTTCCACACCTTGTGATCAAAGTCAGCCATTTTTACAACTATTGGAACAATTACTGGTTCTGGACCAGATTTTTCTTTTTTACTGGAAGAGTCTGTGTTTATTTCTGGATCTTTTACAGCTTCACCTGCATTGAGAAAAAATTAGAGCTACTTGCAACCCAAATACATGATTAACTGCTAGGGAATATTCATATAAAATGCTAATTAAGAAATAACCTTTTTCACCAGATTCAGTTCCAGCAACATCAACAGATTGCAGAATCTCTGTAACCTCATTCAACTCATCATTATACACTTCTTCTCCGTGTGGCTTATTATCAGAGTTGGAATCATTACTTTCCTCGTTAGTTATAGGTGAATTGTTGGAAACATTCACAGGTGGCATGATATTCTTGGCACCTTGATCAGAGGGCTTCAATTCTTCATCTTTAGCTTGCGTCTGACTTGGTGACTTGTTCTCATCATCCATAAGGTATATACTCGGATCCAAATGCATTCCCTGTCATTACTCAATAAGAAACACATTCAGCAAGACGCGAGAAATATAAATTGGAAGTGAATAAGTAGAAATCCAGAAAATCTATGCTATAGGCCCCACCCTCAAAAATAATCCCTGAAGGTTCTCTTTATATGAAGATTACCTCAATGATAATTGGCTTTCCATCTTTCATTGCTTTCCTCAGATCACCAGCCAAGCCTATAATACAATGTCGATAACATTAATGGGCCATATTCTCTTGGCAGAGGAAACTATACTGGTAGTTACTACTACCTTTCCGAACTATACGGCACTCTCTACAGAATTCAGTTATAAGTTCCTCAGAAGAACTGAAATCTCGTGCCCAAACAGGAGAAGACATCAATGGTGCACTGACATGATGGAAAAGATGCATAAGTGCTCAGATAGCATAAGGAAAGTCTAATAGATTCTTGACTCCATCTCATCTTATAACCATGACAGAAGTGTTATATTAACTTGTAGCATATCAGACAAAGAACAGATCCATGTCAATGGTAACATACTCCGTTGATGTACGCAGCAATTCGTAAACCATATCTGTCTGAAGCAGTGAAACAGGAAAGAATCAGTAATCAGCTCAACATATAAGTAACACCCTGTTCAGGTGATGATAAACCTACATACCTGCAAAACATTTGGCAAGTTTAGCCTTTGTGCAAGTTGAGTAGCAATGGTAGATTTCCCAACAGATGCAGTACCACATACGAGAATAACAAGAGGTACTCTCTGGTGATGAAATCTAATCAAAATTCAGAAAGACCAAGGAGTAAACATTAAAGAAAACAAGGAATAAGTATAAGATATATTTATCGTTATTTATTGGATTAACATTTCCCATGTTTCCCTTTTATCTTTTTTGATTAGACAAGAAGACAACGAGAATGACTCCTTCCCTTCCCACCCCAACCATTCCTCCCTGGATAGAGAAATATTCCAAATACAATTTAAATTACATTACCATCTTACGGTGACCAATTTTACTAAGTATTAAATGAACTTCCAATTATTCTTTCTTATCAACGTTAAATTTTAAGCTGTAATTGAAAAATACATTTATGTATTTAACTGAAGTGTGTCTTGCACTAGCCATGACCATAGCAGAGTCAAATCAGTTACACAATTCAGGATAATGTAATCACATTTCCTACATTGACTAACAAAGTTCAAACAAATCATTTATCCTCACATTAAAAGAGAGAATGAACGTAAAACTAGGGACTGAAGACGAAAGCACCAACCTAGTCATCATCTTATAACGGTTAATGTACTCATCTCCATACCCACGCCGCTCCATGAGCTGCAAACAAAATTGAACACTATGCATGAACAGTGAAAAGCAAACCCCACGTCTCTGGTCAAGTTAACGAGGAAAGACATACCTTAAACAAGTTAGCTTCCAGATCAGACTGAGAGCTGCAGAGCAAAAACAAGGCAAGTGTTGAAAGAACTATACGAGAATCTATCCAAACAAAGTAGACACAGAATCATACATACACATCCAAGAGGCTGTTGTCTATGAGGAGCTTCTTGAGCTCAAGAGCGATCTTTATAGCCACATGATTAGGAATCTACAAAAAAAGCCACCAAAAAAAAAAAAAAAAACTGATGAACACATTGCGCGGAATTACAATAATGACATTTCCAGAAAGAGCGAACCTTAGTAACAGTGAGCATTCTGCTGAGCAAAAATCTGGAGAGTACGTAGTAATGATCCGCATTATCACCCAACCAAACCTTCACCTGCAAACACGCAATTCAACAGCAACAAAAACTCAGTAAAACAAAATCATGCCGATCGCAGATTCAGGTTAATAAGAGCATCAAAATGGCGACCTTAACGAAGTCGTATTTGGAGGAGCCGCCTCGACTGGGAACTCGAACTGCCCTAATGTTAGCAGGCCGCTTTGATCCCGTGAGCGTCTCGTCGCCATAGTCGAAATCGTCGCCATAATCGTCCTTGTCGTCGTCACTAGGGCTATCAAATGCCACGCCTTTGTCCTTCTTCATCGTGAATTTCACCAGTCGAAAAAGCTGTGTTTTTTGTTTTATATTGAAGAGTTGTTTCTGTTCATTGGTTAATCGCCTCTGCTACTGCTCAGGGAATTCACTAAGCTATGTCCAAGTGATAAAAGCATGAAGCCGATTGTAAACCATTTACTAGGGTTGATTTATCTGATTTGCTTACAAGGCTGAAACCATGACGGATCTGAAGCGTGGATAAGTTGAAAAGAAGATGATCTTAGTTCTGTTATAGTTATATCAAGCGATAAAGATGAATGATTTATATACTCCTTCCACGGCCTATTCTGCATGGAATTTTTTTTTGGTCAAAAGATGACAAATATTGACACATATTTGAATAGGTGTATGAATAATAATTTTATCGTATGAGATATGGTGAGATTCATCGTAAAATGTACTTTCTAAATATCAAATTTTTGCATATCATAATTGTCCGTAACTACACACATATTTACAGTCAACATATTTATCGGAGACTATGAAAAGAGATATGGTAAGATTCATAGTAACGTGTACTTTCTAAATATTAAATTTTCATGTGTCATTATTGTCCGTAACTACACATCTTTACCGTCAAACATATTTATTGAATATCGTAAAAAATTCTGTGTAAAATAGGATGGAACAGAAGAAGTATTAAACTAGTCAAATCTGGTTGAAGTTGCATTATAAGCAATTTGATATTATCTTTTGATAACAGATTATGTTGTCGATGCAGCACGTTGGAAAGATAAGCTAAAAGAATTAATTCTCATCATTTCATTGATTAAAAAACTAGAAAAGTTATGAATAATTGTTTGAAAATGCCCAATCTATTGAAAAGGCGTAGTGCCGTGTAGCAGTTTGTTTTATGACTTTCTTCTATCTAACAGTACAAAGTGAGCCCATCTCACTCAATCTATTACACATACTAATGATCATCAAAGAAAGGATACGAGGAAGTTTTACATTCCACGCTAGTAAACTGTAGTGTCAATCTCTCAGCCTAACAGATTTGCCAAATAAATATGGACAAGAGACAGAGAGATCCCATCAGTTCTTAGTACACTAAAAGATCATATTCTAGTTTCCAGATCATACGATCTTACAAACCAGTCGTATGATCTGACAACTTTGTTAAGCGCCGGGGAGGGACTTCCAATCAACAGTCTTCTTGAAGAATTTAGCACCCCTTTTGCCCATCCCAGTCCCCCCAAGATTTGCTGCAACAAGAGACTTCGTATCGGGGCTCCATTGCAGATCTTTCAGTGTAGTAAACATATAAGAGAGCCCCGGAGATATCTCACTGTCCTTTATTTTGTTACACCCCATAACTCTAAGGCTCTGTAGGTCCATCCATGACATAATCACCATCTCCAGCCCACCCGTTGTCAGCACCGGACAACCTTCCAAACACAACAACTTCACTCTCCTGCAAACGATCAATCTTATGTCAAAGCAAACAGGATTTCGGTTGTGTTTGGTAGAACTGTGTTTATAAAGAAAACCGGAAGAACTGGTTCCTTCAAAAATGGCTTCTGCTTTTTTAATGAACAGTTTTTTGACAGTTTACCAAACACCTAATAACCCCGGCCGAACACACACCCTTCATTCGTAGACGTAATCTCGACAGGACTATGTGAGATCACCATTCTGATTTTACTAAACGTAGGTAGTTGTTCTAAATTTCTTAGAAAAAGTGGCATGCTGTGATGTAATTTTGTCGTATAAAACTCACATTCTTATAATCAGGGCATATTTTTCTCTGAAATAAGATTGTAATAACAAGAGGGTATGAAAACATTACCTCAAATTTGTTGCAGTGCTGAAAACATCATTGCTCAAGCCCCAGCAGTTAGTAAAAACAAGCTCTTTAACTCCTTGACAGACAACAAACAATGCCCTAACACTCTGCTTATCCCTCAATTGGCATTTATCAAACTGCAACCTTTCGAGTGTAGGACAATATCCCAAATGCTCATGAGGGCCTGGATTCAAATCCACATTCCTACAAGACAAGAACCTCAATGTCTTCAAATTCTCACAGTAAGAAAGAGCTGAAAGCCATCCGTCCTCCATACGATGATTCCCCAGTGTCAACTCTTCGAGCATTTGGCAACACTGTCCAATCGCTCGAATCCCATCATAGCTCCCCTCACATCCACTCATCTCAAGCTTTACCAACCTCTTGCAACCTTGAGCTAAGATAGTCAGCCCAACATCAGTAACCCGCGAACTGTAAAACCCGTCAAACTCCCCAATCAACCTCAAAATCTGCAGATTCTGAAAAGCGGCAATCCCACGAAGAATCTGGTCATTACACTTGTGTAGTTCCAGTTCTTGCAATGTAGGGCAGTCCTCAGCCACACTGAGCAGCCCCATTTCGCTAGCGTTCATCACCGCTAGCCTCCGTAAATTAGGGCAACCGCTAGCTAGAACCCTCAACCCAGAATCAATTTCCTCAACAGAAAGCATAAATCTTTGGCAATTAAGAGACCCTTTGGGCTCAGCATCAGTATCAACACAAAAAGCAACGACCTTGTGGGAACACAAGATACCTGAATTTCTCGGAGACGCCAAAGACCCCTTAACCAAATCAACATGGACCAGATTCGGGAACCGGAAGAACAAACGGCCGGAAACAAGAAAGTCCCAGTCGAGAAGCTTCACGGATCTAACAAGACGGCCCTGGAGATTGAGCCACCGCTTGGAGACTAGGGCATTGGAGTTCCTCTGCGAGTCCGGGAGCTTGGAGAGGATCTTGAGGAGGATTTCATCGGAGAGGTCCGAGATTCTATCAGAAATGAGTTCTGGGAAACTGAAATCTTGGGCTTTGTTTGGCTTTGGGGATGAAACGAGAGGAGGGGCTTTGATGGGGGGATGATTCTTGGTCGGGGTTTGGAGGCGCATGGTGAAGAAGACTTTGTTGAGAGCTTTCCTGTTCATCCACTGCTTCAAAGGGGAGGTGCCCTTCGACTTTTCAGGAGCGAACGACATCGTTTCGGCCGGCGGCGGCGGCGACATCATGTTTCAGGTAGGACGCAGGGGATGCTAGCGGTTCCACAGCTTCATCATTAATTTCTGCATAAATGTGAAGCAGAAATGCAGAATTTGGTTTTTTTTTTTGTTTTTTTCTGTTTTTGTTCGCCAACGGCTGGGGATTTTGTTTTTCTTTGGTTTCTGTAGCCAACGGTCTTATTGGAGTGGGTCAAATAAATTTAAAAGAAAAGAAGAAGAAGTGCATACTTTAAGAATTTGAATCAGCCTGCTTTTGCACATTGACTTTTTTTCCAACTAATTCAGATGTAATGTTGGTTACGTTAAGAATAATGAAATGTCCATTAGCAATAAAATAGATTTGTGATAATTAATTATATCACTATTTATTTACCAGGGGAGAATACTATGTCATCACCCCCAAATTTTACTATAAATACGTTAAGAATAATGAAATGTTCATTAGCAATAAGAAATATTTATGATAATTAATTATATCAATATTTATTTACCAAGGGGAATACTATGTCATCACCCCCAAATTTTACTATAAATGCCCCCTAAGAGGATGAAGAAAAATTGCACATCTCATTCTCTCATTTCTCACTTTTTCTCATCTTAACCTCTTCTCATCTTAGCCTCTTCTCATCTTATCCTCTTCTCATCTTAGCCTCTTCTCATCTTAGCCTCTTCTCATCTTATCTTCTTCTTCATCTTATCTTCTTCTTCATTCTCTCCTTCTTACTTACTTCACACATCAAGCCCTTCACTAATTTCTCAATAAATTAGTGCAAAGTCAGTAAAATTACAACACGTTATCAGCACGATCACTTTCCATCTTCATTGATTACATCATGTCAAACCTTGTGAAGCTTGAATTCAGTCCACTCGACATCAGTGGAAACAACTATATGCTATGGATGATAGACGTTAAGATGCACTTGGAATTGATGAACCTCCTTGAGACAATCCAAAAGGGGAATAACTCATCAAGGATGGACAAGGCAAGATCTTTAATCTTCCTTCGTCGACACCTTGATGGGAGTCTCAAAAATGAATCTCACTATGAAAGATCCACTTGAGTTGTGGGAAATTTTGAAAGAAATGTATGATCACACAAGAGATGTAATGCCCCCATATGCCGCGATGACCGGAACAATCTACGGTTCCAAGACTATAAGAAAGGTTGCGACAATAATTCTGCAATGTACATAGCAGTAACCAACTTGACATACTGTGGGGTTACAATAATTGACAATGAAATACTGGAAAAGACTCTTTCTATTTTCCACGCATCAAATGTGGCATTACAACAACAATATCGTGTGCGAGATTTTAAAAGATATTCTGAGCTAATGCTTGTCTCCTCATTGTGGAAAAGAATAATGAGTTGCTGATGAAGAATCATCAATCTCGCCCGACTGGCTCAAGAGCGTTTCCTGAAGCAAACGTTGTTAACACCCACAAACCTGAATGCAAAAATTATTTTCAGGGTCAAGAGAGAGGTCGAGGTCGCGGACGAGGTCGTGGTCGTGGTTATGGATGCGGTCGAGGTGGTTACAATTTGTCCTATAAGTCTGGTAATTACTACCACAAGAAGCATCAATATGAGAGGAACCATGAAAGTACCCATAAAAGGGTAAAAGACGCCAGTTCATCAAAGGGATCTGGAACCTCTTGTTTCAGATGTGGTGGAAAAGGACATTGGTCAAGAGTCTGCAGAGTTCCAAAACACTTATGTGATCTCTACCAAGAGTCCATAAAAGGAAAGGGGAAGGAGGCAAACTTCAACGAATCCACTCATCTCGAAGCTTCTGATTTCAATGATGATTTCATGGGCATAGTTGGTGATTTCACTGAGCAACCAAGTGGTGGAAACTAAAAGAATGACAGTTGTATTACTATTATTGGGAATGAAGCTAGATGGTCTGATGTCTGTTATATATATATATATGGTTTTATTTAAAGCCTACTACTTTCAAATTTATTATCCTTCTTATCAAATTTGTTTTGTTTTTTTTAATTAAAGAGGTGAAATGGATAAAGCTAATCGTGAAGCCAACCAAAGGATTAAAAATTAAGGAATTTGCATACTCTATTGTCGAACAACGCACACTATATTAAAGGATAAAAGGTTTTTCTCAAAGGTAAAACCAACGCAGGCCATTGTGAATACAATATCGGGTCATGTAGATCTGATTGACGGAGTTGGCGAGGCAAACTTTACATTGCCAAATGGCACAATGTTTACAATAAATAATGCCTTATTTTCGCCAAAATCCAAAAGGAACTTATTGAGTTTCAATGATATATATTCTCATGGATTTGATACCCAGTCTGTAACTGAAGGTACCATGAAATATATGCTTCTCATTGTGTATAAATCTGGAAGGAAATGCATACTTTAGAAACTATCAATGCTCCATATTGGATTGCATTACACACATATGAATGCAGTAGAATCAAATACGATAGTGATCAAACCTTTAATATTTACCATATGGCATGATCGGCTAGGCCATCATGGTTCAACTATGATGCGAAGAATTATTGAAAGCTCACATGGCATCCATTGAAGGACCAGAAGATCCCTCATGGAAAATTCTTTCAATGTAAGGCTTGTTCCCTTGGAAAGCTAATCATAAGGCCTTCACCGGGAAAGGTTGAAACAGAATCACCAGCGTTTCTTGAACATATTCAAGGTGATATATGTGGACCTATCCATCCACCATGTGGACCATTTCGTTACTTTCATGGTATTGATAGATGCTTCTAGCAAATGGTCACAAGTATGCATGTTATCAACTCGAAATATGGCATTTGCTAAATTACTTGATGAGATAATCAAATTACGAGCTCAATTTCCTGATCATACGATCAAGAAAATCAGACTTGATAATGCCAATGATTTCACATCCCAAACTTTCGATGATTATTGTATGTCAGTTGGGATTGTTGTTGAACATCTTGTTGCTCATGTGCACACACAAAATGGTCTGGCTGAATCACTGATCAAACGTCTCCAACTCATTGCTAGACCATTAATAATGAGAACAATGCTCCCTACTTCAGTATGGGGTTAGGCAATATTACATGCTGCAGCATTGATTCGCATCAGGCCAAGTACATATCATAAATACTCCCCACTACAACTTACATCAGGCCAAGAACCAAATATATCCCATCTAAGGATTTTTGGCTGCACTGTTTATGTGCCTATTGCACCACCGTAAAGAACAAAGATGGGACCACAGAGAATTCTTGGCATTTATGTAGGCTTTGAAAGCCTATCTATTGTTAGATGTCTTGAACCCCTAACCAAGAATAGTTGTACAGCTCGTTTTGCTGATTGCCATTTTGATGAAGAAAAATTTCCAGCATTAGGGGGAGAAAGAAAATAGCTGGAAAGGAATATTACCTGGTCTGTACCAATATTATTGCATCTTGATCCGTATACAAAAGAGTGTGATGGAAAAGTCCAAAGGATTTTGCATATGCAAGATATAGAAATCAACTTCCTGATGCATTTACAGACACAAAGAGAGTGACTAAATCTCACATCTCAGCTGAAAATGCTCCTACTCAAATTGAAATCCCGAAAGGGAAAATTGAAAATAAAGTCACTCATGAAATCACGACACGCCTGAAGCGTGGAAGACCACTCGATTACAAAGATAAAAATCCTCGCAAAAGAAAAGGATCAGAGAAACAAGATAACCCCAAAATGGAGGAACGTATTCATGTAGAGATACGAAACGAGGAAAATCAAGAAATTTCGATTAATTATTCCAATGCAAGTATAAGGTGGAACCGAAATGAGGAAATCGATGATGCATTCTCTTACAATTTGGCATGCAATGTTATGGACGAAAATAATGGAGATCATGAACCACGGTCTACTACCGAGTGTAAAAATTGACACGATTGGACTGAATGGAAAAAGACCATTGAAGCTGAGTTACACTCGCTTAACAGGCACAAAGATTTTGAGCCTATAGTACTCATCCCTGAAGATGTGAGACCGGTTGGATACAAATGGGTATTTGTGCAAAAAAGAAATGAGAAAAATGAGATAGTGAGATACAAGGCTAGACTCGTTGCACAAGTTTTCCTCAAAGGCTCGAAATTGATTTTTAGGAAACATATTCCCCAGTCATGGATGGAATTACATTCAGGTTCCTTATCAGACTAGCAGTTCATGAGAAACTTAACATGCACCTTATGGATGTTGTTACCGCATACTTATACGGATCGCTTGATGCTGAAATTTACATTAGGATCCCTGAAGGATTCAAAATGCATGAAGCATTAAGTTCAAAACCCAAAGAAAGATATTCAATCAAATTACAAAGATATTTATATGGGTTAAAGAAATATGGACACATGTGGTACAACCAACTAAGCGAATATCTGTTACAAATGGGGTATGACAACGACCCTCTTTGTCCATGTGTTTTAATCAAGAAAACAACATTCGGGTGTGTGATTATCGCTATCTATGTTGATGATTTGAATATCACTGGGACCAATGAAGAGATTCTGGAAGTAATCTCTTACTTAAAGAAGGAGTTCGAAATTAAAGACCTTGGAAAAATGAAATATTGTCCTGGTTTGCAGATTGAACACTTGCACATTGGGATACTTGTGCATCAATCAAATTACACGAAAAATGTATTAAAGAGATTCAATATGGATAAATCAAATCCTTTTGTAAGAACCCTTAATTAGGAAAAGGATCCATTTCGTCCATGTGAGGAATCTGAACAGGTTCTTGGTCCAGAAGTACCATATTTCAATGCAATTGGTGCACTTATATATCTCACTAATTGCACTCGACCTGATATAGGTTTTACTGTTAATTTATTAGCGAGGTTCAGTTCATCTCCTACAAAAAGGCACTGGAACAGAATCAAACATGTGTTTCATTACCTTCAAGGGACAATTGATTTGGGATTATTTTATTCCAACACCATGGAACCAGTTTTGGTTGGCTATGCAGATGCAGGTTACCAGTCAGATCCACACAAGGGGAGATCTCAAACTGGGTATGTGTTTACTTGTGGAGGGACTACGATTTCTTAGCGTTCACAGAAACAAACACTCACCACAACATCATCAAATCATGCTGAGGTTATCGCATTGCATGAAGCAAGTTGAGAGTGTGTGTGGTTGAGGTCCATGACACGACATATCAGATCCACAAGTGGTCTCCTATCAAATGAAAATCTCATCACACTTTATGAAGATAATGCCATGTGTGTTAATCAAATGAAGGAAGGGTACATCAAAAGCGATAGAACAAAGCATATTCCTCCGAAGCTCTTTTCATTTACTCAAGAGCTGGAAGAGAGTAATATTATCAACATCCAATATATTAGTTCCTGTGAAAACGCAGCAGATCTGCTCACAAAGGCTCTCCACACTTCAGTGTTCAGAAAACATGTTCATGACATCAGAATGAGAAGACTACAAAATTTATGAAGAAATCACCAATGCCAACATGGAGGGAGTTACACATGGCTGTACTCTTTTTCCCTTACTGTGGTTTTTATCCCAGTGGATTTTTCCAAGTAAGGTTTTTAATGAGGCAGCATGAACACGTAATTATTGAAATGAGCATTCCAGGGGGGGTGTTAAGAATAATGAAATGCTCATTAGCAATAAGCTAGATTTGTGACAATTATTATATCACTATTTATTTACCAAGGGGGAATACTATGTTATCACCCCCAAATTCTACTATAAATACCCCCTTAGAGGATAAAGAAAAATTACACCTCTCATTCTCTCATTTCTCACTTCTTCTCATCTTATCCTCTTCTCATCTTTTCCTCTTCTCCATTTTATCTTCTTCCTCATTCTCTTCTTCTTACTTACTTCCCACATCAAGTCCTTCGCTAATTTCTCAATAAATTAGTGCAAAGTCAGTAAAATTACAACAGGTTGTGAATTCTTACTTGCAAATTATGAGGCACTTTGTATATGACATGATAAGCAAAGACTTAAGTCTTTGTTTAGTGCTCCAATCGTCCCACTAGTAATGACATTTTTTTTCAAAGTCAAAATTAGTAAACTTTGATAATAAATATAAATTGATATATATGACAAATATACAATGTGAGATATTGTTGAATTCATCTTAAAGTATATTTTCTAATGACTAAATTATTTTTTTAGTCCCCTACAAAGTATCTTATACCATGTTTTGGTCTCTATTTGCAAATCAACCCTTAGACGGTACCCAACAAATTCAGAATAATTTGTTTAGTCCCCAAACCCAGTTTCCGGCCTATTTTCTGGTTTACCGGTGCATGTACCAGACACGTGACTTTTTTTCTGGTAAGGTCAGGGGTAATTTAGTAATTTTACAAATTAAATACATTTAGTCTTTTATGAATTCACCAGATTAAATATATTTACCCCAAATCATTTTCCTGCAAATATTTTTTGCAATGATTATGATTAGTGTTAATTGAACCAATTTTAGTCCTGTAGAGATTATCCCCTGGGCTGTTTGCTTGTGCTACTGATTTGCCATGATGGATGATTAGAATTTAGTTCTTCATCTTCATGAAGGAATTGGTGAACATTTTGTTGGATGTTTATCATGTTCCAATTTAGTTCGATCATATGTTTCAATGTAATTCAAGTTTGCAATGTTCAAGTTCATTCATTCTATTTGTTTGATCATGATTACAAACCAATGAATACAGTTTCATAGATAGAATGAACAATGTTGAGCATCCACATGTGGATGGAAAAAGTGAACACAGTTTCATAGACAAAATGAGCAGTATTCAGCATTCAAACATCGACAAAAGAAGCGTAGTTTAGACCGCAACAGACAATGCCAGTAAAGTGACCTAGTTCTAGACAAATTCCCTATCAAAACCCAAAAACATTGGTTCCAGATCTATGCAGAGTTAGCCAAATGAAAAGGCTAATCTCCTGCTTAACCAAAAAAATACAGCAGTAAGGTTCTAGACCAATCCAAAGTCAAAATTAATCTACTATGAAATGCAGCAGGAGGTAGTCTTTCGATTTAGTGATTCTCCAAAAATGGCCAAGCATCACCACGCATCTCGGAATAGTCAACTTCTTGAAAGAGCGATGATGACGGGCTCTTGCATGTGATCTTTGTATGTCCAACTTGGCCGCATAAGGTGCATTTGTATACCCATTTTGCATGTATATTACCATGCACAGAAAACATGAAAATTTTAACTTATACCACAAATGTAGAAGGACCATAATCTAACGAAGGATTCCTGCAGTAAGAAATAACCTTCATCTTAGTCGATTTTGAAGATGAGGAGTGAGCTGCAACTGTTGACTGTTTTGGTTTTTCTTGGTAAACTATTTTTGCCTGCATATTGCCATATACAAAATTCTCAAATTGCCATAACTGAACAAATTGCCAAAATTACCATAACTGAACCTAATGCCAAAATTAGCATAACTAAACAAATTGCCAAAATTACCAAAACTGAGCCTGCATATTGCCGAAATTACCTTAACTAAACAAATTACCTTCTTCTTTGGGGGATTTCAAAGATGTGGATTCAGCCACATTTAGAGGGTTTGTTGGGTTCTCAGCAGTGGTTGCTGTGACTGGAATTTTTTTTGCATTATGGCCAATCTGCGCACACAGCGAGCACTTGTATGTACCCATCTTGCCAGCTCTAGATAGCTTCTCAACCTCACCATGTTTCCTGACTTTTTTCTTAGTCGAATTCTTTTCACCTGGAGATTTTTTCCTTGACTTGGGGTTCTTCCAGGCAACTTAATGTCTAAGGTTGGCAGCAAACTATGATTATCCGTCCTATCCCATAACTCTAGACCATTTACGAGATAGATAATGTAGATGTATGCACTTGAGTAGACTGGCATGGAGTAACGAGAATGCATGAAATCCGTCGCATCCTCCTTAATAAAACTAATAGCAGCAAACACATGAGAGCAGGGTTTCCCTGTCAGATACCATTTTTTGCATCTGCAGGACCTTGACTTCAGATTAACAGCATAATTACCCCCAGAGATACAAGTCACCTAAAACTCCGAATCACCACATGGAGTAGCAAAACAATGGTTTGAGGCATACTGGTTAACCTCCAACTTCTTCCTTATCTTCGGCCCAAATCTTCCATCAATCCTTGCAATAGAAGCCCTTTTTTGGCAAGTCGGTCCATAAAATAAAATCTAACGGCTTCCAACATAGTCAGCAGTGGCTTATCCCTTGTGTGCAATATCATTTTATTGAAGCACTCACAGATGTTATTGACCAGAATATCACACTTGGATTGATTATTGAAGAAAGCTTGTGACCATTCCTTTGGATTTGTTCTTGTTTCTAACCACTTCATAGCTCCTACATGTCGTGCCTTGATGTCTCTCAGATGGTTCATAAACTGGGCTGGATGGGTGCACTTGGCAGTAGCCCAAATCATTTCCTTCAACTCCATACTTGAATATAAACCCTTGAAATTTTTGTACATGTGCCATGTGCAGAGTTTGTGTTCAGCATCTGGCAGTAACTCTGTCATTGCTGCTGCAAGTCCCTGGTTTGACATGCCAACAAATCAGGTTCTTTTTCAAAAAATCCATACAATAATAAATTTATTTATGTAACCAAAGTACACCATAATCAGCCATTTCATTATCACAAAATCAGCAACATAATCAGATTCCTAACAAAAAATTACCATAATCAATTATTGTACAATCAAAAAATCAAAGGCATAATCACAAAACATATTCACAACTTGAATAAACCAAAATCAGTCTTTTCTGAATCACAAAATCACAGGCATAATCACACAGTTTCATCACAGGCATAATCACATAATCTGTTTTCCCTTGCTTGTCTCCCCGTCAGGCTGCATTTTCCCTGACAATTCACCCCAATGTTTTTCCCTATTATTTGTGATCACCTTTAAATTATCATCGTCATCCATATCAAATTCTGGGTCTACAAATTTCTCATCAACTTCATCCTTGTCATCTGACTCAACTACCGGAGCTTTTTCCTTACTTTCTTTTTTACCTGATGTCTTCTTTCCATTTATTTTCCTGCTCACTGAAGATATTTTCCTGTATTTCTTCCCTTTTTTTTATCAACACTAACAACCTTCTGTGGCATCTACTTCTATAGAATCTGCTTCTTGACCATTAATTTCTTTATCCTTCAACAACTTCTCAGCCTCTTCCTCTTCATCTTTGGCTTCAGGCGCAGTTTCAGTGGCCTCAGGACCAATTCCAGGGCTTAGAAATGTTGAGAAGGCTGTGTCATAGGACCCTAATCATCCATGCTCTTAGGTTCATCAATAATTACCACCATGTCAACTTCCTTCAATTACACTCTTGTACCTTGTCTTGTCCGGGGAATCAACATAAATTCCCTTTTTCTTCAACATCCTACGATGCTGCCTCTGCGACCTTGACATATTTTGGTAATAATTCTTCAGGGCAGGGATAAATCCCTCATTGTCCAGCCTTTTTGGAGCTCTGTGCTTCAGACCTTTTCCTGGTCTCCTCCTACCAGCAGTCTTCTTCATCTCAGAACTAACCTGCTCCACATTCTCAGAACCAACCTGCTCCACATTCTCAGAACCAACCTGCTCCACATTCTCAGAACCATGATCCCATTCTTTCCCTAAGAACCTGACATCAGCTTTCATTTCCTTCTCACCAGTAGGCCAACTAAGAAAATTCCAATAGTAACCACATAAATAAACATCAACCACTCTATTCTTAAGCCCTTTCTAGCTAGTACCTTTAACTACTCAAGAAAACACAACAAATGGTCTACATCTATAGAACTGAACATCATACCGAGCTCCAAAAACACACCAGATACCATGCCCCTATAACCCAAATAGTTATATGTGTAATCCAGCCTACCCAAAATTAAATTATGTAATTATGTAATGGGGCCTATAGAATATATTATCTCCCACCATCAATATATTATTCCCATCCCACACCATATCTTACACAAAATTGACTAATCAAAGTAGCACTAACAGTCCTATGCATTAACTAATTGTGGAGACAAACAGGGTCCTATTCTAACTAGTTAACAACCATCAGCAAAAAAATAGGGGACCACTCCATTAAAAAGGTTGGCCAGATTATTAACTATACAACTACCAGTGGAGACAACCATCAGTACATATCTCTTCATTCTTAAAGGTTACATACCTAAGTTAGGAGTTCAATTTCCCCCACCAAAACAGCAACGATCTTCTAGCAGCAACAACCTCTTATCCGAGTCCATTGTGACCTACACACTCACAAGCAAACCCATCAGCATAACACTACCAACCCAACAACTTCGACGGAAAAGAATCGAACCCAAAAAGTGAGAAAGCTTTCGTCGCAAACGGTCGAGTAACGACTCAGCACCGCTGTCGACTCTATGGGTATGCACTGGGCTTCCACTGGTCAAGAGAACAAACGTCGTACAACCAGATTAAGCGTGAACGAAAACCACCCATATCTAAGGTCACGATTTTCCGGTGAGATTTAGAGGAAATTTTGGAGTTTGATGAACTGGGGAAACTAAAAGTTGGGTTTGGGGTTTGATGAACTGGGTTAGGGTAATTCGAAGGGTTAGGGTGAATTAATAAAAGACTAAATGTATTTAATTTGTAAAATTATTAAATTACCCCTGGCCTTACCCGAAAAAAGTTACGTGTTCGGCACGTGCGCCGGTAAACTAGAAAACAGGCCGGAAACTGGGTTTGGGGACCGAATAAATTGTTCTGAATTTGTTGGGTACCGTCTAAGGGTTAATTTACAAATGGGGACCAAAACATGGTATAAAATACTTCGTAGGGGACTAAAAAAACAATTTAGCCCTTTCTAATTATCAATTTTTATATGGAATTGGTGTATGTAACTAAAGATATTGATGGTTAAATATGATCATTGAAGATTGTATAAAAGTAAATATATCATTACTGCTGGGATGGAGGGAGTAGTTACTATATAAGACCCCATGCCGATGTATGGATTTATGAACAAAAATGAAGAATATAGAATAACTTATAACTCTAATAAGTAGTAGATTTTTGTTATATATATATATATATATATATATATATATATATATATGAGAACTACACATGATGCAGTATTTAAAATAAAATAATATACTCTCTCTGTCTCACCTTAAAGTTTCATATTGCGTTTTGCACAAACTTTAAGATAAGTCTACATGCAATCTTTTTAATGGGTGATGAGAGTGTGCCTACATAAATCAAATGAAAGGAAGCGTTATGATCACATATTTATGGCTAAATGTAGAAAGTTTAGAATTAGGAAGTTTATAGCGGGACGTCTAAAAAAGAAAGTATGAATTTTATCATGGAACGAAGGGAGTATTTATTAATATTTTAATATATTTATTTTTTAAAAAATAAATGTGGGCCAAGAATTTTCTCTTTTAGTAGAGTTACTACATTAATTATCACTAGTTTCCAAGAAATATATTGGAATTGAAAAGCAAATAATGTTATATTAAATTTGTTTTTTATTTTGACGTGGCAAACTTTGAGAGTGCCACTTGTCAAAAATTGTGAAAAGTGATATGGTTAAATGTGGAAATGTCACTTAACTAAGAAATTATTTTTTAGTATAAGTTTTAGTATAAGTTATATCCAAATTCTAATTCCAATCATAATATAATAGAAATTCTTTGTTTTTGGTGGTTTGGTGGTGTCAATTGAGGATATTGAAGTAAGAGTTAAGTGTCCTTATGACCCTATGTTTTGGTCGAAAGTGTCAATATGACCCTGTAAAATTTGAAAGTGCAAATCCTATTATTTGTTTGAAAGTGCAAATATAACCCTGAGAACCTGAAATTGGCCAAAATTTTGTAAATTGATTATTATACCCCTACTAAAATATAAATAATAATAAAAAGTGAAATGGCAGTTACATCCTTAGTATTTATTAACAAAAAAAAATCCCCTCTTCTTCTCGTCAGATCTATTTTCTTCGGAGGAAAACTCATTGCCTGCTCTGTGGTCTTTTTAGGCCTCAAAAATGTCACCGAGAATTTGATTTGCACCGACAATTTCACCAGGGCATTCTTGTTGCTTATTTCCTCCACCCTTTTCGCGATATGATAGCTTTGCTAGTCTCGGCTTCTGCCTCTCGTTGGCCATTTTTTGTTGTTTTCTCCCCCAATCAGGCCTCTGATCTGAGGCCAATACGCTTGGTCCAAGACATTGCGAGATCAACAATTATCTTGTTCTCTTCCATCAGGGAAGGAGACGAGCTCATCGTGGATTTTCAGGCCACGACGAGCCAAGCTCTCAGCCGCTGTTACCGAGGAGATTACCGTCGCGTTGGAGAATTCCCAGATTTTGGCCAATGCGCCCCCAATCGTACGTCATCACCGAACACCTCAGCTTCATCGCCTTCCCCAGCACTGCCGCCGCAGAATCGTCGTTGCTAGCCGCCTCCATGCTATTGCAATGAGTCCACTCAAACCCCTAGAGAGAGAAAGAAGAGTATTCCACTTGAAGAATATAGTTGAGAGCGAATTTCCACGGAATTTATAAGCGGGAGTTATCTGGGGGGTTTTTAGAAGGTAAAGTTGTCTCGTATGGTCAGTTTTTGCTCGCCCATTTGTGCAAAAGGTTGTAATTGAATTGAAGATTGGAACTTGAGACAGCTTTATTTAGGGTTCTGTTAGTGAAACTTTCTGTCATTGTTGAAGGGCTTTTGCCATTTTTTATGGTTAGGGTTTTTGTGATTTTGTTAACCTGGTTTCGAATTCCAATATTCTGGTTGCCGTCGCCGCCCCCGGTGAAGCGGCGACAACAATGGAAGTTGCAGAGCAATGGCGGGAGCAGCAGTGGTTATAGAGATGAAGAAGAAGAACTTAGGGGTATTTTTGTCATTATATTTTTTGTTTTAAGACTAGGGGTATTTTAGTTTTTTTTTATTTGGTCAATGCCGCAAATTACCAAGTCAATGCCAGAATAGTGCCAAAAGCTTATCGGCATTTATGATGCAAAAGCTAGGGTTATAATCACACTTTCAGATTGCACATGCTTATATTGACACTTTTGGAAAATAATATGGTTATATTTGTATTTACCCTTGAAGTAATTTTAATTACTATAAACTCAAGTTGTCTAAAAAGAACATAGCAATATTATTATGTGTTACTGATTTTATTTCTTTACTATCTATAATCAATCATGACTTGTTAAAATATATAACTTCTAAAAATAAATTTAAAAACATAAATATGTCATTATACTATATATATATATATATATTTCCATCAAAAGTGCTCTATCGTTGTATAAAAAAATTTGAACCTTTTGTTAGTTCTGATTACGTGCTTCTTTAGATTTTCTTAAGTGGTATATATATATATATAGACACACACACTTACACACATATATATATATATGTACTTTTTTTATTGATTTGTTTATATATCACAAGTCTTCTTTTAGATCGAGTAATTGCAGATTGACGAGAGTACTTTATAATGAGGTCTCCTGACAGGCAGCCTATCCTTAAGTTATAGACAGTTCACTGTATTTTTTCACTTATACACTGCATTTGTTAAAGAGTTAAGTGCCCATATGACCCTATGTTTTGGTCAAAAGTGCCCATATGACCCTATGTTTTGGGCAAAAGTGCCAATATAACCCTGTAAAATTCAAAAGTGCAATTATAACCCCGTTATTTGCTCAAAAGTGCCAATCTAACCCTATAAACCTTAATTTAGCTAGAATTCTATAAATTGACTATTATACCCCTTCTTTAAAAAGAATAAAAATTCAGGAAAATGAAAGGACAATTATACCCTTTTTTTACTTCTTCTTCTCAGGTTTACTTCTTCTCAGATCAGGTCATTGTTCCTTCTTCTTCTCGCCGCCATTGCTTCTTCATCATCTTCTTCTTCATCTTCGTTTTCTTCTTCTCACCGACATCGCTTCCACCTCGCCGCCATTGCTTCTTCTTCTTCTCTTTGTTTGCTTCTTCTTTTGATGCTGGTCGGTCGGTGGCTGTGAATTTTGTGAGATGAAAGAATCAATACATAGAGTAGGGAAAAGAGGAGAAGGTTTTGGAAGGAACTCTTGTTTTTCCAAAAATGAAAGCCTCTCTTTGAAAGAGCAAGAGTACAATACATATAGATAAGAATAGTGAATGACTAAACTACCCTTAAGCTAAACTAATGTAATTACATATATGTTAACATCCCCCCTCAAACTCACGATGCTACAGCAAGAAGCATTGAGAGTTTGTCTGATAAGAAACGAAAGCGAGCAGTGGAGTGAGCCTTTGTGAAAAGATCCGCAATCTGGAGAAAAGAGGGAACAAATGGCAATGAGATTGTACCAAGGTGCAAGTGATGGCGCGTGAAGTGACAATCAATCTCAATGTGCTTGGTGCGCTCATGAAAAATGGAATTGCGTGCAATGTGAATAGCACTCTGATTATCACAATGCAACGGAGTGGGTCGTGAAAGTTTGATGCCAAAATCAGATAGTAACCAACGCAACCAAACAATCTCAGCTGTAGTCGAGGCCATGGCACGATACTCAGCTTCTGTAGAAGAGCGAGAAATGACATCCTGTTTCTTACTCTTCCAAGAAATGAGAGAGTCGCCAAGAAAGATACAGAATCCGGTAGTGGATTTGTGATCCTCAACATCACCAGCCCAATCAGCATCAAAATAAGCACGCAACTCCAAAGATGATGATGAAGGAAAGAGGAGACAACGAAACTGGGTGCCTCGGAGATATCTGAGAATGCGAAGAACAGCAGCCCAATGAACCGATGTAGGAGCAGTCACAAACTGACTAACCACATGTACAACATGCGCAATGTCTGGGCGAGTGACTGTAAGATAAAACCAAGCTACCAACCACTGTACGATAAAGTGTGGGATCTGACAGAGGAATCCCATCATCCAGAGAGTAATGAGCATGAGTCTCAAGAGGAGTGTCAACCGTCTTATTGTCTGTAAGACGGGCACGCTGAAAAATATCGGCTATATACTTCGACTGAGACAACAGATAACCCTTAGCAGAAGAAGCAACCTCAATACCCAAAAAATAACGGAGCACACCCAAATCTTTCATAGCAAAACAATAAGCCAAATCATGCTTCAATGATTCAATACCCTCGCAATCATCACCAGTAATAATCATATCATCAACATACAAAGAAAGGAGAATACGACCCTTACTTGTATGCTTGATGAACAATGCCGAGTCATAAGAGCTGGGACGAAAGCCAAGAGAGGATACCACAGTGGAGAACTTCTCAAACTAAGCTCTAGGCGCCTGTTTGAGTCCATAAAGAGATCGGTGAAGCCTACAAACATGCCCCGGCTCATGTGGTACACCGGGAGGAGGAGTCATATAAACCTCCTCGTGAAGATCACCGTACAAAAAGGCATTTTTCACATCCATCTGTGAAATCTTCCACTGAGAAACAGAGGCAACTGCAATCAAGGTACGAATGGTGGTCATCTTGGCAACAGGAGCAAAAGTCTCATCATAATCCATCACATGCTCCTGTGAATAGCCCTTTGCAACAAGGCGAGCCTTGTATCTCTCAACAGATCCATCAGACTTGGTCTTAATCTTATAGACCCAACGAGAACCAATGGTGTGTTTTCCCGAAGGCAAAGGTACCAAATCCCAAGTGTGAGTCTGATGCAGGGCAGCAAGTTCCTCAGCCATGGCAGCCTGCCAAAAAGGATTACAGACAGCCTCTCTATAGGATGTAGGTTCAGACAGAGAGTGAATGGAGACAAGAAATGAAGCAAATGAGGGAGAATAAGAAGAGTAAGCAAAATCAGGCTTCTGAGTGGACTTACATATACGAGTAGACCGACGAGGGGGTGGATGCGCCGCAATCTCAGAAGATGGTGGAACAGGCGGTGAAGGCAATGGAGGGGGAGAGCTCGGAGGAGTATCTGTATTCAGAGGATCAGAGTCTGGTGGCGGAACATCATCGGTGGGGACATCAAAAGGATCAATGCAACGAAGATCTGACTGAGTCAACTGATGGGAACTACGTGGAACAGAGAAAAAAGGAATATGCTCTAAGAACACAACATGACGAGAAACATATAATTTTTGACTGACTAGATCAAAACAACGATATCCCTTCTGACCACTACCATAACCCAAAAAGACACACAAGGCAGACTTTGGGGACAACTTAGAGCGCTCAACATGAGGTTTAAGGACAAAACAAGTGCAACCAAAAACACGTAACAAAGTATAATCAGGTGCAACCCCATACAGCCTCTCAAAAGATGACAAACCTGAGTTGTGAGAGGTTGGAATTCTATTAATGACGTGTACAGCAGTGTGAATGGCTTCCCCCCAAAATATCCTAGGAACATCTGCTGACACCAAGAATGAGCGAGCTGTCTCAACCAGGTGACGGTGTTTCCTTTCGGCAACACCGTTCTGCTGAGGAGTATCCGTACAAGAAGTCTGACGTATGGTGCCATCAGAAGAAAGAAGCTGGCAAAAAGCATTAGAAGTGTATTCACCTCCCAAATCACACCTAAAACACTTAATGACAGCAGAATGTTGTGTCCTAATAAGAGCTCTAAAATCACGATAAATATCCAAGAAATAAGATCTATGCTTCATAAGGTAAACCCAAGTATAACGAGTAAAATCATCAATAAAAGAGACGTAATATCTAGAGCCCCCTTTCGTAGGTACGGGAGAGGGTCCCCAAACATCAGAATGAACAAGATCAAAAGGAGCAAGAGATGATGAAGTACTGTTCTGAAAGGGTAAAGCAGAAAATTTTGCAAGTTTGCAACCACTACAATCAGAAATATCATGAGAGTTCAATGGTCCTAAAGCACCCGTAGAGGTTAGAAACCTTAAACGGGATGCAGAAACATGACCCAAACGAGAATGCCACAAATAAAAGGGTGAAGACGAACTACTCAAACGAAAAGATGACAAATCCACACTAGACGCAGCAACATCATCTGACACTCTGAGGTGGTCCAAAACATAAAGTCTCCCCTGCCTATGGCCTGTCCCAATCATCATCTGAGATCGACGATCCTGAATAAGACAATGAGAATCCGAAAACCAAACATTTAGACCAGAATCACACAATTGACCAACAGAACATAAATTTAAGGCAAGATTTGGTATATAGTAAACATGATCAAGAAGGATAGAAAGGGTGACAACAGAACCAATACCTTCCAATGGCATAGAAGTGCCATCGGCGGTCACAATAGGAAGCGACAAATGAGGAGATAATGAAACAAAAGACTCAGACTGAGGGGACATATGATGAGTGGCACCAGAATCTATGATCCATGTACCTGAGACAGATGATGATGGTGGCAAACCTGAGGGAGAGGCAGACATAGCATGAGGCTGAGGCTGTGAGGCGAGGAACTCCTGGATCTTCTCTAGCAAATGAGGATCCACAGAAGGAGCAGCCGCTAGTGCATTAGGCATCTGAGGTGGACGAAGTGCCCAAGGAGCCACGGGCCGAGTAAGGGGCCGATAAGGAGGTCGTGGCTGATAAGGAGGCCGCGACTGTGATGGACGAGGAGGACCACCACTGCGGGACAACAATGGACACTGAGACTTCCAATGACCCTTTTGATGGCAGAAAGCACACTCATCAGAGGAGACTCGAGCATAAGTACTAGATTTCCCACTTAAGGGTCGATGTGGGACAGCAAAAACTGATGACATAGGAAGGAGAGGAGTCTCCTTATCTCCCTTAGACTTAAGGCGAATTTCCTCAGCAAGCAACTCATTCACCACAGAATCAACCGAAGGCAGGGGACTACGATGGAGGATAGCCCCACGCAACCCCTCAAAGTCATTACGAAGGGCCATCAGAAACTGAACCAAACGCTGCTCTTCACGCCTCGCGATATAAGGCTCAAAGGCCCTCAATTCCTGGGACTCAGTGAGTGCCAACTGATCCCATAGGGAAGACATGGCAGAATAGAATTCCTGAATACTCAACTCATTCTGTCTAAGTGCTCGAATATCAGTCTCCAATTGGTATTGTTTTGCAAAGTTAGACTGTGTATAAATCCTCTCCAAATGCTCCCAAACCTCCTTTGCAGTCTCATACTAAGCCAACTGAGCACCAATCGAGTGAGTCACGGAGTTATTAATCCAAGTAAGAATCTTCGCATTCTCAGATTCCCAAGTATCCAACAAAGTATCATAATCCTCAACTCCTAACGTAGGCAGTCTCTTCACACCAGAGATATACCCCCACAAACATTTTCCACGCAAAAAATTCCGCATCACATAGCTCCAATGCGAGTAATTCTTACCGTCCAATTGCACACTAATTGACTGAAGGGAATCATCCCTACCACCCACCATGATTACAATTCCAGAAATTCAAATGCACAAATAACACAACCAAACTCGGAGGTACAAATCCGAGAGCAACAAACTGGTCGAAAATAACTCAATCACCAAAACGACAACAACTATAAACCCCACAATCAGAAATCCAACAATCACAAACCCAAACGATCCCAACAATAAACTCCAATTAGAAAAACCCCAAATCAATAGCAAACCCTAAATACGCATACCAACAATCCAAGCAAACAGCCCCAATTCGAAAGAAATTGAACAACCCAATACCAATAATCCAAATATCAACTGTAAGATCCGAAAAATACCTTCACGATCAGCGCTGTTGGGCATCGGATCACAATCTACTCCAAGAATCACAACCAAAGCTCTGATACCATGTGAGATGAAAGAATCAATACATAGAGTAAGGAAAAGAGGAGAAGGTTTTGGAAGGAACTCTTGTTTTTCCAAAAATGAAAGCCTCTCTTTGAAAGAGCAAGAGTACAATACATATAGATAAGAATAGTGAATGACTAAACTACCCTTAAGCTAAACTAATGTAATTACATATATGTTAACAAATTTTACCCGGTGGCCTAGGTTCAGGCGGCAGTGGCTAGGGTTTGGTGGGGTGGGTGGGTTAGGTTTAGGCGGCGTTGGTTAGGTAATGGCGGGGTAACCATGGGTTTGGTGGGGTGGGCTTGGTTTAGGCGGCGGGCCAGTGGCTAGAGCTTCCGTTGGACGTCCAGTAGCTCACCTTCTGGCAGGGTCCATCATTGGGCTTCGAGAGTTGTCTGTACCCCAATTACGGAGCAACTAGGTGGTGGCGATCTACGGTTCTCTCGCCTACATCAGACACATGTGCAAGGCTTCGATCTTCATCCTTTCCATTATGCTCGACCGCCGTGCTCATGACTTTTTCGTCATCTTTTTAGATCAATTCCATCTGCATTCCACTGTTGCTGGTGTTTGCGTCTACTCCGCTAGCTGGGCTCCTTCGGGGAGATGTCCAGGCTTTGCTCGTCCAAAATCAAGTGGTCAGCGAAAACTCTCGGTTTCCTTTGAGCGGCGGCCAAGTTCAAGGGTTTGGTCAAACCCATGGTTTTTGTCATTACCAAAACCAAGAGAGTATGTTTAAATTTTTGCTAAAGTTCGGTCAATATATTGCTATTTTTTTCTTTTGCTGGTGGTGGTTAAACCAGATTCCGGCCACGACGGATGCGACGGCGATGCGACGACAATGTGGCGAGCGGTGGCGGAGCGACGAAGATCTGGCACGGAGGTGGTGTTAGATGGGGTTAGAAGATGAAGAAGAAGAACCCTAGAGGTTGTTATGTCATTAACTTTTTAGTTATAATACTATGGGTAGTTTAGTCTTTTTTATTTGGTAAATACTGGAAAATACCCAATCAACGCTTGAATAGTGTAAAAAGGTTATATCGGCACTTCTGATGCAGAAGATAGGGTTATAATCGCACTTTCAGACTTTACAGGGTTATATTAGCACTTTCTGAAAATAATAGAGTCATATATGTATTTTTCTCTTCGTAAATTATATACTAAAATTTTTTAAAATTTTGATGTATTATATTATTTTATTCAAATATACATTATTGCTTGTTTTAACTTATAAATATAATATTCATTTTTTATAAATGACAACTTTTAAGATAAAAAAAAGAGTGGGTTTCCTGACAGGCGGTCTGTCCATAGGCTTATGGACAGGCCACTTATTTCTTACCTTATACATTGCATTTCTTAAATTACATATAAAATTTGAAAATTTTGAATTTTTTTATATCATATTTTTTTATATTTTCACCTTCAAATACATATTATTACTTGTTTTAACTTATAAAATGCAATATTTAAATTTTATAAAAAATTACAACATTTAAGGCAAATGCCTCTGATTATGGTGTATATAATCAGACTTTCCCATAAAATAATTATGGTGTATATCCATAGGATTATGGATAAACCGTCTTTCCCAAGATTTCCTCTTTTATGATTAGTGAGACTAATAAAATCATTTGATATGTTCTTATATTCGTTGAGAATGTATAATTATGATAACATTGAAAATGAGCTCAACATGTAAATAATTATTTGGGATATATACCAATATAATCATATCTACTTTGCATAAGTGTCAATATAACCCTCAGATAATTTTTAGTACAAAAATAACCCTAACTAGTTAATGTAAGTGTCAATATAACCCTCAGACCCCATTTCCCGCATTGACCAGTGTTGGCCATACATAAAATGACTAAAATGCCCCTTAACGTAAAACCTAAAATTATTTGGACAATTTTACCACATGCCTAAAACCTAAAAATCCCAATTCACACCATCTTCACGCCTTCCGACTTGACCCGATGCCCCCTTCCACCCGTCGACCGCCTTTGACCACCAATCACCTCCATTTTCTCACAATCTTCCGCCAATCCACCATGTCGCCAAAGTCCCACCCGCTACTCTCCGACGGTGAGCAAAGGCGTCGGCGCAAAGCCCTGTCCTTTGAATGGCGTTAGCGGTGAGCAATCATTATTTCTCATCATCTTCTTCTCCATCATATATTATCATTTTCTGTTTTCTTCCTCTGCTACAAATCAAATGCCTTTATTTGGCCTTCCCGCCACTGCCAAGAAGCTGAGAAAGCTCTCCTGGGTTTCTCACCATCGCCACCGCCCCCTCCTTGGCGTCACCGTCACCACCTCAGTCCTCCACAAATTAGTGTTCGATTTGTAGCAGAGGTGTCAATATATTAGTATAAGTTCCAATACAACCTTTCAGTGTTCGAAAGTGCAAATATAACTATATCTAGTTGACATAAGTGCAAAACTACCCATTCGGGATAATTTTAGCCGGAATTCAATAAAATTACTATTTATCCCTCTGAATTTTTTTAAAAAATTATTAAAAAATGTTAATTGACTTTGACACCCTTTACCCTAACTTTCTTCTCGTGCCATTTCTCCTTACAAGCACTGCCGACCCCATTTTTTATCGCCCTGCCGCCGACGCCATTCCTTCCACCATTTTATCCCTTGCCCATGTTCACTCAGTCGTCCGCCGTTCAATCGTATCGCGTTGTTCTCCATTTCTCCCGTTCTCGGACCGTTCAATCGTGTTGCGTTGTTCTCCATTTCTCCCGTCCACCGAGCGCCTCTTCATCGGAGCCACCAAGCGCCTCACAAGCTCAGATCTATTCTTCAGTAAATCGGCAGCGCCGCCCCCTACTATTTACTGGTTTGTTTTTGGTTGTATTTTCAGAGAAGCCCTTGATTTGTGGATGTTTGGCCAGAATGATTCAGAAGCCCTAGAAAACGCTAAATTCTGGAAAACCTTATGAAATGGAAACCTACCAGAAAATATCAACTTTCTGATATGGAGAATGATTCAAGGAGTATGTACGATAAATAACAACTTACGAAAGGGGGATAAATATATCCACTGTCGAAATGTGCTCAGTTGAAACAGAAACGGTAGAGCACAAGTTGTTCAAATGTGAGTTTGCAAAGGTGTGGCGTGCTAGTAGATTAGGGTTAAATTTTAACGGGGTCTAAGAATTTGGTTCGAAGGAGCACCCAAAAAAAGAGGACAAGGAACTAACATGCATAGTTATCTAGGCAATCTGGTGTGCAAGAAACAAAGCTTCATTCGGCTAGACGGGGACATATCTCGAACATACTGCAGCTGTAATCACAGACCTAACAGCGGCAGCACATAAAGGTAACACAGAAAATAACACGTACATAATATTAGGCATTTTGTAGGGAACACATAAAATAACAGACAATATCAAACAAAGGTGGTTGGGTTGAGTTTCACCCAATGTCGAGTTGATTTGGCTTTCTCAGACCCCCTAAATTGTTGACAGAACCTTTTAGGTTGATTTCTGAGTAGATTGACTAACAATCTACTTTTCGGAAAGCACATTGTGTAGCTCCGTCATTCTGTAGAACAAGCAAGAACCAAGAGAATAGTTCCCTCCAGAGGGAAGATTTGCAATGATGAGCATGTTGGCAAGCAAAAGGTTTTCATGTCATTATCTCAGTGGAAGGCGTGCTCAAGAAACAAATATCCATGCACTTAACATCCTAACCACATCTACATCTTGTTATATCTCTTGGTCGATGTCTAAACTTGTACCAACTAAACTACTGCAGATACAAATAGACGCCTCATTCCAGCATACAAAATTGCCGGGCCTTCATCCTCGAGGAGCAGCCATCTGCTGCTTCTTTATCCTCTCATCGTTCTTCACCATGCTGAACATAAAAAGAGAGCATATTTAGAGAAATCACTTCTTAAGCAATCCAAAAGGCTTCAATACTAAAGTTCAGAAATGATGGTGACTACAGTGGTAAAGGACACTGTTTCAGAATTAAAACGATTGCCAAAATGTTTTAAAACTATTCAGTCAGCTCAAAAAAATACTATGCCTTGTACAATGCATGATACCATCAAAAATTAAAAGGCAAGAAATTTCCTAAAACTTTGCAGAAATACTCGTGTATCTTAAACGCGGTAACTTCATAGCAATTGAAAGCTCTTAAGGGAAACATACAAAAGATCACAAGTGAGCCGCCCTTTCGAGGATGATTACTACTTAATATGAGTTTCCAAAGAAGGCAAGAAAGGTAAGGACGAACTAATGCTATATTATCGAGTGAATATGCTCTCCATTGTGGAGTGGGCAAATGCTCAGAGCTTACCTTATATCATGAGGCGTGATAAATATCCACTGGGAACCTTGAGCCAGTGCGAAATCCACAAGGGTATCAAGGCTGATCTTTCTGCTAACAGCATCCTGTGTTACAAAAAAGTAGTGAATACAAAAAATCCCCATCATTCCTCTAGGCTCAAGCAAAGATTATTGGTTCACAATTTGGTATACAAACACTAACATATAAAATGAAATTAATCAAATTCCCTCATAAGCAATGACAAGTAGACCTTGCAGTATAGAAATTTAGTTATCTGCCATGTACTGGAGCTATTTAATACTGGCAACGGTGAGAAATTGGCTGTCCTTTAAAAATTAAGAAAAACTCAGCTCTGTAGAACCTTGGTCGCAAAGGAAGCTAAGCTGAATGCATATTAACCACAAATGTGATCCACTCGCAAAGATATCACTCACCATAAATACATCAAATTCATCCATGGCTCGAAAAGGAGCTTCAGTCATCTCATGAAGAGCCAGTGCAAAACATAATGTCGAAAAAGACCGTTCACCACCTGATTGACAAGGCAGGCATAAATGAAATTTTAAAAAACTTACATGTCTGAAACACGTGATAAGTACAAAGTTTATTAAAATAGATAAGGGTTTTCGAAATAAATCAGATACCCCATTCATACAACAACTAAGGGGATGATTTGCTCACATAGAAGTATGGGAACTGGTATGAGTTTGACTAACATAAGGAGTGACTATGGGTTTTTTATCACACAAGAATAAGAATTATTTGTCTGCCTTGGTTTGACAAGGATTACAGATATAAAATTAAGTGAAATTTTCCTCCACTTATATCTAATTTCACAACAGCCTTTCTTCAAACACCGCATATGCTTTATCCAACTTTTCAATAATCCAGTCTATCAATTTGCAAAAGTGCTCATATTTGTCAGAAATCATCAACAGAGGGTATATACCATTATACAGAAAATGCAAATAAACAATTCAGACTCATCTTTAAGTAAATCTTATATGGATTCATCAAGTCCAGCCTGACTTAATTTATTTTAAAAATGAAACTTAAAAAACCCAGAATTGAGTTTTGCTCTTAAATTATATACTGCTGCACTAAAATATGGTCTATTCTTTTTTAACTAAATATCTAAAGAGCTGGCCTATGAGAGTTCTGTCAAGCCCACCTGAAGGCTGATTCCCCATATTCAAATTGTGTTGATGATTTTAGAGCAAAATGAAGTGCCACCACTTTCTTGTTCAAGGCAAAATCTGATTAGAGAGATGATGTTATGGATTCCTTGGTCTACCAATTGTATGAGTTTGGGTTAAGCCTAATTCTTTAGGAATGGGTTGCTGTACCAAAACCTATACTAATGAACCAAGCTCGATAAAAGAGTTTGAAGGTAAATGGATTTTAACTTATTACCATGAACCAAGCAGGGCCCCTAGGTCTTTATTCCACTATTTTTGTGGGTCCAGTTATATGGATCATATCACGTCATCATGTTTGGTCAAGACACATAGCTTCATTTATATATAAACAGAGATCTCTTCAAAGTCTCTTTCCAAGTCTTTACATGTCTTCCTCTTCCCTAATTAATTTGTTCTAGAGGTTCTCTTTTCCCTAAACATCTTATCGTGCATCTACTGTTCTCCTACGTATATGTCCAAGAAAAAGCTACTTTGTTCATCCATAAAAAATATCTTAAATAAAACATGACCTCTTGGTTAAGACCAGAAGAGTAAACTCGGCATTTAAAGATCCCAAATTACCATTTGAAAATAACCCAAATAAAACCCTTTTTGTTTTCGTTACCCCTTTGCAGCCCAACACAACCATTCGAAACAATATTAAAATTTGAACTACAATGATTGCATCAAGAATATTCACTTACTATTGAGCCACATCCAAATGTGACAATGGAATAGAGACATAAAAACATTGCTAAAAGTTATAAATAAGCCACAAGTTGCACATGAATGCCTTCTGCCCGAACTGAAATAGATATCACCCACCAAAACAAATGCAGTATTTAAAATAAAAACCTGAGAGGCCTCTAGTGTCACAAACACTCTTATTTGATGCATCTTGGGGCATTGTCACCTGAAAGAAAAGTGGCCAAAAGTACATCAGGAACCAAAATGATGAGCCTATAGGCAATGATGAATCTACACAACATCTCACTTGACCATCAATATATGACAACTAATACCACCTGACATAATACTGAAACAATTAGCTTACTTCAATGGAGAGGGTCCGCTGCTCATAACTAACTACAACCTTACCACTGATCCCTTTCTTCCCCAGGTGATTATTAAATCTATTGCAAAAATCATTAATCAGGAAGTTAATGCAAACCAAACAAAAATCCAAGGGTAGGGGAACAAATGCTTGAGCTAAAGCAAACTACATACTTCCAAGTCAATTCGCGCTTAGCATAGGTTGCATTCCGTTGAAATTTTATCTGACGCAACTCTAATGCGGTTCTGCATGCCTGTAATAATCAAGAAAGTTGAACATGTGCAATAATTGAGACAAGATACAGAAACCATAGGAAAGGGGGTGGCTAAAATTTTAAAAACTTCGCATTCAAGAAACAGATCCAACTATAAGCAGAGGCAAAACAAAGCATTTACTCGACAGTGGCCCAAAGAATGTGAAAGAGAAAGTTCGCCAAAGCAAGAAAATCCATTAGCTCAAAATGTTGAACCAATTATTTTAAATTTTGAAGAAAAAAGAGAGGTGTACTGTCTTGCTTGTGTACTTCATTATACAATTTCATACACTGTGACTGGTTATTGGCCTGAGGAATTTTCAAATCATATAAAGGCCTTAACCTATATCTTATTCATTCGAAAATCAACATATTTCCTAGATATAGACAAGCAGATCTGATATTGTGACATCTCACATTCAACTTATCTCGAAAGGATTTGTACGTTTGCTCCTTTTTAAAAATTTTACGTCGTTTTTTCCCATGTAGCATTCTCAGATCATCGATGGACTCCTGAAACCTGCTCATGGTGGATTGCTAAAAATTATTGGCATGAGCACACTTTAATATGATTAAGTACATAACAGCTTATTACCTCTGGCTCTCACGCTGAAGTCTCTGATTTAGCCTGGTTAATCGAGCACTAAGCTGCTCAGGATTGCCCTCACTGCAGCCCCCCAATGCTTCAATTTCACTCTCTGGGCATATAATTGAAGCTTTTCTGCATCCCTCCTGCAGAATTCAAAAGAAGTTTATAATAACACCCCAGTTGGCAGTGTAAAATGGCTATTGCTCCCAAAGAGAAAGAGGCAGTTATTCCCATACTGACCCCAAGAATACCACCAGTAATAGGCTAGTCTGAGTAAATGTGACAATAACAATTTTAATCACACAAAAACATAAATATTGATATGATAAAACAAGAGCTACGGATTCTGGGACAAGTTACAAGACCTGTATAACATTGAGTACACACATAGATCAGAGTTGATCAGCAAAAGGGTTCCTTAAAATAACATTAAAATAATCAGGCTATCGACATGGACAGCGGTTTTGGGATAGACAAAATTGTAGAATTTTGTGAAAGAAAATCTTATACATATAAAATACATTTTGTTTTACTAATCTATCATAATGTGAACAACTTTTTCAGAGAGGAGAAAAAGTATTAATATTATTCAAAACATGTTCTATTGAAACTAATGACAATGCTCACTTCTGACTGAAAACTAAACATTTTCCATTCTGAACAATAATGCACAGGTAAAAAACTCAGTTTTCCAGCTCATCAAAAAATATTTATCTTTCCCTATTTGCAACTCTAAGCAGAACCAAATATGTTAAACTATCCGTTGTGAATTTTCTATTTCCTGAGAGGTAATATTGTTAATTACATTATATGGGGTACAATGAACTCACCCATTACATCTAGTAGAACAGGAAAATGTATCAGTGGATCCCTTTTCAGAAGCATATTTCTGATTTCATCTCACATATTAGCTTAAATTTCATATTTACAATGCCTTATGAAAATGTTCCTAAAGTACCTTACGGTCGCGCTCGAGTTGACTGTATTGGGCCTTTGCTGCTGCTAATTCAGAAAGGACTTTTTTTCGCATCACTTCCTCAAAGTGTTTCTTTTTCTGAAACACAGCACAACAATTAATATCAGAGAAGTCTTAACATAAAAGCTCAAAATGACAACCTGAAAAGGTGAATACCGCCTCTGCTTCATTCAGCTCTTTCTCAATTGATGTAAGCTCACGATCAGCTTCTCCATAAGCATCAGCCTCAACTTTTGCAGATTCTAATTTATAACAACAAAAATTTTAATAAACAGACGAGTTGTTAAGAAACTGCAACGCACATCAACACTGTCATACCACACAAATTCTCAAATCTACTCCTCAGACTAGCAGCTTTCTGTCCAGCTTCATCAATTCTTATCTGGAGCTCTTCAAGCTCAAGCTCCCTCTCATGTATCTCAGCTTGGATGTTCTGCTTGTTTTTATCAAGGCATAAACCATTGCAAAAGTTAAAGAGAGTGCAGGACAATTCTTGAAACATCCAAAAGGTAAAACATATTTCAAAATTGACATAATCAACATAGGTTTGGGGGACAAACGGAAATCTCTTGAAGAAGCTCATCAGTTGTGGATGTAGCAGACGGGTTAGCATTCGAAGCTAATGAACTCTCTGTATCTTGCAGTTCCAATTCCTTGGACTTCACACGGGTATATGCATCCAAGCATATTTTCTGACAACCAGAGTAGAAATATAATGATCATTGCATATTCTTGCTTATTTAAAGTCAGAATCAACAAGAAAGCATCATACGCAGAACTATACCATCACAAAAGCTGGACAAATTAGAGAATAAGTCCAATTTGGCGTGATAAAATAGTTCATATTCATTATTGAAAAATCCACCAAAAAGATAAATTGACTCGAGTTAATTTGGCCATTTAAAATTAAACTGTAAAGAAGGCTTGTCTAGGCATTGCGCACATCTATCAGAGAAACTCATCATCATATTTCTTTAACAGAAACTTATGACTCAATCAAAATGACAGCAACTTCAAAACTTTATATATAAAGTGAGCCAGTAATATTTACAATAAAAGTAGATATAAAAGTGCTGCAACTGGCGGAACAATAATCAGACCTATGAACAGACTGACAATCAAGTAGAAGACAATCACCTTTGCTCTCTTAATGTTGTATTCAAGATATTGATACTCTTCCACCTTCTTTCTTTTCATACTCCGTGCATCCTCAGCTTGCTGCTTAGCATGGGCAGCTTCCAATTCGAGGTTCTTAATCTGATTCTCATAAGAACAAGATAGGCGACTAGCTCTTATATTCCTATTTGGGGGAAGAATGGTCTCGGCTTTACCACGAGTAAACCTACAATTGCAACACATTATTAAAAGCCATCCATGTCAAATTCAAACATGACACAGTACAAAAAGAAAAGGAAAGAGTCTACAGTTAGAGAACAGCATCAGATACAAGACATATAAGAACACACTTATGTATATACCAAGCCATGCTGTCAAAAGCCTCAGCATAAGTACTAGGTCAGTAAAACAATGACAGTATACATGCAATAGCAGAAATATCATTGACCTGACTCAAGATAGATTATGAAGTGAATAAAATTGAGAGAGCAATATAAGCGGATGGAGGATGAGATAGGAGAAAGTGTGAAACAGAATAACAATATTATATTTAATGGAGAAGTCTCGGGAAAGGTGGTCTATCCATAAGTTTATGGATACACTTTACTTTTTACCTTAAAATTAGTATTTTTTAAAAATAATAAATATTGTATTTTATAAGTTACAACAAGTAATAGTGTATTTGAATGTGAAAATATAAAAAAATATGATATTTAACCTTTTTAAAAAATTTTAACTTAGTGTGAAATTTAACAAATGCAGTGTATAATTAAAAAAACATAATGGATTGTCCATAACTTAAGGAGTTTCACAAACAATAAGTAAGATGAACCACAACTAGTTTGCAAGTACAGAAATTAAAACAACAAACATTTACCCTAGACGCACTAAAATTTCCCGAATCACCACATGACAATCAGAACACATAACTGCGGCGTTCCAGGATAAGAAAGAAAGATATGGTAGGAAGAATGGCGCATGCCACATGTGCAAATCACTGGATCGTACAACATGAAAATTATTTGTGTAAGATGAGATGACATTTCAAAATTAAATTATGCTTCCCTAATCTTAGATCTGAATTTCTACAGTAACTTCTAACTGGGGTGAGGTACAACTTCATAATAATCAATTTGACAACATAATTTTCACTCCCATATTTACCAATTGATTCTAGAATGTTATTAAATAACATGGCACATAAAAAATGTCATGTACCATCATAAAATCGGGAAATTTTAAGGGGGCAAAGAGGCAAAGGGGCAAAGAGGCAAAGGGGCAAAGGGGCAAAGAGGCAAAGAGGCAAAGGGGCAAAGGGGCAAAGGGGCAAAGGGGCAAAGGGGCAAAGGGGCAACAGGGCAACGGGGCAACGGGGCAAAGAGGCAAAGGGGCAAAGGGGCAAAGAGGCAAAGGGGCAAAGGGGCAAAGTGAACTGGGACAGAATGTCTTTCAAAGTGTACCTTTTATGGGACGAGGGAAGTAATAACCATTGTTAGAGCCCATAACATAGTTAAGGATTGGTAGAAAAAAACTGATGTGCAAATCTAACCAACAATACCATGTATAAGTGGGCTGCTTGATTAATGGTTAGAAATCAATCCATCCATTTTAGTTGCTTGTTTATAGGTGTAGAGTTGGGAATGGTCTCCCTCTCCCTCTCACACACACTTATCTACAATAATACGAAAATTTCACAGCGGCAAAAAGGAAACTACTGGTTCATTGATATTTGAAGAGTTTCATCAGCCAAGCTAATACCTGTTTTTAATTCTCATTCATAACTCATACTGCTATCATACTCATGCATACCAAACAGCCTCTAACATTGAGTAAGTAGCAGGATTTCTGTGTGCTTGAATTATTGAACTGATTACTCAAGAACAAATTCTCTCAGGACATCCATCTTTTAAGCAAGAGAAAGTTCTTATCTTCATCAATACAAGTGCACATAAAACTCTATTTCAAAATAAGGAAAATGAAGGACAAAAGCAGTGATACTGTCTTGTACAAATATTCCGCCTATGTAAATAATATCCATCTTACATTTTACGGCCATCAGATGTGAAGACCTCCTTCAAGTTAGCATCCCTGTGCAGAAAAGCAACCTCCTTTCCAGTATTGTAATCTTTAACAAGCACTTGCCTCTCAGCATTGGCCTATAAAATACAGCTTTAATAAGATTACCAGCCCCAACAACTATTTTAAATTATTCACAGGTATCACAGAAGACCAAGCATCCCCAAAGTAAGAAGATTGGATTATGGTTCAGTTATTAAAAATGATAAAATATTTTTAAAAAGAAACACTATGTGTGTGTCTATATATATAATCCGGTTTAATTTATTGGTCGTTCTGGCTTTATAAGTGTCTCTTTTAATAAGAATTCTTCACAAATTAAGGTATATTTTTATCTTTTATATCTTACATAATTCAAATTTTCAACAAAAATGCTTCTTAATTATAATTCAAATTTTCAACAAAAATGCTTCTTAATTCTTTTGTCAAAGTCTAAAACAACTTATAATTATAATAACAAGAGGTGGTAGCTCTTCTAAAGAAATGCAATAAGCAATTTTTACAAAGAACCAACAAGTCACTGTTAAAACAATAAAAACAGCGTCAATGTAATGAGCTACTGAAAAATCATGAACAGGGAAAATTGTATCATACAAATTACCTGATCGATTAAGGTATTGATCACAGTAGGGCTATCAGAATGTAATACAGAAATTACAGTCGGATGATTTGTTTGTGGAAGCATGTGTCTTGGGACATTCAACCTGAACAAGGAGGATGCATTTCAGTAAAGTGAACCATACAATTTGAGGGAAAATTGAATAAAACCAATCAAGCTAACAGTTCCATACCTTGGTCGTGAAAAGTCATACATAATGATCCTGAAGTTAGTGTAATTTGCTTCCCTTGCGCAGGCTTTTAGCTGAAGAAAGTCTCTTTGATCCGTCACAATAAACGCATTAAGAAATCCACCAATAGCATGTTCCACAGCAATGCCCCAAACATCACCATGGTCCAAGGTCTGCAAAAAACATTCGAGAATGAAATCAGCAAGACCTCGTATCTGCTATATGAAACACCTACTAGTTAAATGCCAGTTGATGCATTTGAAGATTTAAGAACAAGGTTAGTGGCTACCACCCCATTGAGAAAACAGCAAGAAAAAGAGGTCGATGAAATTGGCTAGATTAAAGAGCAACAAATCCAGTAGAAGAGAAGAGAATGGCACACGACCATGTCAAATTTTAAGGATAGACGATCTACAGGTTGCAATCATTCAGAAAAAGACGAAAGAAGTGGCCTAGATTGTGATGATAAGGACAGCGTATTGTGGGAAGAAAAACAGAACCAACAGTGACCATCCTCCAGTAATTAAGCCAACATGAAAACAAAAAAAAAGAAATTGCAGGTTGAGAACTTGATCTTCAGAAAAATATCATTTGCAGCAAGAGTAAAATGAAAAAGGCAAAGGTACATGACACAATAAAAGTATCCAGAAAAAGATATTACACTCTGGGTAAGTCATTGTAAGCTACTTTACCAGATGAGAACCTATTGGACCAATGGGTGGCTTTTGGAATCTATGATGGTGCCTCTCAATCGCCTGTAGAAGATCGATCACTCTGTTCCCTCCAAAAGCTGAAACCTTAATTAACATCATACAAGGTGTCAGAATCTTAGATCAGGGAAATGTGTTTCAACAGATAAAAAATATATTTGACTGCTAGATATCCTGGTAAAATCATTACACAATGCGGGCTGCCAGTTCGAAAACAACCCAAGTCGTAAAAGATTACCACTCAGGACTCAAATTGATGAACATACCTTATTGGTTTGATTTTGTTGGAGGACTCGAATCTGCTTACAGAATTCACGATGCTTCATTTCATTCTCTTCTATCTAAAATGAGGAAGTGGAAGATATATAATAATATTATATGTAGATTGTAAAAGCACTTGAAGAAGGAAAAAGATGCAAAGCTTATGCTATTTTGCAAGCACCAAGTAGTGAAAATACACTTCCTTTTATGTTATCCTCATGAATAGCAAACTATTACAAGGCAATAAACTTTAAGCAGGCAGCAGCAAAAGACACATCACAAATAACAGAAGGATAATATCTTCAAAGTCTCAATCATTATTCAGGGGTAAGAAACTGAACATCTGTCCTCCCAACAGGTTGCATTATCATTTCTGGTATTTTAAAAATACATATTCACTCTAAACAGGACAAATAAACAGGTAAAATGACAAAGGGTCAGAACAAACTTGAACATCATTTAATGAAAATTAGGATAAGTCTGTCCTTTCTACTAACGAAGATGTACACTGAACAGGAACCTTCAAATCAAAGTAACAAAGAAGCAAAATATAACACAAACCCTCAACCTTGTTCATCCACTTAAGCAGCAGAAGAATCCAAACCTGTGAACTATAGCTTGTCATATCCTCGTTTAATGTGATTTTGCTTGTTGTCAGGGACTCCAGTTCTCTCTCCAGCCTACAATACAACAAGTCAAATATAAATCTGAAAATAAGATTAGGCTACTTTTAAAAAAGGGAAAAGTGCACAATCACACAGGCCCAAAATTCCACATTAAATATGTTAAAAACCTCAGCAGCTGCATTTTTTCTTCATCAAGTTCATTCTGAATCTCCTTTAATTTTTGCTCCAACCCTAGCACTTCTGCCTACAGAAATGGGAAAACGCAGGTGGTTCAGTGGAAATAAGTTCAAATGGGTTGTACTAATTATCTCCTTAATGTCACCCTTCATTTGAAGCCTTCAGGCAGCCAACTATTACCAGTATCCATTTTTATGAGTTGTTTCACTAAATGGAATGGGCCATAAAAGTTTTGAAAACAAACATAAGACAACCATTTGACAGAAATAACTTACAGCACCCCCTTTTTTTGGTGTGTGAGGGGGGTCTCTCGTCCGGAAAAGTTACATCTAGTGAATCGAACCCCAGAGGTTTAGGCAGTGCAATGTAATGAACAGATCACAGTTAATCCATAGCCTCTATATTTTCCAGTTACACACACCTATGATTGCAGTGAAAACCAAGGAATCTAAAAATAAGACAAACGTGATAGTGAGGCCAACAAAAATGACCGTGATTAGTACAGTTAAAGCAATGCTCAAAGCAACTTGCCAAGGATTAGAGAAATAGGGGTGGAAAATGGGCGGATGGGTTGAATACGGGTCGGGTAATGTGGATAGTTAAAATTATGGGTATGACCCGTTTTGACCCGTTTTTATGACGGGTCAAATGAGTTGGGTCAAAACGGGTTGGATTACCTGCAGGTTTACAATTATCAACTCATGGGTCAAAAATAGGTAAGCCCTCGGGTTTCAACCCATATATGAACCCAAATGGTTTAAACCCACAGGTGTCAACCAATATATTAACTCATTGGGTTTATATACCAACCCATATGAGTAAACTCGTGGGTTTCAATCCATATATTGACCCATATTGGTTTATATGCCAACCCATATGGGTAAACTCACGGGTTTCAACCTATATGGGTAAACACATGGTCAACCCGCAAACCCACCCTGCCCAACCCATATCTTTTAGATACCCATTTAACCCATGAACCATATTACCCAGACCCACCCAAGTTTAGAAATATACAACCCACGTGACCAGTGGATTACTACGGGTCTATTTTGCCACTGCAAAAGAGAAATCTCAGGTGGACACCTAACCGGTCCAATCTATATATAGTACTATCTCCATTACAGTGTTAAGAGTTCTATTTCTTATATTGAATATAGTAACCCAGTGATGCCTCTGCCTACCAATATTGTCATATGGCCCACTTTCAAAGTCTTCAAGAAAGATGCTAAACCATTAATAATATATGATCAAAGTTAGAAAAGTTTGACTTAGGAATGGTAAAGTATGACAATCATAGTGGAGCTGTGGGAATATTAATTTCGACTCTTTGGGATGAAAAGAGTTTCATATCTCAAGCTCTCCATAGGGCATGTGGCTACCTTCTATTCCAAATTTCAACCACCTAATATGCATCTCAAGCTCGACATATGTAACATTGGCATGTAACATGTTGCATCAGAAATAACTCAATTACCTAACATAGATATTCGTATGTATGTATATCTACACCATATATCAATTTCCTTCATGGATACTGCACATCCTAGAAAAGTACTCCTGAAAAACTCCAGAGGAAAATATTAAAGTTCAAAACCTGGGTGTCTTTCATATGCTGCTCCTGTGTATCTTTAATTTGCTCCTTAAGTGATGCGACCTGTTCAACCCTCTTCTGGATTCCTTTGCTTTTACGCTGCCAGTTGTTTTCCAACTCACGCTTCTCTTTCAAAGCCTAGCAGTAAAATTCCATGCATATGAAGCAATTATATACAAGGGAGCATGCCTTTAACAAATGACATGGGACTTAAAAGGGGGCATATTTGTCAAGACTCAGTGGGCAAGATTTAAAGAAAAGAAAATAATACATCAAAAAATGACTATACACCACCATAAAACATTCTCAAAATTTTAACAGATTTGAAAGCATTATTAATTAGATTTTCAACAAAGCGAGCCATATAAATGTAAAGCAACCGCAAATCATGCTTGAGCCGAACCAAGAAAATTGCATAGCAGAATATCATGCATAATGTCACAGCATGAGAGCAAAGTTTACCAATTGAAAAATCTGCTGCATTTCACTCTTCATTCTGTTCACTTCGGATGTCTTTTCCATCATTTGTTGAAATAATGCTTTTTTCTGGCTTATTTGATCACGCAACTCGTCCATTTTGTACTGCCAAAAAATCAAACAGCAGGCTATCCTTTCATTTGAATTTCCATTAACTTTAACATAGTAAAGCAAGAAAGATACACCACCTTAATCTACTTAACAGCATATTCAAAATTACATAGTTTCAAAAGCTCATAACCAGGACGTGTTGTGATATCTTGAACTGAACAAGCAACAAAGAAAGTAAAAAGCTATCAAAGCGTTTTTTCCCTACTACTTCTTGTTTATTTTTTAAATAGAAGCGTTACCTTGAAAATTTGCATGAGGGTTAAGCAAAAAGAAATATAAGCTTCTGGAGGATTTCATAAAAGGAGAATTATATTGAATTTCATCACAGTTTTATAGTTAAAGGGTGGGCTATTTGAATAATATAACTTGTCAAAATTAAAAATAAAACAAGACGTATACTCTAGGATGGACCAATAAGGAAAGCATGAAGTTTATAATGGGATACAGAAAAGTATAGTATGAGGTCAAAAAAAGAAGTTACTAATTAATTCCATTTTTTTATCGATATGTACCAACACAACAGAGACAACAATCAAAATAACCATCAGCAACTACCCCTCCATTAAAAAAGATGTCTCAGTCAGACTTGCCGTGAAAGAATTCTCCTACAGCATTAAAAGAACAGCTACTCTCTCCGTCCCTTACTCTATGCCCTACTCTAAAATAGTGTCCCCAAACTCATCTTACTTCCCTTTATTTCCATTTTTTGGCAAGAAACTCAACATTAATTTACCCACCTGCCCTCCCCTTTCCCACTTGCTGTGTCTCATCTCCCACTTGCTCTTTACCTTCACACACTTGTCATTTCCCACTTACTCCCTCTTCCACAAAAAGTCCCACTTTTTTGCCTAGTAAGACATTTGATAAGGGACGGAGGAAGTACAGAACTTTGGTAATAATTATACAAGCAAGCCTGCTGGATCAGCTGCTGAGGTACATCAAACATCGAGCTAGAGAAGAGCTAGTTATAAGATAAATGAAAATGATGCTTTAAAGCAGTAGAGCAACTAGCCACAACACCAGATTTCAAAATCTACAAGCATACTGAATAACAATCGGAGTCACAAAGACATTTAAGGTGTACAATTTCCACGTATAATAGTTTACATTGTTGAAATTCCTACATCAGATAAGGTCTGAAGTAAGTTTTAATTTAACAATAAAATGTTTTACAAATGTCTAAGACTCTATATATCATCAAGTGGGGAACAAAATGCATCTCCATGAACGAAAGAATCATTGAACAGAAGGAGACCACTGAATCAACTTTGCATTATACATTAAAAAGGTACAGAGACAGTTACCAATCTAGTAGTGACGAAAAAATTGATAACTGATCATGTACCTTCTGCTGATCTATTCGAGCTTGAACTGTAGGTATTCTTTGATTATACTTTTCAATCATTTTGGTTTGCTCCTGAAGTTGCCTGTCAACATCATATACCCATGACCAAGCAAGTTTCTTTTTCAACACCTGTACCTCTTGTGAAATCTCTTCCACCTGCTCCATGCTTTTTATCTTAGCTTCCAGTTCATCAAGTTCCTTCAGTAAGGGGGCCAAAGACCTCTCCATCTCAACAACATGAGTAGCAGCAGCACTGAGGTTTCTGTCAATATTTTCTAACAAATCCCCAAGTCGTTGAAGAAGAGTTGCCTTGTAAAAGAACTAGGAAATTCATGTTCATTAGTGTCCAAAAGTTTACAGCGACAAGCAAAATTAATGTCACAAAAGCAATTAGGTATTAAATATCCCATCCAGATCCAAGAAGTAAACAGTGTTTTGCATTATTCCCTGCTAGACTCAAAGTAAACAGTGGAGTGGTCAAAATAATAACAGTGACTCAGAGCAAAGAAGAGTAGTAAATGTCTTGAGATCTCATACATTGAACTTATCTTTGTTATTGCCTGAATGTAAAAATTCTTTGCTCTTGTCTTGAGTCATTATCACGCATGGATTCTCAACATCAATCTGTAAATAAATGAAAAAGATTAGATGTCACCATTTGTACACGACAAATATATTGCAGTCATGCACAATAACTGAAATAACTACAGAGAATGAATCTTGCAAACAAAACACAGTTACACTTACGCTGAAATGTGCCACAAGTTCATCAAGCTCTCCCCTTTTGTTAGTCACTTTTTTCCCTACAACATACATCCAAAAAAAATACAAGAATTTTTTACATTAGCTTACTGAATCATCAAATACTACCTGTAATACTTGTATATTTATGTGTGTATGTGTGTGTATTCCTTGTATGCCCTTGTGTAACCAATACAATCTGCCAGAAATGCCAAAAAGAAACAGTGCATGGACCAATTCCTTACAAATTGCACATTCCTAATCACATGCCCCACAGGAATGACTTATCCCTGGATAAGAATTAAAACTTTACTCAGTGTAGTCTACACTTTCAAAAGGCAGATTGATGGTGTTTGCTTCGACTGGTGATTTTGCTAGGATTCAATATTAGCAGTGAATTTATAACTAGAAGCATGTTACGGAACCTTTGATTGAAACCAAAGTGGGACAGAACCCAGAAAAATGAAATTAGTAAACTTAAACCATGCTCATTTCATTTGCCAAACAAGGTGGCCGTGCATTTTACATATATTTTTCTTATGGCTAGGAATCTTTGAGGAAATGGCCCCACAATAAAAACTCGAGCAAGCATTCAAATAACAAATGCAAGTCTGAGCTATGGAAAAACCTTGACAGTTCTTCAAAGTGGTAGTAGTGGCTGCCTGTGTAATCTGCCGCTCGAGAATTATCATGTCACCATAAGTCTCGGACTTGAAAGCATCTTCCCCTTGATTCTTTATCTCCACATGGACAGATGCAGCACTGAAGATAAGAAACAGGCAGGTTTACCATAATGAAAAACTAGTAGACGTAGAAGAAGGCTCAAAACATGCAATGGAAGAAAGATTGTCCACAATATAAGTCACAAGGAAAGCCATAAAATATATAGTAAACATATTTCGTAAATTCAGATGGCTTTACATCCATTCTTTCACTGCAAAAACCTAGAGTATCCACAATCGGTCAGCTTTGCATAACGCAATCCCAACAATCAGCATAAAATTCAAAATGAGACTACAGCACCAGGATGTCGAGCCAACCAAAATACATCACAGACCTGCATCCCGTCTTTATAAAATCCTTCATACTGGTAGCTCTTTGTGTACTTCTTGCGCGGGACCCAAAGGCAACACACAGTGCCGTCAGAATAGCACTCTTCCCACCTACAACGCATCAATCGTGACACACACGATTACACACGGTGATGATAATTGACAGGTCCAGTATCATAACGAGTATTAGTGGTTAGTATAACTCACTTCCATTCTGACCGGTGACGAAATTGACGTGATCGCCGAGCTCGATTTCGAGGTTGCTGTGGCACATGAAATCTTGGAGTCTAATCTTCGAGATGATCCCCGCGCGAATACTGCGCGGCCTCGCGGCCGGAGGAACCCTAGACTCCTCCATCGGATAGCGGCGGCGGCGGTTCTTCTACATGCGCGAGATTACGGCGATGGTTTCCGCTCTGCTGGAGAGATGGAGAAGGGGGAGATTTTGGGGGAGAAGAAATCGGCGAGGTTTCCCCTGAGAGTCAAAAGGAGAGCGGGGATAAATGGCGGGAACGGAAATGATCTGATGCGGAAGGGGGCAGATTGTATGCCCTGTGGCTTACTTGCCTTTTCTCTCCCTGGTTCTTACTATGGATTACAGGTTAATAACATGGGGATTTCAATATTGATTCAAAGAATTTTGAGTAAATGTTTCGTTATCTTTCAAAAGTAAAGGATCAAAAGTTTTAATTTGAACCTTAAGAAGTGTATGCAAATTTTCTATAAAGGATTTTCAGTTTTCATTTTTTTTCCCATTCATTTATTTTATAAGTTTAACCCACTCAATTTCTTATCGATGACGAAACTAAAAAAAGAATTTGTAAAAATTGAACTTAAAAATCGGGTGCCCATCTAAACATCAAATTTCATTCAAAATCCATGGTAACTGTGAACTCCAAAAGGAAAAAAACGACTGCAAACCCCACAAAGGTGATGGTGATGACGGTGGGAGCATATCAACAGTGAGGACGTGACGTTGGGAAGACGAGACAATAGCGGGGAAGCAATGACGGGATGACGAAACAACAATGAGGACGATATGGGGACTAAGCAATGACTTTAATAGGTAAAAGGGGTTTGATGTTGTGATTTTTGGTCCAGTGGGTAAAGTGATTAATCTATTTGTGAATTTTGGTCTAGTGGGTAAAGGGATTAATCTGTTTGTGATTTTTGGTCCAATGTTGTGAATTAAAGTATCAATCGAGTTGTTGACGATGGTTAATGGTTTTGGGATGTTGTTTTTTCCACTAGTGTAACTAAGGGTGCGCTTCGGCTGTGTTTCGGTGGTGACCAAACTATCATTCTTTTTCGCTTCTTTAGCACTGGCGGGTTAAAATAGGTTAGGGGAGTACTAAGTTCCACACGAGCGATGATTTCATAGACTGACAGGTCAAAATAGTAAAAGAAATCATCAAGAGAAAAGGTTCGTCATGGCAGGAAGTGGAATTGCAAAGGTGAGTGTTGAAGACAAAGACGAGAAGAAGGAAACGAAGTTTAAACGAATAGATGGAAACTCAATTGTATGGTCTAACACCCTCGGGTGTACCCCAGTGGTTGGGAGTTGGGTTCCTCCTCACGGAGGTCTCTAGTTCGAAGCTCGGCAGCCACCGTGTGGGAATGTCCTGAGTTAACTTGGCCTTCGGGCCAAGGGCTGCTTGGGCTTCCTGGTGGACACCGAGTAGGGGCTGGCCCAATGGCCCTGGTGCTGGGCTACCGTGACTTACCCATCACGTGATGGCTGTGGTGTGGGCTGATGAAGGTGAGCACTGATCGCCTCAATTGTATGGTCTCATTTTTTAATCTGAGTATGCCCAATTGCCTATTAGGCCCAGTTGTTTGGTCTCACTTTATAAAAGTTTTACTAACCAAATCACAAATTTCCTTTTTTTTCCCCAAACAATAAATCATTTTCCATTCTTGTTCACCCCATAAACATAAAATTATGTAGTATATCCCCCATAATATATTTTTCTATTTTCGCCACTAACTTATTCGATGCCGCTGGTAGGGAGTTGGTAGGAGTAAAAAAATTATTTGGGATAAGTGTCAATATAATCCTATCTACTTGAGTAAGTGTCAATATAATCCTATGATAATTTTTAGTGCAAATATAACCCTAACTAGTTAATGAAAGTGTCAGTATAACACTCAGGCCCCATTCCAGCATTGGCCTCAATTTTCTGACATTGACTCTATGTAAATTGACCAAAATACCCTTTGGACTAACTCTGAAATTAGGTGGACATTTTTACCCTCATAGTCCACCGGACCGCCGCCGGATTAGGTAGGGTTATATCAGCACATTATAAAAACTGGTAGGGTTAGCACATTCCTAAAATTTATAGGGTTATATCAGCACATTAGTAAAAAATAAGGGGCATATCAGTACATACTGTAAAATATTGGATTTTAATGATATTTTGTTTATTTTGTTATGTTTAGTCCGGATTGATGATTGGATGACCTTTGGTGTTGTGTATGATTGTTATTTTGTTATGTTCTTCGGCCTAGAGTTTTTAATGTTGATAAGTTTTGAAATGAGGGTATGATATGTGATAATGGTGTTTAATATTAATGATGGTGTCATGATGTCAAATTTTATGTTGTATATGATTTTGTTATGATGTTATAATGGTGTATATGATGATGTGGTCGCCCGTTAAGGCCAGTCGAGTACCACACACTTAATATTTATAATATGTGCTGATATAACCCTATAAGTTTTAAGAATGTGCTGATATAACCCTACAAACATTAGAAATATGCTAATATAACCCTACAAGTATTAGGAATGTGTTGATATACCCCAATAAGATTTCATAATGTGCTGCGCGGCGATCCTGCGGCAGTCCGGCGATGAGTCTAAGGGCAATAACATCATTTCCCATTTTTTGTATTTTAATTATTTTCAGAAGGGCAAACGTGTAATTTATAAAATTATAGCTAAAAGTTGTCGGAGAGAGTTATATTGGCACTTTCACTAACTAGATGGGGTTATATTGGCACTTTCAAATATTAATAAGTTATATTGGCACTTATGCCAACTACGTGGAATTATAAAAACACTTAATTTTAATTTATTTTACATGGATCTAAACTTTTAAGACAACTCTTTTCTTTCACAACTTAAGAAGATGGGAGTCATGAAACCGAAGGAATATCACAGTATGTTAATTTCCTGTCGATTTCTCGTTAATTTTATATTGCAACTTTCATCACACAATATAAAATCTAATTCCACCATTAATTTCACAGATTTGTATTTCCTCATTAAGTCACCATTCAATCACACGAGCACAACCCCATAGCATTCAATCACACGAGCACAACCCCATAGCATTCAATCACAGGACCACAACCCCATAGCATTCAATCACACGACCACAACCCCATAGCATTCAATCACACGACCACAACCCCATAGCATTCAATCACACAACACTCTGGTATTTGTGCAAGTACATAAATGGTGCATTTTGTCAATAAGAAGACCGTCAGCCTTGCACCAACCATTAACAATTCATACAACCAATGAAACAGAACTGAACGTGGACGCGCGTTACTGTTCAGTATAAGAACTACTACTAACAGCAGTATGAACAAACTACAAAAGTAAACGTGCCAATCACTTTCTCGTCCACTCCGCCGTGGTCAATCACCATTCACCAGCAACCCAGAATCTTGGTATAAACTCCGACAACATTTCCTAGACTGCAACTTTCGAATCCCCAATCAAATTTCGCGCGAAAATGCAGGAAGCAAAACCAAAATCACGCAGTGGCAGAGCCGTGGATCAAACTACCAAGAAGAAGAAGACGAAGCTTCACGAGTCCGTAGATGATCACTCCCAATCCCTGGTGCGACGAAAAACGACGTCGTACGACAAGCTGCCGCTCCGATCAAGGTCAACCAACAGTTCCCCTTCCGCCTGGGCTCTCTCCCCGGGCCGATCTCTTCACCCCCTGCTCCCGCCAATTTCCCCCCTCCCATCAAAATCCACCAGAAAATCGAGCTCCAACGCTGTAACCGTGACCGGAGTTCTTAAGTACTTCAGCAACAAGATGATGATGAAGAAAGCATCCCCGGCACAGGAAGAGGAGTATCACCGGCTCCGCGTCGCGCAGAACCGGCTCCTGCAGTGGCGGTTCGCGAATGCGCGTGCGGAGCACTCGGCTGGTAATCTGAAGAGAGTTGCGCATAAGAAGTTGTTTAGCGCTTGGCTGAGGTTATGTAAGATGAGGAACTGTATTGTGGAGAAGGAGATCGAGTTGCAGAGGTTGATCCAGGCGGTTAAATTGTTTAGAGTAATCAGTTCGGAGATGTCTCTGTTGACTGAATGGGGAAGGATTGAGAGGAGAAACTGTGAAGCTGTGGGGAGGTTGGAGAGGAAGTTGTTGACCATTTCAAACTGTTTTCCTCTTGTTCATGGCGCCAAGGTAATTTTTACCGTGCTTTAACTTTTCTTTTAAACACCTCTCTAAAATGACATCAATTGATAAATTGTCTGATTGTCTGGTAGGGTTTTAATTTTGCAATAGTATGAAAGATGAACATTTATGTAGGAGTATAGGATTTTGGACAACTGTCACAAGTTGATTTTAATATAGAGTTAACATTTATTGAAACAAATTATGCGGTTAAATAAGGAATGTGTCAAATATGTGACGAGATTTGAGTAGCTGATTTAATAAAAAATAAAGAATATAAGAGATTGTGAAACCAACCCTACCTTAAATTCATTATTAATGTTAAAATGTGGATTTATCATCATTTCAATGTAAATAATTTTGATATTAATAGTCAGACATATTTTTCCAAAATCATTAGAATTTGACTCTTTTTTTTTAAGAACTAAGAGACTAGTTGTTGCAAGCCATTTTTTCTCAAAGATTTTGTTGTTTTGCTGAAATAGGGGGAGTTGACATCCATAATTGATGAAATGAGCATTGCAACAAAAGTTATGGATGATATACAAGCAATGGTAACAAGATTTGAGGCAGAGGTAAATATGGTTCAACTCTAACAACAATAATCATTACCATCTGTAACCTAAGCTTTTGTTTAATCATTTGCTCAGATGTTTGTATTTTAAATTACAATGACAAGCTTGTCATGAAGAACTGATGAGGGATTAACACATGAATTGTGGATTGGAATTGTTTGTGCTATCAGGTTGAGCGAGTGTGTTTTTTGCTGACCGAGTTTTCAGTCATAGTGAAAGAAAACAAAGACTCCATTTGTGAGCTGGAATTAGGTTTGGCCTCAGTTGCATTTTTACAGGTAAGATTTTGTTAATCAAACGTTTGAATCTGTGGCAGTATATTGGGCAGCTAAGGGCTATGGCACAAGTAATACTCCCCCGTCCCGATGCAAAAATTTTGGTCAACTTTCTCGTATCATCTTTGACCACCGATAATTTTAACTACGTATATTAATGGTGTATTAAAATTTGATATTTTAAAAATATGTGATTCAGAGAATCTAACAATATCTTACATGATAACATTGGTATATATATATACTAATTGAAATTTACAGTCACACATAATTTGCAAAAATTTGACAAAAATGTGTGCAGACATAACTGAGATAGAGGGAGAAGGTGAATTTACAAGTTTTAGCAAAGTTATTATGGATTATATTTATCAGTGAACTTTTACATACCACATCTTGAAATTTACAGTTCTTACATCTAAAAGTGAACTGCTTAGATCCTTACATTTGTAATTTAAGCTAATGATACTTTTTAAAAAAAGAAATTTAAACTAATGATACAGATTAGTCTTTCGTGTCGATAATTATGTTAAAACGGATTAGTCTTTCGTGTCGATAATTTAAACTAATGAACTTGGAAATCGTCATGATAGGACAAGTGGCTCATTTTCTCAACCATTTGCTTGGAATATTAACACTGATGCGTGGAAAAGGAAATATATATATATATATATATATATATATATATATTAAAAATATATATATATATATATATATATATATATATATTAAAAATATTAGTACTTGCATTAAATTGTGTGAAATTTAAATGGCGGTATCATTATTTGGTTTTCGCGAGTTTAACTTAATGAAAGTCACTTTTTTTTTTCTGCATGAACACAACGGTTTGGCGTTTGCAGGCACGCGAAGCAGGTTTAAGGGTAGATTGCATGGAGCTAGCTGAGAAGTCGAACGAGGAGACAGTACTGAAGCATATAAGTTCAACAAATCCTCAACCGTTACCCATAATTTTGTAATTACTACTCCCTCCGTCCCACCAATAATGACATGCTTATTTTTTCATGGTTTTCAAAGATTATAGTTCACCGTCAATATCTCTAGTTACATATACCACATAAAAAATTAATGTTTAAAAAATATATGTCAAGCTAAATTTAATAATATCTCACGTGATATATTTATTATATATATATTAACTTATATTTATAATTAAAATTTACCATATTTAACTTTGAAAGGATAAGTATGCAATAATTACCGGTGGGGCGGAGGGGGTACGATTTATTACTCCAATTTGGTCTTAATGTTTATCACAAGTTCACGACTCATTCCTGCCAAATTTAGGTCCACATCCCTTAGTATAAAAAAAGGGTTATATCTCAATATCAAACTATAAAGTTGCAAAATTTCTAATATAACCTAAATTCTTTGAAAGTAAAAAATAAATCTTAATTATTTAATAAAAATATCAATATAACCTTCGGTTGAGAGCTCCAGAGTTGCCTTGACATTTCCACTATTAACGATATTGGAAATGACAAAAATGTCACTCGGATCAAAAGCTGAATTTGTATGAACAACTATATTCTTACCCTAACGCTCAACCACCACCGCCTGACACCGTTGTGACACCACGCAACACCATCGGCTATATGAGAATTTTTGTGTATATATGTGGAGGAGGTATAAGTAAAAGTAGTCTAGTGTTCTGCGGAAGAAATAACAACTCCATTATATTTTCTACTTGATTTTACGGAATTCTTTTTCTTCCACTTAACATTTAATAACGTTCAGTTCCTCCGGCCCATAATTATTGACTTATTTACTTTTTCATGATCTTCAATAATCATATTTGGCCGTCAATATCTCTAATTAATATTTAGAATGTAAATGTTAAGATGAATCTAACCATATATCACATGATATTTTTATTATCCGTCAATATCTCTAGTTACACATAACATTTCCACCTAAAAAATTAAATTTAAAATATAAATATTAAGATATATTTAACAATGTCTCACATGATATTTTTATTATACATGGATACGAAGGGAGTATTGGTCATGTGTATATAAAAAAACACTATACTACTTAGTTACTTGTAGCATAATTTCTCAAACGTCAATATATATAACGGGCTGAGTAAAACAGTAACACTATAAAATTACACCGGTAAAAACTAAAAACAAGAAAGGAAAAATGGACTTCTCCTATACGACTATACCGATTCCCAGAATTTAAAGCTCAAAACATAAATTAAAAAAAAAAAAACAATCCCAATCCCAATCCCCCTAACACTCAACTGCAGGCGCCGGTTTCAGCGGCAAGGAAATCCCATCTCCGCCGGCGGGGAGCTTCCTCTTGGGCTTGGCCTCCTCCAGCATGGACACAACGTCCCTCATGGTGGGGCGGTCGGCGGGGTTCCGGCTGGTGCAGAGCAGCGCCACCCTCAAGAGCAGCAGCATCTCCTCCCTCACGGAGGCGCACGACGCCCCGGCGTCCTTATCCAGGACATCATGCACGCCGTTCTTCACCTTGATCTTGGACCTCACCCAGTCCACGACGCTGTTTCCGTCGCCGAACTCCGAATCCACCGATCGCTTCCCGGTCAAAATCTCCATCAACACCACCCCGAAACTGTAGATGTCACTCTTCTCGTCCACCTGTAACGTGTACGCGTATTCTGCAGCAAGATCAAGTGCATGGATTGGTGACGGAGTAAACATGAAACATGATGAGCCAAAAACATTTGACTTTGATGTGTGATGAGGAATGTTGAAAAGTTGGAGTCCAAGTGAAGGGAATAAAAGTGGGTGAGAGGGGAAAAGTGAGAAACTAAAGGTAAAGGGGCCTTATAGTGCGGTGTGGAAATGGAAGGCGTAGCAAATCACGGCGTTAAAAAGAGAAAAACATGCGCGGGGGGGCCGCCCACTTCTGCACTCCGCAAAAGAATTACGCTGCCGCCACACACTCCTAATTTCAAATTCTCAGACTCAACTAAATTAAAAAAATATGCATTATGATTTTATAATAAGCATTTATTTAACGGTTTACCAACTGCACGGTAACACAAGCTACTTACTTATAAATAGAGTAGATCGTAATTCTTGCCAAACAAATAGTTAGTCACCCGGAATTTTTTATGTGGTGAAATTGAGTATGCATGAGTGAGTGACCGATTATAAAACATGACACATGGCAAGTGAGTTAATATATAAATTAAAAAATGCATAAAATTAACTTTTAGCCTCACTCACTTGCCACGTATCATATTTTAATTGGCCTCCCATGCACATATGCTCAATTCCCCAGCATAAATTTTTTTTCCGGGTTAGTCGCTTATTGTTCATGAAAATAAAATGGAGAGTTGGTGTATAGTTAAAGGAGAGTGCAATATTAAATGCTGCAAAGGTTTGAATAAGCCATTTTCTGCTTTGTAGTGGTGGAGAGAATGTCCCATAAATTAACACGCACCTGTCCGAAACAAAACACCCTACAAAACGAATGAAACCGACACGACGCACGGATCAAACAGTCCCACGAAAATGACCATATTTTCAACCAAAACACGAGAATTTATTTTTCACATCCCCTTATTGCCGGGAATGTTCAATCTGAAACTACCACAGGGATGTAACAGTATTCATAATTTTTTTGCGAGTAAATATGTTTAAATCAGCAGAAACAACAAATTAAACAGCGTTAACATACCCGGAGCAATGTAGCCATAAGATCCGGCAATAACCGACATGGATTCATCGGTCTGAATGAGCTTCGCCACCCCGAAATCGGCCACTCTGGCCTCCATCTCGGAGTCGAGAAGAATGTTACTAGGCTTCAGATCGCGGTGCACGATCACCGGGTCACAGTCATGGTGAAGATAGCAAATCCCCTGCGCCACCCCGAGCGCGATCTTGTACCTGGTGAGCCAGTCCGCCGCCACATTGTCGCCGCCCTTGTTGGTGCCGTGGAGCAGGTCGTCTAAGCTGCCGTTGGGCATGAACTCGTACAGCAACATCGTACACTGGCCGTTGCTGCAGCAGCCCAGTAATCTGACGATGTTCCGGTGTCGGACGTTGCCCAACACCTCGACCTCGGCGAGGACGCCGCGTTTCTTTCGGACGGTGTCTTTGTTCTTCCCCCAGAGCTTCTTCACGGCGATGGTTTCGCCGCCGGGCATTTCGGCCTTGTAGACGGTTCCCGTTGCGCCCATGCCGACGATCTTGTCCGTCATGGTGAGGCATTCGAGAACGTCTTCCGGAGTGAAGTTTAGGCGCTGGAATGCGGTTAGTTTCCACGGCCCGGTTTCCGCGGCGTCGCCGGAGAATCTTCTTCGGTAGTTCGCCTGGAAACAGCGGCTCGCTGCGATTAAGATGAATAGTCCTGTTCCGAACGCGGCGGCCATGATCCAGATTATTGCACCGGCGGTCTTCTTCGGCTGGCGCCGCGGCTCCTCCGTTTCGCTGTCGTTGAGGCCGTTTATGCGGCAGGGCTTTTTGATGACGCCGCCGCAGAGCCCGTCGTTTCCGACGAAGGATGAGGGGTGTAAGCTTGTGAAGATGGATCCCGTCGCCGGCACCGGGCCGGTGAGCTGGTTGTAAGAGACGTTGAAATTCTCCAGGGTGCTGCAGTTCCCGAAGTTCGCGGGGATTGTTCCGGTGAGGAGATTGTGGGATAAGTCCACGTCCATGATCGCCGGCATCGTCGATATCTCCCAGGGAATGATTCCGGTAAACGAATTGTTCCTCAAATTCAGAGAAATAAGCTTCTCACAGTGATCAATGTCCCACGGGATGTTCCCGGTGAGATTATTCCCTTCCAGCTCGATCTTGTAAACGCTCTGACAGCCCTTGAAACCAGGAATTTCTCCGATAATGTTAGAGAAACTCGCGGACAGAATCTTCAACCCCGGCGCCGTCCAGATACTTCCCGGCAACTCCGCCCGGAAATAGTTCACTGATAAATTCAGGTACTCCAAAACGACAGCGTTCCCTAAGTCCTTCGGGATTGGCCCGGAGAATTCATTCTGGCTGATATCCATGTACGTTAAGTTCGGCAAGGATCCGAACCCGACTGGAATGGACCCGTTGAGTCTGTTGATATGAACCCGAACCCGATACAAGGCGGTGCAGTTTGTCAACGACGGAGGAATCTCACCGGAGAAGCCATTGGAGAAGAGGATGAGCTTCACAAGCTGGTTGCTCCGGCAGAGATTTGGCGGGATTGGGCCGGAGAGCTTATTCGAAGAGACGTCCAGTTTTTGGAGCTTTGCATTCGAGCCTAACTTCCATGGGAGATTTCCAGAGAGCGAATTATTCCACAATGATAAGATTTCCAGGTCGGGAAGTTCTCCAATGCCGTCAGGAATTTCCCCCGTTAACTCATTCCCCATCAAGGACAACATGGTGAGCTTCTTCAGGCCTGAAAACGAGGCCGGGATTTCGCCGGACAATAAGTTATCCGACAAATCAACTTCCTTTACAGATGCTAACATGGATAAGCTCCCCGGAATTGCGCCGGTGAACTGATTCTTGAACAGCAACAACGTTTCGAGTTTTGATAACTTGCCCAACTCGGACGGGATCTCGCCGGAGAGATTAGCACCGGAGATATCGAGGTAAGTGAGATTCACCAGCCCGGAGAAATGAGACGGAAGTCCGCCGTCGTAGCTGTTGTACCCGATTTCCAAATGCTCCAAGTGATTCAGGTGGCCCAGTTCATCCGGGATCGGACCCGTTAATGAGTTTCCGGCCAAATGCAAGAACCCGAGTCTCGTAAAGCTCCCGTAGCTGGAGGGGATTAAGCCGTCGAAGTAGCTCCCGCCGAGGTTGAGGTACTCGAGGTACCGGAGACGGTTGATTTCCGGCGGCAGGGCGCCGGTAAAGCTGTTGCTGTATGCATTGAAGTGGGTTAACGACCTCAGCCGGGAAATCCCCGGCGGGAAGGTGGAATTGAAGCTATTATGACTAATGTCTAGTGTTCTGAGAAAGGAAAATTCAAAAATAACCGGCGGCAAAACGCCGCCAAACGCATTTCTGCTCAAATTCAGGTGGTGCAGATGGGAGAAGTATCTGATCTCCGGCGGCAACGCGCCGGAGAGATTCCGCCCGGAAAGATCGACGTGAGTGATCTGGGACGCTAGCTTGTCGCATTTGACGCCGGACCAATTGCACCATACTGGGTTTTCCGACAGGTTCCAATCCCGAAATGTGTTCAGAGGATCTTGCAGGGAGGACTTCAAGGTTAGAAGAGAAGTCAGTTGCAGAGGTTGATTTGAGGAAACTGCAGCTTTTGAGAATGTTAGAAGAAGAAGAAGAGTGAAGACTGGTAAGGGTTTCATGGCTGTTGTGGGATTGGGAGAAGGAATTTGTTTGAAAAGGGAGATTTAAGGGATGAAGAGAAGCTTTTTTGGAGTGCGAATTGGAGCAGAGTGTTCATCATCATCATTATGATTATGATGATTGTGATGATTTTCTTCTTTGCTCAGTGGGATTTTGAAGAGAGAGAGAGGGATTGAAGAATTCTTCTACCTTCTTCCTCCTCAGCTATTTGTATCATATAGGAGTATTTCTTCAAGAAACGTACTTTATCTGGTTTTCTAATATAGATACTCTCTAATTCCCACCCGAATCTATGCTTTTTTTCCTCAACTTTACAACATACATTTTGTCAAAAATTTCAACTAGTATAGAACCACTAATATTATCATGTGAGATATTATTAAATTTTTTGCATTGTGTATATTCAAAATATAGTACTCCCTTCGTCCTAACCTAGCCGAATCTGCACGCTTTTTTGTCAACTTTCTCAATATATGTTCTATCATAAATTTCAAGTAGTATATAAACATCAATATCATCATGTGAGATATTGTTGGATTACATGCATGGTGTATATTCCAGATATCAAATTTCAGCACACCGTTAATTTACGTAACTAAAGTTATCGTTAGTAAAACATGATCTGAGAAAGTTGACCAAAAAGTGTGCACATTCGACTGGAACGAGGGGAGTATCAAATTTGAATACTCGAACATGCTGTTAAAAAAGTATGCATATTCACTTGGGACGGAGGGAATAGCTTTTTTTTCTCCAGTTTTTAAAGAGGTGTTTGATCAGAAATTTTGAATAGTATAGAAATATGAGTAATAAAATCAAGGGCAAAATACTGATATGACCCTATCTTTTGGAGGTTTGTGCTAATATGACCATGTAAAGTTGAAAATTGCTATTGTAGCCTTGTGTTTTGCATCAGAAGTGCCGATATAACCTTTTGGCACTATTCCAGCATTGACTAAGTAATTTCCGACGTTGACCAAAATTTAAAAGACTAAACTACCTCTAGCATTAAAATTACAAAGAGATAAACTAAAATACCCTAAGGTTCTTCTTCCTCTTCACCACCACCACCATCACCATTGCAGCCGCCATCACCACTGAGCTACCACCACCACGCCGCCACTGCTCCACCACCATCGCCGCCGCTCCACCACCACCACCGCTCCAATGCCACCACCGCCGCCGCCACCACCACTGCTCTACAACCACCACCACCACCGCTATACAACCACCACCACCACTGCCACCACCACCGCTCTACAAACACCACCACAGCCGCTCCACCACTACCGTCACTCCACCACCATCACTACCTTCGCCGCTCCACCACCACCGCCGCCAGAAACACAAAAAATAAGAAATCATCGATTATCAACATCGCCCACCGATCAACAAAGAATCACAAATCAAAACTCAAACAAACACAGAAAATCAGACGAAGAAACACAAATTGAAAAACTCATAAACACAAATTGAAATACTAAGGACACATCGGTCGAAGACTCCATCATCGCTCCACCACCACCGCCGTTCCACCACTACCACCACCAATCAACGGAAACCCTAGCCCCACCGGGCAACTAGCCCATCCAGCCGCTGTCGCACATCACTCGTCCTCGCCGAGCAACGAGCACCGGCGCCCAACCCAACCCAAACCCCGTCACAAAAAGATCCGAGCCAGGCCCAAGCCCCGCCACAGGAATCGAGGACGAAGAAGAAAAGAGAAGAAGAAAATGGAATCGGGGAAGGAGAAGTAAACCGAGGAAGGAGAAGAAAAAGGAAAGTTTTGTGGTTTATAGAAAATGAGGGCATAATTGTCCTTTTACATTTATTTTTTTTTTTAAGTAGGGTATAATTATCATTTCATGTATTTTTGGCCAAATTCATGCCTCCAGGGTTATATTAGCACATTCTAGCACAAACACTTAAAACATGAAGTTATATGAGCACTTAACTCTAAAATCAATATATGATACATTTTTAGATTCTTTATAATATGTAGTGTATAAATATATATTTTAAAAATTAGGATTGATCGAACGTATCTTAAAAAGTGAAAATCAAGAGATATCATTGAATATGAAGGATTATCAATTTATCATTTATCAGTTCAAACGCGTCTTCAAAGAGTGAAAATTTAAAGTTGATATTGTTAGGCAATTTAAAGGGTATGTTTATTTTTGAAATGCAAATCTATATGAATTGATGATTTAAGTATGTCTTGTGCTGTTGTTATTATTGTTGTGTTTTTGTCTTTTTCTTTATGTTACGACACACCTTTGTCTGGGCAGGGATAGAAACAGGAATGCTTTTGGATTTGTAAGATTTCTTTTTGTTTTTCTTTTATTTACACTTTTCATCATTCCTTGCATCCTTTATCCAAATATTGGTACTCCCTCACTATATATTTTTTTAAATGGTCTTTTTATATTGACATATTTCTCTTCTGTTAAATTCTATATTATTTTTATTTATTAAATTTATTTTTTATTTTTCCAAATTAATATATACCATTCATTTCACTTTTTTTTCTAAATAATTGTATCATTTAAAAGAGGGACAATGTTTAGAAGGCAGATAGAGTAGAATTTTTTATATATTTGGGACTATGTTTAGTTGCAGGATCCAAGAAAGCAATCTCAACCTCCCACCAAGAATTGCCGAAACTGTTGCAACTTTGTTCATATACCCTTTTTCTTTTTCTATGGTTGGGTTTCTTTCCTTTCTTTTTAGGGTATTGGGTAATATGCAAATATAATCTAATTTATAGGAGAATGTATAGATTTAATCATGAGTTATTTTTTATTGCAAATATAACTCTATATGTTGGAAAAAATGCAGATATATCCTTGAGTTATTTTTTAGTGCAAATATAACCCTAAATATTATACATGAGTGCAAATATAAACCTAAAGTCATTATTATGGCATTGACTGGCCATTTCCGACCATTGACTGATCAAAATGGCCTTCTAACCTAATACAAAATTTTAAAAGACAAAAAAGCCCTAACCACCCAACTCTATCACTAGCCCCGTCATCCCACCACTAATCCACCACCACCCATCTTTGCCACCAGCCCCGTCATCCCACCACCAATCCGCCAATCCACCACCACTAGCAACCACCACCAGCCATCCCGCCACCACTGCCCAGCCAACTCTCCACCTTTCAACCCCTGCCACCACTGCCCAGCTGTTTGAAGATTGGAATAATCCTAGGGTTTCAGTTCTCGAATCTCGATCTAAAATAAGTGGCTCCTCCTCTGTTCGTAAAGTTACTGGTTCAGTATCAGTGGTGAAACATCGACCCAGATGAACCCACGGCAAGGAGGGTACGTTTCGTCTCAAAATAATCCTGACGATGGTCTCACCATCTCCAATCAAGCTAGCTAGCTCCATCAATGACCTCCCTGAAGCCCATGTTCGACACCCGACGTCGCACCGACTTCAGTTACCCGCCGGAGCCCTACCACAACTGCTCAAACCACTGCGACTACACCTACCAAACACCTCCATACCCACACCACCACAACCCTCAGCCTCAGCTCCACCACACCAAGCCCCCATCATCGCCGATCTTTTCGGCGATGACTCTATCGCCACCATCGAGTGGAAGGAGACCCTAGAAGCCCACATATTTCTGTTACCACCAGTACGCCGCCACGCCAGTACGCCTCCACCACCAGTACACCCCCACGCCGCCTCCACCGGAAAGTGTCGATCTGCCACCCCTCTGAAACCACCTCCATCGTACCCTATCCCCTCCCCCTCACCGTTGTCGCCCTCTTTCCCTGACCTTCACCTCCAACGAAAACCCTAGTCACAGATCTGTCCCCACCGATTGAACACCCCACCTTCCCCCACCGCCTCTCAGCCCCACGCCTAGTCAGACCCCAGCGCCGATCAGCCAAGTTTCAGAAATTCAGAGCTTCGTCCCCCAAAATCTCACCGGAATGAAGAATAGAAACGATGAATAGAAAGGGCGTACTGGAACGGCACCGGCGGGACGAAGATTCATGTAGCAAAAGGCTTCCTTCTCATCTTCATTTACTTTGGAAAGAAGAAGACTTGTTTCAATTGTAACAGGAAGAGACGTGACACATGGCTTTTGACGCCGGGCATACATGTAATTCTAATTTTTTTTTTGTGTTTTTTATTTTTTTACAGCGTGGTAAAATAATATTTTCACTGAAACCCGACCTCTAACTGCCGAAATAGGTTATATTTGCACATAAGCTAAATATCTAGGGTTATATTTGCACTTTCAATTATCACAGGGTTATATCTGCACTTTCGTCAATTATATAGGATTATATTTGTACTTTGTTCTTCTTTTTATTTTTTTCATGTGATATTTGGATGATGGACCATGCCATGAGAGGAAATTTTTTCATTCAAATCACTAGCTCCAAAAATCTAGTTTAAGTAGCAATCCAGACAATCTGAAGTGTTAAAATGAATAATAGAAACTAATATGTAGTGTAATTTTTTTGTTAGATTCGCTGTAAATAGGTATTTTAAGATATTAACTTATTCTCTCCGTTCCAGTTGTATTTGCATTCTTTTTTGTCAAGTTTCTCAAGTTATATTTGACCACCAATAACTTTCGTTACATATACCGACGACAAATAAAAATTTGATATTTAGAAAATACTTTATGCAATGAATCTAACCATATTTCATATAATAATAACGATGTCTATATACTAATTGGACTTTATGGTCAAACTTGACTTAAGAAATTTGACAAAAAAATATAAAAACAGCTGAGACGGAGGGAGTACACAAGTTTTAATCATTCTTAATAAAAATAATTAATGATCAAATATTTTTCAAGTCAATTATTAAGATTTAAAGTGTGTATATTGAACTGAGACGAAAGAAGTGAAATTTTATAATCATAAAAATAATTATTAAATACTATACTGTGAGTGACATTTGTTAATGGATAGAGAAAGTACAAATTTGGAAGTAAAATTTTGAAGACAAGCATGTCCCCCCTTTTTAGTAATTTATTACTTGTGAGGAATCAGAAAGGTGATAGAATTTATGTCCTGGCATCTACTCTGGATTAACGGTAAAGCATTAAATCAGTGTTTGGTAAGAGCATTGAAATGTAGAAGAAAGCAATACCCACCAGAGAGCAGAATCCCAGAAACAAAAACGATTCAAATTGGTACTATACTACTACATCTATCCCATCTAAATTTATACTCTCACTTTTTTAATATTATCCTCTGTCGAAATTTGACCACATATTTAATTAGTTATATGAATAATAATATTATTGAATATGATATTATTCAATTCGTCATAACAAATAATTTTTTAATATCAACTTTTTATTTACCATTATTTTATGTAGGAAAATATATTAATGATTAAATATATTTTTTAAATATCATAATAATAATAAGAGAGTAAATTCAGTTGGGACACATGGAGTACAAGTGTTCAAGAGAATTGGTAGAAGTGAGGGAACTACAGGTGAACATCATTTAATTTGGTTCGTTCAAAGTGGCAAAATTATGCAGCATACAGTGGTAATTGGGAAACATCCGTATATTTAGATGGCGGCCAAATTGGAGTTGGGGGTCATAAGGATTGATGCTAGGTCCCACATTTATGAGTTTTAAGATCATCCATAGTGACCTAATAAGAAACACTTTAAGCAGGATAGCTCAGTGGTCAGGGCTTACGCCCGTTTCAGGAGCACCCCAGATTTAAATCTGGTTTGAGATAAGTTTCTGGGGTTCAATCTCCAATTACACTATATTAAGTGTAGGAGATTCACTTCGTATGAGTTGTGTGGGAGTCTCACCCCACCTTTGTGTGAGACACAGGAGAGCCTCATCCCTTTGTGTGGGGCAACGTGGATTTCTTTAATGTGAAGGAGTCCGACTATTTGTTTAAAAAAAATAAGAAACACTTTTTGTTTAAATTAAGGATCATTGTGGAGATTTTGAAAATCACTCTTTAATAAGGGAGCTAAATTTTGCAGCTCACAATGGTAAATATCTGTATATTTAGAGGGCAGGCAAATTGGAGTTTGGAATTACAAGTGCATTCACAATTGTAGCTCCATAAACTCACTTTTCTTAATAAAGAGTATTCCTTATTTAAGGAGAACCATTTAGGAGTTTTAAGAATCATTCCTTAATAAAGAGCTGTCCCTTACTTAAGGAGTATGTACCTCTTTATTTATGTAATGGTCAACCAACCAATAATTGACACTTAACATGACTTGTTTTGTATTTTAATTAATACTTTAAATTTATTTTTATTTTTAATTGTGCATTTTTATGATTATTTTATTTTTGTTTTAGAGAAAAATTCTTTTATAACCCTACATACTTTACATAAGTGCCAATATAACATCTTGATAATTGAAAGTGTAAATATAACCTTATTTAGTTAATGTAAGTGCAAATGTACTCATTCCGGCAACTTTTAGCCGGAATTTTGTTAAAAGACAATATAATCCCTCTAAACAAATAAAAAGATGATATTTTTATTAATTTTTTTGAGTAAAGTGCTTATATAACCCTATGTTTTGAGGGTTTGTGCTAATATGACCCTGTGAAGTTGGAAAGTGTCATTGTAGCCATGTGTTCTTCTAGGATGTGCTAATATAACCCTGCCGGCCTGAATTTGGCCGGAAAGACATGAAATGACTATTATACCCTTTGTAATTAAAAAATAATCAGAAAAGCTAGAAAGACCTTTATACACTTGTTCCTCAATGGACAGAACCTTTCTTTTTTCCCCTCTTCTCGCCAGATCTGTTTTCTCCCTCTTCTTCTCGACCTTTCTTTTTTCCTTGGTAATGCAAACTGCGGCGGTGGAGGTGAATCGAAGGCGAAAATGGTGGCAGAGGTGAGTCGAAGGCGGCGGTGGAGGTGAATCGAAGTGGCATTCCAATCGGGTTTCCAATCGGCGTTCTAGGGAGAGGTAGAGCGAGGTGGTGAGGGTAGGCAAGGGGGAGAGGTGGAGCGCGGTGGCGCGACTAGGTTAGGGTTAAGCGGTGGCAGTGACGAGGCTGGGGTTGAGCGGTGGTAGGTTGGGGCTAAGGTTGAGCGGTGTTGGTGGCGGTGGTTGGGACGAGTAGTGGTGGGGCTAGGGACGAGTGATGGCAGGACTAGGGGTGAGCGGTGGTGGTGGTGGTTGGGACAAGTGGTGGTGGGGCTAGGGACGAGCGGTGGTGGCGGTGGTTGGGACGAGTGGTGGTGGGGCTAGGGACGAGCGGTGGTGGCGGTGGTTGGGACGAGTGGTGGTGGAGCTAGGGACGAGCGGTGGCGGGACTAGGGTTGAGTGGTGGTGGTGGTGGTGGTGGTGGTGGTGGTGGTGGTTGGGACGAGTGCGGGGGCGGGTGGTGTTGGTGGTGGCTGGTGGTGGTGGCAGTGACTAGTGGTGGTCGGCGGCAGTGATAATGGCAGAGGTGGTGATAGTGGTGGGGGGCTAGGGGGTATTTTAGTCTTTTTATTTTTGGTCAATGCCGGAAATTACAAAGTCAACATCGGAATAGTGTCACGGGGTTATATCGGCACTTTTGATGCAAAACACAGAGCTACAATAGCACTTTTCAACTTTACATGGTCATATCAGCACAAACCTTCAAAACACAGGGTCATATCAGTATTTTGCCCAAAATTTTTTTACCCTTCTTCTCGGATGACCCATTACCCGCACAACCTTCTTCATCCTCTGGCGGCTTATTAGCCTTGCAATTTTTTGTCGATATCATTTTGCGGGAAGCTCAACCGGAGCTCTTTCACCGGCGAGAGATGTGTGATTTCATCAGAGGGGCCACTGATTTAGGGTTAAGAAAGATGAGTGCTAAGGATGATTTTAGCGATTCTAGGCTATCTGACTCTTCTTCCCCTTTCATTGCTATCGGGGTCGCCACCCCTTTCTCTTCAAATATATACCCGGGGGAAGATTTGATTCTCCTGTCACTATATCAAACGGCGAACAATGGGGTTGGGGGTGAGGTTGGGTCATGAAATCGGCGGTGAGGGTGGTGGTGGTGATGAAATCGATGGTGGAATGCTCTTGGGGTTAGTAGTGGTGATGAAATTGGGAGCTAGGATGGTGGTGATTAAATCAGGGGTGGTTGAAGATAGTGGTGATGAATCAGGCCGGTGAAGGCGGCGGGGGTGGAAGGCGGCGTGATGTGGCTGGCTTTTGTGGTGGCGAGATCGGCTGAAGGTGGCGGGGCTGGCTAAGTTTTGGTGGAAGGTGGAAGGGCTGGCTGGAGGTGGTGGGGGGGTGGGTGGTGGTGGTGATTAAATCGGGGGTGATTGAAGATGGTGGTGATGAATCAGGGCGGTGAAGGCGACGGGGGTGGAAGGCAACGTAATAGGGCTGGCTTGTTGTGGTGGCGAGATTGGCTGAAGGTGGTAGGGATGGCTGGGTTTAGGTGGAAGGCGGCGGTTCTGGCTGAAGGTGGTGGTGGTGGTGGTGGTGAGGGCAAAATGGTCCTAACACTTTTAGGTTTTAGGCCAAAGGGCATTTGAGTCATTTTATATGTGGTCAACGCCGATCAATGCCCGAAATGATATCTTGGGGTTATATTGACACTTATGTCAACTAGTTAGGTTTTTTTGTATGACTAAATTGTTTTTTTGGTCCCCTACAAAGTATCTTTTACTATCTTTTGGTCCCCAGTTGCAAAATAACCCTTAGATGGTACCCTACAAATTCAAAACATTGTTTTTGGTCCCCAAACCCAGTTTCCGGCAAGATTTCTGGTTTTCAGGCAAGATTTCTGGTTTTCAGGCCCACGTGCCGGGCACGTGCCATTTTTTCCGGCATGGTAAGGGGTAATTTGGTAATTTCACATATTTTCTCTAAATTTAAAATATTGCTGAAAGACTAAATTATTTTTTTGGTCCCCTACAAAGTATCTTTTACTATCTTTTGGTCCCCAGTTGCAAAACAACACTTAGATGGTACCCTACAAATTTAAAACATTGTTTTTGGTCCCCAAACCCAGTTTCCGGCAAGATTTCTGGTTTTCAGTCCCACGTGCCGGTCACGTGCCATCTTTTCCGGCATGGTAAGGGGTGATTTGGTAATTTCACAGATTTTCTCTAAATTAAAAACATTTGTGAAAAATGGTTTTCTCTAAATTGGGTTTACTTCGCCGCCGCACTGCGCCCTGACCAAGCCCTCCGCTGCTCGCCTCCGCTGGACAAGCCGACGTCGGGGAGAGTTGGACGCCACCTTAGAAGCGGTGGCGTTAGCTTCTAAGGTGGCGTCGAACTCTCCCCCGCGTCGGCTTGTCCAGTGGAGGACTTGGTCAGGGCGCAGTGCAGCGGCGGAGTAAACCCAATTTAGAGAAAATCATTTTTCACAAATGTTTTTAATTTAGAGAAAATCTGTGAAATTACCAAATTACCCCTTACCATACCAGAAAAATGGCCCGTGACCGGCACGTGGGACTGAAAACCAGAAATCTTGCCGAAAACTGGGTTTGGGGACCAAAAACAATGTTTTGAATTTGTAGGGTACCATCTAAGTGTTGTTTTGCAACTGGGGACCAAAAGATAGTAAAAGATACTTTGTAGGGGATCAAAAAAATAATTTAGTCTTTCAGTAATATTTTTAATTTAGAGAAAATATGTGAAATTACCAAATTACCCCTTACCATGCCGGAAAAAATGGCACGTGCCCGGCACGTGGGTCTGAAAACCAGAAATCTTACCGGAAACTGGGTTTGGGGACCAAAAACAATGTTTTGAATTTGTAGGGTACCATCTAAGGGTTGTTTTGGAATTGGGGACCAAAAGATAGTAAAAGATACTTTGTAGGGGACAAAAAAATAATTTAGTCTTTTTTTATTTGCACTAAAAATTATCTTACGGTTATATTGGCACTTACTCAAATATACAGGGTTACATTGGTATATATCCCATTATTCTATAATTTTATAGTTTAATTAAGTGATTTGTTTGTGAAATTGTATTTCTTTGTGCTAATCATATTACTCCCTCCATTTTTTTTTCATTGGCACACTTACTAAAAGTGGTGTTTTTTTATTGGCACTTGCTATTTTGGGCAAGTTTAAGATTTTTACATCCACTCATTTTACTTTCTCTTCTTTCAATTCAATTTCATCCACTCATTTAGCATCTCCTCAATTCTAACACCAAAAGAGAGGTGCCAATGAAAAAAAAACGGAGGAAGTACTAAATTGATAGTACTTGAGTGTGAAAGTATTTAAATTTAATTTTAGAGTATTTATGTTTTATATAAAATATTATTTTGGATGAAATAATAAACATGTTTGTTTATATTTATATGGTCAATACAATCTAATTTTTAATTTGCATTATTTTATGAGTGCGTCTCTTGAAAGACGGTCTTTCCATAAGTCATGGAAAGACCAAGGTTTAAAGTGTAAATTAGAAGAAATTAAGATAAAATTTTTGGGTTGCATGAACCGGGTTATAAATTTTATAACTACTACATGTTGCATACTAAATTTTTAATGTTGCAACTAAGACCTTTTACCTTTTATTATTCGAATTAAACCCCGTCTTTCCATAAGTCTATGGAAAGACCGTCTTTCCCAAGACTTTGCCTTATTTTATAATATAAATAAAAGTTTAATATTTTTTAAATCAAAATGGTGATAAAGAAGTAATTCTCAAATATCAATCCACAATTACTGTCACCCAATTAGTTAGTCGATTATAAAAATGATCCTGATCTAACGGTTAGTCGATTTAAAATAAGAATATATTTTAAATCAATCTATTCCAAACCATTATTTTGTGAAAAATCAGTATTTGATATTTCCCACTTTCAAATTAAGATAATTCTTATTATAAACACATCCATCAGACACACATCCATCAGTGTCATTTATTTATTTAAATTAAGGCTGTGCTAAACAAAAATGAGTAAACTCCAACCACAAATTCTGATGTGGGCACACAATATTAAAATTTTAGAGAGAAAATGTCTCATGTTATATCATTTAATGATTAAATTAATTATGAAAAATTTCATTTTATAAAATTTAAGATCCAACTGTAATTATTTATATAAATAAATATCAAGTTCATTTATCAGTTAAATTAATTATTAATCGGCCCATCTAATCTCAATTTCAAGCACCATATAGTAGAAATTATTTGGATGGTGCTGTCAATCGAGGATATTGAAGTCATTTTGACTAACCTAAATCCAAGTTGTCTAAAAATAACATACTAATATTATAATATGTTATTGATTTTAATTTGTAACATATATATATATATATATTATAATATATTTATTTCTATCAAACAGTATATATATATATATATATATATATATATATATATATATCACTGAAGAAAATCCAAAGAAACACATAATCTGAAATAACAAAATGTATATTTTTTATATACATTGATAGAGTACTTAGATAGAAATGTGTATACATACTATTTATTTATATATAAGACAGAAAAAAAATTAGACCGACTAACTGTTAAATGAGGACATTTTATAATTAGCAAGACTAAAAAGGTCATTTGATATTTACTTTTATTTATTGCAATGAGATACATATAATTATAGAGTGAGTCTCCTGACAGACGGCCTGTCCATAAGCTTATGGACAGACCACTTATTTCTTACCTTATACACTGCATTTCTTAAATTACATACAAAAGTTAAAATTTTTGAAAATATTTTTTATATCATATATTTTTTTATTTTCACATTCAAATACATATTATACTTGTTTTAACTTATAAAATGCAATATTTAAATTTTATAAAAAATTACAACATTTAAGGCAAATGCCCCTGATGACTGTCCATAAGCTTATGGAAAGGCCGCCTTTCCTGAGACTTTTCCATAATTATAATAGCCTTTTAAAATGAACGTCAATATATAAATAATTACTTTTTAAATAAGTTAAATAAAATATTATAAAAATAATTAAATTTTATTGTATTCAATATTTAACGATTTCTAACCATCCCATATAGTTTTACTTAGATGACTAAACTTTGAAATTTTAGATAAAATTATTTTTTAAAAATTTAAATGCAAAACACATGTACATAAAATTTAATCATAATATTTTAATTAATAAGATATTGCGCGATGGTACTCCATTGATAATCAAACAACATAAAATAAAATTTGTGTCTACTAGGAGGACCAACAATATAAAAAAGTGAAATGTAATTCAATTGCTAAATAAAAAAAGCAATATCATGCTCAAGATATTTTACTTTCCACAATTTGCCCTCGCTGCCGCAAATACTTATGTTGTTTTATGTCCATTTATGGAAAGCTTACTCTAAGAATTCCTTTACTAGTCTTTTTTTTCATGGAAAAAGAAATTCGCTTGCAGTATTTAATTACCGAGTAATGATACTCTTAAAGTCTTAATGAAACTACTATAAAATGTTAAAGTAAATAATGTGACATTAATAAAATGATTAAATCACTAACCACATTCTTAAAAAATGTAATTAATAATAAATATATTAATAATTTTTTCAATGTCATATTATTCACTTTGATATTTCAATATAAAATTTAACTAAGAATATCATGAGCCTAATTTACCGGTTTAAGCCTGCCGAAAGAAATGTAAAAGAATTATAAATAGAGAAAGTCTCAAGAAAGTCGGCCTTTCCATAAGCTTATGGACAGTCCTCAGGGGCATTTGCCTTAAATTTTATAATTTTTTTATAAAATTTAAATATTGCATTTTATACGTTAAAACAAGTAATAATATGTATTTGAAAGTGAAAATATAAAAATATATGATATAAAAAATATTTTCAAAAATTTAAAATTTTGTATGTAATTTAAGAAATGCAGTGTATAAGGTAAGAAATAAGTGGCCTGTCCATAAGCTTATGGATATGCCGCCTGTCTGGAGACCTACTCTTATAAATAAACGCATTTCATTTTCGTCGAGTGTGAAATGACGATGATACCCTTAGTAAATGCTTTTGTAGGTGATACTGTAAAGCAGGCTAATAGTGGGCCATATTTAACTGTGGGGCCCGTAAAAACTTTGTCTCCTTCATACCCTTCACTACTAGATTGGTAGGGCCCATTTCCCGCCCTGTCATCAGTACGTGGACCGTTAAATAGGGCTCGCGTGGAGGTGGTGGGGACCTCACTCTTTTGAATCATAAGTATTCTACTCCCCACGCGTGAAATCTACTTGCCCTGCTACTAATGCCATATCTACGCAAATCAAATACTCTGTCGGCCAGACAGGAAAGACGTCCATTCTATAAATTTATAGACATTTCACAGGGCATTTTTTAAAAATATTGTAATTTTTTATAAAATTTAAATATTATATTTTATAAGTTAAAATAAGTAATAATATGTATTTGAAGGTAAAAATATAAAAATATATGATATAAAAAAATATTTTCAAAAATTTTAAATTTTATATGTAATTTAAGAAATGCAGTGTATAAGGTAAGAAATAAGTGGCATATTTTCACCTTCAACTACATATTATTACTTGTTTTAACTTATAAAATGTAATATTTAAATTTTATATAAAATTATAACATTTAATGTAAATGTCCCTGAGGACTGCCCATAATCTTATGGAAAAGCCATCTTTTCTGAGACTTTCCCTTATTATTATATTGTGTACTAGAAAATATGTTTATTGTTAATATATTTAAGGTAAAGTCTTGAGAAAGACGGTTTTTTCATAAATTTATGGAAAAATGAGATTTAATTAAAAAAATAAAAGGTAAAATGTCTTAACTGCAATATTAAAAATTTGAGTCCGTCTCTTGTGAGACCGCCTCATGGTGAGACCAAGGACTAGAGGCAAAATAGGATAAGAGCAAACTAAATTCGCGGGCAAAAAGCTAATATAACTGTACTACATTGCAAATTATCACAATTAAACATTAGATCCCTGAACTTTTAAAACATCAATATGAAACCCTATCTTGAAATCTTTACAATTTAATCCATGGTCTCACCGTGAGACGGTCTTATACAAGACTTTGTCTAAAAAGTTAGTATATAACATGTAATAGTTATAAAATTTATAACCCGGTTCATGCAACCCACAAATTTTATCTCCATTTCTTCTATTTTACACTTTAAACATTGATCTTTCCATGACTTATGGAAATATTGTCTTTCAAGAGACGGACTCTATATTTAATTACATATAATAATGATAATAAAAAATTAATATTTTAAAATTACGTGTTATAGTGAATTCAACTATATCACATACGATAATATTGTTACTCTTACATCTGTTTAAATGTGTGGTCAAACTCTGACAGAGAATAATATCCGAAAAGTAAGTGTGCAATTTTAGCTTGGACGAAAAAACATCAGCAAATTAGACCCTTTAAGACCCAAGACCCGTTTAGACCGATCAGGTTTGGGTATGGGTCTAAAATTTTCAAACCCTAAGGTCCTGGTCAAGTTTGGGTCTAACTAAAATTTTGTAGGGTCAGTTTTGAGTTTTATTAGACCCAACCCATGATCATCCCTAATCATAACTGCTTGAGTGTCCTACATTGGTGATGACAATGTGTTTATTTAGTATAAAAATCATGAGCACATTTACATGGTATCAAACGATTTTATGGTAGAAGTCCATAACTCTTACAATAACTTTAGATGATGTTATTTTTATAAGTTGAAATGTGTGAAGATAATTCAATAATAAAAGTAAAAAAACTTAGTAAGTGATTCATCATTATTCACTTTATACTACAAAAGGTAAGACGAAGTCTTGTGCGAGATGGTCTCGCAGTGAGACCATGGATTAAAATTGTTAAGAATGTAGCACGGGGTTTCAAATTGAAGTTTTAAAAGTTCAGGGGTTGTATGTATAACTTTATTAATTTACATTTATTTTCAAGTATAAATTTCACTAATTCCTCTTCTTCTCCCATTATTTTCTCACGCATTCTCTCTCATCTCCTTTCTTCTCCCGATCAACACAATTGCAACCACTTTCATCGCTGAAGCAATACAATTGCAACCACTTTCATCACTGAAGCAACACAATTGCAAAAAAGTATCTAAAGCAAAATATAAGGCGTGCAAAATATAACTAAATCCACATAATCCCACAATTTTAACTAATTAACTAAAGCAGCTTAATGTCTACTTCTTTTTTCTGGGCATTTGAATAAAGTGTCACGCATCTCACAGGGCCATGCCGATGAGATGAATTTTACTTGTCTTTTAAGGCTAATTAGCCCATCTCCATCCAATAATTGCATCAATTGTTACTTAGAATATTAGTAATCTCTCTGTCCCAACTATATAACTATATTTGCATACTTTTTTTGTCAGTATTCTCAATATATATTTGATCATAAATTTCAACTAGTATATAGACATCAATATCTTCATGTGAGATATCATTAGATTCCTTGCACTATATATTTTCTAAATATTAAATTTTAATACACCATTAGTCTATGTAACTAAAGTTATCGATGGTCAAGCATGATATGAGAAAATTGACTAAAAAGTGTGAAGTTATGGCTGGGACATGGGGAGTACATGATTACTCCCTATAGTTTTTGAAAATGTGTAATTCACCATATTTGGTGTGTCTATCATAGATGAATAAATAGAGTACATGGAGCTAAGTACATCGAACCTAGACTGCTTTATATATGTAAATATCAATCCTAATTAAACTAAATCAATCAGGATATTCTATTATCTACTCTATCACCCCCCTCAAGCGAAGCGTAGGACTACAGGATACACAAAGCTTGGAACGAAACAAATCAAAAAGATTGCATGACAGACCCTTAGTGAAAATATCAAACCTGAAGAGAGGATGAAACATGACTAACACGAAGCCTACTAGAGGCAACAAGCTCACGAACGAAGTGGTAGTCAATGTCTATGTGCTTGGCCCGTTTATGTGCAACCGGATTTTGAGCAAGAAAGATGGCATTGCTATTGTCGCAAAGTAGGAGAGGCGACGATGAAAGGGAAACCCGAAGCTTCTTAAGCAGATTACACACCCAGGTGAGTTCAGCAGCAGTGTTCGCCATAGCACGATACTCAGACTCACAATTGGATTGAGACACAGTCGGTTGCTTCTTAGCACTCCAAGAGACAAGATTTCCCCCAAGAAAAATGGCATAGCCATAAGTGGAACGCCGAGTCTCGAGACAACGGGCCCAGTCAGCATCAGAGTAGCCCAGAAGGAAAGACCACTGCGGGATGGTCGAAAAGACAGACCACGATGAAGCGTGCCATAGACATACCGAAGGATGCGAGTGACAGCCTGATAGTGATCCTCTCGAGGCGACTGGAGAAACTGGCTAACAGAGTTGACCGCATAGGAGAGATCAGGGTGAGTGATGGTCAAGTACTGCAAGGCATCAACTAGTGAGCGATAAAACTTGGGGTTCGAGAACTCAGACCCCGAGGTGCTGTGAAGCTGAGAGCCAGGAACAAAAGGTGTGGACACAGGAACAACATCTGTCATACCCACGCGCTGAAGTATCTCCATCGCATACTTAGCCTGCCCAAAAAAAAGTCCAGATGAAGATCGAGAGACCTCCAATCCCAAAAAATAGTGAAGGGCACCAAGATCCTTAATGGCGAACTCACGATCAGTGCAGGTGATGAACCGACGAATGAGAATAGGATCATTGCCGGTAAGAATGATGTCATCCACATATACTAGCAGGTATAGAATCTTTGATTCCTGGGAGAACACAAACAGGGAAGTGTCGGCAGAACTGCACCGGAATCCCAGATGAAATAAGTAGGAGCTAAATCGCTAAAACCAAGCCCAAGGAGCTTGTTTGAGACCATAGATAGCCTTACGAAGACAACATACATAATCAGAATGAACGGGATCAGTGTAACCGGCCGGTTGCTCCATGTAAACTGGTGCATCAAGAAGACCGTTAAGAAATGCATGCTTGATGTCTAACTGATGAAGTGGCCAGGAAAACGTAGTGGCAAAGGATAAGATAATTAAGACTGTAGAGGCCTTGACGACCGGACTAAAAGTGTGGGTGAAGTCGAAGCCTGGCAACTGAGAATATCCCTGCGCAACAAGATGAGCTTTGTACCGATCAATGGTACCATCCTGACGATGCTTGAGAAGATAAACCCATTTGGAGCCAACGATGTTGACACCAGTAGGGCGTGGAACAAGATCCCAAGTTTGTTGCTGACGAAGAGCACCCATTTCTTCATCCATAGCGGCCACCTAATGGGGATCCTTAAGAGCAGATCGATACTCTCGAGGTTCAGTCTGTGTGAGTAATGCCGCAAGAAACCCTTTCATCACATAGTCTGGGTACTGCTTTGCTGTGCGACTACCTGTCTGAGAGCGAGTGGTCATACGATAACTCACAATCGATGGAGAAGTTAGTGGAGCATCAGCCGGAGAGGACCGTAATGGAGACACAGGTGTCGAAGAACTAGCGGATGAGGTCGTCATCTCAGACGAATTTTGAATAGGGGATACAGATAATTCATCCAAGTCAAAATTAATAAACGTCGAGACATCCCGAGATTGTGGGGCAGTGCGAGCAGTATCATTTGCGAATGGGAAAGAAGAGTCATCGAAACGGGTATGCCGAGTGAGATAGACCTTCTTAAAAGCAGGATACAGACAGCGAAAACCCTTATGGCGAGCACTATAGCCCACGATTATGCATGGAGTGCTGCGAGGGGCCAGTTTGTGAGGAGAAATGGCCGAATGAAAGGATACACCCGGCATCCGAATGGGTGAAAGTTGGAGTAGTCTGGATGACGACCATATAGTAGAGAATATGGTGAGGCATTACGAAGAATTGGGGTGGGAAGCCTGTTGATGGTGTAGGTAGCCGTAGCAAAAGCAACATCCCAATACGGGATCGGCAAGCCAGAGGAGAAAAGCATTGATAATCCCATCTCTGTAATATGGTGGTGTTTACGTTCCGCTCTACCATTCTGCTACGGTGTGGATGGATAAGAAATCTGATGAAGGATCCCTTTATTTGAAAAATGGAATCGGAGGCGTGCATTTGTGAATTCTATACCACCGTCACTCTGAAACACCTTGATTGAGCAAGAAAATTGGTTTTCAACCAAGTTATGAAACTACAAGAATGTCTCAAAGAAATCCAATTTTCGTGCCAATGGATAATACCAGGTAAATCGTGAGAAATCGTCAACAAACACGACATAATAAGAGAATCCACTATCAGATAAAATTGGAGTAGGGCCCCACAATTCAAAGTACACTAAATTAAGGACAGCCTGTGCCCGTGTAGGATTGTCCACAAAAGAAAGCCTTTTTCCTTTCGCCATTTCACAAGGCGAACAAAGTACGGGTTTAGGCGGTAAAGAAACCACTTCAACAAGGTTCAGTTTATTTAACAAAGAAATAACTGAAATGGAGGTATGCCTTAGTCTAGCATGCCAAACATCAAAAGAAGCTCTATGTTTATTAGTTTTAACATGAGCAACAAAAGCAGCACCGCTCTTCTCAAGCACATAAAGGTCACGATCACATCGACCTTGGCCCATGACCTCCTTTGTGGACCGATTATGAATCACAAATGAATCCTCATTAAAAGAAATCACAACATTCATATCCTTTGTCAATTTACTAATGGAAAGCAGATTTTTTATAATATCAGGGACTGCCAACACATCAGATAAAGACAAATCATGAGAAAACCGACGATGTCCAATATGAGAAATAGGAATAGAATGACCATTAGCAATAGTGACATAACGGTTACCAGAATAGGGGACAACACTGTCCATTCCAAAGGAAGTGGAAGCCATATGATTCGTTGCTCCAGAATCCAAATACCAGTCGGGGGCTGAATCGTCAAGGGAGACAGATGACTGGAAAGCCTTAGCAAGATGAGCCGATTCAGAGTAACGAGGTGCCAACGAGAGTCTGGAGCACTACGGAGCTGTGTGACCAAAAATTGTGGCAGAGTTGGCACTTCGAATTCCAGTGTTTCCTACAACCAGAACCAGTAGCACCTGAGGAACGAACTGAACGACCGAAAGTGGTGCCACGGCCGAGCGTGGTGGTTAACGCACTCGAGGGCAATGCGTGGGCTTCACGCGCCTGTGAGTATAAGGCCCGATTACCAAAAAAAGCTGCGGAGGAGGCAGCAAAGGCTACTGGAACTAAGTCTGAACCTGAATTTGCGCTGAGGGAGTTCTGGTTGAAAATCTCATGGCTGCGGGCTTGTGCGACCACGTCGGAATATGTCGGTAGCGGCGATTAAGCCAACTGCACGCTGGTGAATTCAGCAAATCCAGTGCTGAGACCTCGCAGAAATAGCATAACTCGATCTCTGGGTGAGACCGGAGCGTCCATAGCGGCGAGTCCATCGATAACGGCCTTGAAATGGCGGTGGAAATCCATCACCGACGAGGAGCCACGCTGGATTGTATGGAGCTCATCCCGGAGTTGCAGTTCGCAGGATGCTGAGACGTTGTTGAACGCCACTGCAAGGGAGTTCCACACCTCCTTCACCGTGCCACAACCAATGGTCTCCAACATGGCCTTCTAGGTGAGCGACGATCGGAGCAAAGCTTGGAGCCGCTTGTCCTGTGCCACCCAAGTATTGAACGCAGCTTGGGATTTTGCGACGTTGTCATCGTTGGTTTGAGAAGAACCACCAGGCAAGGATTCAGTCCTGACTGTAATCGTTGGCTTTGAAATTGAGCCATCCAAGAAGCCAAAGAAACCCTCGGATTCGAGGAGCACTTGAACTTGCGACTTCCACATCATATAGTTGCCGGAATTTAGCTTGATTGGCAACATATGAATAAGGGTAAAATATCTTACCTGGTTGTCTGCCATGGAAGCTTTGGAAGGTTCAAGATTTTTCAAAATGGCGGAAGATCAGAACGAATTAAAAAATCGAAACCTATCTGATACCATGAAAATGTGTAATTCACCATATTTGGTGTGTCTATCATAGATGAATAAATAGAGTACATAGAGCTAAGTACATCGAACCTAGACTGCTCTATATATGTACATTATCAATCATAATTAAACTAAATCAATTAGGATATTCTATTATCCACTCTATCAGTTTCATAAGTGACGTCAACTCAAAGTTTAGAGCATCCACAATGGTAGTAGACTTAAGAATCACGTTTTAAATGCCACATCATAGATTTTGATTTTTAAAAAATAAGGTATGAACCAACTACCAACAATGGGAATTGGGAAGCACTTCTTAAACACTTCATTTTCATTTCAAATTACAATTAACTAAAAATACAAAACAAAGTGTCCATCATTGATTGGTTGATATTGCACAAATAAAGAGGTACCCACTATTTAAATAAGGAGCAACTTCTTATTAAGGAGTGATTCTTATAACTCCACAATGAGACTCCTTAAATAAAGATTGCTCCTTATTAAGAAAAGTAGGGTTAATGAGCTACCGTTGTGGATGATCTCCGGTCAGAAACTTTCCCTCCAACCGTGGGAAGGAAGTAGATTAAGTTCCTGAGTTTTTTCCTTCATAAGAGTCCATCCTAATAACGCAAGACTGGGTTAAATATCTGAATGCCAGTCAAGTAAATAGGAAAGTAGTCTTTATCCACAGGTCAAATTTTTCCGATATGTTTGTGCATTGATAAATTTTATTCTTCTCTTTATCTCAAATTAAACAGTATATTTTTATTAACTTTTTTAATTTATATTTGATCAACTTTAAATGCTTATTATAATGGCACAAAATTTTCTTATATTTAAAAAATATATGGTACGATTAATCTGACAAAATTTCACGCTGGTATTACTATCTATATATCAGATGAAATTTGTGGTTAAATGTGCATTATAAAAGTTGATCAGAAAGCGTGAAAGTTAATCTAGGATGGAGTGATACTTGCATTAATAGCATATAGAATTACTAATCAACAACATACGGCATGTCCATAAGGTTATTGACAAGCCACTTATTTTTTACCCTGTACATTGCATTTGTTAAATTACATACAAAATTTAGAATTTTTAAAAACATTTTATATCATATATTTTTTTCCACCTTCAAATACATATTATTACTTGTTTTAACTTATAAAATACAATATTTAAATTTTATAAAAAATTACAACATTTAAGGTAAAAACTCCTATGCACTGTCCATAATCTTATGGAAAGACCGCATTTCCTGAGACTTTCTCATAATATATTACATTATAATATTGTTATATATATACTACATAAAATTTATGATTATAAGTGATTTGAGAAATTAAAATAAAAGAGGTAAAGTTTTGTCTGAACGGAATGAGTACTATATATGACTATATGAGTGTAGCGTGTGAAGAAAATTGAATGAAAATAGGAGTTTTTAAAAATAAATAAATGTAACATGTATAAGAGAATATTTTAAAATTAGCATGGCATTTATAATAAAGCATATTTCCTCGTGTCCTTTGTTTATGATCCCTACTTGCACACAAATTTTAAAAACGCGAAATAAGGGAAATATTGAAATGAAAGAATAAAAGGTAAATTAGATGGATAAAAAATATTTAACATTTATTAAAACGTAAATGCCCCTTAAAAAATCATTCAAAAATAAAAAGAGACTCATATGCGGACTATTAAAAATCAGAGTCACCATACTTTAGCTTTAAAAAAAACAAAGAGTGCCCACATTTTAGTCCAAACAACATCTTTACAGTTCCACTTGGAAATTAGCACTGCCTAGTACCCGGTGCCAGGATATGGTGTCAACTCGGTAGTATTGAAATATTAAAAAAGAAAAAGGGAATTATCAATTAAGAGAAGACTTTTCCAAAAATATTTTAACAGACCCGATTAAAGGGAAAGAAAAGGGACCGCTGCACTGCCTCTTTAGAGCACATGCAATGGTAGAAACCGCTATCGGTTTCTTACCAATTAAATATATTATTTTTCTCATTCTCTCTCTTCTACCTCACTTTAAAAAACCACTTAAGAAACCACCCTTTTTTATCTCCACAATGGTAAGAAACCACTTTTAACTATTCATTGACCCCACTTGATTTTCTCTATCCTACTCATTTATTTTACCATTAACATTTTATTTAATTTAATTTGTTCACCCAAAATAAGATGAAAGTGAAATTTAATAATACATTATAATTTTTATTCATAAAATTTCGTTTTATTTAAAATTTATTAAATAATTCATTTTCTTTATTTTAAAAATTTCGTGTTTTATAATAATAATTTAAATATATTTGTTTTGTCGTGAAATTGTTTAATACTTTGTTATCTATAATTTTATAAAAAAAATATATTGATTTTATAAAAAAAATTACAAACATGACATTAGAAAGACCAATTAAAACGAGAAGACATGTTACAATAAATGCTTAAATAATAAAATATTAGATCAACTCCGACTAATTGTTACAAATTAAAAATAGAAATCTAGTCTGACGAATTATTACAATTATGCATCCGAAATATTGATCTAGTCTGACCAATTATTACTAACACAAAACAAAAACATGGATGTCAGAACTATACCGATATGCTAATTTTGACCACCCAAATGTTGGTACAGATGTTCAGTTAGGTCGTTTTTCAATTGGTCATGTTTAGCTCTGTTGCGTACTTCCCTCCAATTTTGTCTAAAAGTCGGTAGATCAGCATGCCGCTCCGCGTTGTAATGCCATGGAGAGTCGTCGATTTGGTCGTAATCACCCGGTTGAACCCGCAACCCATAAGTATCTCTCTCGTCTTCGACTATCATGTTGTGAAGTATGATACAAGCTATCATAATTTCACCCAATGTTTCGATGTAGAAGTGTTGGAATTGGAAGTGTAGTGATTAAATTGAGTGGAATGCCTCTATTTATAGGTAAAAATTTTTTATTACCGTTGGAAAAAAATTCAGAAAAATTCAAGGCTTCATTTTTTTATTTTTTCAAAATTTTTCAATTTTTTTTAAAAATAGCCGTTGGGACACGTGTCCCAACCATATGGAGACACGTGTCCCATTTCAAAACGGATCAGAATTGTTACCGTTGTGAGGGACACGTGTCACCATATAAGTGGGACACGTGTCCCACTCATTTTTTCCAAACCAGAGACCAAATTTTTTACGCGTTGGACACGTGGCCCAACCGGGAGGTGCCACGTGTCCACGGACTAAAAACAAAAAAAAAAGAACTTCTGAAGTGGGACACGTGGGCCTATCCAAGGCCGACACGTGTCCCGCGCTGGTCAAAAAAAATGGGCCGCACGTGGCGGCCCCCACGTCTGGCACACTCCTCTGCCTTTGTCGCACGGAACCGGTTTTTTAACCGGTTTCCTAGTTGAAAACTAGGGACCGGTTTTTTAACAAGAAATCGGCCTAAAAACCACTACTGTGGATGTTTTCGGTTTCTTAAGCGGTTTTTAAAATTTTTGGGAACCCATTGCACTTGCCCTTACGCTTGAGATGGTTTGTAGTTTGGGCCCATGCCTCAACCCGACCCGAAATCCACATTGAGGTCCAGATAATGACCGCCCTGATTGTGTTCTATGCTAAAAACCTTCAATTACTCTTCTATTTATGACACCAGGGGTTTGAATTGATGTGAAGAAAATGGGTGGATGAAATTGAATATAGAAAGTAAAAAGTAGAATAAGTGGATGAAATTGAAGAAATCTTGCCAAATAAAAAATATATATTTATTTATAAGAAGCGTGCCATAAATAACAAAACAAATGGAACATATTTCTTTCTTACTGTTACAAAGTTGGTCTTTTTATGGGACAGTTCCTACTTGACTTCAAATGTAACAAGTTGAAATGATGAAATTATTGAAAATGGAATTGAATTTTTCGACATTCTGATCATTAGTTTGAACTTTGAACACAAATTTCACGCACTCAACTTCAATATGGTGGCAGGATTAGGGGGAGTGAGTTGTTGTGCAAGTCCCTCTATGATCCACCGATTATGAAGAAGCTAGTATGAGGTACTCCCTCTGGGCTATTATTTATGTTCCCCTTTTAAGATATTTTTTTAGGGCATGTTTGACCATCATAACTTTTGTTACGTACGATAATAGATTATAAAATTTTATTTTTTAAAAACTACATGTTACAAAGAAACCAAAGATACCTCACATAACATTCACTACTGTATACAATAGAAGTTATCGATGGTCAAACATGCCATGAAAAAATGGCTGATCAAATGGGGCCAAAAATAGAGGATCAGAGGGAGTGCAATATTTATTTTTGTTTAGAGTGGGTCTCCTGATAGGCGGCATGTCCATAAGGTTATGGACAAACCACTTATTTCTTACCTTATACACTGCATTTCTTAAATTACATACAAAATTTAAAATTTTTGAAAATATTTTTTATATCACGTTCAAATACATAATATTACTTGTTTTAACTTATAAAATGCAATATTTAAATTTTATAAAAAATTACAAAATTTAAGGCAAATGCCCCTGAGGTATATGGAAAGAACGCATTTCCTGAGATTTTTCCCCTGTTTATATAGTATTTAAACGGCGTACATTTGACCACCATTGATACAGTTCTATTTTTGTGTGTTCAATAGTAGTTAAAACATCGTCGTTTTGAATTACCTTCAACGGATAGGGCACCTCAAGCATGTGATATCAAGTCTGATTTTCCATTTCCACCATGTTTTGAATTTATTCGAATTTCATTTCCATCCTGAACGGCTAAACACTGATGAAGCTCTTTATGTGGCGCTTTCTTTATTTGGCAATTCCAAGAAGTATTGATGTATTAGTCTGGTTTCACCACATATTAAATGTAAAATGCCATTCTTATAATATTTGTAGTCTTGCTGTAAATTTTACTATTTTAATTAATAAATTTATGACTTGTATATATTGTTAGAAGTTATAATTCACTAAAGATTAAATGTGTAGCTTAAAAATTACTTTTAAATTAATTTTCTAAGAATTGTGATTTTATCTATAAGACAATTTTAGAGGGACATAGTAAAATAAAGTAAGAAAAGTGATATGAATCTCCTTGTGAAAACCCTAAATTACAGAATTTTAGATTTTTAACTAAATGAGGGATTCTGTAAAACCCTAGTAAAGTCGCACAAACTGATCAAAACTAGCCCTCGGGATCTTGAACAACTCGAGAATTGTGACATCAACTAGCCAACGGGATTAGCTCACAAATCGACAGTATTGATACTTAATTAACCCTCAGGATTAAGCAACAATGAAGAAAGCTCATAGGCAATGAGTTTAACTCAAAAATTGATATATTTAATTGATAAAAATGGTTATATAAAATCGTGAATGGCCTTCCCTATTTATAGGATATAATTCGGCCAGTACAAATAGAAACTGGAATGACTCATGACAATTTGAAGAAACGAAAACCATATCTAACTAGAATACTAAATAAATGACTATATTATTCAACATAAATCTTGAATGAATATTGTCTAAGCTAATCTTACCAAATCTAATTCTAGTCAAATCATAACTGAATATTCTAAACCCTAAAATAAAGCATACCAGAAATTAAACTCTTATAATGCCAACATGGTTGTTAATAGACCTTATTCTAAATTAAAATAAATTACTCCCTCTGTTTTGTTATTTAAATGCCAAGTAAAAGAAAACATCTATTTATAGTAAGTATGTCATAAAATAAATTACAACCTCTGTTTTGTTATTTATGGCACACTTACTATAAATAGATGTTTTCTTTTATTTGGTATTATTTCCATTTTTGGCAAGATTTCTTCAATTTCATCCACTCATTCCACTTTTTACTTTCTACAATCAATTTCATTCACACATTTTCTTCACCTAAATCAATACACCTAAACCCATGGTGCCATCAATAGAAAAAGAGAGGGAGTACAACTGATTACACTACCTCGTTAAAAAAATCCAGTGGGAAAAAGAGTAGAGTGTTATCCTCCTAAAAAAACTAAACTACAAAAATAAATGACATTTTTGATATCGTATCATTCCCCCTGAGGTTGAAAAGTTACGTTTTTGAAACGTGAACGATCTTAAAAAATAAACGGAGATAAACGTCTCAAGCCATCCCTATGAAGAACTGCTAATAAACAGTGACTGAACGCCGACTAGGTAGTGACTGGAATGCTGATGTGGCAAAAACTACTTGAACACGCGAGAAGAAGAGAGCTGGTGAGAAAATGATACAGGTCGCGATAAACTGAATAGCCCGCGATAAATTGATGGACTTGCGGGATGAAGAGACAGTCAAAAGTAGCACGCGTGAGGCACACACACCTTCAAGAGGACACCCTCTGGCTTAGAAAGTTCCAGCAATCCTCAAGTGCCTTATAAAATGCAGATATGACCCTTAGTTTTTCAAAAATCCATATGTACCAAAATTGGTATTGAGTTGAAAAAGTTATAAACTTGTCTCCGGATACCAATATTGACTAAAACCTTTCCCATTGACTTGTTTTGTAAAGATAAAATTACCCCAAACTAAGTTGCAGCTTAGTTTCGAATACTTCCGCTCCCACTCATCGAACCTCTCCCACCCACTAGACCTCTCTCGCCTATCAAAACCCACCCCCCTCCTCCACCCCTACCCCTTTCTTAGTGGACCTGCCAACACTCCCTCACCCCAGTGGACATGTCCTCCTCCTCCCCCTCCTTGGATGTTGACAACAATGTCAAGGGGCTTGTCGGCAACGTGACATAGAGATAGCCGGAGGAGTAAGGAAAGCAAAAAGAGTAGGCGATGTCGAGGTGGGAGTGGGGTTGTACAATGAGATAAGATGGGTGGTGATAGTGGAACCTCTGTCCCATTCAATTTTCTTACTATGGAAATTGCGATGGCAACTCCAAGCAGCTTAGATGAGGAACTTTAGAGTTCTGTCGGGTGTAGCCGCCATGAACTCCCCACAATCGTTCGTTGCTTTGGTGCTGATCCTCACCACATGGTTATTGACAATATTTTAAATTAGACCAAGATTATATCATACTTAAAAGAATTGAAAATTAGATTTTGTTAGAATAAATCAGACTCCTGATTAGATTATGATTTATTCTGATTAGAGTTCTTTCCTTATTACACCTCTATTGTACTCTCCATATATTCAGATATCAATGATACAATTCATTACGACAAATCATTCTATCATGGTATCAGAGCAAGTTATGATCCTAAGTTCTAAATTTTAATTTCTTGTTCAGCACCTCCCTCCTTCTCTCTTTTTCGGTCAAATTCCGGTCTGGTTCAATTTCCATCTTCCGCGGCGAATCACGTTTCCATCTCCGACGTCCTCTCCGGCTTGTATCTCGGACTCCAGCACCGCCTTCTTCCAATTGTGAGTTTCCTTCTAGCAGCGCCGCCGAACCGACGTCTTCATCAGCATCGTCCGAAGAAGATTTCCACCGACGTCTTCATCAGAATTTCTTGCGACGTCTTCTTCAAAATTTCTTCGTCGTCTTCATCAGGCTAACTCTTCTGTCGATGTCACGCGCGAGTTGACTCGCGCAACAAGGGCATATCTCGCGTCATCTATTTTATCGCGAGTTGAAACGGTTCTCGCGAGTGGCACAGTTTATCGCGGTTCTCGCGAGTTGAAGCACTTTCTCATGAGTTGCTCAAATTCTCGTCTGCACCCAGTCATTTTTGTGCAATTTTCAATCCTTTGCTATGGTTTATTTGGGCCCTATATCTCGGGAAGATTGCTCCACTAATTGGATCGCAGACAAGGTGTTGTTTCAGGCTAGTTTGAATGGTCATAACCGTCATTCTTCGTCGAATCAGTGGATAATTGATTCAGGTGCTACATCTCATATCACTGCTCGCACCAGTCACCTTGATAAGGTACATTGTTATCGTGGTTCTGATTCTATTCTTGTTGGAAATGGTGAATCATTATCTATTTCTCACATCGGCCAATGTCATTTCTCTGGTTTCTCTGTTAATGATGTCCTTGTGGTCCCTAAGATTACTAGAAGTTTATTGTCCATTAGTAGGCTTACTCGTGATTTACCTGTCCGTGTTATATTTGATGCCAATGCATTTTCCATTGAGCACAAACATGCAGAGAAGATAATTGGTAAAGGCCGTCATAGTTCAGGTCTTTATTTTCTTGAGACTGGTGATTCCATCTTTTTAGGCGAATTATGCTCTGGAAAGCTCCAGGCTTCTTTTGAGCAGTGGCACTCTCGCCTCGGTCATGTGTCTCATGATACTATTCAGCTTAAGACGACGTGGCCATATTACTATCACTTCTGCTATGCCGGCATCTGTTAGTTGCTCTCCTTGTCAGATGGCCAAGAGTTGTCATTTACCTTTTTCCACTAGTGACAGGCACGCCACTGGGTTGTTGGACAAGGTGCATTGTGATTTATGGGACCTGCCCCCATCTTATCGGCAGGTGGTTTTTCTTATTATGCCATTTTCATTGATGACTTTTTGTGATTTACATGGTTTCTCCCGATGCGATATAAGTCAAACTTTTATGACACATTTATCCCATTTCAGAAATTCGTTGAGACCCAGTTTTCTACTAGGGTTAAAAATTTTCAGACCGATGGTGGCACAGAGTTTACTAATCATCGGCTTCAATCTCGCTTCATATCATGTGGCATTCATCATCAGATGGCATCACCCTATACACCTGCTCAAAATGGCCAAGCTGAGCGGAAGCATCGTCACATTACAGAGACCGGTCTTGCCATGCTTTTTCACTCATTCCGTGCCACATTGTTATTGGGTGGAAGCTTTCTCCTCTGCGGTTTACATCATTAACCGTCTGCCAAGTTCAGTTCTTGGTGGAAAATCACCTTTTGAGGTTATTTTTGGTCATGTGCCTAATTATACCCTTTTTCACCCATTTGGCTGTCGTGCTTTTCCATGTCTGCGTGCCACTGCTACTGATCCATTCCGTGTGTTTTTATTGGCTACAGCCCTCGTCACAAGGGCTTCCAGTGTCTCGACCCTACTTCTAGGCGTATCAATGTTTCTCGCCATGTTCGCTTTGATGAAACCTTATTCCTTTATGTCTTATCTTCCGCGGAAAATCGCTCTATTTCAGATCTGGAGATTTCATCATTTTTTGATGGAGCTGTTACTTCATCGATTGGGGCCACCACGCCTGTGCCTGTGCCTGTTCCAGCCGCCCCTCCTTCACCACCATCTTCCATCTGGATTGCCGACCCGGACCCAGCTCCTCGGCCAATGGCCACCACACTTCAGCTACTGGCCATCACTCCTCAGCCACCGGCCACCACGTCTCAGCCAGTATCGGTCATCCTTTCTCCAGCGACTTTCGACGGCCACTCTCCGATTAGCGCAGCTCGATCTTCCTCGGTGTCGTCAGCTGGATCGACTCCTCCAGCTTTGCCGCCTCGGCTTTGTACCTATCGGATGGCCACTCGGTCTTCTACTGGTGCCATTCAGCGCCGGGATTATTCGGATATTATTGCTCATGGTCTCACTGCCGCACTCCTCTCTCAGATAGACCCACTGATTATCGCTCTGCCCTTCAAGATCTAGCCTGGGTTTCAGCCATGGATGATGAGATGACCGCTCTTCGTGGTCAGCACACTTGGGATTTGGTGCCTCGACCTTCGAATGTCAACATTGTTGGCTCCAAATGGGTCTATAGGCTCAAGTATCGACCGGATGGCACTATTGAGCGTCACAAAGCTAGACTTGTGGCGCAGGGTTTCTCGTAGATTCCGGGTTTTGATTTTGATCACACTTTGAGTCTTGTGGTAAAAGCCTCCACTGTTAGGACAGTTCTCGCCATAGCCACCATGCGTTCCTGGCCACTTCATCAGTTGGATGTCAAGAACGCTTTCCTTAATGGTGTTCTTGATGTTCCAGTCTACATGAAGCAGGCCGTTGGTTATCAGGATTCTTTCCATCTAGACTATCTTTGTCGCTTGCGAAAGGCCATTTATGGTCTTAAGCAGGCTCCTCGGGCTTGGTCCCAGTGTTTCAGCATTTATCTGACACAGCTTGGTTTTCGGTGCAGCTCAACTGATACTTCTTTATTTGTTCTTTTGAGAGGGTCTTCGTTACTGTATCTACTTGTGTATGTGGACGATATCATTCTTACAGGCAATGACTCGATGCTTCTTTGCCAGTTCATTGATCAGACACACAGAGAGTTTGCGATCAAGGATCTTGGTGCTCTTCATTACTTTCTTGGTCTTGAAGTTTCGCCTACCTCCTCAGGGCTACTGCTTGGCCAAGCAAAGTATGCTTGTGATATTTTGAATCGGGCCGGTATGTCGGACACGACACCTGTTTCTACTCCATTTGTTGCTGGTTCTCAGCTTCACAGCTCTACCAGTTCTCCATTTTGGGATCCTACACTTTATCGTTCTCTTGTTGGTGCTCTGCAGTATCTCACCATCTCTCGCCTGGATTTGGCATTCTCGGTCAACACGGCGAGTCAGTATCTTCAGGATCCCAGAGATGATAATTTTGCTGCTGTGACTATGATTTTTGCGGTATGTTCGTGGCACTCTTCATTTTGGTCTCAGGTTTTGTTCTGCTAGTACTCCTGATGTGTTAGGGTACTCTGATACTGATTGGACTCGTTGTCTGGAGACTCGTCGACCACTTATGGTTATGCGGGTTTTCTTGGTGGGAATCTGGTTTCTTGGAGTGCTAAGAAACAACCCATTGTTTCTAGCTCTAGCACTGAGTCTGAATACCGTGAACACTGCCTCAGAAGTGGTATGGCTCACTCATTTTCTTCGTGATCTTCGGGTTCCACTTTCTGGTTCACCACTGTTGTTATGCGACAATAGTAGTGCTATCTTCTTGGCTCAGAATCCGGTGGCGCACAAGCGGGCGAAGCTTATCGACATCGACTACCATTTTGTTCATGAGTTGGTGACATCCGGAAAGCTGCGCGTTGCTCATGTTCCGACTTCTCTTCAGATTACAGACATTTTCACCAAGGGGCTCTCTCGCCCGCTGTTCGAGTTCTTCAGGTCCATGCTATGCTCCGGCGAGCATCCGACGTTTCGCTCGAGGGGGGTGTTAGAATAAATCAGACTCCTGATTAGATTATGATTTATTCTGATTAGAGTTATTTCCTTATTACACCTCTACTGTACTCTCTATATATTCAGAAATCAATAATACAATTCACTACGGCAAGTCATTCTATCAGATTTGCATTTATTTTAAAACTGAGGATTATATAAACATTTTTTCCAATATAGATCCAACGCCTGGAACTCACGTAGTTACGCACAACGTAGTTACGCACTTGTGTGCGCACCAACAAAGGAGCTTCTAGCTGGACCAGAGTGACCACGATTTTCCACCCATTTGTGGAGGACACAATCATTACCGGCCTTTGAAGGCTCGTTGAGTTGGCATGTGAGGGACATTCCACCTTACTATTAAGTCAAAATTTATTCCTACAAATTCTACAACCAAGATTTCCCCATACATTCTCGACTCTGTGATCCCCACAACCAAGTGTATATATTTATTTGAGACCAACAAAACACTTCTTCATCAAATTAGGTTTGCATGGATAAATTAGCAACACTGCTAAGTGAAAAAGTATAGACTGGGGGAAAGGAAAGACTAAATAAAAGGGTTTATGAGTTTCTCACATTAATCATTTACCTCAAACAATTAGCCCTCATCACTAAGGGTCTTGCTTTTGATTATCCTCAGATTTCACTTATTTTTTTTAAGGGTAGGTATGCGGTATGTCCATGATCTTATACATATGCCACTTATTTCTTACCTTATGTAAGCCATTTGTTAAATTACATACAAAATTTATCATTTTTGAAAATATTCTTTTATATCATATAATTTTATATTTTCACGTTCAAATACATATTATTATTTAATTTAACTTATAAAATGCAATGCTTAAATTTTATAAAAGAATTACATTTAAGGTAAAAGCCTCCGTTGACTGTCCATAAGCTTATGCATATTTATTTTAACTTATTAAATCCAATACTTAAATTTTATAAAAAAAATTACATTTAAGGTAAAAGCCTCCGTCGACTGTCCACAAGTTTATGAAAATGCCGTATTTTTTGAGACTTTATTTTTTTTAAAAATTTAAATTTTGTCATTGAAGATCTAATTTACCATCTTTTTTAAATAAACATATTAAACTGATTCAAGGTACTGAAAATTCGTCCATACACATATTTTTGAAGTTGTCATAACTTTTATTTTGAGATGGTGAGAATATATCTTACTTGAGATAATGATGAGATCAAACGAATTACCATCGAAATAAAAAGTTCACATGCCTTACACTAATAGAAGTTAATCATGAATTAGTGGAAACTAAATCCCATCAACTTTCTTTAAGTAATCCACCAGCTTTATTTACTACTTTACGGTGATAAGAAATTTCAAGGAGAAATGGAACCATGGAAAACTATTTCCATTGTCACACACACTTTGAATATTATTTGTAGCTGCCCAATTAGATTAGGGTGAGTTAAGCCAAAGGGAAGGAAAAAATCTACAAGGTGAAGAAGGGGTCCATGCATATGATTACATGTCATGTTTTAGAGATTTGAAGATGCTTTGTTGAATATCAAGGTATAAGCATGTATGAGTGTGAAGATCAAAGTTCCAATTATCTTCAAAGTAAAACTCATTGAGTGGATATATTATGAAAAATACACAAACTAATCATTCACAACCTTCTAAAGCAGGTTTAAAAGAAAAGCAGTTGAACCTCGCTTGGGCAGAGGGAATTTTGTTTCAATTAGATGTCATCTTAAAAGGCTAAGGCCATCACTCAAGCCTTTCCCATTTCTTTATCACGTATTGCTAATTCATTTTTTTTTTCAGGTTAAGTACTGCCAAATAACTTAACTCCTGTGACCGAAAGGGTGATTTGGTGCTACAAGAACTCTCACTTGAAGATTGTAACAACTTTTTATTAGAAAATAAAATATATAGCTTTGTGTCTATTACTAGTTTTTCGTGATAAAAACATCTTTTTCCACAACTCCAGATACAACTCATAAGGGTCAGACGTTACATCACACGCGTGACAAGCCTACCCAAAACACACGTGAAATATAAAAAATAACGTAGATTACTTCAATCAAATATTTAGAAAAATTATTTTAGATTTGAATGTAAGTGATGATTTCATGGTTCAAATATGCAAGACAACAACCGTTGAGTTGCACAAATACTTCCCCTCATTAAAACTCCTATCATTCATACTCATTTCATTCAAAATCAGGCTCTACCAGCTCAAACACTCAGAAGAAGTTTGTGATTATGATAAAGGACCACCACTTTTGCAAGTTTTTCTTCCTCCTCCGGTCTAGGAGGCTCGGTGGTTCAGTGACAAAATTATTTCACCAGCTAAAAGAAAACAAAATCTGCCCACTTTCCATTTCGAAATCATCAATCGTTTTTCACTGTTCACTCTGACCATTATTTCAATATACTGTACATGTTCTTTGAGGTGACAGAATTTAAAAAAATTTATTGTTCGTTCGTGTGCGTCCATATAATCTTACTGGATTTTCAAGGTGAAAGATTGGGAACAGTGTCATTGCTTGCAAGTTTCGTCAAGTCCACAGCCTTTACGGCCTAAAAACTCAAACCTGTCATCATATTGTTGGAGAAGATTGGAGTCCTTTTCAATCGTTGTTTATCTCATCCTTTGGATGCTCGTCTAAATCTATTAACAGTGTAAACCTTTTTTTTTTATCATCAATTGTACTCCCCCATTTTTCCTACTTTACCACCAACCCGTGTTTTCAAATTTGATAATTACTACAGTCAATTATCAAGAACAGTCCAATTTGTTCAATCAAAATGCTTTTTACCTTTCCATTGTAGGCATGTCTTAGAAGTAACAGAGTGAGATTTAGTGCGTGTTTGACATGCCTTAAAAGTTATTTTACTTATAAGTTGAACAATTTTAGTTATTTGATGAACCGATGAAATATCGCTTATTTTAAAACATTTTAAGGGAAAACATTTTAAGGAAAATGAGATTTCTCATACCTTTAAAATAAATCAGTTTAAATTACAAATACAGTTACACCAAACACACTTTTAAAAACACAAGTTAGCAAAGGACATCAAAAAGGAAAGTGGGTGCAACATTGACGTTTAGAGAATGATAAATGTTTCGTTTTACTCATAGTAGCAAACACCACAAATCACCACATTTATTTTACTTTGGTTTTCCCCTCCGAACCAATTGTTTAGGGAAGGGGGTGATCATCATGAAATTCATAGTGAAATATGCCTGTCCGCCATATACCTCACAGCATTTTGAGAGCTTTTGCAGTACCATGATAAGCAGTAAGCACTGAAAGAATGGGTTTTCTAACAAACAAAAACAAAAGTACCTTTGGAACCAAGTACTGACGACTCTAGTGGAAAATTCCGAAATTCAGTAGTGTAGGGTGTAGCCTCTTTTTACAGTAAAAGTTTTACTAGGACAAATAGGGCAATGTGGCAGATTTACGTAAAGTAGTATACCGGTCTTCATTTGAATCAAGCAGTGCTTGACGAAATGTGCAAAGCAAATGGACAATATGAAGAAGAACCCATTCATTTTTCCTACTGTATGCTAAAGCCGACACCGTTACAGCCACTATATGGTCCCTACTCCCTAACTAGTAAGTAGTAACCACTCATCAATTATCCTATACACAACTAAACAAAAGAAGAGTAGAAAGAAACAGAGATTAAAGCATGGATATCTCAGCAAGGAAGTACCGGACTTGGAAGGTCTCCAATAAGTAAATATGCAACGACGAGATCTCCAAACCCCATAAAACGACTCCTCTTGATGGTAAAACTTGTACTAATGTACAACTCGGATGTAAATTCATGGGCCAAAAGAAACTGCATCATACTTTAACTAGTTAACACTAAACGGCGAATAGCAAAGGTCCATTGTTATACAAAATCATGCAAAATTTTATGTTCTTTTAAATGCACCTTTTTTATATTATCATCAAAGGGACTCAGCGTCTTCACCAATACACTTCCTTTTGCATCTACAGAGATCTGGCATTGATCAAAATGAACATGAACCAAGAAGGTTTGGGCTGGGGGATGAAGGACGAGAAAGGAGAATAATAAGATGCAGAGTGTTGAAAGAATTATCTTACCTCAAAAAATTGGAATGCAACTGCACTCAATCAGCATGCTCCCGGAAACGTATCACTTTGTTGATGAAAGATCTCTCACCACGATAACTGTATAAAAAACATTACACACCATTGCATAAATGAATGTTGCAATTTAGAGCAAAGATTTTTTTATTATTCTTTTACTTCAGTTTTGCTGGGAAACTGATTTTAAAAAAAAGAGAGGCTTATATGAATAACACATACCATGATACAAACAGGACCATGCAATACTTACATAAAAATAGCAGCTACGATGAGACAAGAAACTCCCACAAAGAAGTGAACAACAAATGTCTCCCAGAAATTATCAGGATCCAGAAAGACCCTCTCTGAGATCAGAGTAAGTACACATGAAAGCAGTAGAAAGGGCCAACCCGAGGGCAAACATCCACGGAAGGAAAATGATGAACCCTGAAAAGAAGTTATGGCGTGTGTCAACTGTAAACCTTGCATTTAAATCAAAAGCCTCCCAGAAAGAAAGAAAATCTTGATAGCCAAAAGCTTTACCTGGAAATAACTCCTGATGAAGAGAGCCGAGTAAATAATTCTAAAAATCATGTCTAACATATTGTGAAGGAATACTTTTGCCACATGTTAACACAAAAGAAAAGAGCTATGACATTATTATCGGAGTAGTGAACCTGTTTGACCACATAAACCACAAATACTACATTATGATCTGTGTGCAAATACGTTGCAAGTGTGAAATCGGAATGCTGTGACCAACACAAGGTTTCAGAGGGAAGAATGAAAGCTTATGCTGTCTCTAATGATGAAAGGATACTCAAGCAATTTGCCACAATTAACCCAACTGCACCAATTGATCGTATCAGGCAGACATTTAGCACTAGATAAACCAATGAGAAAAGAAGAAGAGAATTATTCCAGCGCTCAAGTGACTTCTTTGTTGCAACTGCATGCAGAAATGCTTCAGATGTTCCTGTAATGAAAGGAGACCAAAAAAAGGAAAATCTTCATTATTACTTCTCACAAAACTAACAGATTGACTACTGACTATGACATAGTAGCATCACAAACCATTCATAGCCAAAACGACGACATAGATTGTATAATATTTAAGGGCGGTTGAAGCTTCTCCATCACTCCATTTCTGACCATACAGTATCCTGATGAGAGAGTAAGAGTAGCTCGGTCCAAATCCCACAACTATAAGCCCTGTAGAATGTGTGATATGAAAGCAGGTTAACAGTTGACAACGAAAAGTTCGAAAGGAGAGAATTGAATTTGTGACAAATGGCCATCTCAAGATTAATTGGGCGCAAATTGATAGCATGGGATGCTAAATTTCCTCTTGTCGGATTCATCATTTACAAGTTTCAAATACAAATAATTAGAACCAATTTAAGCATCTCCAAGCCACTACCCCTAACCAAGCTATAAGAAATTGTGGTTCATAAGCACTGGATGATTGTGGGAAATATACTACAGCTCATGAGACAAGCTGCTGAAAAATATGCATGCTCAACTCGGCAATGTATTAATAGCTCACCACAACTAGCTAAAACTCATCAAAGTTTCCACAATAATAAGTCATGCTTTGACTCAATAATAAATTCAGAGAAGAAGTACCTATGAGTAAAACAAGTTTCAAAGCATCTGTTAAACAAGTTCCCAACTTTCTCATTTTCTGTGTAGAGTCACCTGCAGAAAATGAAAACCCATAGAATGAGAAAAGTGTTTTAATAATATAATATGAGATATATACAAAGGAAGGGTAAAGTCATGTCAAAATATCAGGTCCTTTCATCCAAAATTATCAAAATAACAAAAAAGATGATGAAGCAGACCTGATGCAAACCTTGCAAAGGTAGCATACGAACTCTCTTCAAACGGAAGAAAAACCAATCTTACTACTAAACTCCCTGAAAAATTAAGGTAAATTTTATTCATCATGCTGCAGCATGATCTCAACTTTCAAATGTAAAAGACAGGGAAATTCAAACCTCGTATAAAATTGTAAGAACTTAAAAGGCATAAATTTCTTTAAACAACATATTTTAATCTCTTATACCAAAGGCAAAAATATATAGGTACCTAGTTTGTCCACAAGTCCATATACAGCTTGATTATATGGTGTATCGAACCATACAAGGACAAACTTTTCTCCTTCTTGAAGAATCAACTTCCTCATGGACTGCTGAGTGAGCAACAAACACATGTCTGAGAGCTGCGTATCATATTTGGTCTTGTTTCCTAGACTGTATCAGAGTTTGTACATAAATAGTGAGAAACTGGGCTAAACACTCACAACTCACAAGTTTGACACCCTATTTTATCTGGAACACTGAATACCTCATCTAAAATAGCAGCAATCTATGCTATTTTAATGAGCAATAGGGACTATCATAGTTGAAAACAGTGAAATGTAAGAAGAATACCATCAGAGCCAGAAGCTGCTTTTCTTTATAAGCATACTAGTTTCTATAAACTCTTCACATCCTTAAATTTCTACAACAGTTGAAAGTATTTTCTGGTGCACGAATTTAAAACTAGTTTTTAGTTATCACTATCTTTTACATACCATTACTATGTTTTATACCTGAATGGAAAAAGATCAGACACTTTATATGCCCGATTAGGAAGAAAGTAACCCCAATAACCAGCAAATATACAAGCTCCATAAGCAGTTTGTGACAGGGCAAAGACAGTAGTTTTCTCCTGAAATTCAAACAAGAAAAAGGTTGATGACCCTAGCATCCTTGGTAGTGACATCTCATGCAAAGAGACATCCAACAGGAAAAGATGACTCTTAACTATAGAACATTTTTTTTCCAAACTATTCACAGAAAATTCAGAGGACCATGGTTTGTTGTCCTAATGCCAGTCCTCTTCTTTTCATAATATGCACAAATTCCTCTAACTATATGCAACTGCCACAGTGCCACGGCTAGGCCGCACGGTTAGCACCCTTAGCGGGCGACCCGTGACAGACAGACAGCTTCAAGACTAAGTTGAAAATAAGACCTTCCAACTCTGCTCAACAGAAAAAATAAGTTGTTGTAGCATTTTTCATCCTATACAAAGTACAGTCTATGTAACTATTTGTGTCCATAAAGGGATAAAGATTACCAAGTTAGTTTGCTTCACAATAAGAGTGTATATTGTTAGACATCGCATCAGCGTAGCAAGAGATTCTACTATCAACCGCAGTTTGAGGAGGAGCAAATTCTGAGATAAGATATAAAGTGGTTCAGCCAGTAGCTCCAGTACACATGCAAAACCTGTATGACATGGTAAAGCATTTTGGTAACTGTCAATTAACCAAACTATAACATCAAGACCACAAACTGTGTTGTCTTCAAAAGTTAATTCACACTATTATTTAAAAACCAAAATATGTCAAGAAAAAAGCTATGTATGTAGTTGCACCTGGTAATATATAATTCGTTTTCTCTGTGGTTAGAGCTTACACATTGAGATCAAAATCCTTTAGCCAAAATAGAAGTCGGGAAATCATAGATACTAATTCAAAGTAACATTAAATTCAGAGTTCAGAAATTGATGATTCTCACCATTGATCAATATAGCTTGTGCATAGGAACTATGATAACTCAACTGCTGCCACCAAAGAACAAATGCAGAACCTGCAACTGTAAACAGTATTCCCAAGGGAAAAGTCAACCAAGCTACTTTCAGAAGCGGCGCTATATCTGCTTTCTGTGAAATCTCATCACTGCAAATAAGACATGGCCAAGTTTTAGCAAAATTAGATTCAAAAGAAAGCAAGTTTCATATTTCCACTAAGAATTAAAAAATGAATATTAAGGGTAACATATTTTTTTAAAAAAATAAGATTCACACACAACCATTTTGTAAGACTGAACTAAATGTTCATGTTTATGATGCAATGCCAAAAAATAAAAGCTATGGTTTTCAATAACGAAAAAAACTGTCCACTACCATTATAAAGACTTCAGAAGGAAAAGGAAAATAGTTGTCTCAACATATTCCTTGAATAATAACGGCAAATGCCACTGAATTTGCACAATTCCAAAGTTAAACATTAATTCACCATCCTCACATTGTCTTGAAGCACACTAGATACGAAAAAGAATATTGAACTCGAAACTTAAATTTATGATATGAGAAGTAACATGGGTGACACATTCAGTTGATAATTATCAGAGCTATAGGCATAAACACCATTAGATTTCCATAATTGCAATATACCTCGAGTTCATATAAATCATTTAACATTCTCAATTCCATTGTTTTCAAATTCAACCCTTACCACAATATCAGCTCTGAAGATTTTTACTAGACAAACTTACAAGAATAGCTAAAAGTAAAAATTAGTTTAATATAACTCAGAATGCACTCGTTGAATAGACAATAATTCAACCAAACCTGTAAATTCACTTGGTCATATAGAATCATAGAATAACTGAATACATTAAAGCAGTTAAAGCAGTTCAGTGACGTTAAGTAAAGAAACAAATAGTTAAGAATTTGGACATACGGTTTAATTTCCACCCTCAAGCATGCACGCCGAAAACCCTCTCGACTAAGAAACAAAATGCAGGTGACAAATAGTTGAAATTGTACAGCATATATCTGCAAAAAGGTAATCAAAACTCATGTTAAACATCATTCATTCAACGAATATGATTGACAATTAAAGAATACTAAGAACTAGAGATCCAGGAAATGCGAAGTCATTTAGAACATATCTAAAATCAACACAATGTCCTGTAGGACACCGAAAGAGCAACGCAAACACTTTCTTCCCAATCAAAAACTAACAAAACTTACAGCTGTAGAAAACAGCACAATAATGTTACATATTATCAACAACAATCTCGTCGTATATCTACAAAACAAAGGAGTAATAATTCTAAATTACATCATAATACTTGTCCTACAGAATGCCTCTGTGGCTATTTCCTTGAGCATGTTTTCTCTCTTAGTTACAAAAAACACTACCAGAAACCAAGAGTGAAAGGGATTTGCGCTAAAACGAGCATTTAATAACAATGATTTAGTAAGTTCTACAGCAAAATCAGAGCACAAAAGGTCGTACTGACCGAATAGACTAAATGAACCAATCAGCAGAAGCTATTTACCGGAACACAATAAAACAGTAATTCATGTCAAACACACACACACACACACGGACGGTGTAACATAGAAAACATACAGCGTAGTCTTCCTGAGTGAGGTGGCGAACGATCCACCAATTGAATATAAACGGTATTCCCCGGGACAAAAACTGCGTAGCTACAAATCACAAGCAAAGAATGTTCATGACTTTAGCATAGGCTGTAAATCACTAATACATAACGAAATTAAGACATCAAATGCATTACCTAAAAGGTACTTGAAGGTGCGAGGCAGGTTAGTTTTAGGATCGCCGTCGATGGCTGGTGGCGGTGGCTCCGGAGAAGATGATATCTCCGGCATTTTATTAGTGTTCATGTAACTTCATTTTGCACGGGTTAATCAGGCTCCAAAGAGTGCGGGATGTGAGCTCCGTCGAGAAGGCGTCTATCTTCGGCGCTTGAGATTGCTCCGCGGAGATAGATCGGAATCGCATCTGCGGTGGATTGGCGCCAGATTACGGCGGTTCAATGCGCGCGGCGAATTGGACTCGGGTTGAAGGTGGGAGACTGCAAGTTCGCTGGGCTGCAAGTTCATTACTAACTGTGCCCTAAAAAATTAGACGAAAGATGTCATGATCCTTGAGGGTTAATTGGTCTTTTTCCTATTAAATAGAAGCTCTGCTATAACGGAGAAGAAATTGAAGCATAATCATCAAAGGCAGTTGATTGGAAGTTGGAGGGTTTATAAATAGAACTAGTAGATTACTGAATCGGGTATCAGTTAGATTTGCTGATCTTGAAATTGTGTAGCTTGAGCTCTTTTGAAGCTATTTCTTTCTCTCCTAAATCTGATTTCTTTTGTAATTTTGGTTTGGTGAACTCTGTTCGTGACAACTGGTATCAGAGCACATCGTTCCTTGGCAACAATGGCGGAACATGCAAGTCTCGAATCTTTGGAGAATCATGTTGAAGATCTGGAGGCACAAGTTACTGGAGTTATTCAGCAATTTAACAAAATTCTGGATTTACAGTGCAAAAAACAGAGCGAGTTGGAAGCTTCGTTGAAGGAGATGAAAAACGAATTTGAATCAATGAACAACGAATTGGATACAATTATGATAATACTCGTAGAACTGAGGGGGGAGAAAGTCCGAGATGAGGAATCGGAGAGCTCATATCGCAGATCTGAGAAGAGTCAATTTTCTTTGGAAATTCACGCCAAGCAGTATGAGCAGGAGATTCAGATGAAATTGGATGAGTTTTCGGACGACATTTCTGACGACAAAATCGAGCAAGAGGATGACAACGAGTACGTCGACAAGATTGTCAAGTTTCAGAAGCAAACAGAAGCTGCAATTGAAGCCGTGGATTTTCCGTTATTTTCCGGCGAGAATCCAAAGGATTGGGTGAATGATATAGATGCTTTGTTCAACCTCAATTCGATTCCGGTTAGTCAAAGATTCGATTTAGTTCATCCTTATTTGGAAGGTAGGGCAGTTTCTTGGTATAATTCGATCGTATCTTATCAAGGCTCTGTTACTTGGAAAGAGTTATTAGATATGGTAGTTTATCGATTTGGTTCCGAAAGCGAAATCGTCGAGCTCTTTATGCAGAGAAAGGCAGAGGATGTAGAGGAATCAAATTTAGTCAAGATTGCTCAAAATGATGGTGACTTGAAAAGTGAACATTCAGAAACATGGGAAGAGGAAAGCGAGGAAATGTCAATTATTGTTGACGAATTTTCGACTCCAAATTCTAGCCCCAAATATCATGACCAGAGTCTTCTCAAAACTTCTCCGGGTAAAGTGAATCTAAACTTTCTTGATACAACTGAAAATCATGTTGAATCATTGACGAAAATGGTGTCTCGTAGCATGCCTTCATATGTTAATGAGTTGGATTCCGTTAGTACTAAGAGTAAACTGTTCGTGGTTGATTCGGGGAGAAATGGTGATGAAGTATTAAGGTTGGATGCCAAAAATTATGTAGGTGGTAATGGAGTAATCAGTTCATGTGAATTCTTTGGCAGTGATGAACTTCAGATTGACAATCGGGAGGTGATTGATAACAATAAGGAATTTGTTGAATTTGTCATGTGTTTTGACCCTGGTATTGTTGAGATGTTGTATAGAAACTCATATATTCTGGGAAACTTGAAAAGTGTTGTGCAGCATGACGATACATACGGAAGATGTTTAGTTAGAAATCATGATATATTTCGGCTATGGGTGAAGCTAACAACTCGTTTTAAGAGAGTAAGGATTAGTTGGCATCTTAGATTGACCATACAAGAATCTTACTCCAACTGTAGTGATTATAAGCGGTCAAGGGTGATTTATTTTCGTGATTACAAAGAATGGTTTGAGGTGTATTGGAGTTTCTTTGTGAAATCTACAAAATGTTTTGATCCAGGCATCTCTTGGATGTTTTATAGGGCGTGTGTTTGGCCTTTTATAGCTGATTCCCAGTTCCTAGTGTTTGGGATATATGATTCTGTAATTTTCCATGGTTCTTGGCTACATATGCTGTTTAATATGTTAGTTATGGTCGATATAGGGTCTCACCTCAAGATCATGACTTTGGATATAAGTTGTTTAGCATATTCTTCCTTCACTATCTGTGATGTGTGTTTTAGGGGTGACTCTCTTGTTAAGTTCTCTGTAAAGATAGCTAAGACAAGATCAATGGCTGTAATCAAAAGGTCTTTTATATCTGGGGAAGTTATCAGCATCACTATGCTTGTGGCTTCGCTTGCTCTCGGCCTTGTGATACCTGACATGCCGGCATTGGAGGATCTGTTAGACTTTTTGCTCATGGGAAAACATTGCAAGAGATTTCAAATGAAAGCAGTAGATGAAAGGTGGCATTTAGAAGCACCATTCTGAAGCACTTTCAGCTGCTTGTTCTGATATTTGATCGATACCTAAACTAAAAGGTGAGGAGTGATCAGAACCTGCGATTTGTGGTCACTTCAAAGGATTGGACTGAGAACTCATATTCAAAGGAGTTAAAAGGATTGGCATTGTTAGATGGATTTCCTAGTAAGCCAAATTGGTTCAGCCGTGTTGTGATCATCTGTTTAATTGGTTCATCACTGCAGCAACTGAGAATTGTTATCAATAAGAGGAGATTTGCTGTGAGCTGTGTATATGAAGGGCTTTGCAGAAGCCAAAGAAATTATCAAGAAAAAACTTGCAAACCAGCAAGATTATCTTTACTACTGGGATAATATAGATCAAAGGCAATTTTGGAGTTTAAGACATTCTTCGCCGAGTCACATCAATCCTAATAAAAAAGGCATTAAGATCAGGGTAAGGAAGTTTATAGCAGCAGTTTGGGCACATGTAATATGGGGTGATTCAGATTCTGAGAGGGACAAAGATCAGTATTCAGAGAGTTTTACAAAAGGAAAATTTTCATTGAGAGAGTATTGAATTATCATTGATCGAAGTCACAAATGTCAGAACCAGATCAGTTGGGATTTGTCTAAAGATGAGAAAGATACTAAGCAGTTGCTTGATTTAGACTTTGTAGAAACAAGGGACCAATTTGGTATATCAGATAAAAAAAAAACAAATGAATGAACTTGGTGAGGTTCGCACTGGAAACAGGGCAAATGGTTGAGTAATAATATTGAGTGGCAATTGAAAGCACATTCTCTCAGGGAACATATTGTGGTGCTATTTGTGTTGATGTAGCAGGTTTCATGAAAAGTGGTTTGGCCACACATTATTATAAGGAAGGAACATAATTGTGTTGCTATTTGTATTGTTGCAGCAAATGAGAGTTGCAGCAAACTTCATGCAAGTTGGGGACATCAAGCCAACTTTTTCTTTTTACACAAGCTTGAGGACAAGCTTGATATTAAGGAGAGTGGTTTGTCATGATCCTTGAGGGTTAATTGGTCTTTTCCCTATTAAATAGAAGCTCTGCTATAACGGAGAAGAAATTGAAGCATAATCATCAAAGGCAGTTGATTGGAAGTTGGAGGGTTTATAAATAGAACTAGTAGATTACTGAATCGGGTATCAGTTAGATTTGCTGATCTTGAAATTGTGTAGCTTGAGCTCTTTTGAAGCTATTTCTTTCTCTCCTAAATCTGATTTCTTTTGTAATTTTGGTTTGGTGAACTCTGTTCGTGACAAAAGAAACAAGGCAAAACGGCTAAGCCCAACAGAAATATTGTTGGGTAAAGGGTGGGCCATGCACCAGTATAAGCGATTTGCCTTGAATTGGGCATTGATTCCGTAATCAACACTTTCTGGGTTAAAATACACCCATGTCGCAAGTTTTTTTTAAAAGGGATTACCCAGAACTGTGAGACTGTGTGGGTAATTTTTACTGTGATTATTAAATTTACAGGTGGTCAATGAAGTTGAAATAGTAGAATTTCGATGGCGATAGTTTGTTGGTGGTGCAAAATTCACCAGTTGACAATTGAATCCGATTTTGACCGTTTCTTAAGAGGGTGTTTCTAACTATTCAAATAGATGGAATTTCATACTCTATTGAGTTTCAATATATTCAATAGTGTTGATTACTAATTTAGTCCTAGCATATGTATTTGAGTCCGTCTCTTGAAAGACGGTCTTTCCATAAGTTATGGAAAGACCAAGGTTTAAAGTGTAAATTAGAATAAATTAAGATAAAATTGTTGGGTTGCATTGATCGGGTTATAAATTTTACAACTACTACATGTTGCATATTAAAATTTTAATATTGCAACTAAGGCCTTTTACCTTTTAATATTCTAATCAAACCCCGTCTTTCCATAGGCCTATGGAAAGACCGTCTTTCCCAAGACTTTGCCTATGTATTTTGTTTGTTTACATGTAATTTTATTTTATAAATATAAGTGATTTACCTATTCGGTGAGTGTGAATCACGCTTTGTATGTTACTAACTTAATTTTCTAAAAATAAAGCCATGTCACCCACTGCCAAAAAACACAACCTACTGTCGGATTACCCCTATCACCGCCTGCTGGAAAACTTACCTACTTGCCTACCCACCCACCCACCCACCTCCAGTTGCCAAAAAAAATCCACCCCAACCCATCACGAAATTTTGCCAGCCTACAAACCCACCTCATTCGCCATGAAGATCTGACAGCCTACAAACTCCATCAACCTTCGATCACAGGAAAACTCACGATAGTCCCGTCACTAGTTGTGGATGTACATGGGGCACCAAGAAAAAAACTACTAAGAGTAATTTTGAAATTTTCCTCTTCAGCCCCCGCCGGAAAGAAAATTCTTAGGAGTAATTTTGAACTTTTTTTCTAATTAGACCCCTCTAAATAGATTTAAAAAGGTTGATTTTTTTTATTTTCTCCTACCAATCGGTCCAGCCCCGTCGAAAATATTTTTTTGCTCCGCTCTGCCCATCGCAAAGATCAAATAGCTTATCTACTCAATCGGGATGATCTGGCGAGCTCCCTACTTGTCGATCCCAAATTCACCGATCCTTTTACGCCTTAGCACGAACTGAATTAAAATGAGTATGTATATATATTTACATGCACACACACACACATATATATATTTATTTATTTATATGCATATATATATATATACTTATATGCATATATATATACTTATATGCACATATATATATATATATGTGTGTGTGTGTGTGTGTGTATATGATGCCACTAGAGAGCTTCACCTCTCGAACCCCTACTGAAAACATCACCTCTCGAACCCCACAGAAAACTTCATCTCTCGAACCCCTACTGAAAACATCACCTCTCGAACCCCACAGAAAACTTCATCTCTCGAACCCCTACTGAAAAGTTCACCCATCGAACCCCCCACTGAACCCTTCACCTCTCGAACCCCTACTGAAAAGTTCACCCATCGAACCCCCCACTGAACCCTTCACCTCTCGAACCCCTACTGAAAAGTTCACCCATCGAACCCCCCACTGAACCCTTCACCTCTCGAACCCCTACTGAAAAGTTCACCCATCGAACCCCCCACTGAACCCTTCACCTCTCGAACCCCTACTGAAAAGTTCACCCATCCAACCCCCCACTGAACCCTTCACCTCTCGAACCCCTACTGAAAAGTTCACCTATCGAGCTCCCAATTAAAAACTTCACCTCTCGAACCCCCACTGAAAACTTCATCTATCGAACCCCACTAAAACCTTCACCCCTCACACCCCTACTGAAAATTCTACCTCTCGAACCCTCACTGAAAGACTTCACCTCTCGAATCCCCACTGAAAACTTCATCTATCGAACCCTACTGGAACCTTCACCTCTCAAACCCCTACTGAAAATTTCACCTCTCGAACCCCACTGAAAGACTTCACCTCTCCAACCTCACTGAAAACTTCATCTATCGAACCCCACCGAAACCTTCACTCCTCGAACTAGAGAATACCTCTCAAACCCTTCACTGGAACCTTCACCTCCCGAACTGTATCTCTCGAACTTGTACCTTTTGAACTAGTACCATTGAAACCTTTACCTCTCGAACTAGTACCACTGAAACCTTTACCTCTCAAACTGGTACTACTGAAACCATTACCCCTCAAACTGTACTTCTCGAACCCTAGGTCTCAAACTAGTATTACTAAAACCTTTACCTCTCGAATCATACCTCTCGAATCTCTCCAACTGAACCTTACCTCTTGAACTCAACAACCCGTACCTCTAGAACCTCACCAACTGAACCAGTACCTCTCGAACCTCACCAACTGAACCCGTACCTCTTGAACCTAACCAACTGAACCTCCCCTCTCGCACCTCACCACTCGGACTAATACCACTCACCACTCAAACCAGTACAACCCGATACCCATACCACTGGAACCTTCTCCACTCAAATTCTTTACTTGAACCCCTTGTACTCGAACCCAACTACTTGAACCATATACTTGAACTCTGTACTCGAACCCATATACTTGAAACCCTGTGCTGAACCTTATACTCGAACCGCTCTACCCTTTACTCGAACCGTGAGTACTCGACCCCCATTAGAGAGGGATACGCTTGCTAAACTAAAAATGATAGTATATACTGACTGTTAAATTAAGTGTGTATTTTATCATAATGTGCTCAATTATCGTGAAAATAAATTTATGAACTGCTCAGATATTTCTCTGTGAATGAGCGGCTTGTACTTTATCTTGTCGTGTCAAACTTGAACATATACTGCTTTGATATGTTATGTGGATAACCGTCTTGTACTTTATCTTGCCATGTGAAACTTGAATTATCTGCTACCTGATTACTTGTCTCTGATTTTGGGGCCCCGACGCGATTGTAATTCGGTCGAAGTCGGTGGGGAACGGTACAGACCGGACCATTTGATTAGACTGACTACTCGTGGAGTTTCTGGTATGCTATCATAACCAACCGTACTGATACGAGATCGTAACTGAACATCTAATTGGGCGTGGTTGGCAAGAATGAATTCTGGACTGACTGATAGCCTTCAGGCACTAATGAAATGGTTGTGCCTTGTATGTTAGTCAGACTTGCCCAGACTTTTCACGCTCAAACAAATGCCCGCCAGATGCACTTTCGCCAGCAACTACAGACGTTGTCAAAAGGTTCGTTGTCCATTCTTGATTACTTTGAGAAGAAATGGGCACTTGCGAACTCTATCTCTTAATGTCTATATGAGGTCTCGGACGCCGACTTCATTGGTTATCTTCTTCATGGTCTTAGTTCTCAGAACCCTTGTCCTCCGATGAATTGTTGGGCACACTGCTGCAGGAGGAGACTCAGCAAGAGGAGGATCTCCAATCGCTCCAATCTCCTGCAGCCAATGCCGTTAACCCCTTCTTCGGCAATCGTTCGCAGCGCCAGGAACGTGCGCCTGACCACCTTGATTGCGATGGACCATTGGCTGGTAACTACCCGGCTGATAGGTCTCGCTCTCAGTGCCAAATTTTGAAAAAATCTTGGGAATAGGCACTCAATTACCCATGATTGATGATAAAATGAAACCCAACATAGCGAAGAATCTTTGATGTAATGTTTTTTGGGAATACGAAAAAAAATGATTGAAATATATGAATTTGAATTAAAAAAGAATCCTTACAAAAACAAAGAATTCAAGTGTGAGTGCGCTATGGGATAAAAAAATATGGAAAACACTCAAAAATAATTCAAAACGACGTCATTTAAATAATTTTGGAGAAAATGACAAAAATATCCCTGCTTGATAAAAAAATGAAGAAATCAACTAATAGCAAAGAATCCTCGTTGTAGCGTGCTTTGGGAAAACAGAGAAAATGATAGAAATGCCCCTAGTTGATAGTAAACACGAAACTAGACAAACGCGAAAAATTCTTATTATTGTGTGCTTTGTGAATATAAAGTGATATATATGAATTCGAACTATATAAAATTCTCAAAAATATTCAAAAAAACATTGTTCATGTATTTAATTAAACAATGATATAAATACCCATGATTGATGATAAAATGAAACCTAACATTGCAAAGAATCCTTGTTGTAGTGTTTTTTGATATTTATAGAAAAATGACTGAAATTCCTATAGGTGATAATAGGAAAAAAATCCTAAACAAAAACAAAGAATTCAAGTGAGAGTGTGCTTTGGGATGAAAAAATATGGAAAAAACTCAAAAATAATTCAAAACGACGTCGTTTGAATTTTTTGGAGAAGATGACAAAAATTAATTAAATGACGTTGTTTTGAATTATTTTTGAGTGTTTTCCATATTTTTTATCCCAAAGCGCACTCACACTTGAATTCTTTGTTTTTGTAAGGATTCTTTTTTAATTCAAATTCATATATTTCAGTCATTTTTTTTGCATTCCCAAAAAACATTACATCAAGGATTCTTCGCTATGTTGGGTTTCATTTTATCATCAATCTTGGGTAATTGAGTGCCTATTCCCAATATTTTTGCAAAAATTGGCACTGAGAGCGAGACCTATCAGCCGGGTAGTTACCAGCCAATGGTTCATCGCAGTCAAGGCGGTCAGGCGCACGTTCCTGGCGCTGTGAACGATTGCCGAAGAAGGGGTTAGCGGCATTGGCTGCGGGAGATTGGAGCGATTGGAGATTCTTCTCTCGTTGAGTCTCCTCCTGCAGCAGTATGCCCAACAATTCATCGGAGGACAAGGGTTCTGAGAACTAAGCCCATGAAGAAGATAACCAACGAAGTCGGCGTCCGAGACCTCATATAGACATTAAGAGATAGAGTTCGCAAGTGCCCATTTCTTCTCAAAGTAATCAAGAATGGACAACGAACCTTTTGACAACGTCTGTAGTTGCTGGCGAAAGTGCATCTGGCGGGCATTTGTTTGAGTGTGAAAAGTCTGGGCAAGTCTGACTAACATACAAGGCACAACAATTTCAGTAGTGCCTGAAGGCTATCAGTCAGTCCAGAATTCATTCTTGCCAACCACGCCCAATTAGATGTTCATTTACGAGCTCGTATCAGTACGGTTGGTTATGATAGCATACCAGAAACTCCACGAGTAGTCAGTCTAATCAAATGGTCCGGTCTGTACCGTTCCCCACCGACTTCGACCGAATTACAATCGCGTCGGGGCCCCAAAATCAGAGACAAGTAATCAGGTAGCAGATAATTTAAGTTTCACACAGCAAGATAAAGTACAAGACGGTCATCCACATAACATATCAAAGCAGTATATGTTCAAGTTTGACACGACAAGATAAAGTACAATCCGCTCATTCACAGAGAAATATCTGAGCAATTTTCACGATAATTGATCACATTATGATAAAATACACACTTAATTTAACAGTCAGTATATACTATCATTTTTAGTTTAGCAGGCGTATCCCTCTCTAATGGAGTACTCACGGTTCGAGTAAAGGGTAGAGCGGTTCGAGTATAAGGTTCAGCACAGGGTTTCAAGTAGATGGGTTCGAGTACAGAGTTCAAGTATATGGTTCAAGTAGTTGGGTTCGAGTACAGGGGGTTCAAGTAAAGAATTTGAGTGGAGAAGGTTCCAGTGGTATGGGTATCGGGTTGTACTGGTTGAGTGGTGAGTGGTATTAGTCCGAGTGGTGAGGTGCGAGAGGGGAGGTTTAGTTGGTTAGGTTCAAGAGGTACGGGTTCAGTTGGTGAGGTTCGAGAGGTACTGGTTCAGTTGGTGAGGTTCTAGAGGTACAGTTCAGTTGGTGAGTTCAAGAGGTAAGGTTCAGTTGGAGAGATTCGAGAGGTATGATTCGAGAGGTAAATGTTTCAGTAATACTAGTTTGAGGGGTAATGGTTTCAGTAGTACCAGTTTGAGAGGTAAAGGTTTCAGTGGTACTAGTTCGAGAGGTAAAGGTTTCAGTGGTAATAGTTCAAAAGGTACAAGTTCGAGAGATACAGTTCGGGAGGTGAAGGTTCCAGTGAAGGGTTTGAGAGGTATTCTCTAGTTCGAGGGGTGAAGGTTTCAGTGGGGTTCGATAGATGAAGTTTTCAGTGGGGTTGGAGAGGTGAAGTCTTTCAGTGGGGTTCGAGAAGTGAAATTTTCAGTAGGGGTTTGAGAGGTGAAGGTTCCAGTAGGGTTCGATAGATGAAGTTTTCAGTGGGGATTCGAGAGGTGAAGTCTTTCAGTGAGGGTTCGAGAGGTAGAATTTTCAGTAGGGGTGTGAGGGGTGAAGGTTTCAGTGGGGTTCGATAGATGAAGTTTTCAGTGGGGGTTCTAGAGGTGAAGTTTTTAATTGGGAGTTCGATAGGTGAACTTTTCAGTAGGGGTTCGAGAGGTGAAGGGTTCAGTGGGGGGTGCTCAGATATTTCTCTGTGAATGACCGGCTTGTACTCTATCTTGTTGTGTCAAACTTGAACATATACTGCTCTGATATGTTATGTGGATGACTGTCTTGTACTTTATCTTGCCGTGTGAAACTTGAATTATCTGCTACCTGATTACTTTTCTCTGATTTTGGGGCCCCGGCACGATTGTAATTCGGTTGAAGTCAGCAGGGAACGGTACAGACCGGACCATTTGATTAGACTGACTACTCGTGGAGTTTCTGGTATGCTATCATAACCAACCGTACTGATACGAGCTCGTAACTGAACATCTAATTGGGCGTGGTTGGCAAGAATGAATTCTGGATTGACTGATAGCCTTCAGGCACTACTGAAATGGTTGTGCCTTGTATATTAGTCAGACTTGCCCAGACTTTTCACGCTCAAACAAATGCCCGCCAGATGCACTTTCGCTAGCAACTACAGACGCTGTCAAAAGTTTCGCTGTCCATTCTTGATTACTTTGGGAAGAAATGGGCACTTGTGAACACTCTCTCTTAATGTTTATATGAGGTCTCAGACGCCGACTTTGTTGGTTATCTTTTTCATGGGCTTAGTTCTCAGTTTGGCCCTCTCCAATTGGCTTTGCCTCTTCGGTCAGAACCCTTGTCCTCCGATGAATTGTTGGGCATACTACTGCAGGAGACTCGGTAAGAGGAGGATCTCCAATCGCTCCAATCTCCTGCAGCCAATGTCATTAACCCCTTCTTCGAAAATCATTCACAGCGCCAAGAACGTGCATGGCCGCCTTGACTGCGATGGACCATCGGCTGGTGACTACCTGGCTAATAGGTCTCGCTCTCAGTGCCAAATTTTGCAAAAAGCTTGGGAATAGGCACTCAATTACCCATGATTGATGATAAAATGAAATCTAACATAGCAAAGAATCCTTGTTGTAGTGTTTTTTTAGATTTATAGAAAAATGACTGAACTACCCCAAGGTGATAATAAGAAAAGAATCTGAAACAAAAACAAAGAATTCAAGTTAGAGTGTGCTTTGGGATTAAAAAAATATGGAAAAAACTCAAAAATAATTCAAAATGACGTCGTTTGAATAATTTTGGAGAAAATGACAAAAATACCCCTAGTTGATAATAAAAGAAGAAACAACCAATAACAATGCATCCTTATTTATTTGGGTTAGAGGAGAAAGTGATAGAAAAGTTCCTTGTTGAAAAAAAAAGAGACCAAACAAAAGCAAAAAATTCTTATTACAGTGTGCTTTGTGGATATAAAATAAAATATATGAATTTGAACAATATAAAATTCTCAAAAATATTTCAAAGCAACATCGTTTAAGTAATTTATTAAACAAGGATATAAAATACCCATGATTGATGATAAAATGAAACCCAACATAGCGAAGAATCCTTGATGTAATGTTTTTTGGGAATACGAAAAAAATGATTGAAATATATGAATTTGAATTAAAAAAGAATCCATACAAAAACAAAGAATTCAAGTGTGAGTGCGCTTTGGAATACAAAATATGGAAAACACTCAAAAAAAATTCAAAACAACGTCATTTAAATAATTTTGGAGAAAATAACAAAAATATCTCTGCTTGGTAAAAAAAAGAAGAAGAAATCAACTAATAGAAAAGAATCCTCATTGTAGTGTGCTTTAGGAAAAAGGAGAAAATGATAGAAATGCCCCTAGTTGATAGTAAACACGAAACCAGACAAACGCGAAAAATTCTTATTATCGTGTGCTTAGTGAATATAAAGTGAAATATATGAATTCGAACAATATAAAATTCTCAAAAATATTCAAAACGACATTGTTCATATATTTAATTAAACAGTGATATAAATACCCATGATTGATGATAAAATGAAACCTAACATAGCAAAGAATCCTTGTTGTAGTGTTTTTTGAGATTTATAGAAAAATGACTGAAATTCCCCTAGGTGATAATAAGAAAAAAATCCGAAACAAAAACAAAGAATTCAAGTGAGAGTGTGCTTTGGAATGAAACTGTATGGAAAAACTCAAAAATAATTCAAAACGACGTCGTTTGAATTTTTTGGATAAGATGACAAAAATACCCCTGGTTGATTATAAAAGAAGAAACAACCAATAGAAAAGAATTCTTATTTTAATGTGCTTTGTGTTAAAGGAAAAAGTGATAGAAATGTCCCTTGTTGATAAAAAAAGAGACCAAACAAAAGCAAAAAATTCTTATTATAGTGTGCTTTGTGAATATAAAGTAAAATATATGCATTCGAACTATAAATTTCTCAAAAATATTTCAAAGCAACATCGTTCAAGTAATTTAGTAAACAATGATATAAATACCCATGATTGATGATAAAATGAAACCCAACATATCAAAGAATCCTTGATGTAGTATTTTTTGGAAATACGAAAAAAATGACTGAAATATATGAATTCGAATAAAAAAAGAATCCATACAAAAATGAAGAATTCAAGTGTGAGTGCACTTTGGGATAAAAAAAAAATGGAAAACACTAAAAAATAATTCAAAACGACGTCGTTTAAATAATTTTGATGAAAATGGTAAAAATATCCCTGCTTGATAATTTTTTTTTGAAGAAATTAACTAATATCAAAGAATTCTCATTGTAGTGTGCTTTGGGAAAAAAGAGAAAATGATAAAAATTCCCCTAGTAGATAGTAAACATGAAACCAAAAAAAAGCAAAAAATTCTTATTATTGTGTGCTTTGTGAATATAAAGTGAAATATATGAATTCGAACAATATAAAATTCTCGAAAATATTCTAAACAACATTGTTCATGTATTTAATTAAACAATTATATAAATACCCATAATTGATGACACAATGAAACCTAACATAGAAAAGAATCCTTGTTGTAGTGTTTTTGAGATTTATAGAAAAATGATAGAAATACCCCTAGGTGATAATAAGAAAAGAATCCAAAACAAAAACAAAGAATTCAAGTTAGAGTGTGCTTTGGGACGAAAAAATACGGAAAAAATTCAAAAATAATTCAAAACGACGTCGTTTGAATAATATTGGAGAAAATGACAAAAATACCCCTGGTTGATGATAAAAGAAGAAACAACCAATAGCAAAGAATCCTTATTTTAATGTGCTTTGGGTTAAAGGAGAAAGTGATAGATATGTCCCTTGTTGACAAAAAAGATGACCAAACAAAAGCAAAAAATTCTTATCATAGTCTGCTTGGTGAATATAAAGTAAAATATATGAATTCAAACAATATAAAATTCTCAAAAATATTTCAAAGCAACATCGTTCAAGTAATTTATTAAACAATGATATGAATACCCATTATTGAGGATAAAATGAAACCCAACATAGCGAAGAATCCTTGTTGTAGTGTTTTTTGGGAATATGAAAAAAATGACTGAAATATATGAATTCGAATAAAAAAAGAAACCATACAAAAACAAAGAATTAGAGTTAGAGTGCTCTTTGGGATAAAAAAAATATGGAAAACACTCAAAAATAATTCAAAACGACGTCGTTCTGAATAATTTTGGAGAACATGACAAAATATCCCCGCTTGATAAAAATATTTGAAGAAATAAACTAATAGCAAAGAATCCTTCTTCTGGTGTGCTTTGGGAAAAAGGAGAAAATGATAGAAATACCCCTAGTTGATAGTAAACACGAAACCAGACAGAAGCAAAAATTTGTTATTATTGTGTGCTTTGTGAATATAATGTGAAATATATGAATTCGAACAATATGAATGTTCAAAAATATTCAAAACAACATTGTTCAAGTATTTAATTAAACAATGATATAAATACCAATGAATGATGACAAAATGAAACCTAACATAGCAAAGAATCCTTGTTGTAGTATTTTTTGAGATTTATAGAAAAATAACTGAAATACCCCTAGGTGATAATAAGAAAAGAATCCAAACAAAAACAAATAATTCAAGTTAGAGTGTGTTTTGGGATTAAAAAAATATGGAAAAAACTAAAAAATAATTCAAAACGGCGTCGTTTGAATAATTCTAGAGAAAGTGGCAAAAATACCCCTAGTTGATAATAAAAGAAGAAACAACCAATAGCAAAGAATCATTATTTTAATGTGCTTTGGGTTAAAGGATAAAGTGATAGAAATGTCCCTTGTTGATAAAAAAAACGAGACCAAACAAAAGAAAAAAATTCTTATTATAGTGTATGATTTGTGAATATAAAGTAAAATATATGAATTCGAACAATATAAAATTCTCAAAAATCTTTCAAAGCAACATCGTTCAAGTAATTTATTAAACAATGATATAAATACCCATTATTGATGATAAAATGAAATCCAACATAGCGAAGAATCCTTGTTGTAGTGTTTTTTGGGAATACGAAAAAATGACTGAAATATAAGAATTCAAATAAAAAAAGAATCCATACAAAAACAAAGAATTCAAGTATGAGTGCGCTTTGGGATAAAAAAATAAGGAAAACACTCAAAAATAATTCAAAACGACGTCGTTTAAATAATTTTGGAGAAAATGGTAAAAATATCCTTGCTTGATAAATTTTTTTTTGAAGAAATCAACTAAGGTCGTTTAAATAATTTTGGAGAAAATGGTAAAAATATCCTTGCTTGATAAATTTTTTTTGAAGAAATCAACTAATATAAAAGAATCCTCATTGTAGTGTGCTTTAGGCAAAAGGAGAAAATGATAGAAATGCCCTAGTTGATAGTAAATATGAAACCAGAAAAAATAAAAAATTCTTATTATTGTGTGCTTTGTGAATATAAAGTGAAATATATGAATTCGAACAATATAAAATTCTCAAAAATATCCTAAACATTATTGTTCATGTATTTAATTAAACAATGATATAAATACCCATAATTGATGACAAAATCAAACCTAACATAGCAAAAAATCCTTGTTTTAGTGTTTTTGAGATTTATAGAAAAATGACTGAAATACCCCTAGGTGATAATAAGAAAAGAATCTGAAACAAAAACAAAGAATTCAAGTTAGAGTGTGCTTTGGGATGAAAAATATGGAAAAACTCAAAAATAATTCAAAACGACGTCGTTTGAATGATTTTTGGAGAAAATGACAAAAATACCCCTGGTTGATAATAAAAGAAGAAACAACCAATAGCAAAGAATCCTTATTTTAATGTGCTTTGGGTTGAAGGAGAAAGTGATAGAAATGTCCATTGTAGACAAAAAATATGAGACCAAATAAAAGCAAAAAATTCTTATCATAGTGTGCTTTGTGAATATAAAGTATAATATATGAATTCGAACAATATAAAATTCTCAAAAATATTTCAAAGCAACATCGTTCAATTAATTTATTAAACAATGATATAAATACCCATTATTGATGATAAAATGAAACCCAACATAGCGAAGAATCCTTGTTGTAGTATTTTTTGGGAATATGAAAAAAATGGCTGAAATATATGAATTCGAATAAAAAAAAGAAACCATATAAAAAAATATTTGAGTTAGGGTACGCTTTGGGATAAAAAAAATATGGAAAACACTCAAAAATAATTCAAAACGACGTCGTTATAAATAACTTGGAGAAAATGACAAAAATATCCCCGCTTGATAAAATAAATGAAGAAATCAACTAATAGCAAAGAATCCTCATTGTAGTGTGCTTTGGGAAAAAGGAGAAAATGATAGAAAAACACCTAGTTGATAATAAACACGAAATAATACAAAAGCAAAAAATTCTTATTATTGCGTGCTTTGTGAATAAAAAGTGAATATATGAATTCAAAAAATATAAAATTCTCAAAAATATTCAAAATAACATAGTTCTTGTATTTAATCAAACAATGATATAAATACCCATGATTGACGATAACATAATACCTAACATAGCAAAGAATCCTTGTTGTAGTGTTTTTTGAGATTTCTAGAAAAATGACTGAAATTCCCCTAGGTGATAATAAGAAAAGAATCCAAAACAAAAACAAAGAATTCAAGTTAGAGTGTAATTTTGGATGAAACAATAAGGAAAAAACTCAAAAATAATTCAAAATGATAAAAATACCCCTGGTTGACAATAAAAGAAGAAACAACCAATAGCAAAGAATCCTTATTTTAATGTGCTTTAGGGCAAAGGAGAGAGTGATAGAAATGTCCCTAGTTCATAAAAAAAACAAGACAGAACAAAAGCAAAAAATTCTAATTATAGCATGCTTTGTGAATATAAAGTAAAATACATGAATTCGAACAATATAAAATTCTCAAAAATATTTCAAAGCAACATCGTTCAAGTAATTTATCAAACAATGATATAAATACCCATGCTTGATGATAAAATGAAACCCAACATAGCGAAGAATCCCTGTTGTAGTATTTTGTGGGAATACGAAAAAAATGACTGAAATATATGAATTCGAATGAAAAAAGAATCCATACAAAAACAAAGAATTCAAATGAGTGCGATTTGGGACAAAATATTATGGAAAACAACTAATAGCGAAGAATACTTATTGTAGTGTGCTTTGGAAAAAATGAGAAAATGATAGAAATGCCCCTAGTTGATAGTAAACACGAAACCAAACAAAAGCAAAAAATTCTTATTAATGTGTGCTGTGTGAATAAAAGTAAAATATATGAATTCGAACAATATAAAATTCTTGAAAATATTCAAAACAACATTGTTCAAGTATTTAATCAAACAGTGATATAAATACCCACGATTGATAGTAAAATGAAACCTAACATAGCAAAGAATCCTTATTGTAGTGTTTTTTTGAGATTTATAGAAAAATGACTAAAATACCCCTAGGAGATAATAAGAATAGAATAAAAAAAATAATTCAAGTCAGAGTGTGCTTTGGGATGAAAAAATATGGAGAAAACCCAAAAATAATTAAAAACAACGTCGTTTGAATAAATTTGGAGAAAATGACAAAAATACCCCTGGTTGATAATGAAAGAGGAAACAACCAATAGCAAAGAATCCTTTTTTTAATGTGCTTTTGGGCAAAGGAGAAAGTGATAGAAATGTCCCTAATTCATAAAAAAACAAGAACAAAAAAACAAAAAATTCTAATTACAGCGCGCTTTGTGAATATAAAGTAAAATACATGAATTCGAACAATATAAAATTCTGAAAAATATTTCAAAGCAACATCATTCAAGTAATTTATCAAATGATATAAATACCCATGCTTGGTGATAAAATGAAACCCAACATAGCGAAAAATCCTTCTTGTAGTATTTTTTGGTATACGAAAAAAATGACTGAAATATATGAATTCAAATGGAAAAAGAATCCATACGAAAACAAAGAATTCAAATGAGTGCGCTTTGGGATAAAATATTATGGAAACCAACCAATAGCGAAGAATACTTATTGCAGTGTGCTTTGGGAAAAATGAGAAAATGATAGAAATGCCTCTAGTTGATAGTAAACACGAAACCAAACAAAAGCAAAAAATTCTTATTATTGTGTGCTTTGTGAATAAAAGTAAAATATACGAATTCGAACAATATAAAATTCTTGAAAATATTCAAAACAACATTGTCCAAGTATTTAATCAAGCAGTGATATAAATACCCACGATTGATGGTAAAATGAAACCAAACATAGCAAAGAATCATTATTGTAGTGTTTATCGAGATTTATAGAAAAATGACTGAAATACCCCTAGGAGATAATAAGAATAGAATAAAAAAAAAGAATTCAAGTCAGAGTGTGATTTGGGATGAAAAAATATGGAAAAAATGCAAAAATAATTAAAAACAACGTCGTTTGAATAAATTTGGAGAAAATGACAAAAATACCCCTGGTTAATAATGAAAGAGGAAACAACCAATAGCAAAGAACCCTTATTTTAATGTGCTTTGGGGCAAAGGACAAAGTGATAGAAATGTCCCTATTTCATAAAAAAAAAGACCAAACAAAAGAAAAAAAAATTCTAATTACAGCGCGCTTTGTGAATATAACGAAAAATACGTAAATTCGAAGAATATAAAATTCTAAAAAATATTTCAAAGCAACATCGTTCAAGTAATTTAACAAACAATGATATAAATACCCATGCTTGATGATAAAATGAAACCCAACATAGCGAAGAATCCTTCTTGTAGTATTTTTTGGGAATACGAAAAAAATGACTGAAATATATGAATTCAAATGGAAAAAGAATCCGTACGAAAACAAAGAATTCAAATGAGTGCGCTTTGGGATAAAATATTATGGAAAACAACAAATAGCGAAGAATACTTATTGTAGTGTGCTTTGGGAAAAATGAGAAAATGATAGAAATGCCCCTAGTTGATAGTAAACACGAAACCAAACAAAAGAAAAAAATTCTTATTAATGTGTGCTTTGTGAATAAAAGTAAAATATATGAATTCGAACAATATAAAATTCTTGAAAATATTCAAAACATCATTGTTCAAGTATTTAATTAAGCAGTGATATAAATACCCACGATTGAGAGTAAAATTAAACCTAACATTGCAAAGAATTATTATTATAGTGTTTATTGAGATTTATAGAAAAATGACTGAAATACCCCTATGTGATAATAAGAATAGAATCTAAACAAAAACAAAGAATTCAAGTTAGAGTGTGCTTTGGGATGAAAAATATGGAAAAAACCCAAAAATAATTAAAAACAACGTCATTTGAATCAATTTGGAGAAAATGAAAAAAACACCCCTGGTTGATAATGAAAGAGGAAACAACCAATAGCAAAGAATCCTTATTTTAATGTGCTTTGGGGCAAAGGAGAAAGTGATAGAAATGTCCCTAGTTCATAAAAAAACAAGAACAAACAAAAGCAAAAAATTCTAATTACTGCGCACTTTGTGAATATAAAGTAAAATACATGAATTCGAACAATATAAAATTCTGAAAAATATTTCAAAGCAACATCGTTCAAGTAATTTATCAAACAATGATATAAATACCCATGCTTGATGATAAAATGAAACCCAACATAGCGAAGAATCCCTGTTGTAGTATTTTGTGGGAATACGAAAAAAATGACTGAAATATATGAATTCAAATGGAAAAAGAATTCGTACGAAAACAAAGAATTCAAATAGTGCGCTTTGGGATAAAATATTATGGAAAACAACAAATAGCGAGGAATACTTATTGTAGTGTGCTTTGGGAAAAATGAGAAAATGATAGAAATGCCCCTAGTTGATAGTAAACACGAAACCAAACAAAAGCAAAAAATTCTTATTAATGTGTGCTTTGTGAATAAAAGTAAAATATATGAATTAGAACAATATAAAATTCTTGAAAATATTCAAAACAACATTGTTCAAGTATTTAATTAAGCAGTGATATAAATACCCACGATTGAGAGTAAAATTAAACCCAACATTGCAAAGAATTATTATTGTAGTGTTTATTGAGATTTATAGAAAAATGACTGAAATACCCCTAGGTGATAATAAGAATAGAATCTAAACAAAAACAAAGAATTCAAGTTAGAGTGTGCTTTGGGATGAAAAAATATGGGAAAAAACCCAGAAATAATTTAAAACAACATCGTTTGAATCAATTGGGAGAAAATGACAAAAACACCCCTGGTTGATAATGAAAGAGGAAACAACCAATAGCAAAGAATCCTTATTTTAATGTGCTTTGGGGCAAAGGAGAAAGTGATAGAAATGTCCCTAGTTCATAAAAAAAACAAGAACAAACAAAAGCAAAAAATTCTAATTACAGCGCGCTTTGTGAATATAAAGTAAAATACATGAATTCGAACAATATAAAATCTCAAAAATATTTCAAAGCAACATCGTTCAAGTAATTTATCAAACAATGATATAAATACCCATGATTGATGATAAAATGAAACCCAACATAGCGAAGAATCCTTCTTGTAGTAATTTTTGGGAACACAAAAAAAATGACGGAAATATATGAATTCGAATGAAAAAAGAATCCATACAAAGACAAAGAATTCAAATGAGTGCGCTTTTGGATAAAATATTATGGAAAACAACTAATAGCGAAGAATACTTATTGTAGTGTGCTTTGGGAAAATGAGAAAATGATAGAAATGCCCCTAGTTGATAGTAAACACGAAACCAAACAAAAGCAAAAAAGTCTTATTAATGTGTGCTTTGTGAATAAAAGTAAAATATATGAATTCGAACAATATAAAGTTCTTGAAAATATTAAAAACAACATTGTTCAAGTATTCTAACAAGCAGTGATATAAATACCCACGATTGATAGTAAAATGAAACCTAACATAGCAAAGAATCCTTATTGTAGTGTTTTTTGAGACATATAGAAAAATGACAGAAATACCCCTTGGAGATAATAAGAATAGAATAAAAAACACAAAGAATTCAAGTCAGAGTGTGCTTTGGAATGAAAAAATATGGAAAAAACCAAAAAATAATTAAAAACAACGTCGTTTGAATAAATTTGGAGAAAATGACAAAAATACCCCTAGTTGATAATGAAAGAGGAAACGACCAATAGAAAATAATCCTTATTTTAATGTGCTTTGGGGAAAAGGAGAAAGTGATAGAAATGCCCCTAATTCATAAAAAAAACAAGACCAAACAAAAGCAAAAAATTCTAATTACAGCGCGCTTTGTGAATATAAAGTAAAATACATGAATTCGAACAATACAAAATTCTCAAAAATATTTCAAAGCAACATCTTTCAAGTAATTTATCAAACAATGATATAAATACCCATGCTTGGTGATAAAAATGAAACCCAACATAGCGAAGAATCCTTCTTGTAGTATTTTTTGGGAATACGAAAAAAATGGCGGAAATATATGAATTCGAATGAAAAAAAGAATCCATACAAAGACAAAGAATTCAAATGAGTGCGCTTTGGGATAAAATATTATGGAAAACAACCAATAGCGAAGAATACTTACAGCAGTGTGCTTTGGGAAAATTGAGAAAATGATAGAAATGCCTCTAGTTGATAGTAAACACGAAACCAAACAAAAGCAAAAAAGTCTTATTAATGTGTGCTTTGTGAATAAAAGTAAAATATATGAATTCGAACAATATAAAATTCTTGAAAATATTCAAAGCAACATTGTTCAAGTATTTAATTAAGCAGTGATATAAATACCCACGGTTGATGGTAAAATGAAACCTACCATAGCAAAGAATCATTATTGTAATGTTTATTGAGATTTATAGAAAAATGACTGAAATACCCCTAGGTGATAATAAGAATTGAATCTAAACAAAAATAAAGAATTCAAGTTAGAGTGTGCTTTGGGATGAAAAAGATATGGAAAAAACCCAAAAATAATTAAAAACAACGTCGTTTGAATAAATTTGGAGAAAATAACAAAAATACCCCTGGTTGATAATGAAAGAGGAAACAACCAATAGCAAAGAATCCTTATTTTAATGTGCTTTGGGGCAAAGGAGAAAGTGATAGAAATGTCCCTAGTTCATAAAAAAAACAAGACTAAACAAAAGCAAAAAATTCTAATTACAGCGCGCTTTGTGAATATAAAGTAAAATACATGAATTCCAACAATATAAAATTCTCAAAAATATTTCAAAGCAACATCGTTCAAGTAATTTATCAAACAATGATATAAATACCCATGCTTGATGATAAAATGAAACCCAACATAGCGAAGAATCCTTCTTGTAGTATTTTTTGGGAATGCGAAAAAAATGACTAAAATATACGAATTCAAATGAAAAAAGAATCCATACGAAAACAAAGAATTCAAATGAGTGCGCTTTGGGATAAAATTTAATGGAAAACAATAAATAGCGAAGAACACTTATTGTAGTGTGCTTTGGAAAAAATGAGAAAATGATAGAAATATCCCTAGTTGATAGTAAACACGAAACCAAACAAAAGCAAAAAATTCTTAATATTGTGTGCTTTGTGAATATAAAGTAAAATACATGAATTCCAACAATATAAAATTCTCAAAAATATTTCAAAGCAACATCGTTCAAATTATTTATCAAACAATGATATAAATACCCATGCTTGATGATAAAATGAAACCCAACATAGCGAAGAATCCTTCTTGTAGTATTTTTTGGGAACACGAAAAAAATGACGGAAATATATGAATTCCAATGAAAAAAGAATCCATACAAAGACAAAGAATTCAAATGAGTGCGCTTTGGGATAAAATATTATGGATAACAACTAATAGCGAAGAATACTTATTGTAGTGTGCTTTGGGAAAAATGAGAAAATGATAGAAATGCCCCTAGTTGATAGTAAACACGAAACCAAACAAAAGCAAAAAAGTCTTATTAATGTGTGCTTTGTGAATAAAAGTAAAATATATGAATTCGAACAATATAAAATTCTTGAAAATATTCAAAACAACATTGTTCAAGTATTTAACTAAGCAGTGATATAAATACCCACGGTTGATGGTAAAATGAAACCTAACATAGCAAAGAATCATTATTGTAGTGTTTATTGAGATTTATAGAAAAATGACTGAAGTACCCCTAGGTGATAATAAGAATAGAATCAAAACAAAAACAAAGAATTCAAGTTAGAGTGTGCTTTGGGATGAAAAAATATGGAAAAAACCCAAATATAATTAAAAAACAACGTCGTTTGAATAAATTTGGAGAAAATGACAAAAATACCCCTGGTTGATAATGAAAGAGGAAACAACCAATAGCAAAGAATCCTTATTTTAATGTGCTTTGGGGCAAAGGAGAAAGTGATAGAAATGTCCCTAGTTCATAAAGAAAACAAGACCAAACAAAAGGAAAAAATTCTAATTACAGCGCGCTTTGTGAATATAAAGTAAAATACGTGAATTCGAACAATATAAAATTCTCAAAAATATTTAAAAGAAACATCGTTCAAGTAATTTATCAAACAATGATATAAATGCCCATGCTTGATGATAAAATGAAACCCAACATAGCGAAGAATCCTTCTTGTAGTATTTTTTGGGAATACGAAAAAAATGACGGAAATATATGAATTCGAATGAAAAAAAGAATCCATACAAAGACAAAGAATTCAAATGAGTGCGCTTTGGGATAAAATATTGTGGAAAACAACCAATAGCGAAGAATACTTACTGCAGTGTGCTTTGGGAAAAATGAGAAAATGATAGAAATGCCCCTAGTTGATAGTAAACACGAAACCAAACAAAAGCAAAAAATTCTTAATATTGTGTGCTTTGTGAATAAAAGTAAAATATATGAATTCGAACAATATAAAATTCTTGAAAATATTCAAAACAACATTGTTCAAGTATTTAATTAAGCAGTGATATAAATACCCACGATTGATGGTAAAATGAAACCTAACATAGCAAAGAATCATTATTGTAGTGTTTATTGAGATTTATAGAAAAATGATTGAAATACCCCTAGGTGATAATAAGAATAGAATCTAAACAAAAACAAAGAATTCAAATTAGAGTGTGCTTTGGGATGAAGAAATATGGAAAAAACCCAAATATAATTAAAAACAACGTCGTTTGAATAAATTAGGAGAAAATGACAAAAATACCCCTGGTTGATAATGAAAGAGGAAACAACCAATAGTAAAGAATCCTTATTTTAATGTGCTTCGGGGCAAAGGATAAAGTGATAGAAATGTCCCTAGTTCATAAAAAAAACAAGACCAAACAAAAACAAAAAATTCTAATTACAGCGCGCTTTGTGAATATAAAGTAAAATACACGAATTCGAACAATATAAAATTCTCAAAAATATTTCAAAGCAACATCGTTCAAGAAATTTATCATACAATGATATAAATACCCACGATTAATGATAAAATGAAACCCAACATAGCGAAGAATCCTTCTTGTAGTATTTTTTGGGAACACGAAAAAAATGACGGAAATATATGAATTCCAATGAAAAAAGAATCCATACAAAGACAAAGAATTCAAATGAGTGCGCTTTGGGATAAAATATTATGGATAACAACTAATAGCGAAGAATACTTATTGTAGTGTGCTTTGGGAAAAATGAGAAAATGATAGAAATGCCCCTAGTTGATAGTAAACATGAAACCAAACAAAAGCAAAAAAGTCTTATTAATGTGTGCTTTGTGAATAAAAGTAAAATATATGAATTCGAACAATATAAAATTCTTGAAAATATTCAAAACAACATTGTTCAAGTATTTAACTAAGCAGTGATATAAATACCCACGGTTGATGGTAAAATGAAACCTAACATAGCAAAGAATCATTATTGTAGTGTTTATTGAGATTTATAGAAAAATGACTGAAGTACCCCTAGGTGATAATAAGAATAGAATCAAAACAAAAACAAAGAATTCAAGTTAGAGTGTGCTTTGGGATGAAAAAATATGGAAAAAACCCAAATATAATTAAAAACAACGTCGTTTGAATAAATTTGGAGAAAATGACAAAAATACCCCTGGTTGATAATGAAAGAGGAAACAACCAATAGCAAAGAATCCTTATTTTAATGTGCTTTGGGGCAAAGGAGAAAGTGATAGAAATGTCCCTAGTTCATAAAGAAAACAAGACCAAACAAAAGGAAAAAATTCTAATTACAGCGCGCTTTGTGAATATAAAGTAAAATACGTGAATTCGAACAATATAAAATTCTCAAAAATATTTAAAAGAAACATCGTTCAAGTAATTTATCAAACAATGATATAAATGCCCATGCTTGATGATAAAATGAAACCCAACATAGCGAAGAATCCTTCTTGTAGTATTTTTTGGGAATACGAAAAAAATGACGGAAATATATGAATTCGAATGAAAAAAAGAAATCCATACAAAGACAAAGAATTCAAATGAGTGCGCTTTGGGATAAAATATTATGGAAAACAACCAATAGCGAAGAATACTTACTGCAGTGTGCTTTGGGAAAAATGAGAAAATGATAGAAATGCCCCTAGTTGATAGTAAACACGAAACCAAACAAAAGCAAAAAGTCTTATTAATGTGTGCTTTGTGAATAAAAGTAAAATATATGAATTCGAACAATATAAAATTCTTGAAAATATTCAAAACAACATTGTTCAAGTATTTAACTAAGCAGTGATATAAATACCCACGGTTGATGGTAAAATGAAACCTAACATAGCAAAGAATCATTATTGTAGTGTTTATTGAGATTTATAGAAAAATGACTGAAGTACCCCTAGGTGATAATAAGAATAGAATCAAAACAAAAACAAAGAATTCAAGTTAGAGTGTGCTTTGGGATGAAAAAATATGGAAAAAACCCAAATATAATTAAAAACAACGTCGTTTGAATAAATTTGGAGAAAATGACAAAAATACCCCTGGTTGATAATGAAAGAGGAAACAACCAATAGCAAAGAATCCTTATTTTAATGTGCTTTGGGGCAAAGGAGAAAGTGATAGAAATGTCCCTAGTTCATAAAGAAAACAAGACCAAACAAAAGGAAAAAATTCTAATTACAGCGCGCTTTGTGAATATAAAGTAAAATACGTGAATTCGAACAATATAAAATTCTCAAAAATATTTAAAAGAAACATCGTTCAAGTAATTTATCAAACAATGATATAAATGCCCATGCTTGATGATAAAATGAAACCCAACATAGCGAAGAATCCTTCTTGTAGTATTTTTTGGGAATACGAAAAAAATGACGGAAATATATGAATTCGAATGAAAAAAAGAATCCATACAAAGACAAAGAATTCAAATGAGTGCGCTTTGGGATAAAATATTATGGAAAACAACCAATAGCGAAGAATACTTACTGCAGTGTGCTTTGGGAAAAATGAGAAAATGATAGAAATGCCCCTAGTTGATAGTAAACACGAAACCAAACAAAAGCAAAAAATTCTTAATATTGTGTGCTTTGTGAATAAAAGTAAAATATATGAATTCGAACAATATAAAATTCTTGAAAATATTCAAAACAACATTGTTCAAGTATTTAATTAAGCAGTGATATAAATACCCACGATTGATGGTAAAATGAAACCTAACATAGCAAAGAATCATTATTGTAGTGTTTATTGAGATTTATAGAAAAATGATTGAAATACCCCTAGGTGATAATAAGAATAGAATCTAAACAAAAACAAAGAATTCAAATTAGAGTGTGCTTTGGGATGAAGAAATATGGAAAAAACCCAAATATAATTAAAAACAACGTCGTTTGAATAAATTAGGAGAAAATGACAAAAATACCCCTGGTTGATAATGAAAGAGGAAACAACCAATAGTAAAGAATCCTTATTTTAATGTGCTTCGGGGCAAAGGATAAAGTGATAGAAATGTCCCTAGTTCATAAAAAAAACAAGACCAAACAAAAGCAAAAAATTCTAATTACAGCGCGCTTTGTGAATATAAAGTAAAATACACGAATTCGAACAATATAAAATTCTCAAAATATTTCAAAGCAACATCGTTCAAGAAATTTATCATACAATGATATAAATACCCACGATTAATGATAAAATGAAACCCAACATAGCGAAGAATCCTTCTTGTAGTATTTTTTGGGAACACGAAAAAAATGACGGAAATATATGAATTCCAATGAAAAAAGAATCCATACAAAGACAAAGAATTCAAATGAGTGCGCTTTGGATAAAATATTATGGATAACAACTAATAGCGAAGAATACTTATTGTAGTGTGCTTTGGGAAAAATGAGAAAATGATAGAAATGCCCCTAGTTGATAGTAAACACGAAAACCAAACAAAAGCAAAAAATTCTTAATATTGTGTGCTTTGTGAATAAAAGTAAAATATATGAATTCGAACAATATAAAATTCTTGAAAATATTCAAAACAACATTGTTCAAGTATTTAATTAAGCAGTGATATAAATACCCACGATTGATGGTAAAATGAAACCTAACATAGCAAAGAATCATTATTGTAGTGTTTATTGAGATTTATAGAAAAATGATTGAAATACCCTAGGTGATAATAAGAATAGAATCTAAACAAAAACAAAGAATTCAAATTAGAGTGTGCTTTGGGATGAAGAAATATGGAAAAAACCCAAATATAATTAAAAACAACGTCGTTTGAATAAATTAGGAGAAAATGACAAAAATACCCCTGGTTGATAATGAAAGAGGAAACAACCAATAGTAAAGAATCCTTATTTTAATGTGCTTCGGGGCAAAGGATAAAGTGATAGAAATGTCCCTAGTTCATAAAAAAAACAAGACCAAACAAAAGCAAAAAATTCTAATTACAGCGCGCTTTGTGAATATAAAGTAAAATACACGAATTCGAACAATATAAAATTCTCAAAAATATTTCAAAGCAACATCGTTCAAGAAATTTATCATACAATGATATAAATACCCACGATTAATGATAAAATGAAACCCAACATAGCGAAGAATCCTTCTTGTAGTATTTTTGGGAACACGAAAAAAATGACGGAAATATATGAATTCCAATGAAAAAAGAATCCATACAAAGACAAAGAATTCAAATGAGTGCGCTTTGGGATAAAATATTATGGATAACAACTAATAGCGAAGAATACTTATTGTAGTGTGCTTTGGGAAAAATGAGAAAATGATAGAAATGCCCCTAGTTGATAGTAAACACGAAACCAAACAAAAGCAAAAAAGTCTTATTAATGTGTGCTTTGTGAATAAAAGTAAAATATATGAATTCGAACAATATAAAATTCTTGAAAAAATTCAAAACAACATTGTTCAAGTATTTAACTAAGCAGTGATATAAATACCCACGGTTGATGGTAAAATGAAACCTAACATAGCAAAGAATCATTATTGTAGTGTTTATTGAGATTTATAGAAAAATGACTGAAGTACCCCTAGGTGATAATAAGAATAGAATCTAAACAAAAACAAAGAATTCAAGTTAGAGTGTGCTTTGGGATGAAAAAATATGGAAAAAACCCAAATATAATTAAAAACAACGTCGTTTGAATAAATTTGGAGAAAATGACAAAAATACCCCTGGTTGATAATGAAAGAGGAAACAACCAATATCAAAGAATCCTTATTTTAATGTGCTTCGGGGCAAAGGATAAAGTGATAGAAATGTCCCTAGTTCATAAAAAAAAGACCAAACAAAAGCAAAAAATTCTAATTAAAGCGCGCTTTGTGAATATAAAGTAAAAAATACATGAATTCGAACAATATAAAATTCTCAAAAATATTTCAAAGCAACATCGTTCAAGTAATTTATCAAACAATGATATAAATGCACATGCTTGATGATAAAATGAAACCCAACATAGCGAAGAATCCTTCTTGTAGTATTTTTTGGGAATACAAAAAAATGACGGAAATATATGAATTCGAATGAAAAAAGAATCCATACAAAGACAAAGAATTCAAATGAGTGCGCTTTGGGATAAAATATTATGGAAAACAACTAATAGCGAAGAATACTTATTGTAGTGTGCTTTGTGAAAAATGAGAAAGTGATAGAAATGCCCCTAGTTGATAGTAAACACGAAACCAAACAAAAGCAAAAAATTCTTAATATTGTGTGCTTTGTGAATAAAAGTAAAATATATGAATTCGAACAATATAAAATTCTTGAAAATATTCAAAACAACATTGTTCAAGTATTTAATCAAGCAATGATATAAATACCCACGATTGATGGTAAAATGAAACCTAACATAGCAAAGAATCATTATTATAGTGTTTATTGAGATTTATAGAAAAATGACTGAAATACCCCCCAGGTGATAATAAGAATTGAATCTAAACAAAAACAAAGAATTCAGTTAGAGTGTGCTTTGGGATGAAGAAATATGGAAAAATCCCAAAAATAATTAAAAACAACGTCATTTGAATAAATTAGGAGAAAATGACAAAAATACCCCCTGGTTGATAATGAAAGAGGAAACAACCAATAGCAAAGAATCCTTATTTTAATGTGCTTTGGGGCAAAGGACAAAGTGATAGAAATGTCCCTAGTTCATAAAAAAAACAAGACCAAACAAAAGCAAAAATTCTAATTACGGCGTTCTTTGTGAATATAAAGTAAAATACATGAATTCGAACAATATAAAATTCTCAAAAATATTTCAAAGCAACATCGTTCAAGTAATTTGTCAAACAATGATATAAATACCCATGCTTGATGATAAAATGAAACCCAACATAGCGAAGAATCCTTCTTGTTGTATTTTTTGGGAATACAAAAAAATGACGGAAATATATGAATTCGAATAAAAAAAAGAATCCATACAAAGACAAAGAATTCAAATGAGTGCGCTTTGGGATAAAATATTATGGAAAACAACTAATAGCGAAGAATACTTATTGTAGTGTGCTTTGTGAAAAATGAGAAAGTTATAGAAATGCCCCTAGTTGATAGTAAACACGAAACCAAACAAAAGAAAAAAATTATTATTAATGTGTGCTTTGTGAATAAAAGTAAAATATATGAATTCGAACAATATAAAATTCTTGAAAATATTCAAAACAACATTGTTCAAGTATTTAAACAAGCAGTGATATAAATACCCACGATTGATAGTAAAATGAAACCTAACATAGCAAAGAATCCTTATTGTAGTGTTTTTTGAGATTTATAGAAAAATGACTGAAATACCCCTAGGAGATAATACAAATAGAATAAAAAAAACAAAGAATTCAAGTCAGAGTGTGCTTTGGGATGAAAAAATATGGAAAAAAACCCAAAAATAATTAAAAACAACATCGTTTGAATAAATTTTGAGAAAATGACAAAAATACCCCTAATTGATAATGAAAGAGGAAACGACCAATAGAAAATAATCCTTATTTTAATGTGCTTTGGGGAAAAGGAGAAAGTGATAGAAATGTCCCTAGTTCATAAAAAAACAAGACCAAACAAAAGCAAAAAATTCTAATTACAGTGCGCTTTGTGAATATAAAGTAAAATACATGAATTCGAACAATACAAAATTCTCAAAAATATTTCAAAGCAACATCGTTCAAGTAATTTATCAAACAATGATACAAATACCCATGCTTGGTGATAAAAATGAAACCCAACATAGCGAAGAATCCTTCTTGTAGTATTTTTTGGGAATACGAAAAAAATGACGGAAATATATGAATTCGAATGAAAAAAAAGAACCCATACAAACACAAAGAATTCAAATGAGTGCGCTTTGGGATAAAATATTATGGAAAACAACCAATAGCGAAGAATACTTACTGCAGTGTGCTTTGGGAAAAATGAGAAAATGATAGAAATGCCTCTAGTTGATAGTAAACACGAAACCAAACAAAAGAAAAAATTCTTATTATTGTGTGCTTTGTGAATAAAAGTAAAATATACGAATTCGAACAATATAAAATTCTTGAAAATATTCAAAACAAACATTGTCCAAGTATTTAATCAAGCAGTGATATAAATACCCATGATTGATGGTAAAATGAAACCTAACATAGCAAAGAATCATTATTGTAGTGTTTATTGAGATTTATAGAAAAATGACTGAAATACCCCTAGGAGATAATAAGAATAGAATCCAAACAAAAACAAAGAATTCAAGTTAGAGTGTGCTTTGGGATGAAAAAATATGGAAAAAACCCAAAAATAATTAAAAACAACGTCGTTTGAATAAATTTGGAGAAAATGACAAGGATACCCCTGGTTGATAATGAAAGAGGAAACAACCAATAGCAAAGAATCCTTATTTTAATGTGCTTTGGGGCAAAGGACAAAGTGATAGAAATGTCCCTAGTTCATAAAAAAAAAGACCAAACAAAAGCAAAAAATTCTAATTACAGCGCGCTTTGTGAATATAAAGCAAAATACATAAATTCGAACAATATAAAATTCTCAAAAATATTTCAAAGCAACATCGTTCAAGTAATTTATCGAACAATGATATAAATACCCATGCTTGATGATAAAATGAAACCCAACATAGCGAACAATCCTTTTTGTAGTATTTTTTGGGAATACGAAAAATATGACGGAAATATATGAATTTGAATGAAAAAAGAATCCATACAAAGACAAAGAATTCAAATGAGTGCGCTTTGGAATAAAATATTATGGATAACAACTAATAGCGAAGAATACTTATTGTAGTGTGCTTTGGGAAAAATGAGAAAATGATAGAAATGCCCCTAGTTGATAGTAAACACGAAACCAAACAAAAGCAAAAAAGTCTTATTAATGTGTGCTTTGTGAATAAAAGTAAAATATATGAATTCGAACAATATAAAATTCTTGAAAATATTCAAAACAACATTGTTCAAGTATTTAACTAAGCAGTGATATAAATACCCACGGTTGATGGTAAAATGAAACCTAACATAGCAAAGAATCATTATTGTAGTGTTTATTGAGATTTATAGAAAAATGACTGAAATACCCCTAGGTGATAATAAGAATAGAATCAAAACAAAAACAAAGAATTCAAGTTAGAGTGTGCTTTGGGATGAAAAAATATGGAAAAAACCCAAATATAATTAAAAACAACGTCGTTTGAATAAATTTGGAGAAAATGACAAAAATACCCCTGGTTGATAATGAAAGAGGAAACAACCAATAGCAAAGAATCCTTATTTTAATGTGCTTTGGGGAAAAGGAGAAAGTGATAGAAATGTCCCTAGTTCGTAAAAAAAACAAGACTAAACAAAAGCAAAAAATTCTAATTACAGCGCGTTTTGTGAATATAAAGTAAAATACATGAATTCCAACAATATAAAATTCTCAAAAATATTTCAAAGCAACATCGTTCAAGTAATTTATCAAACAATGATATAAATACCCATGCTTGATGATAAAATGAAACCCAACATAGCGAAGAATCCTTCTTGTAGTATTTTTTGGGAATACGAAAAAAATGACTAAAATATATGAATTCAAATGAAAAAAGAATCCATACGAAAACAAAGAATTCAAATGAGTGCGCTTTGGGATAAAATATTAGGGAAAACAATAGATAGCGAAGAATACTTATTGTAGTGTGCTTTGGAAAATATGAGAAAATGATAGAAATGCCCCTAGTTGATAGTAAACATGAAACCAAACAAAAGCAAAAAATTCTTAATATTGTGTGCTTTGTGAATAAAAGTAAAATATATGAATTCGAACAACATAAAATTCTTGAGAATATACAAAACAACATTGTTCAAGTATTTAATTAAGCAGTGATATAAATACCCACGATTGATGGTAAAATGAAACTTAACATAGCAAAGAATCATTATTGTAGTGTTTATTGAGATTTATGGAAAAATGATTGAAATACCCCTAGGTGATAATAAGAATAGAATCTAAACAAAAACAAAGAATTCAACTTAGAGTGTGCTTTGGGATGAAGAAATATGGAAAAAACCCAAATATAATTAAAAACAACGTCGTTTGAATAAATTTGGAGAAAATGACAAAAATACCCCTGGTTGATAATGAAAGAGGAAACAACCAATAGTAAAGAATCCTTATTTTAATGTGCTTTGGGGCAAAGGAGAAAGTGATAGACATGTCCCTAGTTCATAAAAAAAACAAGACCAAACAAAAGCAAAAAATTCTAATTACAGCGCGCTTTGTGAATATAAAGTAAAATACACGAATTCGAACAATATAAAATTCTCAAAAATATTTCAAAGCAACATCGTTCAAGAAATTTATCATACAATGATATAAATACCCATGATTAATGATAAAATAAAACCCAACATAGCGAAGAATCCTTCTTGTAATATTTTTTGGGAACACGAAAAAAATGACGGAAATATATGAATTCCAATGAAAAAAGAATCCATACAAAGACAAAGAATTCAAATGAGTGCGCTTTGGGATAAAATATTATGGATAACAACTAATAGCGAAGAATACTTATTGTAGTGTGCTTTGGGAAAAATGAGAAAATGATAGAAATGCCCCTAGTTGATAGTAAACACGAAACCAAACAAAAGCAAAAAAGTCTTATTAATGTGTGCTTTGTGAATAAAAGTAAAATATATGAATTCGAACAATATAAAATTCTTGAAAAAATTCAAAACAACATTGTTCAAGTATTTAACTAAGCAGTGATATAAATACCCACGGTTGATGGTAAAATGAAACCTAACATAGCAAAGAATCATTATTGTAGTGTTTATTGAGATTTATAGAAAAATGACTGAAGTACCCCTAGGTGATAATAAGAATAGAATCTAAACAAAAACAAAGAATTCAAGTTAGAGTGTGCTTTGGGATGAAAAAATATGGAAAAAACCCAAATATAATTAAAAACAACGTCGTTTGAATAAATTTGGAGAAAATGACAAACATACCCCTGGTTGATAATGAAAGAGGAAACAACCAATAGCAAAGAATCCTTATTTTAATGTGCTTTGGGGCAAAGGAGAAAGTGATAGAAATGTCCCTAGTTCATAAAGAAAACAAGACCAAACAAAAGCAAAAAATTCTAATTACAGCGCGCTTTGTGAATATAAAGGAAAATACACAAATTCGAACAATATAAAATTCTCAAAAATATTTCAAAGCAACATCGTTCAAGAAATTTATCATACAATGATATAAATACCCATGATTAATGATAAAATAAAACCCAACATAGCGAAGAATCCTTCTTGTAGTATTTTTTGGGAACACGAAAAAAATGACGGAAATATATGAATTCCAATGAAAAAAGAATCCATACAAAGACAAAGAATTCAAATGAGTGCGCTTTGGGATAAAATATTATGGATAACAACTAATAGCGAAGAATACTTATTGTAGTGTGCTTTGGGAAAAATGAGAAAATGATAGAAATGCCCCTAGTTGATAGTAAACACGAAACCAAACAAAAGCAAAAAAGTCTTATTAATGTGTGCTTTGTGAATAAAAGTAAAATATATGAATTCGAACAATATAAAATTCTTGAAAATGTTCAAAACAACATTGTTCAAGTATTTAACTAAGCAGTGATATAAATACCCACGGTTGATGGTAAAATGAAACCTAACATAGCAAAGAATCATTATTGTAGTGTTTATTGAGATTTATAGAAAAATGACTGAAGTACCCCTAGGTGATAATAAGAATAGAATAAAAACAAAAACAAAGAATTCAAGTTAGAGTGTGCTTTGGGATGAAAAAATATGGAAAAACCCAAAAATAATTAAAAACAACGTCGTTTGAATAAATTTGGAGAAAATGACAAAAATACCCCTGGTCGATAATGAAAGAGGAAACAACCAATAGCAAAGAATCCTTATTTTAATGTGCTTCGAGGCAAAGGATAACGTGATAGAAATGTCCCTAGTTCATAAAAAATGACCAAACAAAAGCAAAAAATTCTAATTACAGTGCGCTTTGTGAATATAAAGTAAAAAATACATGAATTCGAACAATATAAAATTCTCAAAAACATTTCAAAGCAACATCGTTCAAGTAATTTATCAAACAATGATATAAATACACATGCTTGATGATAAAATGAAACCCAACATAGCGAATAATCCTTCTTGTAGTATTTTTTGGGAATACAAAAAAAATGACGGAAATATATGAATTCAAATGAAAAAAGAATCCATACGAAAACAAAGAATTCAAATGAGTGCGCTTTGGGATAAAATATTATGGAAAACAATAA